>BTHU01000005.1:43881503-44481503 GCA_036184795.1 Tokudaia tokunoshimensis
TCAACCAGTCTAGCTGAGGTAAGGGGCTTCAGAACAAACATGATGAATTCAGATCCCGCAAAGCCATGTAGAAGCCAAAGAGGTGTGACAGCTGGCCTGTAATCTCAGCAGCACCTGGGAGGTGGAGACAGGCTAGCTAGCGAGGCTAGCTGAGACAACAAGCTCTAGATTCAGCAACAGACCCGCCTCTCACCAAAGAAGATGAAGTGTGGTGGAAGAAGACATCTAGCATCAACCCTGGCTCTCTGTGCCCCCATACACAAGCATACACATACACAAACATACATACACACAAGCATACACACACAAGCACACACACACATGTGAACAGACACACACAAAAAAATCTGTACTATTAAAAAATTTACATTAAGGCTTAAAGAAAGCAAGTTTAAAAAAAAAAAACTTAGTATGATGAAACTTGCTCCAGTGAGAGTAAGGACAGGGAAGGTTGGTGGTGGGTGAGATGGTCCCACACATGTGAATTGGCCTCCTACCCCTAGAGCCATCAGGGTCTTCGTTCCAGTCAAAAGTGTTCCCCCAAGGACTTTTTATAATTTATAATTATAGACTGACAGGCAGTCATAATCAACGTTACAGAGCGACTGTGGTGTATTAAGGCCCTATGGTCATTCTCTAGCACGGAAAGGAGGAAAATTACAGAACACCAGAAATAAAGAATCCTTTAACCAGTTACCCCTAATGTTGTCATCTTTATGTGGCTCATAAAACCCACAGTGACGGTGCTGCCCACCTTATTCTGCAGCCTTATATTTCGTCACTGGCATGGGCATGCATTCAGTCTTATGCCCTTTAGCAAAAATAAACAAACTATGTCTTCCATGGGCAAGATGTATGTTAGCTAGTTTTCCATTATTGTAACATCTATATGATACAAATAAACTTAAAAGAGAAAAGATTCAGAATCCATTGACTCAGGTTTGGAGTTTTCTGTCCATGCCCATTTGGTCCCATTTATTTGTGCTCATGGTGGCGTGGAACATCATGGCAGGATGTTGTAGAGTGGGCCAGTTCGCTTCATAGTGATTGCAAAACAGAGAAACCAAGGTTCCACACAATCCCTTCAATGTCATGACTGGAACAATCTACAGCTCCCCCAGGAGGCCCTATATCCTGACTGTTCCACCACTCCCCAACAGCACACAGGGCTGTAGACTAAACCTTTAACACTCAGACCCTTGGAAGACATTTCACAAAATAGTTGCATCAGATCCACACAGTATAAAGAATCAGAATAGTTTCATCATAAAGACCCCTCTTCCTGTCATTTAACAGAACCACCTAACAAATGGCAGTACATCAAGAACACAGAACGCTAGCACACGGAAATAAAACACAACAAAATTCTAATATACTGAGCAACCTAGATGGATCTCAAGAACATTACGCCGAGCGGCAAGGACAATTTCAAAAAGTTGGTGTTTTGTGAGTCCATTGTTGCCCTTGGAGAGGAAAGTTGTCCCTCACCTGATGAACAACCAGTCCCTAAGATGAACTGTAAGCCAGGCCCTGTGCAGCTGCCAGAGACACAGGCTGGGTAGGTGAAAGGGCTTCTAGAGAAGGGGACATGGAAGGCTTAGCATAAGGAGAGGGAGCTGGCAGGCAGAGATGGGAATGGGGAGAGGGATGGAGAACATGGTGTAAGGAAAGGCACAGGCTCCTGTGAGGAACTGGAGTAGCCCAGAGTGACCAGGAACACACTGATGTCAGGGAGGATCTTGTCAGTCTTGATAAAGAACTTGGCCGCCAAGCTACCAGCAAGCATTGGCAATTTTGAAAATAGCATGTGGGCGATATTGTAGAAGGATATCTGGCCCCTGGAATGGCCCTGTGTAAGGAGATAAATTACAGGAGCCAGATGTTGGTCAGAGGGATTGAAGAGGGGCCTGAAGCCTTCTCCCATCCTGCTCTCAAGAATGTGCTGAGAAACAGTCCCACTTGCCAGGAAGGTTCCCAAGAGGAGGCTTCATTGCGTGCCCTGCCTGTGATAAACCAGTCTGCCTCCATCTGAGACTTGAAAGCCAGCTTGTAGTAAATACAAACTAGATTCATTACTATGTACGGTTAAGCTTGTTTCTTAAGGATTGGGCTACAATGATTCTGTACTGCCTACTCCAGGAAATGACAATCATGTCTTTGTTTCAAAAGGTTATTATGATCACCCCTTGTCGTGATCACCTTGTTATGACCACCTTGTGTGACCACTTTGCCACCATGACTTTGTTTCAAGAGGTTGTTATGACCAACTTATGATTACATTCTGCTTCTGTAACCCTGCCTATTTGATGGCTAAATCCCCCATTTGGAAGCCCCCTACTCCTGAACTAGAAAACCCTTACCTTACCCACGTCCAATGCTAATCTCTTGAACCCCGCCCTTGAGCGATAGACAGCCAGTCTACACAAATTTAAAAAGCTTGCTTTAATCAATTGCTTGCTTTAATTAATTTAGCCATGATGATTTGGGTTCGTGGTCCTTTTCCTCACCTCTGTGGGATTAACACCTGCTCTTGTAGGGACACTGCCTAACAAGCTTTTGAGGATTTTAAGAAATTGAAAAAAAGCACTGAATACAATTTTGGGAGAGGTGAGGGCTCCCAGTTCAAGACCCTGCCCTGCACGGTGAAGCAGATACAGGCTGTAAGAGCTTCCTAGAGAGAGACCCAGCGGAGTGCTGGCTGAGAGTCAGACCTCTGGGACACACATGATTGTGACAGGGAGTATTGGATAGGGACAGATGACAAATGTCTGCATGAACGGTGTCTAAAAGCCTCCTGGGAGAAAAACGGGTCCTCGGGGAAGAGGCTGCTTGGGAAGCCTCAGAAGAAACTGTAGCAAACACTAGGGAACTGATCTTTCCTTGATGCCTCTGGCCCCAGAGGGTTCATGATGGCAGCCATGCCTGCAGGAGAAGTCACAGCCCTGCTCAGACAAGAGCAGACACCTGGCCAAGCCAATAATCTTGGTTCACTTGAGGCTGTGCTATCCACTGTAGGTAGTGACGTCTGAAAAATAAACCTTTCTGTTCAAGCATAAATATATATCAAGGCCTGCATGCAACATGTGTACCACTCGATGAATGTTTACAAAGTCATCAACCAAGATATAAAACACACTTAAAAGCCTAGAGCAGTGGCTAGCAACTTTCCTAATGCTGCACCCTTAATGTAGTCCCTCGAGCTATGGTGGTCCCCAATCATAAAATCATTTTTGCTGCTACTTCATAATTGTGCTTTAGTTACTGTTATGAATCGCAATGTAAATAATTTTTGGAGATAGAGGTTGCCAAAGGGGTTGCGACCCACAGGTTGAGAACCTTTGCCCTAGAGCCACTTCCATGCCCTGAGGTGGTGGTGTTTGAGCTGTAACTTGAATGTGAAATTAAAAGCTTCTTAAAAGCCTAGATTTGGAGTGTTTCAGCAGAAGACAAAAATAACTGAGGAGGCTAAGGGAAGATTCAGCGTCTAGAGGAGGGGAAGGAAGACTGATTCATACCAGTTTGCTGACTCAGCACAGCAAGATTTGAGGTCTGTGTTTGTGACACAATCACAACCCAGAATATCGGGCCTGGGTCTGGAAGGAAAGCATCACCATGCTTATAACTGTTAATCCAGGGATGAAGAGATGGCTCCGTGGGTAAGTGCCCGCTGTGCAAATAAGAGGACCTGAGTACCACGTAGAAGCTAGGCATGGCAGGTTTCTGTAGCCCCAGAAATGCGGACTGGGAGGCAGAGACCAGTAGATCCTTGGGACTTCCTGGCCAACTCCAGCTGAAATAGACATTGTCTAATAATAATAATAATAAGGCAAGCTCTTGACCCACTACTGACAAACCAACTTTCATGGTAAGCATACCACTCACCCTTCAACTAAGAGGCTTCCCTTTGCAAGAGACAATTACAGAAAATCCCCGGCTTAGTTACTTTTCCATTGCTGTGAAGAGACACTGTACCAAGGCAAATTATAAAGGAAACCATCTAACTGGGGCCTTGCTTACAGCGCCAAGGGTGAATCCATGACCATTATAGTGAGGAACATGACAGCAGGCAGGCAGGCAGGTATGGCTCTGGAACAATAGCTAAGAGCTTACATCTTGATCTGCAGGTTAGAGGCAAAGAGAGACTGGACCTAGTGTGTGCTTTTGAATCCTCAAAGTCCACACCTCCCCCCAACAAGGACCACTTTCTAATCTTTCCCAAAACTGTCCCACCCTCTGGGACCAAGCATTCAAATATATGAGCCTATGACTCCCATTGATTCTCATTAGCTGTCTCTGTGACATTCTAACTGTTTTCCATGAATGTGCCTATGTGCCAGCTCATGTGCCTCTCTTCTGTCTGCCTCTAGGCTCTAAGTACCAAGAGAGACTTACCATAAAACCCCACAGGCTATATCCCTCATGTCCACGCTGTGCCTGGCAAAGAGAAGAGGTCAAAGAGTGAATTAGTAGATGGCGGTTTTCCTCCGGTCCTGTTGTGAATTCCTGAGAGTTAGCACGTCCTGGAATGAAGAGCTTACTCCTTCTTTAGTCTATTCCTCCAGGGTTCTCAAGGCCATCTCTGGAGAGATGGAAATCACACAACTTTGCTGCACCAAAGGTCTCTATGTCTTAGGTGGGAAACTGGCTGTGCTGGGCTGTCTGCTGCATGGCCCCTTACCCTGAACCTCCCTCCACTCTGCATGTGTCCTGTGGTGAATGGGAACCATACTGCCTTAGTGGCTGCAAAGTTAGATGTGAAAATATATGCAAAACTGGTGAGACTGTAATAAAAATGCAGTGGAAGTTTTTACACCTGTTGATGCTGCTGTTGTTATCAGAATAAGTCAAGGGATGGATTGACCTTGAGCCGGGCTCATTCACTTCTGGATAGCATTGGGAGTAGTTGGGGACAAAGAAGGAGTTTTCTCTTTCTGTGCCTAGGAAAAGCACAGTTCTGTGAACAATCTTCAAGGAAGAATGGGTGAACCTCCTAAGGTCCTAACAATGTTTCTGTTTCTTATTTTGAGTCTTAATGACATGGGTGGGAATTTGTAAAAATTCAAGTTATAATACACGTGATGCTTTTCTGAATGTACATTTGACTGTATTTAAATCTTTAGTTACCCCAAAAATTCCACCAGAGAACTCCTAAACCTGATAAACAACTTCAGCAAAGTGGCTGGATATAAAACTAACTCAAACAAATCAGTGGTCCTCCTCTACTCAAAGGACAAAGAGGTTGAGAAAAAAATTAGAGAAACAATACCCTTCACAATAGTCACAAATGATATAAAATACCTTGGTGTGACTCTAACCAAACAAGTGAAAGATCTGTATGACAAGAACTTCAAGTCTCTGAAGAAAGAAATCAAAGAAGATCTCAGAAGATGGAAAGATCTCCCATGCTCATGGATTGGCAGGATTAATATAGTAAAAATGGCTGTTTTGCTGAAAGCAATCTATAGACTCAAAGTTATAGAGCATATAGCTCTAAATGAGCTAGAAAGAGCAATTTGCAAATTCATCTGGAATAACAAAAATCCCTGAATAGCAAAAACTATTCTCAACAATAAAAGAACTTCTGATGGAATCACCATCCCTGACCTCAAGCTGTACTACACAGCTATCATGATTTAAAAAAAACTGCATGATATTGGTACAGTGACAGGCAGATAGATCAATGGAATAGAACTGAAGACCCAGAAATGAACCCACACACTTATGGTCACTTGATCTTTGACAAAGGAGCTAAAATCATCCAGTGGAAAAAAGACAGCATTTTCAACAAATGCTGCTGGGCCAACTGGAGGATAGCATATAGAAGAATGCAAATCAACCCATTCTTACCTCCTTGTACAAAGCTCAAGTCCAAGTGGATCAAGGACCTTCACATAAAGCCAGATACTCTGAATCTATTAGAAGAGAGTGTGGGGAAGAGTCTCGAGCACATGGGCACAGGGGAAATTTTCCTGAACAGAACACCAATAGCTTGTGCTCTAAGATCAAGAACTGACAAATGGGACCTCATAAAATTACAAAGCTTCTGTAAGGCAAAGGACACTGTCAATAGGACAAAATGGCAACCAATGGATTGGGAAAAGAACTTTACCAATCCTACATCTGATAGAGGGCTAATATCCAATGTATACAAAGAACTCAAGAAGTTAGACTCTAGAGAGTCAAATAACCCTATTAAAAATGGGGTACAAAGCTAAACAGAATTCTCAGCTGAGGAAACTCGAATGGCTGTGAAGCACCTAAAGAAATGTTCAGCATCCTTAGTTATCAGTGAAATGCAAATCAAAACAACCCTGAGATTCCACCTCACACCAGTCAGAATGGCTAAGATGAAAAACTCAGGGGACAGCAGATGCTGGCGAGAATGTGAAGAAAGAGGAATCTCCTCTATTTCTGGTGGGATTACAAGCTGGTAAAACCACTCTAGAAATCAGTTTGGCCACTCCTCAGAAAATTAGACATACCTGAGGACCCAACTATACCACTCCTGTGCCTATACCCAGAAGATACTCCAACATGTAATAAGGACACATGCTCCACTATGTTCATAGCAACCTTATTTATAATAACCAGAAGCTGGAAAGAACTCAGATGTCCTTCAACAGAGGTATGAATACAGAAAATGTGGTATATTTACACAATGGAGTAATATTCAGTTATTAAAAACAATGAATTCATGAAATTCTTAGGCAAATGGATGGAGCTAGAAAGTGTCATCCTGAGTGAGGTAACCCAATCACAAAAGAACACACATGGTATGCACTCACTGATAAGTGGATATTAGCCCAAAAACTCAGAATAAACAAGATACAATTCACAGACCACAGGAAGCTCAAAAAGAAGGAAGACCAATGTGGGGGTGCTTTGGTTTTTCTGAGAAAGGGAACAAAATACTCACAGGAGCAATTATGGAGACAGAGTGTGGAGCAGAGACTGAAGGAAAGGCCACCCAGAGACTGTCTGATCTGGGGATTCATCCTATAAACAGTCACCAAACCCCCGACACTGTTATGGATGACAAGAAGTGCTTGCTGAAAGGAGCCTGTTATGGCTGTCTCCGGAGGAGCTCTGCCAGAGCCTTACAGAATTGGAGGCAGACGCTAGCAGCCAACCATTGGACTGAGTTCGGGGTCCCCAGTGGAGGAGTTGGAGGAAGGACTGAAGGAGCTGAGGGGGTTTGCAGCCCCATGGGAAGAAGGAAGATGTCGGCCAACCAGACCCCCCAGGGTTCCCAGGGACTAAGTCATCAACCAAGGGGTACACATGGTTCTAGCTGCAAGTGTGGCAGAGGAATGCCTTGTCAGGCATCAGCAAGAGGAGAGGTCCTTGGTCCTTTGAAGGCTCGATAGATGCCCCACTGTGGGGAAATCGAGGGAGGTAGGTGGGATTGGGTTGGGCAGAGGGGCATCTTCTTGGAGGCATGGGGTGGGAGGATGGGTTGGGGATTTTCTGGGAGGGGGGAAACCGGGAAAGGGTATAACATTTGAAATGTAAATGAAGAATATATCCAATTTAAAAAAACCACAAACAAAAATAAATAAATAGATAAATAAACAAGAAAAAGAAAATGTGGTACATTTACACAATGGAATACTATTCAGCTATTAAAAACAAAGACATTATGAAATTTGCAGGCAAATAGATGGAACTTGAGAATATCATCCTGAGGTTACCCAGACACAGAAAGACACACATGGTATTTACCCACACATAAGTGGACATTAGTCATAAAGTACAGGATAACCATGCTACAATCCATAGACCCAAAGAAACTGGGTAATAAAGAGGGTCCAAGGGAGAATGTGTGCATCTCACTCAGAAGGGAAAACAAAACAGTCATCAGAGCTGGATGAAGGGAGGGACTGGGGGTGGGGGTGGGGGTAAAAAGGGATATGAGGATGTGGATCAGGTATGGGGGAAAAGGTGGAAGAGGGCTAGCAATGAGAACAGAAATCAGTATGCGGGTGGTGCATCTTTGGTACCAGTTGGAGACCTGGGATGGGCAAGGCTACCAGAAGCTTTTGGGGATGACTCTAGATGAGATTCCTATCAGCAAGGTATATAGAGATTGCAGGACTCTCAGTAGAAGGAGGGGCATCAGTCCACCCACAAAACCCTCAAACCAAAATTTGTCCTGCCTATAAGATGTGCAAGAATAAAGATGGAGCAGAGACTGAGGGAACAACCAACCAATGACTGGCCCAACTTGAGACCCATCCTATAAGAGAAAGCCAACCACTGACACTATTAATGATACTCTACTATGCCTGCAGAAAGGAACCTAGCATAACGGTTTCCCAAGAGGAGTCACTCACTTACATGGAAACACATGCAGAGACCCACAGCCAAACATCAGGCAATGCTTGGAGACTCTTGTAGAAGAGTGGGGGATAGAATTGAGCTAGCTGGAGATGTCAAGGACACCACAAGAAAGACCTACAGAGTCAACTAACCTGGGCCATGATGGCTCACAGAGACTGAACTACCAACCAAAGAGCATGTAGAGACTAGGCCTAGGTCCCCACATAAATTTGTAGTGGATTGGCAGCTTGATCTTCATATGGGTTCCCTAACAATTGGAGCGGGGAGGGCTGTCTCTGACTCTGTTGCCTGTTATTCGATCCCCTTCCCCCACCTGGACTGCCTAGTTGGGCCTCAGTGAAGATGTGCTTAGTTCTGCTGAGACTAGATGCCCCAAGATGGGGTAGAAACCAAGAGGGGGCTTCCCTTTCTCTGAGGAGAACAGGAGGGGAAAATGGGGGAAGGGATTTGTAATAGTGGAACCGGGAGGAGAGGAGGGAAGGAGGGGTGCTGTGGTTGAGATGTAATGTGAACAAAAAAATAAATTATGGGGGGGGGGAAGACTACTGGTCTGTTGTGCCCCATGTACTTTTCTAGAGTTACTTACATAGATTTGCTTAGCATTATTCTCTATCGTGTAAAACACCCTACTTCCTTGTAAACATAGTTTAGTAATTGTAGAGTACTTTTGCATATAATTTCTTCTAATTAAAAAATCTGAGGGGAACAAAGTATCTATGCCACACACTCATGAACTCACAGCAGCTGAAATTACCTGCGTAAGACTTGTACAAGACTGAAACCATCGATAATCAATCTTGGAGGGAGGAGGGACCACAAGGAACCATCTTTTCCTTAAGATCTGTTGGCAGCTAAGGGTTCCTAGGGTAGATACTGGTAAGTTGCCCATGCTCCAAGAAATAACCTCTCACCATGCTCCTGGGAACAACACTATTAAAGTCATTGGGTCGCATTTTTAAAAAGAAGGATAGATAGGGGGAGAAAGAAAGGGAGGGAGGGAGGGAGGGAGAGAGAAAAGAAAGAAAGAAATGAAACCAGACTGGAGACTATTTGGGAGGTAGAAAGAGATCAGTGGGAATGGACAGAGGACCAGAGACAGTCACAGGGCAAATAAGATCAGAATACATTATGTAAGCGCACTATGGAATTGTTATAATGCAACCCATTATTTGGTATAATTAATATACCTAATTTAAAAAGAAGTAAAAGAAAACTTCTCTGCTCCAGACCCTGGTAGCAGGAAGCCTACACACATAGCAAGGGCAGACATGACATGTCTCAGTAGGTGTGACACTCTATCCTGAACACAAGGAAGAGGAAATTGTTCTAATGTTGAAGAAATTATCCTAAAGTCATTGAAGGATACCTTCAGAATCAGGTATCCTGATCAGAAACAGGCTTCGGAATGTTCAGTAAAGTACCGCTGCGTGACTGAGTTTTCTCATACTTGGGCAGTATGTCAATCCCATGCCACGGAAATGCTATGGGGTTTCAAGGAGGCTATTTAATCAACCTCAGGTAAAGCACAAGGCATATACTCTAACCTTGGCATCCCTCCTCATCCTTTTCCTATGTTATTCAAGAACTAAACCCATGATGCAAAAAGCAAAGATGCTGAATGTTGAGCAGGCTGGGGCCTGGTGAGCTGTGGACCTGTCTTGATTGACAGGAAAAAAATGATAAACCACTGATACATACAGGAATTTCACTGTCACTGAAACCGACCTTGCTTAGAAAGCATGTGATTAGTGTGTTGGCCTAGAACTCACTACCATTGACAAGGACCTTGAACTCTTCATCCTCCTGCTGAGTCTGCCAGGTGCTAGTACTTCAGGAGTGCACCACTACGCCTGGCTAATGGCATCAATCGTGCCCATCTGTGATGTCAGAGCTCTGCCCTCCATCACCATCCAAGAGATGCCATGTTGGACCAGGAAATAGGAAGCAGGGCAAGAAGGGTCTTAGGAGGCTCCACCCCAGTTCTTTGTGCTTAGCAAGTATCCTATCCTCTTCACATCTTGATTTATGGGATGAACTTGGCCAAGTGCTCTTCAAGGGAATGAAGAAAAATGAATCATTGAGAAAGGACTGAAATATCTTTATTCGTAGTTCTATCTTCTTCCCTCAAATGAGGAATGTCCTTATAAGAAAACTATATGTCAAGGGCAGCCTGCCCCCAGCTCCCAGTGCAGGATGGGATTCAGGAATCTATCAAGGACCAATGGGGCTTCAAGTGTGAATTCAGAGCAAGAACCGCAAGCCAGCTTCCCATCACCAGTTTCAGGTTCTCATACATCCACTCAAAAGCATCGAAGTGGCACCCCCTGGACAAGGAGCGGACATTCCATGAGCTTTTCCTCCTTTGCCCCATGAAAGGGTTTGTACTTGCATTGATTGCATGGAGTGGCTTAGTGTTTCTAAGTGGTAAGATGACTCACCTCACGGCACCTGTGAAGGTGATACTGAGGATGTCTGTTCTCCAGTAAGATGCTTATCTTGCCCTCCCTCCAAGAATGGAGTGGGTAGACAGGAGGAAAAACAAACGGAGAACCTCTGTTTGCAGCCAGGAACAATTGAAGCAGGAGAGAGGAAACAAACAGGGAAGAAGAAACAGGTTGCCAACCAATCCGAAGAAGCCAGGGGTGTTACAACTCTAAGTTCCCCACCACCCCCCCCACAGGCTTTGGGGGTGCCTAGCCAAGAGACTCTGAAGCCTGGCCCCTTGCTTCATCCAGAGGGGACTCTGGCTGGGAGCTAATCTGATGAAAATTTGCTCTGGATATACATGTGCAAATGAGGCACAGAACAAATTCCAGTCCGAAGACA
Organism: Tokudaia tokunoshimensis; assembly: GCA_036184795.1. Classification (NCBI taxonomy): domain Eukaryota; kingdom Metazoa; phylum Chordata; class Mammalia; order Rodentia; family Muridae; genus Tokudaia; species Tokudaia tokunoshimensis. The sequence goes on from BTHU01000005.1 coordinate 43,892,670, forward strand.
GCTGTCAAAGGCAGGCAGGGAACGGAACACAAAAGGCTGCCCAAACCTGAGTAAGTAAATTCTTCTGGTGACTCGGTTCTTCTTCCAGCCAAGTGGTAGAGAAGGCATCAGAAGCGGGTCATAAGAGTGCTCAGGAATTTGAACCAGATCCCAGTTGTCGAATCGACCTTTGTGCCTGGACCTGGAGCTGTCCTGCTGCCAGCATGCCCGGCTCATTCATCCTTGGAGCCATCAGATCCAGTGACTGTCATTGCAAGCTGCTCTCGGCTCCAACTACACCAAGAGCTTTCAACATCAGTTTTGTATTTCATCCCCATCTAAGGCCGTCTTGACGACCATCCCCAAGACCTGCTCCTTCCACCTGAACAGCCTAAAATCCTTATTGCTGCCCTTGCATCCTTTCATCCTGCATCCTCCATTCAAACCATCAGCCAGTCCCTGCTTTTAGTCTCACCACAGGATTGGCTCTGCTGGATTGATACTTCCATCTATGGATAGCTCTCCTACTCCATCCTGGCCCCTCCCATCATTCTCAACATCACACCCTAAATGACACTTAAAAGTCACAGCATATCTGTTCCAAACCTCTCAGGGTTGCCAGCATCCTCAGAATATCGGACGACTGAGCCCCCATCTCTTTTCAACCTCATTGCCTACCCAACCCCACTCCACGCTTGCCCTGATCTGGCCCCTCTATGCCCCTTGCTTTCCCTTAGGTTTGCTAAACGCTTCTGCAACTCTTCGCACTGGCTGGGATTCTCTTCCCTGCTTAGGTTTCTGTTCAATTATCACCTTGTCAGAGAAGCTTCCCTTTGGTGTCCAAAATAAACAGCAACTCCACATCTAGGGAGACGGCTCAGTCAATAAGGGGCTTGTAGTGCAATCATGAGGATCTGAGTTCAGTCTCTCAGGACTCACATTTAAATAAAATGCCAGGTGTGGCAGTGGCTGCCTATAAACACATCACTGAGGAGGCAGATCACAGAAACATCCCTGGGACTTGCCGGCCAGCCGGTCTAGCAAAATCAGCGAGCTTCACATTGAATAGAGAATGAGTGAAGGAAGTACCCAACAGCGATGCTATCTTCCACATGCATGTATACCCAATTTCCTCTTCTCCTCCATGCCCCCGCAAATTGCTCCATCACCTTGCTTCCACAGAAGTTATGCTCATGACAACCACATTCACCTGGAGGATCACGTATTTATTAACTTTTTGTGTCTGCCTTTCACCACCAGCATGTAGCTCTCTAAGGACTTTGCTTTGGCCACCATTGCAGACATTGAGTATTTTTAGAGATGAATAGATAATAATTTATGTCAGAATACTTACAAGGGCTCCTAAGTACTGATTAGTCTATACAAAGGAAAGTCTTCCATGGCCCTTTATAGAATCTAGAAACAGACTCTGAAGAGGAGATCTAGCCCCGTTCTCAACCTGTGGATCTTGTCTCCTTTGGAGGTCGCATATCAGATACCCTGTGTATCAGATATTTATACTACAAATCATAACCGCAGCAAAATTACAATTATGAAGTAGCAACATAAATAATTTTCTGGGGGTCACCACAACATGAGGAACTGTGTTTGAGGAACTGCATTAAAGGCTAATAGCATTAGGAAGAGAGAGAACCATCACCTTGGAGTCTTTCCAGAAGGACAGATGGGGGTAGAGGGATATAACAACCATAGTCATATATCAGGACTCAAGTCTGACACACACAGGCACCAGGGCAAGATCAGGGCTCCCAGGGCCTCTGTTGTGACTGTGACTGCCAGACAAGAATGTCTGTCTCTGTGAATTTGACTTAAGCCCACTTAATTACTAACTTGGTGGTTTCTGCTCTCTGCTTAGCTACTCGTCAAGTATGTGGCACTTTTGATAATTTAAGGGTTGGAATTTAGTCTATTTTTGCCATTGAAAATTCAGCCTGGAGCCAGAGTTTTCTTTTTATTTGGGAAGACGAAACAGACAGGACATCAAAGGCAGTCATGCTGTAATTTCATCATTTCTGATACATTCAAAGCAGGCCTTTACACACTGGCTGCTTGTGCCACTGGTGGTCTTCCTGGGCTGTAAATATGAAGTCTGGTTCATTCCTATGAATTGCTTCTGTCTTTTTTGTGTCCAGCTTTGTCTAAAGTACCACCCAGCAATGTTTGGTGGCCCTACTTGGAGGCAGCTCGGGGAGTTCCCAGAGAATGTGACGAGTGGGTGTGGGAAACTGGGCTTCTCACGGCCTCTGAGATCAATCGCTAAATGCTTGTCTCTGCTGATTTTAGCTGCACTTAGAGATTCTACAACATGCATTCACTCAGACCAGCGCTTATACAGCACCCCACAAATGTATGTGGTACTTCATATATATATACATACATATATATATATATATATATATGTATATATATATGCAGTCTCTGCCATCAGGGACTATTCATTCTGGTGGGAAAACAGAGAGGGAACAATACCACCTCAGTCCACAAAATCATTGGAACCAGAGTGTGAGGAATATGAACCAGGAGCGTGGGGACAAGCAAGCATGAGTCAACTGAAAAGAAGGCGGAGAATGACTAGGGCATAGGAGGGGGTGAGTATTCAAAGGCCCAAGATGGCTTTAAGGAACAGGAAAATGAGAGCCCACTGTAGGGCTTAAATAGGAGAGTGGCTGAGGACAGCGTGAAGTCAGGAGCTTCTGCGAGGGCAGATGAGAGGGTGGACAGGGAGAAGGTGAGGCTTGGCCTGAGCCAGCTACTCTGGGAACAGCTAAGGCCACTTGACGAAATAAGCATGATAAAAATGACAGCGTGAAGGCTAGCGAGGTGACTCAGTGCTAGAGAGCTCGACTGGCAGGAAGAAATCTCCAGATTTGGTTTAGCACAAAAGGAAAATAGAAAACTGAAGTAAGAGTGTTACCTAACTAAGCGTCAGTTAACGATTTCTGTAGAGTGAGTACTTTTAACTTGATTCTGTTATACGCAGAGATGGGACATCACTTGTCAAAGGCAGTTTGTCTAAGTGAAGATGGAATTTTGAAAATGACCCATGGACTCCAGTATCCGGCCCTTCGCATCACGCTGCACTGCCAGGGCAAAGCAGTTATCAGATCAGCTATTGGACAAGGACATACCCTGCAATCTGTAAGTCACTGTGTAAATAAGTCACTGTGTAAATGTAGTCGCAGATATCAGTTTGGGGCCAGGTCTCCCAAATAGGAGCTATTCTTCATTGGGTCTTGAAAGTACAACCATGAGTCTTTCTTCCTAGGCTTAGAGTCACAAGCCAAAACAAACAAACAAACAAACAACAACAACAAAACAGTGGGGAACAGAAATCACTCTCAGGATGAAAGGAAAGGAAGTCTGGACTTCCGTGAGTCACACTGAGGGATGAACAGAAGGATGTAACAATCAAACCAGACACCCCTTTTGATTACTTAGCCTGTGCTGGCCCCTGCTGGTGCTCAGGGTGGATATGCCTGCTTTACTTCATGCAGGAATTTTCCCTTGTAGAACAAATGCCCTACGATAGGCTTGTGTGTGGACAGGCTGGATTACAGTTTGGGGGGAGTGCATCTGAAAGTCTTCTCTTATCTGAGATGCTGCTGTGTCTTTAGAAAAACCTCCAGCCTAGACTCTGATCAGAGTAGCCACCACTGAGAAGTTCTTGTGGACGCGTGGCACTCTTAGGGTCCCCTATGCCTTCCTTAGAAACAGTACCTCACACACTCCTGCAAGATAACAAACTCCTTATTTTAGAGGTTGCAGACAGCTGGGGGATTCTTGATTAGACCAGAATCATGCAACTGACTGATTAAGTAACATCCCTAGTTAAGGTCCAAAATTCAATCTGATGTATAGTCTTTCTTACAGTACCAGGCTGTTTTCAAGTCCAAAGCCCAATTCATTTGTGTGCTGCAATGTGATTCACTCTGAGTTTTCTTCTCATTGACTGATGGGTTGATGGCTGCTGTACTTTGTGTACAATTAATATTGGAAAACTGGTCTCCAGGAAGATAGTATTGGAAAGTTAAATCTTTCAGAGGTGAATAGGTCCATAGGAAGGATTAATGTGCTTCTCCAAAGATCGGGTTAATTACCAAAGAGGTAGGTTGTTAAATGTAAAGCAAGCCCAGTCCCTCATGCTGTCTCTCTACCACGATCCCACCAATTCATGTTTGACACAGCACTAGGCCTTTACCCAAAGTCCAGCAGATGATCGTATCATGCTCTTGGAACTTTTGCAATTTCCCAGTCTCAAATACTCTGTTACACAGCAGAAAATAAAAGCAATGCTATTACCTCATTTTATAAAAGGTTTACTATGGCTGCCTTAAAACCCTTTTGACAGCTCTGGCGGTGCACGCCTCTAATCTCAGCACTCAAGAGGTAGAGGCAGGCAGATCTCTATGAGTTTGAGGCCAGCCTCCCAGTCTAGGGAGAAACCTCTCCTACAGTGTTTGTGGAGACAGTGCCCCTGGGAATGCGGGGTATCAATCTGAAAACATAAAGAACAAAACTACCTCTAAAGCCTGAAGACCTGCTTTCATTCAACAATGAAAGCCTGCGGCTGCTCCCTCAGAGGACTGGAGTTTGGTTCCAGCATCCAAATTCTAACTCACTCCAGACCTGACTCCCTCTTGTGGCCAGCACAAGCACCAGGATCTCCTTTTTAAAAGTAGTAATTCTAAAGTTTCCACTGGGATGGTTTCTAAACTTACAGGCATGGAAACTTCTACCCTAGGTCACACCTGGGAGACTTCTCTTCACTTTTAGTGCATCCGCTAAAAGATCTCGGTAATTCATTGTCTAGATCTCCATTGAATCAAAATACCAAACCAAAACAAACAAACCCTAAATATACTAAGTTGGATCATGCAAAATTGCTAATATTTGACTCTTTTGACTTGCAAAACTTGAAAGGATTCCATAGAATTCATGGAGTGTTTTCAGTAAGATGTGCCACGATCACTGCAGAGCGATGGACAACCTCAAGATGGGGGGGGAGGGGAAGAGGGAGGGCCAGACACTAGCAAGCATCTGAACTTCTTTGAATCATTCCGATGATGTTGAATCTTCATCCCTCATCCTCCCTGACTCCACACTAGACTTGGGGTCTTGTGTGTTATTCAATATCTGCCTTTTTAAGAGGCAAACCAAATATTCCACTGCAGAGAGATTGTGGGCTCAAGGGAACCCCTCTAGGCTGAGGCATTTTCTATTTCCAAGTCCTCAGAAGACAACTCAGACATGCTGCACTCCCATGGTGTCTGCCTGTGAGGTCACTGGGAGGACCCCTATCGTGACAGTCAGCAAGTACCTACAGGGGCACCACTTCAAATCTCATCGTTATTCCTTTTCTGGCCCTAAGAAACCCACCCAGTGCCAGCTTTCTGTGTGGGTGACCTGTATCCACTCTGTTATGTTTCATTTTCATCTGTTTGTTTTGTTTTCTTGCCTGAAGTTAATGATTATAGAGGGGACCTGGATGGCGTCCTGAACAGCCTCATGCGGGTAGCGTGCCCAGCCTCCATCTTCTTCAGGCACAGAGAGAGTAAGAGGCTCCATTTGGTGGTCAAGAGACTATTTATAAACATGGCAGTCTTCCACATCTCAGACCCAAACCAAAGCCTCCTGGCTTCCTCAGTGCCTGGTTCAGGCTAGTAACTGGCTGTAGACTGGTGACATTTACATGGAAATGGGTCTCCTTCTCTAAGTCTGTAATTTGGATTGTTTGCTTTTCCCTTTGGGACTTCTTTGATGCTGCTGAAGAAAGAAGTCCACAGGAAGCTGGGGAGAAGAAGAGAGTGGGCTGCGGAGGGGGTGGGGGTGTCAGCCATGTGGTCCATTCCTCTACCTCCTAGCCCCCACTGCAGCTTCCTCAGCTAAACCAAGCAGTCTCTGTCTGCTCTTTGGCATCCTACAGCAAGGGCAAAATATATCAGTGTTTAGGGCTTAAGTTGAGACAGTGAGCAAGCCTGACCCGCCCAAGGTCTGGCCTCTGGTGAACAGTGATGGTACTTCACCAGCGGGCCTGCAGACACAGCGACTTTCACATAGATTCACACCCCTCCGAGCCAACCCTTTCACTATCTCTGATGAAGGAGCATATCTTCTTTGTTCCCAGGGCATAAAAATGATAACCAACTAGTGTTCCCGGAGAAGTCCTTCATTCCAAATATGAGGTCATTCATTACCTTGTAAGTTTTTTTAGAAACTTCCCAAAGCCTTAAGCTCTCTCACATGCCTTTACCCTAACCCGAACCCTTTGCTACCAACTTCTAACTCCAATTTAACTTTAATTTGGGATCTTTTGAGCTTCATTCCATTTCTGCTCTTTCCCCAGAGGATTGGTTCCATAAGAAAGTTAATTCCACTTCCAGGTATACACTCTGAGAAAACGCCTACAATAAGGCATGAGGAAAGATTCCTTCTTTACAGCACTGTTGACTGTGGTGGAGAATAAGACACAAACATCCCTCAATTTAACAAAAAGAGTGGGAAGTTCACTTAATGGAATACCATAAAGATATCCGAAACGATGAAGCCAAGCTGGGTGTGTTAATAGGGTAGACTAACAAGATGCATTGTAGACGTATTCGGTAGGATGATACACACCATGCTATCTTCTATGTAAGAAAATAAGCTATACGTGCTGTAAGTATCTACTCACACAAATGCATGTAAACACACAGCAAAGGCCTGGAAGGATGTTTGTTAAACTAGTGTCATTGTGTACCTCTAAGGAAGGGCATGGTCAAGGGAACTTTGAGATGGTTTAATAGTTCTGTGCAAAGAATAATCTTCTATTAACTGTATCTTTATTAACCTGAAAAATACACAGTTCCTCCAGAGGGAATATAGAAAACATAAGTTTCCACATGCTTCGTGAAATAGAATAATATTATTTGAAGGTGACCATTTAAAAACAAGTAGCTATCAATGTAATCCACTACATAAACAAACTCAAAGAAAAAATGACATGGCCATTTCATTAGATGCTGAAAAAGCATTTGACAAAATTCAGCATCCCTTCATGTTAAAAGTCTTGGAAAGATCAGGAATTCAAGACCCATACCTAAACATAGTAAACGAGTAGTAGCCAACATCAAACTAAATGGAGAGAGACTTAAAGCGATCCCACTAAAATCAGGGACTAGGCAAGGCTGCCCACTCTCTCCCTTTCTATTCAACATAGTACTTGAAGTTCTAGCTAGAGGAATTAGACAACAAAAGGAGGTGAAAGAGATACAAATTGGAAAGGAAGACATCAAAATATCACTGTTTGCAGATGATATGATCATATACTTAAGTGACCCCAAAAACTCCACCAGAGAACTCCTAAACCTGATAAACAACTTCAGCAAAGTGACTGGATATAAAACTAACTCAAACAAATCAGTGGACTTCCTCTACTCAAAGGATAAAGAGGCTGAGAAAGAAATTAGGAGAACGACACCCTTCACAATGGTCACAAATAATATTACATATCTTGGTGTGACTCTAACCAAGCAAGTGAAAGATCTGTATGACAAGAACTTCAAGTCTCTGAAGAAAGAAATTGAAGAAGATCTCAGAAGATGGAAAGATCTCCCATGCTCATGGATTGGCAGGATTAATATAGTAAAAATGGCCATCCTGCTGAAAGCTATCTACAGATTCAATGCAATCCCCATCACAATTCCAACTCAATTCTTCATAGAGTTAGAGCAATTTGAAAATTCATTTGGAATAACAAAAAACCCAGGATAGTGAAAACTATTCTCTACAATAAAAGAACTTCTGGGGGAATCACCATCCCTGACATCAAGCTGTACTACAGAGCAATAGTGATAAAAAAAAAAAATACTGCATGGCATTGGTACAGTGACAGGCAGATAGATCAATGGAATAGAATTGAAGACCCAGATGTGAACCCACACACCTATGGACACTTGATATTTGACAAAGGAGCTAAAACCATCCAGTGCAAAAAAAGACAGCATTTTTAACAAATGGTGCTGGTTCAACTGTCAGTCAGCATGTAGAAAAATGCAAATCGACCCATTCTTATCTCTCTGTACAAAGCTCAAGTCCAAGTGGATCAAGGACCTCCACATAAAACCAGATACACTGAATCTAATAGAAAAGAAAGTGGGGAAGAGCCTCAAACACATGGGCACAGGGGAAATTTTCCTAAACAAAACACCAATGGCCAATGCTCTAAGATCAAATGGGACCTCATAAAATTGCAAAGCTTCTGTAAGGCAAAGGACACTGTCAGTAGGACAATATGGCAAACAACAGATTGGGAAAAGATTTTTACCAACCCTACATCCGACAGAGGGCTAATATCCAATGTATACAAAGAACTCAAGAAGTTAGACTCCAGAGAGTCAAATAACCCTATTAAAAAATGGGGTACAGAGCTAAACAGAGAATTCTCAACTGAGGAATATCAAATGGCCAAGAAGCACCTAAAGAAATGTTCAACATCCTTAGTTATCAGGGAAATGCAAATCAAAACAATCCTGAGATTCTACTTCACACCAGTCAGAATAGCTAAAATCAAAAACTCAGGTGACAGTCAGGCAATGGTGACTCACACCTTTAATTCTAGCACTTGGGAGGAGAGGCAGGCGGATTTCTGAGTTCAAGGCCAGCCTGGTCTACAGAGTGAGTTCCAGGACAGCCAGGGCTATACAGAGAAACCCTGTCTCAACCCCCCCCCAAAAAAAAGTGACAGAAGATGCTGCTGAGGATGTGGAGAAAGAGGAACACTCCTTCGTTGCTGGTACAACCACTCTGGAAATCAGTTTACCGGTTCCTCAGAAAATTAGACATAGTACTACCTGAGGTCCCAGCTATACTACTCCTGGGCATATACTCAGAAGATGCTCCAACATGTAATAAGGACACATGCTCCACTATGTTCATAGCAGCCATATTTACAATAGCCAGAAGCTGGAAAGAACCCAGATGTCCTTCAACAGAGGAATGGATACAGAAAATGTGGTATATTTACACAATGGAGTACTACTTAGTTATTAAAAACAATGAATTCATGAAATTCTTAGGCAAATGGATAGAGCTAGAAGGTGTCATCCTGAGTGAGGTAACCCAATCACAAAAGAACACACATGGTATGCACTCACTGGTAAGTGGATATTAGCCCAGAAGCTCAGAATAAACAAGATACAATTCACAGACCACATGAAGCTCAAGAAGAAGGAAGACCAAAGTGTGGATACTTTGGTCCTTCTTAAAAGGGGGATCAAAATACCTATGGGAAAAGATACAGAGACAAAGTGTGGAGCAGAAACTGAAGGAATGGCCATCCAGAGACTGTCCCACCTGGGGATCCATTCCATATACAGTCACCAATCCCCGACACTATTGTGGATGTCAGGAGTGCTTGCTGAAAGGAGCCTGATATGGCTGTCTCCTGAGAGGCTCTGCCAGAGCCTGACAAATACAGAGGCAGATGCTCACAGCCAACCATTGAACTGAGCACAGAGTCCCCAGTGGAGGAGCTAGAGAAAGGACTGAAGGAACTGAAGGGGTTTGCAACCTCATAGGAAGAACAACAATATCAACTAACCAGACCTCCCCAGAACTCCCAGGGACTAAGCCAGGGAGTACGCAGGGCTCCAGCTACATATGTAGCAGGGGATTGTCTTGTCAGGCATCAATGAGAGGAGAGGTCCTTTGTCCCCAGTGTAGTGGAATCAAGGGTGGGGAGGTGGGAGTGGATGGGTGGGTGGAGGAACACCCTCACAGAAGCAAGGGGAGGGAGGATGGGATGGGGGTTTCTGGGAGGGGGGAAACCAGGAAAGGGGATAACATTTGAAATGTAAATAATATCCAATAAAAAAATATTTCCGAAAAAAAAAGTGGCTAAAAGCAGGGTATGATGGTACATGCCTGTAGTTCCAGTAACTAAAAGATGAAAATAGGAACATCAGGAGTTCAAGGCCAACTGATTCAAGAGACTGTCTTAAAAGCTGGTAAGTAAAATGATAAGGGTGAATATTTTAAAATCTAAGGCACTTGCATAAAAACATAGAAAAGAAGAGGCTTAATAAACAAGAGTGGAGAGAAAACAGCATCATGAGAATATTCAATCCAGGGCTCAGGGTGCAGCTCAGTAGGTAGAGTGCTTGCCTAGCATGCACAAAGTTCTGAGTTCAAGTCCCAACACCACATAAAAGGGCATGGTGTCTCAGGCTTGCAATGGCAGCACTTGGGCAGTAGTTTCAAGGTCACCCTCAGGGTGTACTGAGAGTCAAAAACCATACAAGGTCTAGAGAGCTGGATCATCAGCTAAAGATGCTTATGGCCAAGTGTGGCCACCTGAATTAGGGCCAAGCCTGGCCACCGAAGCTTAACCTCATGGACCCTAGTATGGAAGCAGAGAACCTACTCCTGGAGGTTGTCCTCTGATCTCCACACATGCACCACAACACATTCATACATACACCACACACACACACACACACACACACACACACACACACACACATATACATACATACATACATACATACATACATATATACATATTGCATACATGTAATAAGAAACCAAACAAACAAAAATCTGTTTAAGGGGCTGTAGAGATGGCTCAGCGGTTAAGAGCACTGACTGCTCTTCCGGAGGTCCTGAGTTCAAATCCCAGCAACCACATGGTGGCTCACAACCATCCATCCATAGTAAGATCTGATGAAGGTGTCTGAAAACAGCTACAATGTACTTACATATAATAAATAAATAGATCTTTTTAAAAAAAATCTGTTTTAGAATTATCTGAAAAATATCAGGAAAAACAATGAACAAAGAAAAGATGCAATGATAATCAAAGTAGATATAACCATAACATAACAGTGTCGCCTCTACGCTTAACTGAAAACCTTAATTTTCACATTACAAGTAAGATTCCACATATGCTGTCTAAAGAAAACCACCTTAAGCTGGGTGTGAAGGTCTGAGCCTACAATCTCAACACTGGAGAATCACTCAAAATCTGAGGCAGCCTGATCTATAGGGCAATTTCCAGGCCAGCTAGGACCACACAGTGAGTCCCTGTCTGAATAAAAAAGAGCAAAGAAGGAAGAAAGAAAAGGGAGAGGAAGAACAGAAGGAGGAAGGGAAGGAGAGTGAAAGACAAAGAAGAACACACCTTAGATATAAGACACATGAACCGTAGGGTGGAGTCATCCTCAAACTCAAAAACTACCGAGAGAGAACTGAGTAGACCCAAAGGTAGAGCCCCAAGTCCGAGGTTCACAACAAGCTCTCTGATTTGGGAATAAGACTGTTCATTAGAGAGTAAGATTATCCACAGTGATGTTAAGCTACATCTTATGCTATCAAAAATTTAGGCCAGCCATGGTGATGCATACCTTTATCCTAGCACTCTGTGAATTCAAGGCTAGCCTAGATAGCGAGCTCCAGTCTCAAACAAAGAGAACTAAATATCAAAGAAAAGAAGAAAAAATGTGAGTTTAGCATTGTAGACACTGAAGATGATGTTATGATAACATACTCTGTTTTTCTACCCTTTAAAAATATGTATACACATCTTATATGTAAGCGACCCCAGAGAGCTTCTACAGCTGATAAACAACTTCAGCAAAGTGGCTGGATACAAAATTAGCTCAAACAAATCAGTAGCCTTCCTTTATATAAATGATAAACAGGCTGAGAAAGTAATTAGGGAAACAACACCCTTCATAATAGCCACAAAGAGTATAAAATATCTCGGTGTAACTCTTACCAAGCAAGTATGACAAGAACTTCAAATCCCTGAAAAAAGAAATCGAAGAAAACCTCAGAAGATGGAAAGATTTCCAAGGCTCGTGGATTGGTAGGATTAACATAGTAAGAATGGCCATTCTACCAAAAGCAATCTACAGATTCAATGCAATCCCCAGGAAAATTCCAACACAGTTCTTCACAGACATGGAAAGAACAATTCTCAATTTCATATGGAATAACAAAAAACTCAGGATAGCAAAAACAGTTCTTAATAATAAAATGGAATAACCATCCCTGATCTCAAGCTATACTATAGAACAATAGTAATAAAAACTGATTGTTATTGGTACAGAGACAGACAGGTAGATCAGTGGAATAGAACTGAAGACCCGGAAATAAGCCCACATACCTATGGTCACTTGATTTTTAACAAAGAAGCCAAAAAACATACAATGGAAAAAAGAAGCATCTTCAATAAATGGTGCTGGTCTAACTGGAAGTCTGAATGTAGAAAAATGAAAATGGATCCATATTTGTCACTTTGCACAAAGCTCAAGTCCAAGAGGATCAAGGACCTCCACATAAAACCAGATAGAATCTAATAGAAGAGAAAGTGGGGAAAGCCTCAAACATATAGGCAAAGGGGAAATTTTCCTGAACAGAACACCAATGACTTATGCTCTAAGATCAAGAATCAGCAAATGGAACCTCATAGAATTGCAAAGCTTCTGTAAGGCAAAGGACACTGTCAATAGGACAAATTGGCAACCTACAAATTGGGGGAAAAAATCTTCACTAACCTCACATCTGATAGAGGGCTAATATCCAAAATATATAAAGAGCCCAAGAAGCTAACCTCCAAAAAAACCCAAATAACCCAATTTAAAAATGGGATGCAGAGCTAAACAGAGAACTCACAACAGAAGAATCTCCAATGGCCAAGAAACACTTATAGAGGAAAATGCAAATCAAAGCAATCCTGAGATTCCACCTTACACCAATCAGAATGGCTAACATCAAAAACTCAGGTTACAGCACATGCTGGTAAGAATGTGAAGAAAGGGGACCACTCCTCCATTGCTGGAAGGATTGCAAACTGGTATACCCACTCTGGAAATCAATCTGGCAGTGCCTCAGAAAATTGGAAATAGTTCTACCTGAAGACCCAGCTATACCACCCAGAAGATGCCCCACCTACCAGAGGGACAAGTGTTCCACAATGTTCATAGCAGCCTTATTTGTAATAGTCAGAAGCCAGAAACAACCCAGATGTCCCGCAATGGAAGAATGTATACAGAAAATGTGGTAGACTTACAAAATAATACTATTCAGCTATTAAAAATGAGGACATCATGAATTTTGCTGGCAAATGGATGGAACTAGAAAATATCATCCTGAGTGAGGTAACCCAGACCCAAAAGGACATGGTGTGGACTCACTGATAAGTGGATATTAGCCAAAAAGTACAGAATACCTAGGATACAACCCACAAAATTGAAGAACTTTAACAAACAGGAAGGCCAAGTGAGGATGCTTCAATCCCACTTAGTAGGGGGAAGAAAATAATCATGAGAGGCAGATAGAGGGAGGGATTTGGATGGAAAAAGGGAGGAAGAGGGGAAAAGGGGAACAGAATCAAGTAAGGGGTGGGGAAGAGGAAAGAAGCCCAGAGGGTCAGCAGAATGAATGGAAATATGCAGCCTCAGAAGGTGGGAGGTGGGGGGGACCCTCTAGAAAGTACAAGAGACCAGAGAGGTGAGAGACTCTCAGGACTTAATGGGAGTGACCTTACATGAACTGCCCAACAGTGGAGAGAGGAACTCAAAGAGTCTACCTCCAGTAGATAGATAGGGCCTCAAGAAGAGGATGGGGCTGCTAACCCACAGTCAAAATTCTGACCCAGAAGTGTTCCTGTCTATAGGAACTTCAGGGACAAAAATGGAGAAGAGAGTGAGGGAGAGGCAGTCCAGCGAGCCACACAACTGGAAATCCATCTCATGGGGAGACACCAAGGCCTGACACTATTACTGATGCTATGTTGTGCTTACAGACAGGAGCCTAGCATGGCTGTCCTCTGAGAGGCCCAACCAGCAGCTAATTGAGACACATGCAGATACTTACACCCAACCATTGGACTGAAGTCGGGGACCCCTGTAGTTGAATTAGGGGAAGGATGGAAGAAGCAGAAGAGGAGGGCAACCCCATAGGAAGACCAGCAGTCTCAACACACCCGGACCCCAGGGAGCTCCCAGAGACTGAGCCATCAACCAGGCAGCATACATGAGCTGGTCTGAGGCCCATGGCACATATACAGCAGAGAACTGCCTGGTCTGGCCTCTGTGGGAGAAGATGTGCCTAACCCTCTAAAGACTTGAGGCCCTAGGGAGGGAGGAGGCAGGGACATGGGAAGAGAAGGAATGGGATGAGGAACCGTGGGAGGGGGATCTAAGAGGGGGGACAACAGCTGGATTGTAAATAGTGTGTGTGTGTGTGTGTGTGTTGTACATATGACTTGAATAGTAACTATGCATAACAAAGTCTGAGGGAAAATACATTTTTGCAGTTTCCAATCTGTGGATCACCTCTATCTACTATAAGAATATCTTCCTCATGATAGTTATTTGCAAGATAATCCTTATAAAATTGCTATATAATACTCATCCAAAGGGAAGAAAATATTTTTAAAAAAAAAAGAAAAAGAAAAGAAAAAAATTCTCTTCTACTTCTAGTGAACACTGTCGTAATTAGAGTTCCTAATGCAAAACCTTAATAAGCACATTGCCGTGCCAACCAACACCTGAGTTTCTTTGGAAATAGTTGAGACTCCAGGTCCTGCAGCCACATCCTGTCTGCTGGAGACCTCACCACCTCCATAACCTCACGAATAGCGCCACCTGCTGGGTATCAAGTGTCCAAACACATGAGCATATGGGGTGCATTTCACATTCAAATAAAACCATCTCATTCATTGTCCTAAAGTGAAAACTCAACTTTAAAAACAACAACACTGTCATTATTTGGTCAGCCAACGATGGGACAGTAGCAGGAAGGACTTATACAGAGTCTGGGAAAAGGTGCTGACCAGGGTCAGAAAAGGCACGTAAAGAGCCGGAGGGCGGGGGTGGGGGGGGAAGGGGGGAAGGGGTGGTGGACCTCGGCTTTCCCAGACTTGCCAAGCAGAAGTTCAAAGAATACAATCATGCTCTTCTTCACATCTCTGCCTGCACAGACTGGGTACCAAAGCTCCTCTCAGCAGTTCATCTGCAGGCTTCAGCCAGGCCCGGAGCAGGAACAAGAGAGTTCGGGTCACCCCTTACCGTTGGCACATGCCTTCATGACATCTGTCCTTGTTCACCCCAGGTTCCTCCCACTCAATCCCTTAGCCTCTCCTTTTGCACTGCAGCCCTCAGATGGCAAGAAGAGGGATGTGGAAGAAGGGATAGTCACAACTCCCGAAGTCCCACACCACTGCAGTTTCTCCTTGGCTAGAGAAACAGGGGCTTGAAACAGGGGCTAGAGAGGGGAAGGACTGGTTTGAACTTTGGAAACGAAGCCCTGAAATGCCATTGACCAGGCTGGGTTGTGAAAAGATCACAGAGTCAGCTGCAAAGGCAGCAGAAAAAGGACAGCTGCCCAGCCTCCTGCAGAATTGTGTGGCAGGAGATGGCTACCTGGGTCCTGAGAAATCAGCTTTCTGAAATGATGACTGACCAGGAATAGAGAGCTAGGGCTTTCTTTGGTGTGTGTGTGTGTGTGTGTGTGTGTGTACATGAGGTAGAGGTACATATGCATACATATACATATACATGTGGAGGCCAGAGGACAGCCTGTGGTATTGTCCATGGGGAGCTAGCCACCTTGTTTGTTTAAGACAGAGTATCTCACTGGCCTGAAGGCCAGCAAGTCCCAGGATCCACCTCTCTCTGCCTCCTTGATGCTGACTCCACAAGTGTACCACCACACCCAACTTTTTTGTGGGTTCTGAGGTGGTCTTCATGCTTGCTACACAAGCACTTTACTAACTTAGCCATCTCCCGGGTTCCGGGATGCAGGGATGCAGGGATGCGGGGTGTTTCTGTTTGTTTTGATTTTTGAGACAGGGTTTCCCTATTTAGCTCTGGCTATCCTAAAACTCACTGGTAGACCAGGCTAGCCTCAAACTCAGAAATTCTCCTACCTCTGGTATTAATAGTGTGTGCCAACACACCCAGCTAGGAAGGAAAGTTTGTTAGTTTGTTTTGTTTTCATTGGCCTAGCAAAGTAGAGGGTTGTATGTTGTTTGTTTGACAAATAAAATATAATAAGATATAGCAAAAACTATCGTAATGAAATTGGACATGGCAACCCAACAGGAGGAAAAGAGTCCCAAGAGCAGGTCAGAGAGTCAGAGAGATCCACTCGTTCTCACAGTCAGGAGTCCCATACAACACTAAGCCGCTATAACACACACACACAGAGGACCTGGTGCAGACCTGTGTAGGCCCTGTGCTTGTCTGAGCTCATATGTGAGGTTCCTTACCCAGTTGATTCCATTCTCCTAGTGTCCTCCATCTCCTCTGGCTCCTACACTTTCCTCCTCCTCTTCCAGGAATGCAGATTTAAAGCATCTCAGTAAGAACTAGCTCCTGCCTGCAAGGTTTAATTCACTTAGAGAAGTGTCCTGGGTTTGCACCCCAGACACAGGTGCTTAACAACCCATGTCTTTGTGTGGAGCTTCTAAGAGGTGAGACCCCACCTCTGCCTCGCCATATCTAATACCTGACACAACCCTGCTTCACCTCAAACCTATCAAAATACCACCATTGCATCTAAATTTCACCAAAACATCTCCCTTCCCCCAAAGCATGTCATAACCTCCCCTTGCCTGTGGACACAACTGGCATCCCTCTGCTAGGCAGACACTCTCACTTTAATGACCAGCTAACCAGACTTCAGTGTGCTAAGTATGTGTTCCTGGTAGATGGAGGCTGGTGCCGAGGCAGGCAAGCATGGAAGATAGTGTAGCTGGGGACCCTATTAGGTTCGGGTTATGCACACATTCCTCTTACAACAAGGCACGTGGCAGCCTACCTGCTTCACCTCCATAGACTGTGCACACATACCTTCTCCACACCACCCACCTAACAACTCAGAAACCCCCAACCCTGTACCTGCAACTAGTTCAGTGATTCTCAGCCTTCCTAATGCCGTGACCCTTTAATACAGTTCCTCATGTGGTGGCGACCCCCAACTGTAAAATTATTTTGTTGCTACTTCATAACTGTACATTTGCTACTGTTAGGAACTGTAATATAAATATCTGCTATTCAAGATATCTAATATATGACCCCAAGGGGGTTATGACCCACAAGTTAAGAACCACTGAACGAGATGTCTCAGGAAACTGCCTTTAAAAAAAAAGCCTTCTCAACTGGCCTAGGGTCTCGGGTGCTGTGCTAAAATATCACTCAAATCCTATGGTACTCTCTGGTGATAAGTTAAATGATTCATTTCTATATCCCAAAGATTCCCCATGATCAAGTGGTTTAAAGAAGATGGAAGGGGGCTGGAGAGATGACCTGGCCATTAACAGCACTAGCCGCTCTCTCAGAGGACCAGCACTCACAGCACAGCTCACAACTGTCTTACTCCAGTCCAAGGGACTATGATGCCCTCTTCTGCTCTCTTCAGACACCATGCTCGTGCAGTACACATATGTACGCAGGCAAATTAGCCATACAAACAAAACTAAATAATAATTTTTTTAAAAAGCAGATGGAGGTTTGTCACTAGTTGTCTTAAGGCTCAGATTGGTATTTTTGCCTCCACACAGTAACTGAGGCACCGAGTTTCATCCCATCACCAAGGACAGTATCCTTATCTGTGCAGACACCATGAAACAAATTTACATACACACAGAAGGTTGTGGTGTTGCTGGGTGATATAATATCACAGGACCACTGTTGAGCTTGCAGTCCATCACAGGCTAAAACATTATAGAATACACAATGTGCTTTCTATCGTCTGTTCCTCTCTGTCTCACTTACAAGTTTTATAATTTTAAGAATCCAATCTTTTTTCTTTTTTTAAACATATTTTTAAAAAGATGTATTCATTATTATATCTAAGTACATTGTAGCTGTCTTCAGACACACCAGAAGAGGGCATCAGATCTCATTACAGATGGTTGTGAGTCACCATGTGGTTATTGAGATTTGAACTCAGGACCTTCAGAAGAACAGTCAGTGTTCTTAACTGCTGAGCCATCTCTCCAGCCCCAAGAAGCTGGTCTTATTTATGCTTTCTTTATACCAATTTGTATCATTTTCTTAGTCATTTCTCGGGGCAGTAACAGAAGCCTATGTAACAGACCACAGTGGACACACAACCCCCAAATCTATAGACCTCGTGCTCATTCAGGTGACCTCGCTCTTCCCACATTCCAGATACAATTTTCTTAAGTGGCAATTCTGATAAAATTGTAAATGTTTGCTTCGACCATAAAATATGATTTTAAAATACTTCAGGATCACGGCAGTCAGACAGCTGTCCATGTCTCCCCGGTTTTAACCGTCCCCGTATCGTCTTCCCCACTGAAGCTCCACACCTTCGACTACTGCCATCTCCTTCAGGTTTTGTTTAGTTATTAGCAGTTTGTTGTTGTTGTTGTTTGGTTTGGTTTGATTTGCTTTTGTTTTACAGGTGATCACTCTGCAGCCCAGGTTGGTCTAGTACTTACTATATGGACTAGGCTAGCCTTGAATTTGGAGCAATCTTGATCCTTCTGGTTCAGCCCCCTGAGTGTCCACCATCAGGCCCGGCCATGATTTATTCTTGACTCTTTTTTTTTTTTTTTTGAGCACACTATTGGTCATGCCCGCTTCTTCTCTTTTCCACTGGAGACCTGATGGGAGGAATGTCAGTCAGATTCTTGGCACTGACTATAGGACTCTACTTATGCAGGCAAATTAGCCTGCACGTAAAAGTAAGCAAGTTTTTGCTGTCTTTTACACTTTATTTCTATATGTATTGTATGTGTGTGCACACGCTCACAGCACACCCGATGGGGAGGGCGAGGTCCAAAGACAACCTGCAGGAACTGGTTCTCTCCTTCCACATGGCAGCTTCTGAGGATTGAACTTGGGCTGTCAGGCTTGGCATCGAGTACCTTTACCCATAGCTATTTACATCCTGCCCCCCCACACACTTAAAAATGTATTTTCTCTATATTCCATTTCTACTAAGTAAATGATATTGATCTGTCCTCCAGGTCACTGACTCTACCTTCTGCCAAAATTCTGAGCCTATCCCATGAGTTTTTAAAATTTGAATGTGGATTTTTTTCTATGCTACTGTTTATATGGTTTTATATTTTTATTATTTGTGCGTGTGTGTTCATGTATGTTCACACTTGTGTGGGGTTGCTCATGTGTGCAGGTAGGGGGCTAGAAGTCAATGCCTCTTATTCTATAGCTCTCTGTCTTACTCTTTGGGACAGGATCTCTCACTAGATGGATTCAGCTCAACTGGCTGGCCAGCCTGTCTCCGTGTGCCTCCCAGCTCGGCCATCGTAGGCTTGCATTGTTATCCCCAGCCTTTCCTACGTGGTGCTGGGGCTCTGAGCCCGTCCCCTCATGTCTGTGCAGCCAGCACTTACCCAGAGGTCCCTCTCCCCAGGGTTCCCTACCTGTCATGGCTCTCGGTGTTCCACTCTCTCTGAGGACGGAGGTTAAGATCAGCTCCACTGAGCCCCACTGTACCAGAGGACTGGGGATGGGGGGTCGGGGGATGACAGGGTGAATGCCAAGCAGACTCACATCTCATCCCTTGTTTGTAACTGAACTAACAGTTGGGATGGAGACTCAGCTCTGTGTGGAACCACTAATACCTTGTAGGAGGAGTATGAACAGGACACCTACTTCTGTGGGATGAAAGAGTTAAAAAAGAACAAATCTTGCACAGAGCCCTCTTGCACAGGGTTCTCTACTGAAGAAAACACAGTTCCAGGGACTTAGGCATGGCTTTCTCCATTGGTGTTTGATGAGAGGCAAGCGGGTATTGTCAAAAGAACATTTTGTTACCAGGCCTTGTTTGTCCTGTTTCTGAGGTAACCCAAGGGGTTTCTAGTTTGTCTCTGCCAGAACTCTGCCTTGCAATGACTCATTTGATTTCTGTAAATTTACATACTTACATAAGTGCAGAAACTTGGAGGACTGGATCCTTTTCAGGCCCCTCCAGAATACTGAAGGAGCAGATTGACATCTCAGGAGACATATTTTCAGGGTGAGATATGATGCATTTAGATATGCTAGATGCTAGATATGATGGCATTTCTAACTGTGAAAATGGAAAAGAATGGCCTTCAAGGCTTCTCTAGAGCAGTAATTCTCATCTGGGCTACAGATCAAAATTAAGTGATCTTAACTTGAATCTTAATTCAAATGGGCTTCTTCTAACACACCAGGGCAACTGCTCCACCCCAGACATCCTGCTTTTATTCAGGGTAAACTTGGACACTCCCCAGGTGAGTGTAACATGCCGCCAGGTTTGAGACTCTTAGCAAATACCTATAAGATCTACCAGAAATGTACTGAGCACCTGCTTCAGGCCAAGATCAATGGTCCATGATGCTGAGAGGGACAAGTGAGGTCACTGTCCTTTCTAGAGAGGCTGTGCAGGTGACAGATGCCAAAGCAGATATACCCATGGTCACAGTAATGTAGAGAGGTAGGTGGCAGAAGCTTCTTGTCTGGTGTCCTAGTTAGGAGTACTTTTGCTATTACCATGATCAAAGCAACTTGGGGAAGAAATGGTTTATTTGGCTTACACTTCTTCATCACAGTTTAATCATTGAAGGAAGTCAGGACAGGAACTCAAACAGAGCAGGAACCTGGAGGTAGGAGCTGATACAGAGCTCATGGAGGGGTGCTGCTTACTGGCTTGCTCCTTTGACTTGCTCAGCTTGCTTTCTTATAGAACCCAGGACCACCAGCCTGGGGTGGTACTACCCCCCAATGGACTGGACCCTACTATATCAATTATTAATTAAGAAAATGATCCATAGGTTTGCCTCAGCGTGATCTTATGGAAGCGTGATCTTATTCTGAGATTCTAGCAGCTTCAATTTTCTGGGCTCCTCCAAAGGGCCTAGGTCACTTCTCCAACTCACCCTCTGTGGCACACACAGATTATCTCCTACTCTCAGGCCAGCCGCACGCCACCACTGCTGCTGTTCTTGGTGGTCTACCCATGGTATTGGTATCTCCAAAATTTTGAGATCTCTTGCTGCAACTGGGCTGCACCTTTACCAATAGGCTCTTCTGGGCCCTCTTCGTGGTGCCGAGACTCAACTTGTCTGCATGACCCCTTAGCCCTGCTCCTCCACCAATGATCTTCCTTGACCTCTCACAGTGGCGAGCCTCAGCTGCTCTCCATGGCCTTTCCATGTCTTCAAAACCAGTACCTCCTGGGTGACCCTTACACATTACCAAGGTAAGCTGCCAACACAAGTTACAACATTGGATACCTCTGGATCATAGCCTTTATGGGCTGTCCCTAAGGAAATACTTCCTAGATTTCAGCAATCCTGGTCTCTTCTTAATTACTACTAATTCCTCAGCTCCATCTGACCAGCATCAAGTATCCCAGCGAATCAAAGGTTTCACTTTAGTGGTTCTGGTATCTTGTTAGTTGCAGCAAATTCTTCAGCCCCAGCTCCTCAGAGCCATAGAATCTTAATTCAAAATAGCGAATGGCCCCATAGAGTCTTTAAACTTCCCTCTGAAACTTCACAAGACAGGCTCCCACCATCTGCGTGTCTCTCAACACTCCTTTCTTCCAAGATCCCACAGAACAGTTCACCAAGCTTTGAACACTCAATGGCTTCTCTTGCCCAGAGTTCCAAAGTCCTTCCACAATCCTTCTCAGAACAATAAGATCACATCTGTCATGGTAATACCCTACTATCCTGGTAAAAATGTCTGTCCTAATTAAGATTGTTGTCACTGTGATGAAACATTATGACTGAAGCAACACAGGGAGGAAAGTTTATTATGCTTACACTTCCACATCACTGTTCATCACTGAAAGAAGTCAGGACAGGAACTTAAGGAAAGAACCTGGAAGCAGGAGCTGATTCGAGGCCACAAAGGAGTGCTGTTTACTGGCTTGATTCTCCTACTTTCTCTCTCACTCTACTCTCTTATCAAACTCAGGACCACCAGCCCAGGGGTGGCACCACCTACGAGAGAGCTGTGCCTGCCCACATCAATCACTAATTAAGAAAATGCTGGGGACTGGAGAGATGGCTCCATGGTTAAGAGCACTGACTACTCTTCCAGAGGTCCTGAGTTCAATTCCCAGCAACCACATGGTGGCTCACAATCATCTGTAATGGGATCTGATGCCCTCTTCTGGTGTATCTGAAGACAGCTGCAGTGTACTCATATAAATAAAATAAATCTTTTTAAAAAAAAAAAAAGAATGGTTTTAAAAAAGAAAAGAAAAGAAAAGAAAAGAGAAAAGAAAATGCTGGCCTGCCTACAAGCCCAGTCTTAATGTAGGCATTGTCTTAACAGGAATCCTCTTAGATGACTTTAGCTTGTGTCAAGTTGACCTAAAACTAACCAGCACACCTTGTCACGTCCATGAGCATAGCCTGGGAGAGTAGGCAGATAAGTGCATGAGGGGTTGAGGGAGAGTGGAGTTTGCATGTAGAAGAAGCTGTCCTGACTCCGAGAAGTGGCATCTTGGCCACCAGCACTATTGGCTTGTCCCACTAATGTCAAATAAATTTCTGGTTTTCTTGAAATATGGATATATGTGCTACACCTTCTTCTGAACAATAAAGTGTCTATAAGACTGCTCGGAGAACTTTTCAAATATGGGTTTCTTATTTCTTTCCCAGGTCTATTGAACCACCAGAGAGCAGGTCCATTCAGGTTTGGTCCTGTTTTTGGTGGTGGTTTTTTTGTTTTGTTTTGGTTTGGTTTGGTTTTTGTTATTGGTTTGTTTGGGGGGTTTTTTGTTTGTTTGTTTGGTTGGTTGGTTTGGTTTTTTTTTTTTGAATTGCCTTCACAGGTGGATGATCTACTCTCCTCCATCGATTTAAACAAGCTGGAGGAGACAGATTTGCTCTGTAGGTGTAAATAGTCCCATGATGGCGAGTTTCAAGTTACTCCTGAATAATTAACTATTAGCAGTTATTAAAAGCAGCCCCAGCATACATACCAAACAAGGTTTGCCACATCTTTACCTTAACTTCCCACTGGTTGGCCAGAAAAATGGAAGAGTCAAACAGAAAACTTTTTTCATAGAGACTTTTAAATCTATGTATGTGGGGGTATGTGTGCCCAGGTGCAGTTGCTCACCAGAGGTGTGGGGCTCTAGTTACAGGTAGGTGGTCATGAATCACCCAACAGAGGTGTTATTAGGAACCAAACTCAGGACCACTGAGAGAGAAATACTTGTTGCTAACCATTGACCCATATCACCAGTCTATAAACAGAAGGCCCTTAGTGACATATCAAAATCAAGTTGATATATGTATATATATATATATATATATATACATATATATGTGTGTGTGTGTGTGTGTGTGTGTGTGTGTGTGTGTGTGTGTGTGTATGTATGTATTTCTGTCTTCAGACACACCAGAAGATGTGGTTATGTGGTTGCTAGGAACTGAACTCAAGACCTCTGGAATGGCAGTCAGTATTCTTAACAGCTCAACCATCTCTCCAGCCCTTAGGTTGATTTCTTTAAACACTCTGTACAAGCTGACAAGATGTGTTTGTCACATCTTTAATGCCAGCACTTGAGAGGCAGAGGCAGGTGGATCTTTGTGAGTTCAAGGCCAGCCTGGATCTACATAGTAAGTTCCAGCCCATCCAGTGCTACATAGTGAGACAGTTTAAACAAAACTAAAACTAAAATTAAAAATAAACTAAAACTAACCAAATTTTTAAAAAGTATACAAATAACACCTGGTGTGTACCTGGTAATATTTAGTGAGGAGAGATCAGGTAGCCCAGAGAGGCTGCAGGTGTCGTGCCACGTCCAAGTGGTAGGACTTAAACACTTTGTGTCACTCATGGCTCTGGAAACCTCAGGTAAGACAAGATTCTCCTTTGCTAAACTATTGGCCTTAATTTTAAAGCCTAAAGTTGACTGTGAAATTTCAGCCCATTTTCTCTCATGTGAAAGGAATATTTTATATACTTTAAAAAGAGAGGGATTGGTAATTCTCTAATGTAGAAAATCAAGAGGACACTTTGGTTTACTAGGCAGGTGAAGTGAGACAAGACTCAGCATCTTCAAGCCTTCTTGCCTCTCTATAATGTGAAGGGAGATACTTGAACCATCTATCTCACATCTTGGAACAGCGAATCTGTTCCACTGGGTTCTGGGAAAACTCACACCCTGGGGTACAGCCCACCTGGGAGGGCTTGAAGAGCATCTGGGAGGTACAATTCCTGCCCTCAAAACTCTCCAGGTCTAAGCTCAGGGACCGAGCAGAAGGGAATAAACAAGTGGTTGGTGGGTGCCCACTGGTCTTTGTATCTGTGTATCAGATATTCTCTAAAACTTTGAACAAAATTTTTATGTAGTCGTTCTTTTGTGAAGGGAAAAGTAGGGTATTGCTTTTAATATTTCAATAAGAGACCTCCCTGATCATGGCCCCCTCCATACACCACTGCTCCAGAAGAAGGCCATTGTGAAGGACAGGTGGAGGACAGACAGACATGTAACTGGACCTGGCACAAGAGGTGGGATGTACTGACTTAGAGACCTGAAGGATCTGGGAGTAGCTCACACTGGTTTGACTCAGGCACCAGCCGTCTTAACGAGACTCTCCACTCGGCAGAGGACTACTTCAAGCTGCCTTCCTTTCCGGAAACATTGCCACAGCAGTTCCCACATTCGCATTGCCTCCCAGGAGAATATATGTCGCTCATCTGGTGACTAAACTGCGTCATATACACTCAGGCTAAGGAGACGGTTATCATCTCTAAACTCAACTTCTCCCCACCCGCTATCAGATTCGACCAAGAACTCCAGACCAGACACGACCGTTACAGGTTAAACTTTTATGCGAAATTCTGTAAAGGTATAGAGTGGCCCCAGGAGGGGCCTCTGCTCTCCAGCTCTTGCCGTGGGGCCCGCCCCTTAGCACTTGCTGTAGATGGCTGCACAGCCCCGTTCTTCAAACTCTTCTTTGCTGACCCAAAGCTGCTGGAAGGCTTGCAAGGAGGCCAGGATGGAGCCACCGGTCCACACTGACGTCTTCCTCTCTGGAGCAGCGGCTACCGTGGGGCTATCCCCTGGGCAGAGGAGACTCAGCTCCCTCTGGAAACGCTCGGGGAAGCCAGTCAGCATGGTGCAGCCACCGCACAGCAGCACGTTAGCAGCCATCTCCTCCTTGAAGCCAGTGCCCTGGCAGCGGTCTAGGCAGGTCGCGGTGAGCTCAGGGAGGCCAGGCTGGCTGCAGCCCACCAGGGAGGGCTTGAAGAGCATCTCGGAGCAGCGGAAGCGCTCCTGGCCGATGGTGATGACCTTCCCATCCGGGAGCTCGTAGTCGACATGCAGCTCCTCCAGGCCCAGGCTCATCTCCTCCTCTGGCAGCAGCGCGGCATAACAGCACTTCTTCTTGATGTGTTCTATGATGTGCAGGTGGTCGTCTGAAAACTTGTGGCCTGCCTCATTGAGTAGCTGCATGAGGTAGTTGGTGAGGTCGCAGCCCGCATAGTCAACACTGCTGGGCATGCCCGGCAGCAGGTCCCCTTCAGAGATGGGCACCACATGCGACACGCCGTGTCCGCTCTCCACCACCAACCCGGAGGTCTTGCCATATGAGTAGATGGACAGCAGCGCCTGGGAGATCACATGCATGGCAGGGATGCCAAAGGTCTCGAACATGAGCTCAGCGTACTTCTCCCGGTTGCTGGTGGGGCTGAGTGGAGGGTCAGACACCAGCACCGCATGCTCTTCGGGGAGGATCTTCATGGCGGTGTGGAAGATGTACTCCCAGATGTTCTGGATACAATCCCAGTCCACCACGACTCCGTGCTTCAGTGGGTTAACGAGCTTCAGAGATGCCTCCATGTTGAGCAGCTCATGGCCCACGTACGTCTCCTTGATGTTGTCTCCAGCATCTGCAGCCATCTCGGCGTTGCGCTTGCCCACGGTAGAGGAGATGAAATAGGTGGGCCTCGGCTCCCCCGCATAGCCACACTTACAGTACTGGGAGCCCAGATCAATGACCAGTGCCTTGATCTTCCGTATTTTCTTGGGTTTTGTCTTCAGTTGAGTGGAACCTGTGTCCCGGATGCCAGCCTCAGGGGTTGGCAGTGTTCCTGCCTCTCCAGGGTCGCCCTGGGCTGTGCCCAGGGGCTTAGGGCTAGGGCTGTTCTTCGTTGCCATCTACTTCCCTTCCTCACCTTTTTACATCCACACCCTAGAGCTCCTGGGGAGAAATGAGAGTCCACCTCCAGTAGTGTCTTGGCAACCACTTGGCTTGTGACGTCACCAGGAATGGTCCATTTAGATGGGAGTTGGGGGGCGGGGCTTGCTCTTTTTGCCCTCCACATACACCCACGACTAATGGTTTGCTCCAGGACTAGGCTGATGACCCGCAGCTTTAGAACCCAAACACACTGGGCCTCGCAGCTTCATGTTCGCTCTCACATGTCCATGCCTGACCACTCAGTGATAATTCTTTTATTTCCTCCTCTGCTCCTTGACATTGACAATTTGAGTTTCTGTAGAAAATCAGGCATAGCACTAGATACTTCTGGTATGTTATTTTTGCAGAATCCCGGGGCAGGGCAGAGCCTTAAAGATGTTCAGAATTCAAGAGCAAACCATTTTTTTAAGAGTGATAACGTTAGCTGAAGTTCACCCCATACCGATTAGCCAACTCTCCTAAGGACCTTCAAGGCTGCTTCTTTTTTAGTCACAAAGCTCAGAGCCTGTGTCGGCTCTTCTTTCATTCCACAAGGCCTAGGGCATTCTGTAATAAAACCAGCAACCTTTTGCCCTTTTTTAATCTCACATCTAAGGCCACAGGAACCTGCCACCACCTCCTGAAAGGGAGGAACCCATCACCATAGTGTCTGTCTCACATCTAGCACAGAGCTGAGGGTAAGGTCTAAGATGAGGTGTAAGGTTAGATTCTGGGTTCTGCACTTAGTGTAGAGATTCAAAGAGTGATAATTCTCTAACTGAAGTTCATCCAACACCAATTAGCCAGGCCTAAAGACCCCTGCACTAAGTGTGGTGGGTATGGGATCAGTGTGCCCAGCTGGAGTTAGATGGTCAAGCAGCCTCAGACACGAATGTTAGGTGTCAACGTGTGTGTGTGTGTGTGTGTGTGTGTGTGTGTAGCACACGTTGAGGAAGAAGGCTGTCTACTCCTTCTGGATGTTGTCTGTACACCTGAGCCTTAGTGTTCCCACTGGTGGGACTCAGCAGGGTCTGATTTCAATGCACACTCTATACTCAGCAGGGTCTGATTTCAATGTACACTCTATGACCCTACTGAAGGAGTGCAAGCCTATGTTCAAACATAACTCTTCTTAAGGTTATGTTCTCATCACCTTAGTGCCCAGTGGGACAGCAGGGCTTGCCTGTTACTACAGCAACAGTAGACCCTGGTTAAAAAAATAAATAAAAAAACTAACTCAGATGGTGTCAACCTGTTCTAATTTCTCTAGTGCTTTCTAACCTTGCCCACCTAGAGTGAAATCCTTACAAGAGCCCACAGCCTGATGGGACCTGCTTGTCCTCCACACCAGACTTACTTCTCCCACCCACTCCATCTAAACTTCCATGTTCTTTCCCCCTGGTCACATTGGTTTTCTTGCAGATTCCCTCAGTTGTGGTCAGCAAACGTGTTCTCTCAGAGACCAGTCACATTTATTTTCATTCAGCTTTTGGGCCCGTCTTTTGGATGTTGATTCAACTGTTTCTCAGACTCACAGGCAATCCGTAAGGGAGAGAGTACGGATTGCTCCAATCAGTTTACACTCCACCATGGACTGGAGCTGGCTGTGTGCTGCTTGCCCCTGCACTAACTGACCAGCCATGTGACTTAGTCCTCTGCATCGATATCCCTAACACAAGTGTCACCTGGTCACCTCCTTCAGCTCTTGACACAACTACTGCCAGCTCAGGGAGGCTAGCCTACACCCCATCAGCCTGGCCATTCCCCCCCCCCCCGTTTTTCTCTAAAAACTTTATTTTTTTTTGACAAATAAATAATGTGTTCCCCACTTCCCCACTGGCCCCTCCCAGTGCACACCAACTAGAATGTAGACCAGATAAGGGCAGGGTTCGGTTGCTCCTTTTTCACTGTGGTATTCCTGGCTGCCTTGCATGTCACAGGCACGCAATAATTACTAACTGAATAAATCAATCTTTACTACAAAATTGGGGTGTGGGACTTGAAAAATAGTATCTCTAAGGTACCCTAACATCAGTCTCCAGTGTCTAGAAAGCGTTTTTGCTGCTGAATTATGTCACAATCAGTGATGTCACTGTTGGGCAGGTTCTCAAGCTGTCCTCTGACTTAAGCCTTTCAGGATCGAGAGCTTTCTGAGAGCAGTATGTCTCTGGATGGTGTGTGGGCTCCACAGACAGCAGACATAGGGGACGGACCTGCCAAGAAAGCTAGTGACCAGGCCTCCATGAAGACACAGGTCCTCCAGACTGCCTCCCTAAAAGATGGCCCAGCAAAAAGAGCAGTGTGGGTCCGTCGGGACAATGCTGAGACAGAAGACCCTGTTAAGTCAACTATGTCCAAGGACAGGCCAAGGCTAGAGGTGACCAAAGCTGTGGTTGTGGACCTGGGCACTGGCTTCTGTAAATGTGGCTTTGCTGGTCTGCCCAAGCCCACTCATAAGATCTCAACAACAGTGGGCAAGCCCTACATGGAGACGGCCAAGACTGGGGATAATCGCAAAGAGACCTTTGTGGGGCATGAGCTCCTTAACCCAGATATACATCTCAAGCTGGTCAACCCCCTGCGTCATGGCATCATTGTGAACTGGGACACAGTACAGGATATCTGGGAATACCTCTTCCGACAGAAGATGAAGATCGCCCCAGAGGAACATGCAGTCCTGGTTTCAGACCCACCCCTGAGTCCTCACACCAACAGAGAGAAGTATGCTGAGATGCTCTTTGAGACCTTCAACACACCTGCAATGCACATTGCCTATCAGTCCCGCCTGTCCATGTACTCCTATGGACGCACCTCTGGCCTGGTGGTGGAGGTTGGACATGGTGTGTCCTATGTGGTCCCCATCTATGAGGGTTATCCTTTGCCCAGCATCACAGGGAGACTAGACTATGCAGGATCTGACCTCACGACCTACCTCATGACCCTGATGAACAATTCTGGAAAACATTTCTCTGAGGACCATCTCGGTATTGTGGAGGACATCAAGACAAAATGTTGCTTCGTGGCCCTGGACCCCATTGAAGAGAAGAAAATCCCTCCCGCTGAACATGAGATCCATTATACTCTGCCTGATGGAAAAGATATCCATCTGGGTCAGGAGCGGTTCCTCTGCTCAGAAATGTTTTTCAAGCCATCTCTAATCAAGTCCATGCAGCTGGGCCTCCACACCCAGACAGTGTCCTGCCTTAACAAGTGTGACATTGCACTCAAACGAGACCTCATGGGGAACATCCTGCTCTGTGGGGGCAGCACTATGCTCAGGGGTTTCCCGAACCGTTTGCAGATGGAACTGAGCAGCATGTGTCCCAATGACACCCCACAGGTAAATGTGCTGTCTGAGAGAGACACTGCAGTCTGGACTGGTGGTTCTATCCTGGCCTCACTCCAGGGTTTTCAACCACTGTGGGTCCATCGCCTGGAGTACGAAGAACATGGGCCTTTCTTCCTCTACAGAAGGTGCTTCTGAACAGATGCAGCATTTCACTGTGGTGAAAATGTGCCAGCTTTACTGAATGACGGCCGAACCTTTTACATGTGGTGCTGAGCTGGCATATTCATTTCTGTAGCATTAAAAACCCCTCGTGCCTGTCCCCTTCCTTTCAGAGTGTGTCTATTTCCTGACATAGTAAGAGCCACGTGGATGTGTGCTTCACTTAAAAGATACGAAAGCCTGGGCGTGGAAGGGGTATATGAGAGGATCGCATGCATTATGCTAACTGCTCAGAAAGTTTCTCCCGGGAGAAACTTGCTCTAACATATTCTGCCCTTTGTGCTTCCCACTCACTGTAGGAATACTTTGTTGTTAAAATATACTTAAGGAAAATTGTGATCAAAACAAATTAAGAGTAAATGATGTTAAAGGATAAAGAGGCTCTCCACCCAGTCCCCTACAGAATGCTAAACAAGTTTATTCTCCCATAAAACAGCACTGTATCTCAGCTAAGTGTTCTAATTGAGGTGTCAACACAGGATGTGATTTTTGTGTTTAAAAGCTCACTCTGAGAACTTGGGACTACACTCAGGTCCTGACACCCAGTTTAGTTGCCAGTTAATACTTTCTGGCTTGAATTCATCCCGAGTGATCTTATCTGGTGGTTATCTCACAACAGTTCTGGAGGTCCCAGTGAGATCCCCAGAGACCAGACCTCAAGACATTGGGGATTTCAGAGCCCCTTAGAGCAGGGAAGGGTGCAGTGATCAAGGGACTTCTAGACAGTGCAGAACCTGAGACATCCCATGGCCGCAGGACTCCCTCTGATCAATTGCTGCCCAATGGCTCGGAGGAATCTGATACCCTAGTCTGTTCAGGTGTGTAAATGTCCCCAAGATGTGGGCTGAAACAGCAGCTGCTGTTGTTACCAGTGGTCTGGACCGTGATTGGAGACTCCAGCCCCCCCCCCCGCCCCCTCCAATCAGCTTCCCTGTATTGACCAGTAGCTTTCTCTTAACAAAGATGGAAAGTAGATAGATACATGCTTCAGGATCTGTCCCCAGAAAGTGATCCCGACAGTTACAACTGTGACTTCTAGCTCTCCAACATGAGCCTTCAAGTCTTACTGAGGGACTTAGTCACAACTGCACATGAGCATCTGGAAAGCAGGCATCTCTACCTTGCATTCAGTCAAGTCCACGTCCGCCTGGGTGCCTAACATGTCAGAGCCTGGACCCAGACTGGTAGGGCCAGCATATTCATGTGACATTGGAGAGCTAAAGCAGGGAGGTGGAGATGAAGAGCAAAGGAAAGACATCTGAGGGTCCCATGGTTTGGCAAGATGAGCAAGCCTTGCCCAGGAGAATCAGATCAGAGAGGAGTTGGGAGCCTCCATACATAAGATAATCTCATCTCAGTTTCTTCCTAGACTATTCCACTGGCAGCACTACATGAGCACTCACCAGGGGCAAGTTCAGGTCGATTCGCTCTCCATCTCTCCACACCTTTACACAGCACTGGTAAGCCCTAGAAATTCTTAGAAAATGTGTTTTAAACATTAAAATGGAAAATAGTCATAAATCACTTCTATCTTCAGATAGATGCTGAGCCCAAGTAATGAGCCCCAGAGGGTGAAGGGTCTTGATGAGGGGGGACAAGAGGTGTTTTCTAAAGGGAGTCTCCAGCAGGCCTAAGCACTTAAAAGAAAACTGATACAACTGTATTCCCAGAACACTCTGAATCCCCTCACTGGATCCAGCTGTCCCAGCAGAAAAAACAGACTTTACACACAAACACAACAGTTTAGTATTTCAGGCATCACATAAGCTTAACAGCTGAGGGTAATATGACGAGTTTGTTACAACAGGATGGAAATATGTACTACTATCTACCTACCTACAATGCCATTCAAGGCACTGCAGATGATATCACTCAAAACGCCGACAGAGAGCACTGAGAAACGCTTACTGGCAACAAGGAACACACAAGCTTGGGGAACTGCTGTTCCTCTGTCCAAGGTCTCTAAAATATGTGCATTCAGAGCCCAAACCCCCATCTTTACAACAAGATGTCTGCTGAAGTGTTGGGACTTCAGTGCCAAAAGAGTAAAGAGAATCTTCTGTAAAATCAAAACCAAAAAGCAAATCACATACTTCTAACATATATAGCATAGGGTACACAGTTCCAAAATTGAGGAGGAAGCACAGTGAGAAAGTATTGGACTAAAGCAAGCCCGAACCAGCTAGGCAAACTCCAAACTCTGCACCTCCACATCTGATGCCATACAAAAAGCTAAATGAGTCTGCCTGGACACAAAAAAGGCAGTGTCTGGGGAACAAAGAGTAACCTCCAACCCTGCTACCATAACAGGCCTACTGTCTCCCCATCACTGATGTCCACCCTGCTGTTGATACCTCTCTAGCAGAATATACTCAGGCAACAGGAAGTCCCTGGAACAGTGCCAGCTAGAGGAGCCTTAGCACAATTAAAGCTAATGGCACACAACATGGTAGGATAACATGTTTAATTAAATTTTTTTTAAAGATTATTTTGTGTGCATGAGTGTTTTGCCTGTATGTATGTTTGAGTACCACATGCTTGCCTGGTGCTCAGTGAGATCAGAAGAGGACCTTAGATCTTCTAGAACTGGAGAAAACAGACCGTTGTGAGCTGCCACATGGGTCCTGGGAATCAAACTCAGGTCCACTACAAAAGCAACAACTACTCTTTACCACTGAGTCAACTCTCCAGTCCACAAACAGCTTTTTATTCTGCTTTGAGTTAGATGAACAGATGCCAGCTATGCCATCACATCTTACTAAATGCTGGCAGTACTAACTGCCTACATGCATACCTTATGCTATGTTAACAACACAGAACACTTAGAAATGTGGTTCTACTTGTCTTCACTTTTTGAGGTAGAAGGCATGAAACATCATTCCCTATAAACAACAGGAACTGAGGATCAAATCAATGATGAGTTGTCTAAGGTTGCAAAAGAAACCAGGCCTGGGTCTGGGAATGAGACTCCAGTACACGATTTGCCTAAGAACCAAGCTTTCAAACAGCACTAAGTACAAGAACAGCAGGCTGGGTTGTTTTGAGATAAGGTCTTGCTATAGCCCATGCTGGTCTTGAACTTGCATCAGTCTTTCTGCCCCAGCTTCCTGGGCTGCTGGGATTATAGGCACGTCCCACCACGACCAGCTAAACAGCAATTATTAAAAAGACTGAAATATGCTGGCTAAAACAAAGTTCTGAGATGTATACCCAAAAGGAGTTCTAAGATGTATACCCAAAAGGAAGTTGGGACTGCCTAGTGCTAGCTGAGGCCTGGTGCTCACTGCAGCTGTAGGCAGTAAAGGCAGACTCTCCCACATCCCAGTTCTCCACAGCTAGGTCTCTGAGGAGCAAGAGCTAGAAGCACGATGAGGAGTGAGTGGACAAACGGTCTTCCCGGCGATGCTTTCCTAGCAGGGCAGTCATTCCAGGAGGCTCAGCTTCCACTGGCTTCTCTGGTCAATCTTCAGTGGCATATAAACCCCAGCATCTGAAAGCAAGAATGGAAGGCAAGTGATGATGCGCCTGCCACCCTGTAACCTGGCGGGGTCAGAGCAAGCGCAGCCTGGAGGCCCTGGCCTGAGGAGAGGGAGGGCATCAGGCGTCATGCATGCTCATGAGGTGATTCAGAGCACAAGGTTCAATAGGGAAGGCTAGTGTTCTTTTTTTTTTTTTGGGGGGGGGGTTATTTTTTTTAAATTTTAGATGTGTTTTATGTGAGTGTTTTGTCTGCATATGTATCAGTACCATACACACAGTATCCTTGGAGGCCAGAGACAGCACTGAATCCCAGAGAACGGTTCTGGATGGCTGTGAGCCACAATGGATGAACCAACCCTGGTCCTCTACAAGAGCTAAGAGTGCTCTTAACCACTAACTCATCTCTCCAGCCCTGCACTGTATGGTTTCTTTTAATTGTTAAATTATACATCCAAGGGCTACATATTACAATGTGTAATTTTTTGTTGTTGTTGTTGTTTTAAACATAAAATAAAATGTGGCAGCAGTAACAGCATCAAGTGATGACAGAAAGTATGGACTGAGCAGGATGGCCAGCAAAGCTGTGACTTTTAAAAATAAAGTAGGAAGTAGTTTCAGGTGGGGCCTCAATTATCATTACAACCGGAAACTTAGGTATTTCTTCCTTTAGACTTTAGGAATCTCCTATATAACTAGGAATCATATATGGAAAGCATAGGCATAAAAAAATGTTTTTCTTACTATTATTTGTTAGTAATTAAATTTCTAGTAGTATATTTGCATATATATGCATATATGTATACATATACACTATTAAATGATTTTAAAATATTTTGCAATGTAAGAATAATCCAAGAGAATTTTTAAAACATAATTTTGCATTTTACACAAATACATGCTTATATACACACATAAATTAATTAAGAATTGCCAGATTTTAATTCCTTTCCTTTTTTTTTTTCTGGGCAGAACCTTGCTATTCTGTAGTCCAGGCCTTACACTTAATCTTCCTGCTTCTCCTTCAGAGAGCTGAGATGACAGGCCTGTGTGACCATGCCAGGATCAAATTTGAATTTTCTTCAATACACTTTGCTATCCAGATTCTTCCACTGACCATAACAGTTTATAATTACCCCTGTTTATCATCCTCCCAGTCATTTACCAAAAATGCAAAAAAATACCACTACTACTCCTACCACCACCATCACCCGGCAAGCGAAACTATGAAGCCCACCAGAAGTTTTGATTATATAAAAATGTCAGCACCAAGACAGAATGAACAAGGTCCATAACTTCATGGTGGCTAAAGCTCGAATAAGACTTTATCTTTAAGAAAGTTAAGTTATAAAATAGTATATTATCTTTTAAAATCACAACATAATTGTATTTGATTCTAAACTTAACCAACAATAAATATAACATGTCAAATGTGGACACGAGAGCGATAACCTGGCTGCTAGCAGCAAAAGGGGATGCATTGTACATCTTCATGTTTAATTTCAGGGGACAAAGAGTTTCATTTAATAAAAATACTTTGAGGATTCTTTAGTGAGGCTTGAGCAGTCAGACCCCTGCAGCAGCATCCAAGACTGTAATATCCAGCTCCAAGTCTAGCTCCTTCCCAGCATCACTTCAAGCTATGGCCAGGAATCCTCCGTTTCTGCAGGGCCTACAACCAGTCTGTGTAGCTGTGCAGCACCGAACATGACCAAGCACAGAGAACGACCTGCAGGCGCTGCATTGTCTTCGTGAGCATATTCACACCAGGGTTAGCTTGGGAAGGGCTAGGGGACATTTGGGACTAATTTTGAGAGTAGTTTTTGCTAACTATTCTTGAATTACAAGATTTTCTCTTTTTCTACCTGTTAGAATTTGGTAAAACACATTACCACCCACACAAATAACTTATGTATTTAAATAGCTGATCCCAAGCTGGTGGCAGTTTTGGGAGGCTGTAGGACCTTTGGTCATGGGGCATGGCTGGCAGGCAGGTGAAGTGGGTTTTATGGTTCGAACCTGACCTCTCTGGTTCCTGGTTGGTGTCATGTTACAATAAGCTGCCACACAATCCTACCACCACAGCAGCAAGCTGCTCCTACAAATACGCTCTTGGTGTCATGACAGGGTTATTCTATCAGTGACAAGAAATGAAATTAAGTATCACCCAGCCTTGGAACCTCAGGACACTGACATTATAAACTCAGACAAGGAACCCTCAAATATTACAGTCTTTACGGAGAGAATCAGACGTGCTCTTAGATGCTGGTAAGCCATCAGAAAAACTCAGGGAAAGGAGAAACTGAAGCTGTCCTGCAGGCCATAACCAGGCCGGCAGCAAGAATAGGCATAGGGACTAGGCAAAAGCACAGAACAGCAAAACGGCTTCAGATCTAAGACGATTTTTTTGCTTCACATGGTAAGTGTGTGAAAGTGTTGGCAAAGAATGAGCACACAGTTCCTGGGCAGACAAGCATGCTCAGACAAGGCAGACAACATAAGCTGCTAGGGGAACATGCAAGACCTACTCCAAATGTCATCAAAATGCTACTGCAGCACAGCTTTTACATGAAAAACATTCCAGGCCACTGCCTATCACACTAGAAAGAGCCAGTAGTAGCAACTTTAAAGAAAGTTAGCTTAGAGCTTATCACCGGCTTTCCAGAGCAGAGAGGCTAGCTTGGTGGAGTGTCCATCTGAAGTTCAAATACAAGCACGCAAATCTCAAGACAGCTTTCAAGATAAAGCCTTGATGGTTTCTAACTTGTAGGAGTATATCATGTAACTAAGAACCATCTCCCACAAGGGGAAGAAAAAAACATTTTAGGAAAAATTAAATAGGAAATGTAAAGAACTAATAATATTTAGATAAGCTTTCAAATTCAATCATCAGTTGTAAGAAAATACAAATACCTATCTCCTAAAAATGTTCTGAAGATGAGAAGGGTAATTGCAAGAGCCAAAATCACAACTAAGAAATCTCCCACATGCGTAGGCATGGTCTGTGAGGGCTCATGCTGCAGCTCTGATGACTTGCATGTGTGCATGGACACTGCAAGTACAGCTCTGATGACGGGCATGTGTGCGTGGACACTGCATGTACAGCTGTGATGACGTGCATGTGTGCGTGGACACTGCATGCTGCAGCTGTGATGATGTGCATGTGTGTGTGGACACTGCATGCTATTGTTACTGCATTTTTTTTTTAAAGCAAAGTTTCCTTAAGAAAAGATTTTAATTCAGACTGAAGCCCAGGCATTATGAAAGGCGGAGAGAAGAATGATAGAGACAGGGCATGACATGCCCTAGACTGGGCACAGGCTTCTCCAGAGTTAGTTTAAAATTAAACAGAGGTCATATTATGCTGGTCATGGTGGTGCATGTCTTTAATTGCAACATTTGGGAGGCAGAGGCGGGTGGATCTCTGTGAATTCAAGGTCAGCCTGGTATACATAGTGAGCTCCAGCCTAGCCAGAGCTACACAGTAAGACCCTGTCTCGAAAAATACAAACAGAAAAAGTCATATTGTATCCTTCCGTCCAAGCCACCACCACTACAAGTAAGAGAGCCACTTAAGTGTGGCCTTGGAATTGAGAAGGATCCCTTCCATAGCTGACCTCTTCAGCACTGACACCCAGCCCTGCACAGCACTGAGATAATCTGGAGAGAAGAAACACTAACCGAGAACAGGGACACAAGTCTTCTGCTGATGAAAAGAGGCTGTGATGCTATTCACAGTGGAGCTGGGACCTAGGACCTAAGCAGAAAACAGGTTATGTCAGCAGAGATTCTACTTCAATGGCAGCAAACCAAAAGCCTCCACTAGCCTCCCCATTCTGCTGCTTTTCCTAGTTATGGTTCTGACAAGGTAGCTGTCCTGTCCCTTATAATTTCAACATACTATCTTTTCTTGTCTCATCTCAGACCCCAGTCTCCTGACTCCCAGAAACAGATAACAGAGGAGAGAGCTCTACACTAATATCTGCCTGGCCTTTTCCAAATGAGCATAACCCATGGGAGGGGAAAATCCAAAAGTCTATAGGACACACAAAGGATCCATTCTACACAAAGAACTGTGGGAAATAGTAATTTTTATATTAAAAAAAAAACACTAGTTTTTGAAGATGATCATATTTCTAAGCAACACCCATTATAATAAATTCAAGCATTTGTAGCACCTGATTTTTAGCTGCCTTTTTTGCTGTGGTCTGTGAAGTGCTCTTTGCAAATATCCAGTCTCTTATCAAACCTTCAAAGCACACAGGAGAAGTATCCCCAGTAATGGAGGAAATCAAGACCCAGAATCCAATGTTTCTAGCCAATGAAATGATTGCAAGCTCCTGTCGCTAAGTACCAAATGCAGCCTTCTGTCCACTGCCAGTGAAGGCAGGGCTGGGCATGAGGCAATCACTTATTTCTCTTCAGCTGATTCTCTAGTATACTCCAACAAGGGAGACTGCAACGTCAGAGGGAAAGTGACACGTCTGCTTGGAAGAGCTGTCCATTCCAGTTTCCCTCCGTCTCTTAGAACTAGCCTCCTCAGGACTGCCACCCTCAAATCTCAGGTCCTACTAACCAGCACCCTTTCCAGAGGCTGCAGACCGTGGGCCTCTGACCTGTCACCATTCTCAGCTGTCTGTTCTTCCTCAGCAGGGCACAGAAGATGGCTCTCTATTCTGTGTCTCTCATTCTCCTGGGTTTCTCGTTTGTCTTTTCAGCACCCCCCCACCTTCACCCCCACTCCCCCCCCCACCCCCGGTGCTTACTTAACCAACCAGGAATTAAACTCTCTGTGTGGAAATAAGTGGGGATTTTTTCCTTCTGGGCTCTAACTGGCACACCTGCCTTCCTAAAGCCTAATCAAAATTCTCAACAATTGCCTTGAGGGTTCAGGTAGCCAGCTGAGGCCGAAAAGGCGCAGCGATGAGGAGCCATGAGAAGGCTTCATGGGCACAAAGCTCCCTCTATGACTTCAGACCTGGGAAGGAAAGGTCAACTCTAATCTAGCTTCCCCTCCCTACTCCACGGCACCGAAGATTTCAGATCACCTGAGACAGCTGCGTTATATGAAAAGGAAAAATAATAGCCTACTTCACCTGAGCACGAAACAGGTAAACAGACGCTAGCGCAAGCACAAAGCTGACGTCATTTAACCCTGGCACTCTAAGAGGGTTGGTTCTCTTTGATGCTGGGTTATGTGTCTACAACTGTGAGAAGGAAGAGCATGCCCACGGCTTCTGAGGAAGCTTACTGGAGTGACTGAACTCTGTTGGCCGGCGAGAGTCCAGATCTCTGGAAGTGCCCTCTCCATCAGCTGCAGAGTACTCTCAAAAGCCCTCTGTAGCTCCTTTGCTTGCTCTTCAAACTCAAGGAGAAAGAGCACCTTTAAAATAGCGTGCACTTCATCTAGAGGAGAAATGGGAAATGGTAAGTTGTGACCCACTCCACTGACAAAATCAGACAGTAATCTCTTTCTTTTTCAGCATATCAGGAGGACAGAGACCCCGCTGGAAGGAGCAGAGAGCTCTGCTGTGCAGCCCCTGTCCCTGGCTGAAGCACTACCCCTCACAGGAGGCTTCTCCTCTAGGGGTTGGGAAGGGCTGACTCAGGAGTGTGTACGGAAATGAGCGGTCCATTTCCAGAACCACACAGTGCTTCTCAACCGTCCCATGCCACAACCCTTTAATACAGTTCCTCATGCTGTGGTGACCCCAACCATAACATTATTTTCATTGCTACTTCATATCTCTAACTTTGCTACTGTTATGAGTCATAATGTAAATATTTCTGTTTTCTGATAGTCTCAGATGACCCCTCGTGAAAGGGTCATTCGACCCAAGAGTTGTGACCCACAGGTTGCCAATTGCTGCTCTAACTGGAAAACAGTATCTTCTTAAAAAACATTTTATCTGTGGGTACCTTGGTGGAAATCAGAGAACACTGTGTGAAACATGGATCTTTCCTCTACAATGTGGGTCCCAGAGTCAGTCCTCAAATGCCAGGCTTACCCCCTTGTGGAGCCATTTCCACAGCCCATATGCATCTTAACTGTGTGCTGTCTGTGGAACCCGTTGCTACTTGCTGTGGTCAAGAATCAGTGAGCACTGAGACCATACCTTTCAGCTTCTCAATGCTTTGTACCACTTCACCCAGCGCCTCCAGAAGTGCCAGGCCCTCCAAGGGACTCCCTTCTTTGAGGCTATGCTTCTTCCGCTCTGCCTTGCGGCGGTTTTTAGACGACCTCCTGTCGGAAATTACAGACAATGATAAGGAGGGTCCTCCTGAGTGGAATCTGATAAGCCAACTGTACCTATTGGCCACCACTTGCT
This sequence comes from Tokudaia tokunoshimensis, assembly GCA_036184795.1. Lineage (NCBI taxonomy): Eukaryota > Metazoa > Chordata > Mammalia > Rodentia > Muridae > Tokudaia > Tokudaia tokunoshimensis. The sequence continues at coordinate 43,932,139 of BTHU01000005.1, forward strand.
AAGAAACCAGAGCGACTACAGATGGCAGTCTTATCTTGGGAGACATTAGCAATGAGGTAATAAACCCACATATAAGTAGTGGAGTCTAGAAAGAAGCAAATACCTGAAGTGTTCTGTTTTTCTATTAGGTCAGGGGTAAAATGCAGGGTAAGATCAAGGGTGGTGGCACAAGCCTTTAGTTCCAGCACTCCAGAGGCAGAGGCAGGTAGACTGCTGTGAGTTAAGAGGCCACCCTCGGTCTATAAAGCAAGTACCAGGCCAGCCAGGGTTACATATTGAGATCCTGTCTTAAAAATAAGGGCAAGGTAAAATGAGGTTCACCTGACAGCACACTGGAACAATGAAGAAAAGAAAAAACCAACTTGAATTCTACAGTAAGATGTGAACTTTAAAAAGCAGCATCATCTTATGGATGTGCTGGGAGGTCCTTGCACAGTGTACACTGTCCCTGAGGGACATTCTTCCACTCTCTGAGAGAGCCCCGTGCTCTCCTCATAGAAAGCCTAATCTGCTATTCGGTTGCTGCCTAGGTCTCGAACGTACGCGGATATTCTGGAGTTACTGTGGGAGTATCTGCCACTTGTCTCACTGCCACTCAGAATACTGCTGGTTTCCGAGAAGAGGTCCGACTCTGGGCCATGGGGCACCTCGTTATCTAAAGAAGAGGAACCATGCAGACATAAATGACTATACATTTGATCAGCACATACTGGACAGTGGATGGCTACTACAAAGTTGATCTCAAAGTAAATAAGGTAACATTACAGTTTACCTCATTTACTCTTTTTCTTTTGGGGGAGAAGGTGGGAAGGGACTAGAAACTCATTTTATGAAACACTGAAGACATCACTGGTCTGGATGGATGGGGAAAGGAGAGACTACTTGCTAGAGATCTTCTGATTTCTATCTGGCTTGGATCTTAAGCACTTCTCCAACATACATAACTCCTATGAACTTTCAGACAACTACAATACAGCACTCAAACAGTAGTCTGTCCTGACTCAGTAACTTGGTTAGGTTTAAATCTCAGTGGGATAGTGATGAAAGCAAAGGATTATTGCTGTTCTCAGTTACTGAGTCCTGGTTCTTGTGGGACCTTTGCACTGAGACTGGTGTTGCCCTCACTGTCTTACACTGTCTTACACTGTCTTACCTCTTGGATGTGTCAACCTGGTTTTCTGTCACAATGCCCTCCCCAAAAGTTAAGCACATGCTGGCCCCGATGTGTTGATGCCCTGCTCTTCCATTTCAAGACCTCATGCCCGACCAAACCCTGTCTCTTTATAAGCTGACTGTCTTAGAGAACAGTCAACAGGCGAGCAGCAGACAACATGCACTGGAGCCGGACTTCCACACAGCACAGTATCAGAGGGATACTGTTTGGAGGAACTCACCCACATGGACCTGTGGTGCTTGGTTCTTGAGCTCTCGAACCACCTGTAAGCGGTTTTTATGGCGAATGAATGTGGCTGTCTGAGAGTCCAGAAAGTCCATGTAATTTTTCTGGGCTGAGGATGCAGAATGAAAAATACCTTGAGCATGGTTATTTAAGCAAAGAGATAAAACTTGAGTGGGGTGTGACGAAGCAAAGCTAAAATTCAGTAATAAAAGATGTATCCAAGTCTACCAACCAAGATTTTTTATTCCTCCATTAATGAGTTGGAGATCATAGATCTCAAAGAGTTCATCAATTCTGTTGGGGGCACGAAAGTTCTTGTGCCCACATATCTCCAGGGAAACCAGGAATGTTAAACATGCAGGATTCTTTGCAATGGAAAAACATAAAACTTGTGCTTCCATCCGGAAAGCTGGGGGCTGGAGGTGACTGACAGCCTGGTGATCTGCATTACTGTTGGCCCAAGCCATATCAAGCTCCCCCATCCAGGTCCAGAGAGGCGGCTAGGAATCCAAAGACCTTTACATTACCTGCATAGCCAGTGGCTGCCCCAACGCCCACAGCCAGAACTGGAGATACATAATAGTCTAAATAACCTTTACATTATCCGTACAGCCAGAGGCTCCCCCAGGCTGCCCCAATCATGACTATAGGTGGCTAATAGCCCAAATGACGTCTATATTATCTATATGATAGAGACCAGGCCAGATCCTTCCTTAGGCCCTTAAGCTAATACAAGTAGCCTACCTCCAGAACCCATCTTCTTAGAAGAAATGACACGTACCCTGAGTTGAGTTTCAATGTAATCACGATTCTTTGTGCATTGGAGATTGTATTACACCAGAAAACTTTTTTTTCCCCCAAATTATATTGTGTTTAAATACACTGGCAATAAACTCCCTGGCATCAGACTTCCCAAGGTTTGATCAGAGTTGATGAGATCAACCTGAACTGAGTAATTTAAATTCTTGGCAATTGCTGCCTGCTTTGACACCTGCAAAGACACGCTCCCAATACCATGCCAGTATACTCTCTACCTCTAAACTTACAAATCATATCAACGAAGACTTGATACCTAATCTGAAATGAAAAAAGCAAACAAAGGAAAAATGAAGGGAGCTGCTAACAAAGGCAGGAGAGAGCCTAAATGCTCCTTCTGGAACAGCCATGCATGTGGCTCTGAGTGTGGAATTGGAGCTCCTAATGGTTTCTAAAATCACTGTCCAGTGGAAAGATAGCATTAGCAGGATACAAGAAAATACAAATAAATTATGCTCTTATTAGGCTTATGCAGAAGAAGTATCAGCATTCCCAACTTCTTTTTGTTTTTCTTTTTTTGATTTTTTTTTTTTGAGACAGTCTCTCTGCATAGCCCTGCCTGTCCTGGAACTTGCTCTGTAGTCCTGGATATACTAAAATTCATAGAGATCTGCTTGCCTCAGCCTCCCTGGTGCTGGGATCAAAGATGTATGCCACCACTGCCTGACTCATTCCCAAGTTTTTGGTCAGTGGTAGGAGCAGCCTAGCTGAGGGCACAGGGTCAGGGAGGATACGTTCTATACTCAGTCTGGGATGGCAAACCGTACAAAAGTACGCACGAGTTGTAATCAGAACCAGGAAGGGTAAGAATGTGAGTACACAAAAATGCATTCACCAGGCAACCCTGCTCAGAGGGCAGCACTAAAGCCAACACAGATTCCCTAAGACGCTATATGTGAAGCCGATGCTCTTTTCCAAATTGCTCCTAAGGGGTCCAGAGACCACACATTCTGCAGCTGTTAATAGTCTTCTCTTCTCTGGAGCCACATACTTTGTTCACAAATATGTTTTAGCTTATCTTGAAAAATTTCAAGCCTCCTCAAGAGTTCTAATAGCCCCAAACACACATAAATCCTTTACCTAGATTTACCCATAAGTAGCATTTTACTGTACTTTTTATGTTTATGATAGTGTACACCCACACACACACCCTGCAATTTCTGTAGAAACTGAAATGAAATTGCAGGAGGCACTTATCTGTTAATAATAATAATAATAATAAAGGAATAAAAACAGGAAAATGGCCACTGATGAAATATTACTCTCTAATATATTGTATATCCAAGCCCACTAACTATCCCAAACACAAAGATACTCCTGAAACCACCAGCACGTAACCCATCTCAGTGCCAGGACCCTACAGGCAGAGGCAGGCTACGGAGGGCAAGGAACACTAAAGCTGAAAGAGTCAGGCCTGCCATAAACCCAAACTCATGTGTTACAGACTGAACCATATTGCATCACAGCTTCCAACATTCAAATATTGTCAATGCCATCATTTCACAGCTTACAACATTCTTAAAGACTCTGATGAAGTCAGCAGAACATATTAAGATGCAATAATATAAGGAACTCTGCCCTATCTCTTTCCCCTTTTTCCATAGTTCTAAAAGGGAACACTACTTAAATGTAATCCTCACCTTCTAAAATGGAAGGCTTTACGCTGGTTTCTATAATGTCCTCTCTGTCATACTTGTATACCTAAGAGGGAAAAAATGCAGCCTGTTAGGACAGGAACACTTGTTCCCAACAGAGAGTTAAGACAGAGACTATTAGAGAGGACCTGGACATTTTTCTGAGGAACAAGCTTCCTAAGTTGAATTCCAAGTATGTTGCATATAAAGGCCCAATTCCAAGGGATAGATTTGTATTTGTTATTGCTGTATATTATTTTGTTTTTTTAAGACAGGCTTTCTCTGTATAGTCCTGGACGCTCTGGAGGTCTGCAGACCAAGTTGGCCTCAAAATCACAGAGATCTACCTGTTTCTGCCTCCAGAGTGCTGAGATTAAAGGAGTGTACCACTACCTCCTGGTTTTTAAATGGCTTTATAGATACTGCTTGTCATTAGGATTGGGAACTCGAGCGTTTCTATTTAACGTCACTTACTCAGAAGACAAGGAACTCTTAAGTGTCCGCTGCTGCCCTCCCCCAGCACTCCCAGCACAGAAGCTTTCAGAAGCTTCCCTTACCAGCCTTAGAGCTTCTTCCCAGGCAGATCCTTCTAGCAGCAGGAGCACAGCTTCTTCATAATCCTGACAAGGGAAGAAAAGGAAGAGTACTGGTGAACACAGCAGCACAGAAGCCACCACACGGAGTCCCTCCACCTCCCCGGGCAGCCAAGCCTTCAGAGCTCCAGTTCTTGGCATCTTGCCCGGCCCAGTACCTACTAGATATTAATCTCCATAAACACTGGTGTAAAAGACAAAGAGGGGAGGATTTAATCATCTGAGTGATCTCAAGCATGTTTTTGTTATATCCTTGGATATCGAAGCCATAAGACAAGCTTGTCAAAATGGCGTTTTCCCAAATTCACTGCCAAGCTTAACTGGGAACAATACCATACCCTAAAAAGTATATTGAACTAAACAGTAATTTCTTGGTTGGCTTGCTTGTTTCTTGTTGAATTACAGTTTTTCATATATTCTAAGATATTAAATCACTATCAGATAAATGTTTTGAAAACATTTTCTTCTATAGCTGTCTCTGTACATTCTTGATAATTCTTAGTTTCTATGACGCCCAGTTTATAGATCCGATTTTTAGCTGCTGACCTTGGTGTGGGATCTAGCACACTTCCACAGTTATCGATAAGCTTAGCCCAGTTTCCCTAAGCACTCTGTCTTTCAGCTCTTACGATTAGGCTGTAGATATATTTTGAGTGCCTTCGAGTTTCTTAAAGCTCAGAAAATATCAAATTAAAGTACACATTTCTAGCTTCTCTTGAAAGGGAAAAAACAAGAGACATACATATTTGTGTCATTTGAAATTTTTCTAAACACTAAAAGCAAAAGTAGTAACAAATTACAGAATTTGTAATATACATAGTTAAAATGTTGTTCCACTAAGGAGAGGCAGGAGAAATGGTAGGTGCCCTTGTTGGGATCCTTACCCTACATGTGGAATGGTATGCTAATTTGTGACTGGTACACTGTAACTCACAGCACAAGCATGAAGGGCACTTAATTACCATCAGCGGAGTACGAAGCCACAGTCATGACAAGTGCTGAGCCTGGACTGGGGCCACAGCTTAGTGGGCAAAATCTAAACCTAAACATGAAGATGTAGAGATGGATCGAAACAATGAAGAAGCATGCCATGATTTTTAAAAAGCTGGAATAGCTGGATTCCCAGTACAAAGTCAACTTCAGAATGAGGGATGTAAGGAAGACTAACCAGTGTAGAGGGATGGTATCTGGCATGACCATGGACAGGCATCTACCTATACCAGAGCTTGAAAATGTAGGAAGCAAACACTTGCAGAAAGGCAAAAACATTGAAAATCTAAACAGACTTTTTTTCTCCCAGCATCCCAGAGAATTACGAGGATCAGTAAGAACAGAAAAGGCCGCACTGCACAAACGCCTGACCACCCCGCTGTAACCTAGAGAGCACGCCATCGTACCACGCACGCACACAATTTTCTCTACATGTGACCACATTTTGGCCCATCCAGTAATTTTTTTAAGTATATAATCACAACAGAAAGTAAAAATTAGTAAGAGATGGCTGGAAATTTTCAAAATACCTGCAGTTGAATAACACAGTTTGAAACAATCCATGGGTCAATGAAAAAATCACCAGGGAAATTAGAGAACTGAGGCATAACATACAAGAAGCAGCAAAATGTAGCTGAAATAGTGTGTGAGAAAAAATATGACATTAATATTTGCTTAAGCTCGAAATGAAGCAGTTGGAGAGATGGATCAGTGGTTAAGGGGCTTGCTCCAATCATAAGGACTGACAAGCTATATGTTCCCACAAACATGTACACAGTCCAGCCCCGAGTGAGCAGACATGGAAGGTCATAGAGGCATGCTGGCTTCCAGCTTAGCTACAGTGTGAACTCCAGATTCAGATATAGATCCTGCCTCAAAAGAAAGGCAGAGTAACAAAGGATATCTAACACCCTCCTCTGGCCTGGCCAAGTACCCAAGTTCAATATCTTTAATCCCAGCACTCAGGAGGCAGAGGTAGGTGGATCTCTGTGAGTTCAAGGCCAACTTGTTCTACAGAGTGAGTTCTAGGACAGTCAAGGCTGCACAGGGAAACTCTCAAAAAACACCACCACTACCACCAAAAACAAAAAACAAACAAAAACAGCAAAGCAAAACAAAACGCCAAAACGGAACACAGCAGCAATCCTTGGTGTCTACCCACTGTGTGCCTGTGTCCCAGCGGCCTATTATCAGTGTCAGTGCAATCTTAATACTTTCATAATATATTTTGTAATTCCACCAAAATTTCATATACAATCCACCAAAACATTGGAAACCTCCAAGCTGCCTTGGTTAAAAAGAAACATTTTTAATATACAGAAGGGTAATAAAAGGCAAGAAAGTAGCTACTGCTTAATGAACTATCTTCTAATTGTTAGGTTTCAAACTGATACAAATGGCAGAGGGGCCTACTTAACATCAAAAGCAGACCTGTATGCCAGGTTCTCCCTACAATCCCTGTCTCTACCTGTTGCAGGGTCCCCCCTGGCTGCCCAGGGGGCTGGGCTGCTCTTCCCTATATAATTCAACCACTTTGGTTACAGGCTCTCTTCGTACCACTGGGCTTCTAGCCAGTGCACCTGGTTCCCCGCTCGTTCCCTCCCCACTCTCCTCACATGGCACAACTCATCTTCTGGTCATGTCCACTCTGACCTGTCCCAGATGTCCCTTCCTCTGGCTATGCTCTCCCACACATCTTCATTAAACCTTTTTCTTCACCATACCTAGGAGCAGTCATGGCCTTTCTTTTCTTTTTTTCATTCATTTGGGGCTGAAACCCAACATACAAAGAGAGTGGGTAACCAAAATGGATGGATTATATAGGCAAGAGCAGCCCAGAGCCCTGGGCTGGAGAGTTTAGGGCAGGGGGTGGGGAATGCCAGCCAGGAGGACCCTGTAGCAGGTAGGGACTGAGGGATTGTAGGAAGAACCTGGCACCTCAGCCACTTATCCTGGTTTGAAACCTAAGGCCCTGGCTCACTACTTCTTTGCCAAAGTTAACACAGGAAGCTGTTTGCTTTCTACTGAGTCAGGTCACGAGCACACACTACAGCAGAGAATGTATATGAGCTTAGGACCTCAAGTACTTGGGGTTCTTCTCTTCAGATTTTAGAATATTTGCACATATACAATACATTATCTTGGGGAATAGAAGGGAAGTTTGAGCAAGAAACTCATTTGTATTTCCTATGCATACTCCATATCCAAATGATCCTACACTTTGAATACAACCTGTCACGTGGACAGGAACAGGATTTCCTGTCTGTGGCATCCCTATCAGTTCTCAAACACTGCAGATTTTGAGGCTTTTCAGATTTGTATGCAGGGTAAGCAGTCTGTACTTAGAGATAAACCAGACTGAGATTTTCAAGGCAAGTCAACAAATGGATCCTTTAGAATCAACTCCACCTCAAGAGCTACCCATTAGGCCGATTCCCTCAGTTTTCACCATCAGCAGGTACGGGAAGTCTCGTGCTGATGTGGCGTCTGGGGAGGAGCTCACCTGGGCGTACTGTTCCAGGACTGTTGCTGCCTCACTGTGTTTCCTCTGCTCCACCAGCTTTCCTGAAAAGACAGCAACAAGGACTTGGCAGGAATAGGAAACTGGCTGCCACTTCTGTCCCTACAATGCAGCAGACTAAAAGCTTCTGAGTCTTTGTGAGGACATAGGTGTTTACACAGTATGAGGCACACGCCTCCGATCCACACTCTGTGGTTTTTTTTTTTTTTTTTTTTTGGTTTTTCGAGACAGGGTCTCTCTGTGTAGCCCTGGCTGGCCTGGAACTCACTTTGTAGACCAGGCTGGCCTCGAACTCAGAAATCCTCCTGCCTCTGCCTCCCAAGTGCTGGGATTAAAGGCGTGCGCCACCACCGCCAGCGCACTCTGTGTACTCTAGCTAGCCAGCCTGAAGCAGAAAATGTTCAGCTGTGGTCCCCCTGGGGTTACAGAGGTGTGCTAGCCTGCCTAAGAAAGGAATCTAAATTAATCACAGGATTTGACAATCACTAGCACTTCTGACCTCTGAGAACAAAACAGTGTTTCAGGTCCTAACCCTTCCTGCCTTAGGATGGATTTTTACAAGATATCCATGGGGAGTAACAAAACAAATGCATGATGGCACAGCCCACGGGCTTCCCTGACCAGGTCAAAACCCAGTAAGGCCAGATTCAAAGTGAGTGCCTTGCTGCACATACTTGGGACAGCCCATTATGGTCTTTATATGAACACGGGAAATTCACCCCAGCTCTGAGCACCTTTCTCCTCAAAGGTTACAAGACATCGTATTCACTAAGCACCTATGACCGGCCATCTGTGTCAGAGACATTACCAGTCCTGTAACACTACTCTCGGAGGTCAGAAGTGCTAGCCTAGCCTCCACTTCAGGAAATCCCTCAGCCCCGAACCACTCAGCCGACTCTGCTTTCTCTTTCTACCTGTGGTCTTGTCCACACCAGTTCTGGCAATTGCTATTATGGTTTTCAACCACATATTGGCCTCACCAGAACAGCTCCACCCAAAACTTCATCTTTACCTTCTTGAGGGGCCAACACAGCTACACTGTTAGATGTGGCCGTAATATCAAAGGGTCAGTGAGCAAGGTGGACTAGACACGACAGTGTAACTTCAAGGACATCTGCAGCCACAATCTCATTTTAAGGGCCTGCAAAGTCACATGCACCCAGCACACCCAAGTCAGACAAGTAAACTGTTTTCTTTAATATGCCTGTGCATCTGGAGGTGCTCGTAGCAGTGGAACTCGTGCTCTGTTTAAAAGAGCTAGAATGAGTCTGTCTCAGGAATGCTGCCCTAAACGTATTTACAAAATTACCAAACAAAGCAACAAACACAAACCTTTTGAAGAATAAATAGAAAATAGTCCTACTTACCTGCCAGTGTTCTAGCGAGGCCAGCCACCTTGTCTTTGGCCATTTGAAGCTGGGCAGCCACGCAGAGGGCTTGCTGCCAGCTGCCACAAGTCGAAAACGCTTCAAGAGCCTTCTCCTGGGCCCCACAGCGGGCAAACACAAGCCCTGCTGGCTCGTACTGGTGCTCCTGCATCAGGTGCTCGCCGTAAGCGACGCTGACCGCCTGGGACAAAATACAGAGATTTGATACAGAAATGTGAGAATAGTTTCTTTATATTTCCAGTGTAGGCAACTTTAGTCACCACTCTTGAGCCTCTTCCTTTTTCTACTCAAACCCTTTCTGAAGGCATAGTATTTACTCACTCAACATACACTGAGTACCTACATATGCATTATTCTAGGTGGTAAGAGTGACAGCCACCCTGCCACACAACACGCACACACACAATTTAAAAATCAGTGCATTAAGTCTTTGCCTACGTGGCTAACACAGCATGGTCTATAATAAATGGCAGAGGAAGATAAATGATAGAGAAGTTTGCCACCTCTGAAGGCTACAAGGGAATGAAGCTAAGTGAAGAGTCAGGAGAGAGCAAATAAGGCACAAGGGTTATGTGACAAGAATGTACACAGCAGATTTTAGGAATAATGATGAGGTTAATGTTACTGGGGTTGAGGGAAGGAGAGAAAACTAGAGCTCTGAGGCAGCTTGGGGTGAAGCAGAGATACAGGAATACAACACAGTCCCTGCCCTTCTGAAAGCCACAGCCTGGCAGAGACAAAGTAGCAAGTTAGCAGTTTATCTGGCCCCTAATCTAAGAGTGGCTTTCATGGGAGACTGGTAATGTCCATGGACAGGTGGACTCAAGAAAGGACACAATAGAGAGCCGGCAGGTCATTATTCAACACAACTGGGAACAATCTACTGTTAACTGGGAACATGGAGAATGCTAGAAAGTAGTGCTAAGAGGCTGGCATGGGGGGTTGGAGACATGTCTCAGAGATTAAGAGCACTTGATGCTCTTGCAGAGAACCCAGGTTCAGTTCCTAGCACCATATCAGGCAGGTGTCAGGTGAGCCAACACCCTTTTCTGGCCTCTGTGGGCACCTGAATGAATCCAGTCCAAAAACAGAAAAGCAGGCACATATGCATAAATAAGAATAATGATAATTACAGTAATAATAACAAGCAACTAGCAGAGACTAGATTACAGAGAGACATGTTTGATAGCCACCCTTGGTAGTCAAAGCACCTGGAAGAGAAAACCTCAATTGAGGAACTGCCTTCATCAGAGTGCCCTGAGGCTGCCAGTGTGGCGTTTTCTTGATTGCTAAGAGCTGTAGAAGGAACCACTGGGCCAGCACTGGGTATGTCAGCATGGGCTATGTAAGGCAGGAGCTGAGGATGAGCCACAGAGCAAGCCAGAAAGCAGCATTCCTCCACGGTCCCTGCTTCACTTCCTGCTTCCACGCTCCTCCCCTTTCTCCTCAGGCTGCTTTTGGCCAGAGTGTTTTATCATAGCACCAGGAAGCAAGCTAGAAGAACGTGTGTGTGATTTTCAGACAAATGAGAATGGTAACAGGGGTACATGCAGAAGAGTGACAAATGGACGGCCATGATGGTCACAGAGCCTGGGCTCAGCGCCCCAGGCAAGCCACTATGCAGCTCTGGACATTTATGCAAGTTGTGGCCTCATCTGTAACCTTTCCCAGGTTACACCCTATCAGGTCACAAGGAGGATCAGATAATACACTGACTTAGAAGCAAAGTCCATGGTACATAAGAAAACCTAAAGAGCTGTTTACACAAACCAACCAACCTCTGGAACTCCTGAAACACTGCTGCCCTGGCTAATTTTCTCCTAAAAAATGAGGCTGACAGTTCATAGGACAACCCTAGAAGCCAAAGGATAGTGTTTGGACTCAAGATGTACTCACTTCCCAACTAATGTCCAAAGCAAAATCGTGGGTCTCATTTAGCCCACCACATACCTGGTACTGTTGTGAGTCTGGTCGATATAATTTCAGAGCTTCTTTATACAAGTTTTTATCTTTTATCAAATTTAAGCATTCTGTGAAATACTCAGGTCCTGAAAAAAATCAGATTTTGGAAGTATAATAGCTTTCACGTACACCCATGTTTCCTAAGCAACATTAATGTAGAACTTTTTGTATCTTATCTTATAGTCTAGTTTCAAAGAAGACTTGAAGCAGTAATGAACACTAAAAACAGTAATAAAAATTTACCAGAAGCCAGGTGGTGGCACAAGCCTTTAAGCTCAGCACTCAGGAGGCAGAGGCAGGCACATCTCTGAGGACGGACAGACAGACAGACACACACACACACACACACACAGAGTCTCAAAAAAAAAAAACCCAAACTAAATAACAACAACAAAAAACCCTTACCACACTTGCTGAGGTGTCCAATGGCCTTTTCATATCGTTTCAAGTACTTGTCTATGGTGAACCGCTGGTAATTAGTTTCCATTTTCTTAAGCGTATTAAGAAATGGAAGATATTCCTTAGGGTCCTAGGAAAAGAGTTATTACTTATAATATTTACATAACAATATAAATTATAATTAAGGCAACAGCATAGAGCAGCATAATTTTAAATGTATATTATACTTATATATCAATTATATATCATATACTATACAGAATCAAAGATTTGGGAAAAAAGAGCTCATATTTGGGTGTTATTAGTTTAAATAAACTTGGAATAATGACTAACCTCTACATTCCACAACAGTCTCAGCTCTTTGCACATAGGCTGACAAGGAAAACAATAACCTATAGTCTAAGTGATGGTCAACAGTGAACCTAAGTCTCCTCTAAGAGAATCAAGCCTAACTCTTGGTGTCCTCAGTGACATGGTTTACCATGCTAATACTGTAGAGCACACATCAAAACGAAGGTAAAAATGTCCCGAGTTGGATACAAGCCTATGAGGCCCTACCACCTCTTGCTCTGTACCATGCCTAGCAAGCCAATTCTTCTTCCTAAAGCACAGCTTTCTGGGCCAGGGATACAGCTTACTGTAAGCACAGGAACCTTCGGTTAGATCCTCAGAACCCATATAAAAAGACAGGCATGGTAGCATGGGCCTGTTATTCTGGCACAAGGGAAATGAAGAGTCAGATCCCTGAGGCCTGCTGGCCAGCTAGCCAACCTAGTCTACTTAGTGAGTTCCAGGTCAGTGAGAGATACTGTCTAAAAAACAAGTGGATACACATAGAACTATACAGACAATGGGGATTAGCAATAGCAGCGCTGGAGACTCAGATCCAATCCATTTGTAGCATTAGATAAAGTACCACTTGAAAGAGCAGGGTCCTACACTAGCATGATTAAATACAATTTCAAAATGGTGCAAAAAAGTCTCAACTCCACATACCTTTTGTGACTTCTCAGCTACCATGAGGACTAAATCAAAGTCATAGGTCCCAAGAGAATGATTAAATAATTCATTAACATCTACCAGGAGCAGCAGGTATTTCAAAGCCTCCTCTGCACTCACATTCTCAGGATCAAAGGGAATATTTCCTGTTGATGTTTAAGAAAGAACAGGGAGCAGAGCTCAGTCAGACAAGTGTTTATCTGGCACACATGAAGCTGTAGAATTGATTCCCACAGCCACATAAAACCAGCTGTGGTGGTGTGATAATTCCTATAATTCCAGCACTCAAGTGGGGGTTCAAGGTCATCTGTAGCTACATAGTAAGTTTGAGGCTACAGGAGAGTTTGCAAAAAAACAAAACCAAAGGAGGCAGGTGGAGGGGGTGGGGGGAGAAAAGAAAAAAATAAGAAAAGAAAAGAACATCAGAACAGAGTCACTTGGAGGAAACTCCACAGACCCAGAAACTAAGTAATAAGACTTCTGATAGACTGGAATACAAGATGAACATAGGCTTTTGATTCATTCATAAATGCTTAGCACTCAAAATCTTCACATTTGAAAATGGCGAGCAAAGAGGGCTATGCTCACCCATGAGCGGCAATGGCGTAGTTATGGCCATCCACCAACAATGAAGGCCGAGTCAAGCAAGGGTCTTTACCTTGAAGTCCGTGTACCTTCTGCAGCACAATTTCCAGTTCCGGAGTCGTTTTCTTCACATGAGATGTGAGTATTGACAGGCAGAACCTGAGGTAGCAAGTGAAAACCAGAATGACAAGACTAATAAACAGAATGGACATCTTCCCATCCTGGGATGTGTATGCCAACAGCACATAGCACCCACTTTCGAGGATTGATGGTCTCCATGGCTGCTCTCATAGCGTCACAGATGAGGTCAAGTTTCTTCCCATCAGGATGTGGGGACAGCTGGACACTCTTGGTAACCGGGGGAGGATACATGGTCTTTGTGACATCTTCTTCCCTAAGAACCAAAGTCTGTGAACAGATCACTTTACCAAACAGTGTGGGGATCCACATACTAATATATATGGGGCAGGTTTGTGAGACAATAAATAAAAAGGGACCTGGAAAATTAAGTTATTCGAGTAATGACGAATCAAACATATCCACCAAAGGCTTACTGAATAATGTTCATAAAATTTGCTCACATTAGCCTAAAACAGGGTACAACCAAGGTGTCCAAGTAATCAGAGAATAAAGAGAGGATGGTGTATTTACACAGCAGTATACACAGCAAGTGAAAGCAGCCATATTCACACCACAATAAATACATCCTGGTTGAGTTATGTGTTGATATAGGACAAGAGGCTGTACTGTGCTGGAACACTGAACAGTAGCTGCCCAAGCACTAACAGAGAATGGACGTGAGGGAACTCTCACTGTGTAACATGACAGGGTTTGGATTATATGATGTGTAAACAGGTGCCACAACTCACTGGACAGAGTACTAGACATTCTACAGCAGTTAACCAGCCCATATTAAGAGAGTGCTCTAGCCAATGCTACACAAGAGGACGTCTAGACCTAAAGGACTGCCGTCTCAAATTCTCTTCAACATCTGTCTAAAACAGGAAGAGGATGGGTCATGGTTAGCAATAAAAGCACATAAAGGACAACAGGAACTACAGAACCTGGGTGTCACTAGAAGTTTCTAACAGTCAATGTTTCCTATCTTTAAGAAGTTTCATTAAAAAGCTGAAGAAAAATCATCAGAGAAGGGACCATATTTGATTCCAATCTCATGAGAAGAACAGCTTTACATGCAAATCTAAAAGCAAGTTAAGTAACAATTCAGGATCAGAGCTTTAAAACTCAGTTTTAAGACTGATGCTAGAGCTGGGCGTAGTGGCACAAACCTTTAATCCCAGCACTTGGGAGGCAGAGGCAGGGTGATGTCTAAGTTCGAGGCCAGCCTACAGAGTGAGTTCCAGGACAGTCAGGGCTACACAGAGAAACCTTGTTTCGAAAAAGGAAAACAGGCTGGAGAGATGGCTCAGTGGTTAAGAGCACTGACTGCTCTTCCAAAGGTACTGAGTTCAAATCCCAGCAACCACATGGTGGCTCACAACCATCTGTAATGGGATCTGACTCCCTCTTCTGGAGTGTCAGAAGATAGCTACAGTGTACTTACATATAATAAATAAATAAATCTTAAAAAAAGAAGAAAAACAAAAACAAAAATCTGATGTTGTTAAAGAACTAGAACAAAATCCCTCCTAGGCCCTCAGTGCTACAATGATTTTATTCAAAGAGATGTTTGTTCTTTAGTTATACACGTTTGATTTCTTTATCAAGAGACAATACTTAAAATGTGATAATCATGAATTATCAAAATACTTACCTTAGTTCTGTGAAAAACAAGTTTATATGGTTTACAGAATCGATCTGTTTTATGAAGGTTTCCACATTTTCAAGAAACACCTATCAAAGAAAGTGAACAACCATTTTAGTTTAGATGATAGTCATGCAAGAAAGAAGTTAGAGGACTGGTCAGATGCAAAGTGTACCTTGGGGTTATGATCATGGATCAGATTGAGGTTAATTCTCAGTTTCCTCATGCATTCAAATGCTTCTTTAAACATAAGACTGTGAGGACAGGGAAAATGGATAAAAAACATATTTCATTAAAAACTAAGTTCCCTGTAATGAAATATTTTCATTACAACACAGATTGGCTATAATCCGATTACAGCCCAAGTAACAAACAAGTTCTGACTTTCACTCTGAAATTACAGAAAGAATAGAAATAACCGGTGAGACATTATTTCCCTGTGAAAATGTATAGTTGTACGTCCTTACTGCACACAGAGATTAAATACTTACTTGTCCAACCACTTCCGAATCTGAGTCATGACTATGGCCCGATGATGAACAACCTCCAGGTTTCCCCTCGGCATCTCAAAATACAACAAAGCATCTTTAATCAACTGAAATCATTTAAGCAGCAGGATGTAGTTCTTACTTAACTATTCTTAAACCACCACAATGATATAAAATGAACAATTAGCAGAATCGACTTGTGCTCAATATTTATCTTGACTTTCAAGCAAGTTTCCCTTTAAACCTTATTGATCAGTCTGTGTCAATCAACACTCCTTTGCATAAAGCCAACAGATAGCCAAGAAAGGAGGATTATACTAGCGGCCGAAAAGTACAAAAGAGCCTAAAATGCAGCCTGTAAGTAGTCTGTCTGGTGGTGAACTGAAAGTCTGAAGAGGTGGCTTACCTGCAGTATAAGCTTTGTGTCCTGGGGAATAACTGTAACGATCCGTGAACCCCTTTCCACTTTCCGCAGAACTTCTCCACTGGCCTCATGATTGCCACTCAGACCTGCCTGTAGCACTAAAAACACCAGTGGATAAAGCTGAAGAATGACCACAGGAAACCATGCTCCATTCGCTGCCACTGAAGCTGCCCAGTATCTGAAACTCAGTTAACGTAAAGTTCCTTTGCTCTCCCACTCAACCTCAAGATCCCTGGCCCTTCCAATAATCTCTCACTCCTGGAAAGGACCCTCTCTTTACAGAGGACGCACGCACACTCACACACACAGCTTCTTAAGCAACTGAGGAATACAGGGATTGGAGAGCCTTTTCTTTCTTCCTTCCTTTCTTTCTTTCTCTTTTAAAGAGTCATTTATTTCATGTATTTGAGTACACTGTAGCTGTCTTCAGACACACCAAAAGAGGGCATCAGATCCCATTACAGATGGTCGTGAGCCACCATGGCTGGTAATTGAACTCAGGACCTCTGGAAGAGCAATCGGTGCTCTTAACCACTGAGCCATCTCTCTAGCCCTGGAGAACCTTTTCTATTTCTTAGCATTACTTTCACATTATGGTCATACTAAAGGCCGAAAGAATTCCTGTTTCCAAGTCAGCAGCAAAGAAAATAAACGGAGGGGTAATTTAAAAAAAAAAAAAAGTCAGTGCTAATATACTACAAGCAACAAGATGGCATCCAGAAGTACAATGGAGTTGAGCACTGAGAAAAGTCATTTCAAAGAAGTTAGAGTACATGAGCTGAAGAATTCTTTAGAACGTGTTACTTATTAGAATTTCCTTTGCGGAGTGTCTAGAAACTGAAACAGAACGGTCTAGGGAATTCTTCATTGAGGGCTAAAGAGGTGGCAGCTCAAGGGTTAATGTTGTGTGCTGCTCCTCCAGACGACTCAAGTTCAGATCCTAACACCTCTACCAGGCAGCTCTCAACTGCCTGCAATTCCAGCTTCCAAGGACACTGCGCTCACAGGCACACACCCACCGAAGGTGCAAGTACACCTGTGCACATACACCCATACAATGAAAAAATGAATCTTAAAAAAAAAAACACTGTATCAAAGAAAGGACTCTGTGGTAAACAGCCAAAGTAGGTGAAGAATTTACAAGTCATCAAGACTTCAAGACACTGGAGAAGGGGGTATCTCCATTTTGCAAAGGAAAGCTTACTTTTAAGTGAGGCACCACTTAGGGCGAAAACCTGGCAGGTGTGGGAATGGGTTGTCACCAGTAGAAAGTCATCACATACTGCAAATGACGTGATATTTGATGCGACCTGCAACAGGCAAGAGGCCCACGGGAAGTTAGCTGTCATACTCGGAAGCATTACTGTGAGAAAGATAAACCCAAACCAAGCCTGCATACCTCAGTGTCATTGATGAAAAAGCGACACCTGTCAGTCAGACCAAGGACACATTCCTGCAGAGAAATGAATCTGAAATTATAAGCAACTCAATTCACAAGGTCTTAAACCTACAGTCTTTACTGTAGAGTTGTAGTGCTGATTCCCTAAGCCTCTGTAATAAGGACTGGATGCAGACAGCTAAGACAAGGCTGGGGCCTCACACAGTGGATACACCACCATTCATGCAAGCAAGCCACGCTATCTTGTTTCACTCCCTTCTCTGACTTCACCTAAAAAGTCTGTTATCTTCCATCCTATGCCTATTCAGCTCCAGCCTACTCCTCTGGGCAGCGAGAATCACATATTGAACATGATGAACACATCTCTCTGATGATTAAAAAACATCAATAGATTTATCTCTTTTGGGAGGCGGTAAGGGAGTTCTCTTTTAATTACCCATTTAAAAAGAAAAGGTAGTGACGCCATGCTTTTTTTGCTCTACTTCATTGGGTTCTACTTATCTATCATCGCTCCAACCCTTATCCCATCCTAATCCCTTCCAACCCCAACACCAGGTTGGAGAGAAAGAGGGTTAGAGGGGAAATGGGTATAGAACTGCTGATTAGGGCATCGGGTGCCTAGGGGCAAGTCCAATCTTTGTTGTCAGAATATCCAGCAACCCAGCAATAACAATCCAGCAAACGCACAGCAGGAACCGCCAGCAGCAACGAGAGAGAGCAACAACATCCACAGTCCCTCGGGGGCTCTCCCTTTCCAGAGTTCCCAGAATTAAACAATCTGCGGCTGGCAAAAACACACTCCCTCGAGCACGAGACAATCACAGTTGGCTGCTGTGGTCAAACTGAAGCAGCCCCAGATCCCACACCTGGGAGTAAATCAAAATCAGACTCATAAAAACTGAGTTTTTAAAGAAACCAAAACTCTCACTACAAAGCAATGCTTATTTCTTGTCTCTCCCAATACTTGTGTTCACTTATGCAAAGTGAAGAGTCTTGTTGAACAGTATAAATATACTCCTGGTTGGGACAAAGTCAGCCCCTCTGTTCTGTGCCACCTCAAGTGGGAAGGACAGCACAGACCACAGCTCAAGGCAGAGAACCTGAGCCAGGATGTACAACAGAAGGCTGTGGCCTGCAGCATCTTCTGTGTGCTGCCCCAAACCTACTCTGCCCATCTTTCTAAACTCAGGGTGTTTCTAATACTTTCTCCCTTTCTAGGAATGGCTTTCCCCTCCATGTCTCAGCACACACAGCACTGCCTCAGAGAGGTTTTCTTGAACAATCGCCATCATAACCATCATACTCTAGTTACCCCAAAACTGCACTGCTTGCTACCATCATACACTGCTCCTTGCCGTCACTCTCCTATCAGAAGGAAGGAGTCCACCTATATTAAAAGAAGGTGTGGTGGTTTGAATGACCAAGGTTCTCAGTTGGTAGAACTGTTTCAGAAGGATTAGGAGGTGTGGCCTTGTTTGACAAGGTGTATCAATGGGAGCAGGTTTTGCAGTTTCCAAAGCCACGGCTATTCCCAGTTAGTACTCTCTGCCATTTGGTGGTTGTCTCAGCACATAAGCTCTCGGCTACCATCCAGCACCATGCCTGCCAGCCTACTGCCATACCGCCACCATGAGATCATGGATTCTACTACCCTCTGGAATTGTGAGCTTCTGAACTATTTTGTTTTGTAAGTTTCTTTGGTCATGGTGTCTTACCATAGCAACTGAAAAGTAACTAAGACAGAGTTGCTTTGTTTTCTGACTACTGTATCCTACAACTCATCTCAAATATAAAGCCTAATATTTGTGATGACAACCTGTCATATATTACTCTTTAGATTCTGTGCTTTCATCATGAGGTATTTCATAAGGTTTTGAATATTCTATAAATGAGAGGTGAAATCTACCAATTACATGTATTATCTCCCTCAATTCTTTCCTCTCTGGAAGACTGATTTTTCCCTTTTCTACATGAAGAAGTTAGCGGTCAAGAGAAGACGATAACTTCCTGTTACTGCCCTGGGTTAGTGGAGACCCAGGTCCAGTTACAAGACCTGCACTTTTCTACCCAGTGCCTTCAATCACTAACTATTCTCCAAGATGAGATTCCCCGCCCTGGGTTTATTCACCTCTCCTCCAATTGTGGCTACTTCCATCTGTGTGCATGGATGAGCAAATTGAACAGGAGTTCCTTCAGAGTTCTTCCAGGGTTCCACAGGCAGAGAAGGCGACTCTGTTGTAAGATTGGCAAATTTAGTTTACAAATAGCTCATAAGCTCTTTCCTGTGAGGCACTGAAGAAGACAAAATGAACAACAACATCCCCACCACACCCACCAAAAGAAAAACCAACACCATAATGCACCAAAACACTTCAAGTGAGATTTGGATTACTCTACACTCATTAGGATGCTCCAAACAGGAGCAGACTACACCTGCCAATCTACTCTGTGGCATCAAATGCTAGGGTAATTGGAAGGCTTAGCCATTGGGTTGAGGTGCAACTGAATTATACAGTGCTTGTCAAGTGTGCATGAAGCCCTGGGCTGCAACCCTGCATGACAAGCAAGCAAAACAACAATCAAGTGAAGTAACTCAGCTCTGTGAAGACAAGCACTACACATTTTCTCTTACATGCAGTCAATGGACTTCAAAACAACAACAACAACAACAATAATAGAAGATCAATAATAACTACAAAAAGTTGAAAATAAAAATCCCCAATAATCAAGTCGTGTTGACAAGATATTCACAAGTATACAGTCTCAAGAATTATTTATTTGTAAGTCTCCTTTCCTAAAATTCTGATACTCACCCCAAAGGTACTTGAGTACTTGGCCATCAGCCAGCTGTACTGCTATTGCCTTTGTCTTAGAACAGCAACATAAACCAATGACAACTCCATCCACTGTCACAGAAGAACTAAAGCAAAAAACAAAATAAAAATAGCAAGGGAGGTAAGTGTAAGAGATAACCTTTCTTTAAAAATGGAGGAATTTCTTTGCTTTTGCTATAGTGAAAGCTAACACTACCCTTTGGAGACACACCACCTATGTCAATGTAATACATATATACTTTGCACATGCAATGGAAGAATCACAGACAGCAACAGAGATGAAGAAGGTTACCTGTTACCAACGTAATCTTCCAGAGCCAGCAAGCTAGCCTAGCTGTGGGAACAGCACTCCTACATGGAAGGCTCCTCATTATAATGTACCAGTTTACTGCTTGCCTTATGTATTCTTCACATATAAACTGCATCAGCTAAGCCCAGTGGGCCTATGATCGCTCAGCTACTTAGAAAGCTGAGGCAAGAGGATTCCAAGTTCAGAGGAGTTTGGGCTACAAAGTGAATTGCCAGCCTGGGCTATTTAGTGAAACTTTGTCTCAAATTTATATAAATAAGAAGACTGAGGGGTACTAGAGAGATAATGCAGAGGTTTGGAGTACTGGATAGTATTCCAGAGGACCCAGGTTCCCAGTACCCACATGGTTGATCAAAACCATCTCTAACTCCAGTTCCAGGAACTCTAAAACCTTCTTCTGACCTTCGTGAGCATGTGAACATGATGTACACACCCACTACACACCCATAAACAAACATAAGCATTACAAATCAATGTGAAGGTTAGCATGAGCATTAAGACTAAGCAATCAGTCTTCCACTGGAAGCCTGTAATACTCTGGAAGCTTGCCAGAAACTTTCTCTACTATACCACAGGGCCTGCATGACAAAGACTCTTCAGTAGTCTGACACTGTTAAAGACCCAGATAAAGTCATGATTCAAACAAGCTCAGGCCTAGGGAATGGGGAACCAGAAAAGAAAGAGGCTTTCTAGTGGCAAATGAAGCCACGCACAGAGAAGACAGGTGCCAAGTTTAATGTCACTACTTAAAAATACTTAAAAATGTATAATGTAGATAAACTTTAATATATTGGCCATGAGACTTGACCACAGTGGTTACCTATTAAAATCAATTCTAATACTTATCACAGCTTACACTGTTTTGCTTACCTGACAGTATTTACACTCCTTTTCACTACTTGTTGAACAGTTTGATCTATTGTTTAAACATGGCTCAAAACTACATCTAGGCCTCTTGCTGTGTCTAACAAGGAAGTTGCTCCTCCTCCCTAATCCTGCTATGTGTTCATACACACAATGTATAACTGCATTTCCAATTTCACATACTGAATACATGGATGAACCATGATACCTGACATCCAGCTGTCCTTGCTCCTCATCCACCTCAGAACGGGCCACAGTCAAATGGTGAATGGTGGACTGCGGGCTGGAGTGACTGTGGCTTATGGCCAGGAAAGCATCATCTTCAATCCAGGTGAGAAAGCTCAACTGCAGTGCGCTTACTTCTTCATCTTCTTCCTTGTTCCCAAACTGAATCCTGTTTCAAATATTACAGAACATCTAAGCAGAGAATAAAGCTTTAAATCATGAAACTTTTAAGACCTTTCCTTATAAAGGAAGAATACGGACAAGTCCTTATTATTTGCAGAAACCAAACCTGAGCTCCAGCCCTGAACATCTGTATCAACCACCACCCATAACTCCCTAATACTTAAGGACAGTGGACAAGGAGACTGAACAGAGCTGGCGGGTAGGAAAAGTGCTATAGAATAATGCTGTCCTCTGGACAAGACATGGCTGATGCAATCCTAAGTTCACAGCAGCAGTGGCTACCTGTATAGACATCCACACCAGTCTTACTGTGGAGTCACTGGCAATTGCTAGTGACTGCAGCAGGGAGTTACTCTCTTTTGAGGATGTTCCAATAGGAAGGAATCCCACAGTGCAGTGAATAGTTCCACATTCATACATATGTGGCCAGCACTAACTGGACTTAGTAAGTTATTTACAAAAAAAGAGATTGGACGATTAAGTTTGGGGTGGGAAAGGCAAGGCAGAGGTTGGAGAAGGGAAATGGGGGATAGATCTGATTCTATGTCATTGGATACATGCATGAAAGTCTCAAGAATAAAGAAAAAAAGCATGGCATACCAAATACCAGAACCCTCCAAAACAATGTTTGTCTGACTGGAGAAAAACAGATTATTTTAAATCAACCTTCTCATACCCTAAGATCTTTAGATTCGAAGAGCATCTTTCTGAAAATAACTATGTAAGAAAAGTCCCCACTCTTGTGCCTAAGCTAATGAACCACAGAGCCCTCCCAAGACACCAATAACCAACACTCAAACCAGATACCAGCTGGAACGATACGGAAGTGGAGGTTTAGATCACTAGAATAACCTCACTTCACAGAGGCGAGGAGCCTAGTTAGTTCTTTAACCACAGCGAGCACGTGGTGAGTGGGACTCTATCATGAGCTACAATGCTGAAGTCCTGGGCCAAAGCAATGGGGCCAACAGGCCATTAAGACCTCAAAAACTGGAGTCAGAAGAGACTTTTCCTTCAGTTCACAGAACTCAGGAAGTTATTGCAGTAATCAGAAAACTGCCTAATGTATCATAAAATGAAGTAATATAAACACTTTAAAAACTTAGGCATGTACCATGCTATGCACCTTTAACCCTAGTGCTCAGGAGGCAGAAGCAGGTGGATTTCTGTGAGTTTGAGGCCAGTTTGGTCTACAAAGTGAGTACCAGGACAGCCAGAGCTATACAGAGGAGAAACCCTGTCTTAAAAAACTAAAAACCAAAACCAAACCAAACCAACAAAGAACTTTAATTAGCATTCTATATGTGGTATCAAAGCATATACTTGTTTGAAAAGTATGTATTTATTAAATATATGACACATATCTAAGAAACCATTTCTACATTCTGTTACTTGTACTTGTTCCTATTAATTTTCTAACAGGTGTCCCTAGTAATTAAAAACAGGAACACACCAAACTCAATAGAATCAAACTCTGGGTTCTGCAGGTAGCAGGTCCAGGATCCTGGGCAAGCTGTTACATATCCTCTAATTCTGTCCTCTCATTTGGTGGTGTTCTGAAGCCAATACTTAGGATTTGGCATCCACGTCCTTTTGCAAACACCTCCAATGGCATTAATTATACCCAGTCATTTGCTCTGCTGTTTCTAAGACAGAGTACACTCTGATTTCAACCCTGAGTATAAAATTATAACACTCAGGAATTCTGTAATCTGGAATGAGATCAAGATAAAACTAACTTGGATCATCCACATACTATCAGCATGGATATCCGCACATATGTAAGGAATGTCCTGGGCCTTACTGCCTTTATATCCATCTTCCCATGAGAGTCTCCCTAGAGAAGAAGGCTGCTGTGGGAATAAGTCTAGGATGGGACATGCCCCTATCTTCCTTGCCACTGGAATATTCGGTACATAGTAAACAAAGCCTTATCTAGGCTCAGCTGGTGTGCCTACTTCACATTCCCCTGGATGAATCAAGGACAAAATAATACCTGGTTCCATTCCCAACGACTCAAAATATTTAGGAACTTACGAGTATCTCTTTTCCAGATGAGGTGTTTTAAGAGGAACTTTAAATCCATTTCCACCCACGGCTCCTAGTTTCACTGTGGGATCCATGTTTGGCTTATCACCTAGAAAACAAAAAATGCAAATATTATCATTGCAAGCTTTTTCTCCTAATGCCAAGAATGTAGGGTCTTGCAACAAGTGGATTTTAGAAGACAAATGAAGTAATCTAAACTACCTCATTCTTGAATCTCCACATACATACCTTTCAGGCTCAATCAAAACCTGCTTCCCATTAATACCATGTCAACCCACTAGTAAAACAACTCTTCAGCAAGGCCAGAGGGCGGGGCTGTCTTCCCTACACTGTGGATATTCTCCAATGTCCTCAGCCTTCTTTCTGAAGCCTCACATCCTCCACAGTTCTTAGTATTCCTAAGACAGTTTTGCTGGGCAGTGGTGGTACACAACCTTGATACCAGAACTTGAGAGGCAAAGGCAGAGAGATCTCTGTGAATCTGAGGCCAGCCTGGTCTACACAGTGAATTCCAAAATAGCCTAGGCTACATAAGAAACCCTGTCTTGGGGTGGGGGGTGGTGGACCACTCTTTTTCACTGTTAATCTAGTTTCCTGACACAGCAGGTACTATAATCCTCTAAAATAGCCACAACATTGCACCCTGTTCCAACTCTTTAATGACAACTACCTCATTCAGAGTCAGGGCCTTCAAGGCCCTGAAGGAGCTATTCTCTGTCATCCCTATTTCCCACCACCTCTCTCCCCTCATTTGTCTTCCTACAGTCATTGACTGTCTAGCTGTTTTCTAAATGCAAGCGCCATCACTATAGCTGCTTTCGACTGTTTGGAATGCTCTTATCCACATATGCGGTCTCCCTCTCAGATTCTCAGCAGGACTCTGCTCCAACACAGAGAAGCCTTACTTGTGACACCTTCCCCCAAGAGTCTACTACTGTCCTACTCAGTCTTCCTACCTTATTCTATACCAACCTTGCTGCACAGCACTTGCCAGATGACAGACCATGTGGCTCAACAATGAACATGCGAGCATTACTGATTTGAAAGTTGGTTTCACACAGAGAAGGACTACAATAGCACTGTAACATGTGGAACTGAAATCAGAGGAGCCGGTGATCTGTCCAGGGAATTCCTATGAAAAGCAGGCTGTTTGCTTAAGAAGGGTTGATGTGAAAGTAGAAACTCTACTGTGAATTAATAAGCTCTTAGCACCTATCAAGGCTTGTCCTCACTGAAATGCCAACAGGTATTTGAAACAAAGTTACAACTGTCAGGATACAACCACAGACTCTCACAAATAATACTAGATGTCCTATTTTCCAGGACACAGGAATAAAGGCACTTCTCATTTGTGGCCCCATGTACACGCCTCTATATAGCAGGAAAAGACTCAAAACACTCCTAAGATTGTGGGCAATTTTGTGTGCAAAGTAAGGAGAAAGCAGGGAAGTCTGAAAAACAGGAGGATGCTGTGCTATCTCAAGAATTGAATGTCATTCTTAAGCAACTCTTCTTAAGTGACTCTTCAGGATCATCAAGGCACAGGGAAATGTATGCATGAACCAAACAGGATTTTGAAAGAGAAGAAAATGTAGGCCAGTCAAATATAACAACAATGAAATCAAATCAGAGTTTTGAATTGGAGAAACACTGGCTTGAGATGACACCACATTGTTACTTGCTTCTGTTCGGGAACAGGTACCGACTAAGCTCCTGGATCACCATGTTTCCGCTTACCACACTTGTAGACAGAAATCTGGTTACTGGCATCAAGGACAGCAAGGTCATTTCCAAGATGAGCAGAGAACATGACTTGATTCGCTGGCTGTGGAATCAGCAGCCGGTAGGTATACATAGGAGGTGGAACCACGGTCTGCCGGAAGACTGTTACCAACAGCCTGTCTGCACAATGAAAGGAGGTTAGCCAGTGCAGGTGTGGGGAGTGTGACGAAGGCAGTGAGCATCTCTAATGAGTTAGACAGCCTGCAGTAGCTCTTCAAAATCACTTCTGGGATTTCCTCATTAATAAACTTAAAAACAGTACAGACATGAGGAGTTCTGTGTGTACGTGGCTAATGTGGCCCCCACACCTACAATGCACTTGGAAAATTAAGGTGCCAGGGATCAGGGCAAAAAGACTAAGAGGTCAAAGTTCCAGCTTTAAACCTGGGTCTGTAATGAAGAGAGACTTAAACTAGGGTAGCCAAAACCTCCAAAAACATAAGGGCTGCAGTTAGGAGGCTGAGGCAGGAGGGCTGCCATGAGTTCAAGGAGCCTGATCTACACAGGACCACCAGGATATATTCCAAAACTCCATCTAAAAAAGAACCCCAACACACGCATTTAAAAAGCACTTTTCTATATATAAATTCATAATTAAAGTATGACTAAGTTCTCTGTACAGAACATGATTATAGAAGTCAGTACTAAAGGCACTGCACAGAACACTGAGCGCCAAGACAAGAGCATCTACAGCTATTTCATTCTGCAATCCAGCTCCCCACCACTGGGCCTACACCTAATTAAAAACACCAATCTTCCTCACGGGAGGTAAATGTCTAGGATTTGACTAAGCATCCTGAAAAAAAGAGGTACTTTATAGTGCTTAAACAAGAAAACAAAGCCACACTGTGGAATGTAGAGTCAATACAAGCCTAAATAGACCCCACTGCTACCTTATGGCTCCATTGTGCTCTGCAAAAGGAGAAAATTACCCTTCCTCAAGTTCAAAGGTTAGATAAGTTAATGTACAAGGCTAAAAATATAGTTTAATAGGGAGTTGGGGCAGGGTGGAACTAGGGTGTTCAGTACAGTACATTTTCTATACAATGACACTCCCAATCATCAAAGACATCATACAAACCAAACAACCAAAATGAAGATTTATTCACTGTTCCGGTTAAACCAGCCTATCTGCAGGTACTGGGTCAAGACCTGCACATTCACGGACACACTTTGCAACAACTTACTTCCATCAATAACAGCCACATTTCCCAAGTCATTGGCACTATTTCCAGAGCTCCGATCAGTGGTCCAATGCCAATCACAGCATAGATACCGCCAGCCCTGACAGAGAATATGCAGTCGGCACGGCGTCACCGGGTCCCACAACAGAGACACAACCTGGTTCTTCCCAGTGGTGCTGAAGGGCAGGCTTTGCTTGAGATACCAGTGATAGTTCCCCACGGTCCAGAGCTGGACTGTATGTGGAGGGAAACGAAAAGAAGGCCATCAGAGACTGGAGAAGACCAAGCTGCAGACCACTTGTAAAAGGGGGACAGGGGTAATTTTGTATTTTTCCAAGAATTTTTCTTCTTTTTTGGTCTCTCTAAAATAATAATTGTATAATAATCAATGTCAAAAGATGTAAATTTCCTACAAAGACAAAATGTCACACACATCAATATATCAGAAGCACATTTATTTTCACCTCTACCTTCAATTCTGTGCTTATGAAAGCTAAGACAGTATTTCAATAAGTTTCGTCCATGCAAAGTTGGGCAGAAGGTAACCAGACTAAATGCACAGCTATGTATGACACAGGAGAAACAGTCTGAAAAATGTGACATCCATAGGTGTCATCTAGTGGGATCATTACAAAGGATCCTCACACAGACTAAATCAGTTACAATGCTCATGGAGATATAGTCCATTGAGGCCAGGGCCTGACATGTGGTCTGCTGTGGACAATGTCGTTCTGTGCACATGACTGTACCAAAGCAGTCCAGCCAGCTCTGGACCAGGGACTCTCTGGTAAGCTGGGTGTAAGATCCCTGTTTTATTGTGGGTGCTTTGCATGCAGTTTGTCCCACGCTATTCAGTATCAACCAACATGCAGCTGCCTTAAGATTAATACACACACCCTCAATCATCCCAACATGTATTAAAATGACCAACTATGCCTAAGCTGGCCTTTATCAATAGAAAACACACTATTAATTAGGATTTTAACTCCCTGAAAGAATTTAACTTCTCCACTGATGCTTAACGTATTGTGGGCACAGGAAGTAACACCTAGCCCTTAATCACACCGTTCCATTATGTCTGTGCGGCCATGGGCTAGCAATCTTCCTCACGGGAGGTAAATGTCTAGGATTTGTATATATATATATATATATATATATATACAATATATATATATTGTATATATATATATTGTATATATATATATTGTATATATATATATTGTATATATATATATATATTGTATATATATATATATATATTGTATATATATATATATTGTATATATATATATATTGTGTATATATATATATATATATACATATATATATATATACATATATATATATATATATACATACCTATATATATATATACATATATATATATATATATATATATATATATATATATATATATATACTAATATACATACACACACACACACACATATATATACTCTATCCCAAAACCATTCTGAGATGAAGCCTGTGTTTCATTATTTTTATTAAAGGTTTAGCCAGGGTTAAGAATTATTTAAATGGCCGGGCAGTGGTGGCACATGCCTTTAATCCCAGTACTTGGGAGGCAGAGGCAGGCAGATTTCTGAGTTTGAGGCCAGCCTGGTCTACAGAGTGAGTTCCAGGACAGCCAGGGCTACACAGAGAAACCCTGTCTCAAAAAACAAAAACAAACAAACAAAAAAAACTATTAAAATGAATGAATGAACAAACTACCCAATTGCATTTCAGATTCAAAAGTTCTACTGATTAATGAATTTGAAAGACGCTTAGAAAAGGCAAGCATAATGATTTAAGAAACACATTCACTTTACTGCTGCTGACCTTGAGATATAAATGTCTAACAGCAAGAATTAACCTGCACAGAAGAAAACTATACAGCAATCTAAAATGAAACAGACATGAAATGGAAACCTGCTTGTGATACAGTGTCAAAGCAAGTTATAAAACAGTCTGTATCAATGGTGGTAAGAAAGACAAGGGAGAAGTGTTGTAATTAAAATACAATATCAAAACAAAACAAAACCCAGCCTATATTAGCTAGACATGGCATACAACTTTAATCCCAGCACTCTGGAGGTAGAGACAGACAGATCTCTGTGAGTTTGAGACCAGCCAGATCTAAAGAAACATTATGTATTGCATTACTATTAGAGTTACCCCTCTCCTCATTACTTTAATATTTTCCTTAAAACCTTAAACAGGGTTGGGGGTTAACTTAGTGACAGAGGGCTTGCCTATTAATACTAAGACTGTTGGCTAGTTACCTGGAGGTAACAAAGAAAGAAAAAACAGACATAATCCTAAGTGCATTATTAAAGATACACACCCACAGATCATAAAAGCTACAAGAGTCCTTCTCAAGTGAAACCTAAATCCACTCACTTCTACGGCACTGACGACTGTGGCTTCAGGGTGTCTCTGCTCTGCTAGGCTCTGCTCTGAGAGCCTTTAAATAAAATGATTACCCATGATGCATGAAAGCCTTAAAAGCAAAGTCAGGATTCCCAGGAGAGAAAGAACTGTCTCAATACCACAGCACGAAAATTCCACCTGAACTTACAGCCTGCCATAGAAATTTCAAATGTACCCTCTGACACGCACATGAGCCAATTTCTTAACACAGAGCCAGTCACAACTTCTTCTCTCCTTCCTGTATCTATATCCTACTGGTTCTGCTTCTCTAGAGAACTCTGAATAATTCATGACTGAAACCCTCACAGATCCAAACCTACTTCAGCTACACTGATTTCAACGAAGGCCTGAGGAAGGAGAAGGGAAACCCCACAAACTTCTACTTTCACACAATACATGGAGCATGAGTCAAAGTTCAACAGCTGCCATACCATAGCTTTTCAGAGTGGAATTATCTTCCTTTGGGAGGTCTTCTAGCCACACAGCAAGCACCGAGGAATCTGCATTCCACAGCAAGTCATTTACCTGGTAGGGAGAGAAGTCACTCTAACTTTCAGTTGTTTGTCTACTTCAGACTTTGAGGATAGCTGAATTCCTTGCACCCATAAACCAAATAACCCTACGACACTGGAGCTGATAAGTCACTAATCTCTAGTTGTTAAAGCCATCTGCAAAATTGGTACTTTAAAAAGGACTTAAAATATGCATTGTGCTTAGATTTATATACAAATGTAACACAAAGTTAAACAACATTTTTAGAAAAATGAAGAAATTTGACTAGATACAGTAATGTATTATGTAAAATATGTTATCTTAATTTTACATATATTAATACTTAATATTAATTAAGATACAATATAAATAAGAAACATGGTTCCATAAAAAAAAAAATCTCTTAAAATTTTACACAAGAAACATTATCCTAAATGATTTTATACACAATGAAAGATTTCCTGTGTCTCCACCCAGGATGTCAATGGTATATAAGCTGCTTATGTTTAAATATGGAACAGTAGGAAAGTTGGTCACCAAAGCAAACAGCAGGGACAGCATGTGTACTCCCTGCCCGGGACTTTCCTTAGCAGAGAAGAAATGCTCCTCTGCTGAGTCAGACGCCATCCTTTCCACACAGTGGTAGCTTCTGTTGCTAACCTCTCAGACACAAACTTCTGCAACTAAGGAGAGCACTCTAACTGGATGACAAAGGATTCTGACACCTACCTTGACTTCATCTTTTAAGAAAGGAAGTGTAAAATGTCCATGAAGAAGTCCATTTTTCTCAAAAAACACAACGTCTTGCTGGTTGGGTTTATCTTGAGTACATGCAATCAAGCTGCCTGAGGGTCTTAAAGCAAACCTGAGTTAGAATAGTCACAAATGTTCATCCTGCAGGTCCAGAGAGCTAGACAGGAGATTTTATTGTTTTCCCAGAAGAAAAAAAATTAATTGAAATCCTGTGTGTGTGTATGTGTGTGTGTGTGTGTGTGTGTGTGTGTGTGCGCGTGTGTATTTGTGTGGTGTTTGTTGTGTGCATATAGTTGTCTGTGATGTTGGTTCCAAGGAAGTTTCAAGCCCACCATTTGTTTACTAGTACTGGCTAGTAGTTCACCCCAGCATGTAAGAGGAAAAGGTGTTCCTTCCTAACTAGTCCCAAGACACTAGTTGCAGTTTTTCTGATTTCAACTGCAACTGAACTATTAAAAACAAACAAACAAATTACATTTTCCTACATTTCAAGCACAATATCATCAGTAATTCTTTTCATTTTCAGTTATATAACTTCATAAATGTTCCATGCTTGGAAAGAGATGTTAACATTTCCCTCCTGAAATCATCCTTAGTCCACTTACCTCATTCCTATTTCTCTCCAACCTCTTAATTCAAACACCTAGGTAATACCCAGTCCCACTAATACTGGTGGCAAGCAAGAAGTCTATGACCGAGAGGCAACTGACACTGCACATGACAGCTGCTGCTGTGATAGGTGCCATTTATTCTATCTGTATCTACATGCAGCTGAATGACAGGCAAGCGGTGGTCTGCACAAAGCAGTGCATCAAAGAAGCGAAGAGAAGGCAGAGGCAGAATGTAGCCTGCAGGTTTCTTAGCCAGCAGACTACCTGCTGTGGGAATCTGTCCAGAGGAAAGCACCTTTTACCCTGTCTCACAAAAATCCCTTTGTCCAATACAGCATCAAATGCTAGGACTCCCAACAGACGCACTCCTTTCTGTTTCCCACAACAGCCATATATACAACCACAACCTTTAAAGAATTAGAGATACAACCAGTATCAGGTCTTGGAACAAGGGAGTCTAAGAAGAATCCAGGATCTAGCAGAATTTGGGAAGAAGGGATGGAAGGGAAAGCTGGAGAGTCCCAGACTTCTATGTTCACTCACTTCCAAGCCAGGGAGGGCCCCAGTCCTGGCACAGGCTCACTGGTTGACTGCAAGGCAAACTCTCGGTTCCATACTCGGATCTTCCGAGCATCTGCAGAGGAGTAGAGTAAACAGACACAAGCACTTAAAATACTATGGTAACTCTCACATACTACCTTCTGACCAGTCAAATCTCTATTTAATAGGTAAGACTTGACCAGACAGCCTCAAAGCATCCTTTTAATTCTGAAGCCATTAACATCTAAAGCAGCACATCTTTCCCCACTCCTGATACTGGATGCATCTCTAATTCTTTAAAGGTTATGGTTGTGTAGTCTACTCAAGGCAAAAGGAAAAAAAACTTCTCTAGATTTTAATGTAGGTAAATTTTTAAGTGTAATTTATTTCCATACCTGTTTGTCGGCAAACAACACTCACAGCAAAAAATTGCCCATCCCCACGCCATGTAATTCGTGGTCTGTGGTCATCCCAGGGCAAGGCAGACTCATGCTAAAGACAGAAACACCAGTATTACTGGGGAATCAATGCTCCCAAGACAAATAAGCCTTGGCCCCCAAATATTCATCTTTTATATAATATAATGTTGAAGCTATACAGAAAACCAGCATCAGAGACTCTCCAGGAACCCTTCTAGAAGGGCTCTTAGTCCTAAAAATCAAGAATAACTTAAAAAATAAAATAAACACAGCCTTCCTTCTTTGTACATTAGAGATGCTACAAATACAGGTATTAAATACAAGAAGCTAAGGAACAGGTTAGAAAACTATGGCAAGGAAACAAGCATCTGTCTAAATGTAAACAGACCTATTTCAGGACAGAACAGAGTGAAGACACTGGGAGGAAAGCGGGTGAGAAGGGTCAGCTGCAGCAGCACACAGATAAAGCAGCTTTGCCCTCTGCAGCACTGGCCAGAGAAGGGTCTCCAGTACCACCTGCATCTCAATCCAGAGGCAGGAAGCAGCCAAGCCTACAGGTGGGAGAAAGGTGAGCACCAGAGCACACTTCACAGTCCAGTGGTTGCTCCATTTCAAAACACTGCTAGCTGTGCCCTGCCACAGATTAAGCTGACTAGACTATATTGTATCTTAGTAAGATACTGTCCTTTGATATACAACACATACTTCCTCTTGTGAAAGGTTGCTGTGTAACTGTTTCCTCCAAGATGAAACATTTCCTCTTGTAGGGAAGCTCCTTCAGCAGGAAGGTAAAAACTCAAAATAGCTTCAGGAAGTCCCTGAAAATGATCAGATTCACTAGCCCCCTCCCTGATGGAGTAAGAAGTAATAGCTTAGTCTCTCTCTCTCAAACAAGCCAAGCTACAAAGAAGATTCTGAGACCAGACCAGCTGCCTGGGAAAAGCAGAAACCAGCTGGGCTGCGTGGAAGAGGTTTAGATCAGAGTCGCTTGGAAAGGACACTACCTGCCAGCTATCCAGTATGTTCCTGCTTTCCTAGCTTTTGTGAGCTATCATGCATGCTGGGGTGGGCCTTGGTAAAGCAGCTATCTTTGAGTCATTTCTGCTCCTGTAAGTTCCCCTTACCCAGTCTTATAAGTAACCCAATAAAACTCATTGGTTCACCACACTGGACTTTGGTGGTATCTGCACATTAGTCTATTGTGGAATTCTCATCTTGCAGACTATGTCTCACACAGACTGCAGCATATGTAAATTCTTAATAAATGTTTTAATTAGTGAGAGAACTTTTCCAAGAAAGCAAGAAAACATGAAACAACTTTACTGAGCCCAGCAAGGTGCCAGTAGGGCATCAAAACACCACAGCCTAATGCCAGATCATTCCTATGAGTACTGCTTCTGAATAAGCAATGGGTTTCTACGCATTTCTGAAAACTATATACTTCTAAGTCAAGGCCAGGCCTTTAGGAAAAATGAAAGTAATGAGTAAACTGTAGTCTATTGGACAATAAATGAGACTGGGTGCAGTCCATAAGAAAAAAAGAAAACTATCTCTCCCGGGTGCCTCATTTCCTGAGGGCACCTATCAGCTACTGCGAAGAGATGTGCTAGCCAGGCCGTGCTCCAGCACATGGCAGAACTGAACACCTATCATCCCGCCTTACCAATTGCACCGGAAAAGCTGTTGGCCTGCCTTCTGAGCCGTGGAACTGCGTCTCCTTACTGCCCCATCCAACAGTGACAAACTTGCCTACGGTTTTTCGAGAACAAGAAGACAAGTAATAAGCAGAGGAACTGAAATCAAAGCAGTTTCATTCATTCTTCATGAAGACAGTCACTGACACCTCAGGAAGCTGAGCATCAGCCATTATGTTACAAACTGAGCCTCCCAATGACCTGCAGCAATGATTACAGCAGGAGAGGAAATGCCCTTACCTTTGAAAGCGTGACACAAGTCAGAAATCTGACCAAATATGAAGAATTTATAAAACGTGTCCATGAATCACAAAGCACATAACTCAAGATAGTAGCCAGGAACGAATTCTGATGTTTAGCTTTAAACCAAGCAGCTAAGCTTTCTGCTGGTGGTGAAAGGGGCTTTATTTCATCAAATATAGTTCCTGGTGTAGTCTTATCTGAAACCCCACAGTAACAGTGCCCAAAACCAGAACACAGGCTTCCTGCACTCGAGGCTGCTCTCCCTAAGCTACACTACTTCTCTAATACAAAATACAGTGGCAATGATGCAGAACCAGCACAGACGCTCTGCTCTCGAGGTAGATGTGGCAACGGAAGGATGGTCCTGACACTACCCAGGACCAAGACTTCCCTCTTACCACTAATTCTGAAGCAGACTGCCTACAATTCAATAAAGTACGGCTCGGCACAGCCATTTCTAGTCTACTTGCATGAGCATGTCCAAGTGCGACAGGCCCTCCAAGGACACTGCCACCACACGTGAAGAGTGGTGGCTACTGCTGTGCTCAGCCTCGAGCATCTCTGACAGGTCCCCAAGAGGTAGAGGACCAGAGTTAATAAGAAGTCTCCCAGTTGGATCCAATAGTGAGTGAGGGGCTCATAGCAGGGATCTGCAGACTGTAGCCTATGTCGTGCGCTCACAAAGAAACTTAAGGCACAAACTTAGACATTCTTTAATTTATTGCAAAGTTTAAAAAAAAAAAACGAAAAAAAAAAAAACTCTAGGAATAAGGCAGGATCAGTTCACTTTTCTCATTGGAACACTGTGAGTGACCTTAACTCTGAACCCTAGACTCTTGCAGCACTATCTATATCTGTTCCGTGAACAGGTTGTTTGTTCTCATGATTGGAAAGATTCTCTGTATACAACTGACTCCTAGTCAGAGCACCGTGCCCTGCATGTCTGTACTCCACACGGCAAACCCTGACAGTCATGGGTCACACCATGCAAGAGCTCACCGTCTACAGACCAGCAGGTCCCCATCTTCCCTCTGTTACAGGTAACTTTTCTCTCATCACCTCAACTTCTAGGTGAAGTCAAAGTAAACTTTTCTTCTTCTATCACATAGTCAAAGCTTGTTTATATTTCAAATTTTAAGCTGGCATTTCTCATGTTACATGGGTAAGAGGAAAACCACAAATATAAATTCCAAAAGTTTCTCAGCCAATCATAAAATGTGTACTCAATGCTTAAATGAGCACCAGACTCTTCCTGAATCCATTCCGTCTTCTAGGCTCACATTGACCTACAGGAACCTATAAACCTCAGCACCCTGTCTGTAATCATTCTACACACACACACACACACACACACATCACTAAAAGCAGCCTTACTAGACACAAACAAACAAAATAACCACAGCGTCTGAACCTCATCAAAACCATTTAATCCTACACTCCTGTCCTGGAACCTGGCATGCTGTCTTATGCCCAGGTCCCTGAACAAGCCAGGGTGTCTATACAGAACAACTGGCTTGGCCGAGCCCTCTACTTCTAACCTTGTCTATTAATTATCAATCCCAGGTTAACTGTGACCCAGCTCAAGTCAGGCTCTAGAAACCTGCAATCTCAGTGACTCCTGATGTTCTCTTATGGCTGCCCTAATATGTACACATCAAGTCATTACTGAATCCGTGACATGTGCCTTACGGAAAAAAGCAAACAACATAATCAATCATGTTTCTCTCATCCACAGCACCCCTCGGTTTGTTTCTGAAGATTTAGTCAGAATGCAGTTCTAAGATTTTTTTGGTTTGGTTTGTTTTTTTGGTTTTCTTTGAGACAGGGTCAATGTAACCCTAGCTGTCCTGGAACTCACTATGTAGTCCAAGCTGGCCTCAAACTCAATAGATCCACCTGCCTCTGCCTCTCCAGTGCTGAAATTAAAAGTGTGGCCACCACTCTGAAGCAGCCACATGCTGTCCCGAGTTGGTAAAGTGAGAAGGGATGAAGTAAGGCCCTAGCAACAGTTCAGAACCCACCCCTAACAGTCCCTCTTCAATTGGGTCAGCTGTTCAGAACCTGCCCCTAACAGTCCCTCTTCAACTGAGTCAGTTGTTCAGACACTTCCAGTGGTCAGAGCTCCTTACAATTCAACAAGTATCTCCATTCTCTTCCCCATCAATACACTCACAATTATGGTGGCCAGAACTCAGCAAGAAGGCAATCTGATAGCCACAGGAAATAAATGAAGATTCTGATCTAGCTGGTAGGAAAAATCACTGCCTTCTACCTGCCCCCCACTCCTTTCTTGTGGTCCACTAAACTGTATTCCAGACATGTTCCCCTTATTCTAACCTGAATAATTCTTGTCCTGTAATTCCAGTGTAAGCCTTTCCTCAGGTTTAAGTGATATCCAGGAGACCTCATGTATAGGTTTCTATTCCCCAGAATACCAAGAAAGCTATCTGTCAGATCTGAAGGGAGATAGCGATATGCCTGTTAAGAACTGGGGTGAACTGAAGTTCTTTCGACTTATGATGATGAGGGTTATGAATAAGAAAATGGGAATGTTTCAGAGCAATGCTTACCTTCTCCAAAATCATCCTGGTGGATTTGCTGCTCTTTGATTACTTCAAAGTCTCTTGTCATCATAATCAGGGTCTGTTGAGCTTAGGGAAACAAATGAAAAACTTTTTTTATTCATATAATAAATTCCAAGTGTCTAGGGTACCGAAACCTACTGAGCGAGAACATGGAGTTCCAGATAGAACAGGTAGACAGATGCATGCACACAAGATGCTCTGAAACACAAGCTCTGAGCAAGTCAGTCACCAGATGATGCTTCTTAGCTACTGACCATATAAATTCAACATAAAAGTCCCCAGAGCCCTCCTCTACCACTTTAAAACTAGTTTCTAAGACATTTCTATAGATATAAACTGAATTCATCTGGAATAAAGCATCTCAAGGGAAAAGAAAACCAGGCATTCAAAAGAGCTGTGAGGAATGTGCTTACTAGACAGGCAAGACAGCTCAACTGGCCTCCACGCCTGATAACTGAACTTGATCCCTGAAGCTACACAGTGCACTGACTCCTACAGGTTGTCCTGTGATCCCAACATCCGCACCCACTGCCTTGGAGTTAGGACAGGGTCCCTAATTAGTAAATGAGTCTAAGAGTAAGGACACTCAAGAGGCTCATGCAAGGTCTAGAAAGGTTCTGTGAGGTGTCTCAGAGGATGGAAATAAGCCCGAGTGTGGCTTAGAGCTTAAGACTCCAACTGCAATTCTCTCTCTCTCTCACTCAGTAAATGTGAAAGAAAACAACCCTGGTCACAGAGTAGATTGAGGTAAGTTCTGCTCACACTGACTGCTGAACTCAGCAGATTCCTCGGCTCTCCAACCCTGCTCCTCACTCCCAAAGACCAGAAAGCTGCACAAACAACTCAATATGCTAACAGAGAGAAGCAAGTGTCAAGAATATATTACCTTAGCATTACAATCAGCTGCCACTGTTCCAAAACTTCTGAAACCTGAGAAGTCTCTATGAATTAGGAGCAAGTTTTACAGAATCAGTTAGGCACCAGCAAAAAGCTTACCTGTGGCAAGAAGCAGCAGTTCTTGATCAGGACTCCAGCTCATGACGGAGATACCACTGGCCACACTCCCAACACAGTCCAGCTGCATGAGAAAACCAAAAGGGATTGAGAACACCATTTTTTTCAATAAAGGTTTACTATGGACTCCACCAATCAAAATATAAACACACAAAGGTGGAAGATCCACCAGACGTGCCGTCACGAACAATTGTTGAGACACGAGACACACAATTTAGCATAGGAAGCAGAAGGACATAAAACAATGACTCTATGAAAGGCTTAGTTACTAGTAAGGTCCCTGGGAAATAAAGTGAGTCTTAGAGCAAGCAAAGGCTTGGGGAGTCCAGGGGAGTTCTGTGAAGGCCTCAAAGCTCAGCAGTAGAACCAGGGCAGAACCATCGAGGAACCAGCATGGAGGCTTCAAGGCTTAAAGAGGGATTAAAACTCAGCGGCAACTAGATCCTGAGGAACACACAAACACAGCATGAGGACAAAGGTGAAAGGGAATTTGGGGAATAGCAACTTGTCTTAGCAGGCAGCAAGGACATGGATTCTGTCTTGTGACAGTGAGAAGCCACAAAGAAGAGTGATCTCAATGGAGATAAAATGGACTGGTGCTGGCTCAGGAATCAGGAGACAATTTGGATAGAAAATTCTAACTTTTAAATGTAAGCAATACCAGTTAACTTATGCACGATAGACTTGGATAATTGTCAGCATGAATGAAGGTGCCACAGACTGGGACGGTCAAACGCCATCTGGGAACCAGGAGCTACTTAAGCCAACTAAGCCTCAAGCGCTTCTAAACATGAGAAACGACGAGCTGCCTAACAAGACTGTAGTAAGGAGCAAATAAAAAAGACGTGGCATAACCCAAGCCTTTACTATTACAACTGCAATTATTATCCCACTCTTAGGAACACTGCAACTCCTGTGACACAACTGGTGCTGCAGAGACCGGGCTACTGGGATAATCAGGCACGCTGTTATTGTTACCGCTCCTGAGTCAGGCTGGTATGGAAATATAGCAAAGCTAGCCTTGAAATAATGGCAAGCCACCTGCCTTAGCTTTCTAAGTGCTGGGACTTGTAGGCTTGAGACATCATGCCCAGTTTAGAAGAAGTATTTAAAAAGGATCGGGAAATTACATAATCAAGAAGGTAAGAATAGAAGCTCAGTGGGTAAAGTCTGCTGCACAAGCTTGACAATCTGAGCTCAAGTCATACACACACACACACACACACACACACACACACACACACACATATATGGGTTGGTTTTTTTGTTGTTTTGGTTTTTTTTTTTTTTTGGTTGTTTTTAAAGAGAAGAGGCTCAGAGGGTAAAAGTAGTGGCTGCTTTTCCAGAGGATCCAGATTTAATTCCCGGCATACACACAGCTACTCATTATCATTTGTAACTTCAGTTCTAAGGGATCTGATACCCTTTTCTGGCCTCTGCAGGCCAGGAATGCCTGCAGTGTACAAAGATACATGCAAGGAAAACATGCATACATTTTTTAAAAAAGTGAAGAAAAGACTAGGAAAAAAGGTAAGAAAGGCAGGCCAGCACTAAAGAGGTGGATGAAGGAGGAGCTATGTGAGTTGGAGGTCAGTCAGAATGTATGGCAAGACCCTGTCACAAAGAAAGAAAAAGGGGGAAAGGGGAAAAAGAACGAGAGAGAGAGAAAAGAAAGGAAGGAAGGAGGATGGAAAGCCAGAAAATCAGTCTTATTCTAGTGTAAAGAAGCAAAAAGCTGCAGCCTAACTCCCCTCAAATCTTAGAATATGCTTCCAGTACATTTCTATACAATTAGTGCAGTAAGACAAATGTTATAGTATGCAACAGTGTATTACTGTAGTACTTGTATTAGACTCTAAAATTATCCAATCAGAAAACATAACCCAATTTAAGAATTCAGACTTTCTTAGTTGAGAAATTCATATAAAAGGTAGTACACCATAAGAACAACTAGTTTTTACTCAAGTTTTGAGTTCTAATTTAAAA
The DNA here is from genome assembly GCA_036184795.1 of Tokudaia tokunoshimensis. Classification (NCBI taxonomy): domain Eukaryota; kingdom Metazoa; phylum Chordata; class Mammalia; order Rodentia; family Muridae; genus Tokudaia; species Tokudaia tokunoshimensis. The sequence continues at coordinate 43,971,702 of BTHU01000005.1, forward strand.
TATAATATCCCAACTTTACTGTCTGATTAATGAATGCAGTAGACTGTTTTTTTTTTTTTTGGTTTTTCGAGACAGGGTTTCTCTGTGTAGCCTGGCTGTCCTGGAACTCACTCTGTAGACCAGGCTGGCCTCGAACTCAGAAATCCACCTGCCTCTGCCTCCCAAGTGCTGGGATTAAAGGCGTGCGCCACCACTGCCCGGCAGTAGACTGTTTTTTAACTTCTGAAATATCACCAAAGCGATTTAACTTGCAAACATTTTAATGTCATGGCTATAAATCAGACCTCAATACAAACACCTGGCTCGGCCAAGAGTACTTGGTACTTCCTTCTCACCTGGCCTTCCACCTACCTGCTGTGTCCTGAGATTGCAGACTATGACGTCCCCAGAAGCGGTGGCCACACACACAGATTCCTGATCCAGCAAGTCCTGAATACCCACAATGCAGCCACTTCCATCCTCTGGAAGAAAACCTTCTGCCACCAAAGAAATTTCCGTCTTCACCTTTCACAAAACAGACACGTAAGCAAATCCGTGTTTATAGTCAAGAGCCATCCGAATCCCAGAAATAAAATCTTCCTGATAATTCTTTTTATATATAAGATTTACTTATTTTCATTCTATGTGTATGGGTATTTTGCCTGCAGGTATGTATGTGGACCATGTGTGTATCAGGTGCCCTTGGAGGCCCGTTGAGAGTGTGGGATTCTCTGGAACTGGAGTTGTAGATGGTTATAAGCTGCCAAATGGGTGCTGGGAACTGAACTGGGGTTCTCTTTAAGAGCTGCCAGTACTCTTAACTGTTGCCATCTCTTCAGACCTTAATGATTCTTTTATAACATATAAGCTTTCCAAGTATTTTCCCTAGATTAAAACCCAAACTTTCATTTTAGAAATACTGCAACTCTATTGTCTTATAACAAGGAGAATACCTAATAAATTCCTGTTGCAGGATGTTCCCTGTCCAATTAATTTAATTATTAGTGTGGTGGGAGGCCTGTGATTGGACCGGGAAAAGGGAGGCGGGGCTAAGAGTTGCACAGACAGGCAGCATCTTGGAGTAAAAGGAACCAAGATGGATGCTGACATGTACCTGCATGACCTTTTCCAGCCACAAGTTATGATTTCACAAGGTTAGAAATATTAAGATAAAGCTTTTATCATTATCAACTGGCTCTGAAATTATTGTATTGGAATCTTGTAAATTATGATATTATTGATACATAAATCTGATTGGTTAATTAAGCTTTAAGAGTAGTGATTCTACCAGGTTGCTGGTTATTGTATTATACAACCACAAGGTTGACAGTTCCATTTAGTTACTGGAGTGTGGAACCGCTGTTTACAGGGGATTGTGACAGAGAGGGATGTGCAGTTCAGGACAAGTGAGCCAGATGCTGGGGGGAGTGGGTGGTGCTACCTCCAGAAAGTTAGCAGTTCGCTTTTTAACATTTCTCGCAACAAATTCCTACTGAGAAAAAAAACAAAACAAAAAACAACAACAAAAAACCCAAATACATTCTGTTTAAAAATACCCTATAAAAATGCAGCTAATGACTGCACCATTTATTCACATTTGTTTTCCAATGGGAGCTCAAACTCAGGGCTTTTACTACTTTTGAACATGTCTAGCCCCCTAAGTGCAGTTGCCTATCATTTCTCCAATGTGTGCAACAACAATCAATCACCTAAAAAAAATGCATGAGTAGTAAGAAAATAATCAAGGGAACATATCAGAATCAACTTACAATTTTCAGAAATATCCATAGTTAGTTCTAGCACTAAGGACTGGGATTTTAGCCAGTTTGGGTTAGAAACCCAACATGCTTAAAAGACTCTAGAAGACTCAGGTAGGGGGTTTCAAATCACAGCACCACAAAATAAATAAAATGTAAAAGCTTTATGGACAATATTCATGTAGATCCTAATCAATCACTAATATAATACAAAATATATTATATCAAAGCACCACAAAATAAATAAATGTAAAAGCTTTATAGACAATATTCATGTAGATCCTAATCAATCACTAATATAATACAAATTCTCAGTAGACAGGGTGAAATGTGAGGTACTCACGTAAAATATATGATGAGAGCTTTGCCAACTTAGCTTTCAAAATTAGCAGAGTTAATAGAAGGCTACTATTATTAAGTTCTCTCTAGTAAGCCATCTACACAAAGCAAAGAGAATGACTGTTCAGGAATATGTGAATTACTTTGTATCTAAAGGGGACTAATGCAGAGAAGGAGGTTTGGAAGAAAACAAGTGCAGGGCCAAGGCAGGAGCTGGCCTGCGTCAGTGACCTACTTCTCTTCTCACAGGATCTACTTCTGTCAGTCCACGTTCTGAGCCAATCAACACCGTCCCCGGTTCAGCTCGCAGACAGAAACACTGAGGTTTCCCTGGTGCCTGAATGTCCCTAAATTCCAGGGTCCGATGCAACTTCAGATTTCTCATGATGAAGCAATTTCTGAGGGAAAAAAAAAAAAACAAAACAAATTTCTCTCAAAGAAACATTAACTCCTAAAAGAGAAAGGACTACTGTAACAGAGATAAATGGCCATCCTCACATTGAGCATGACTCAGGAAACAGAGAAGTGGTTATTTGAACAATAGAAGGTACTATTTCATGTGAACACGCCAGCATATATGCAGCCACACTCTCACTTCCTAAAGTGTCTACCTTTACACGGGGCTAATCTGGAGATTAATTTATAACATGATAAATCTAGAGACATAATCAAATGAAAACCATAGCATATGTTATGATGGAATGTCGCCATGATCCAATCACCATGCTCCGCATCCCTCTCCATGAACTTGGAGTCTAGTCATCAAAATCTGTGCTGCTCTGCATCCATAGAATCCAGGATAGAAATGACAGGAGGTAAGAGCAAATTAAGAGGACTCATTTCTGGTTATCCGTCTGTAACTGTGACTACCATCCCAGCAACGGGCCTTTACCTTTACAGGGACCCTGGTACCACCAGGGCCAGCCTCATCATTACCAACCCAGAGGCAGGAGCTTTAATCAGGCATGCTGCATCCCCAGACACAGGAATCCAGACCCAGGCCTCAGCCTGAGTTTCTGAGCATCAGCCTAGAGTCTGAGTCCCAGTGTTACAGGGCCTCTCTGTGAAGTGTTAGGTCCTGACGATTCCAACATCCACCCTAGTATTGCTCCCTACCCATGGGAACTGCTTCCTTCAGCTTGCCTTCTAAATTACTTGTTTTTTGTTTTTTCTTTCCTTCCTCCTATAGAAGTTTAAGTAATTCTTCATAATAAATCCTGTTGGAATACTGTGTGGTCTCTACTTTTCTGACTGAACCCTGACTGATAAAATACAGCAAAGCAATTTGAGTTTTAAAAAGAACTGCTGAGTTCAGGTCTGGAAAGATGGCTTAGAGGTTAATGAGTATTGGAGACTCTTTCAGAGGATCTGAGTTCGGTTCTCTACACAGCAACTAACAACCATCTATAACTCCAGCTCCAGTGAATCCCATGCCCTCTTCTGGCCTCTGTAGCCACTTCATGCACATGATAAAAGACAAACTCATTACTCTAATGCCTCAATCCTTTTAGCATGAAAACTGACTTCTCTAAATTGTCATTCTGACACTCCTCCCTCATTTAACTTTTTGGAGTTACATAGCCCAGTATTTCTCAATGCTTTCAAAGTTAGGAAAAAGAGTATCTTCCAAATGCTTGTAGGATCAAAATCTGCTAAAAGCCTTCTTTTGGCACATTCAACTTTTTCTCCATCCACACATGTGCTAAAAGATCCTTTCATGCAACTTTATCATGCCCTAAAATTCTGACCATTGCTCCATTTTCTTCCCTTGCTCCCTACCTTCAGGCTAGGTAGCTCACTAAACGGGAGATTAGATAAACCTATATACCTAGTTGTAACTGAACTCACTATCTTCTGATATTATGATAAACTGATCCTTACAAGTACATGAAATACAGAAAAACAGAGAACCTGATGATCTCTTATCAAATAGCAGTTCATCCTGGCTTGGGACTTATTGTCGTCTCTGTTTCCACAAGCTTTGTCTTTGCCTCTTTTTCTCTCACTAAATTTGTCTTTGCCTCTTTTTCTCTCACTTACACATAGAGTTATTCACTGATTATATATCATGGCTCTCAATATGCAAACGAATCCTTTACACAATACCTAAGATCCGTTATGTGACTTCCATCAAAACTTGCCAAATGTTAGGCCCTAAAGACAAAAGACTACACAATCACCGCCATCACAGAAACCCCGGTTTACGTACACTCTCCTATCTCCGCTAGGGAAGCACAAGATACACTACTCCACAGAAAAGTCCCAATGCGAGAAACGACCTGTAGCACAGCACAGAGGCCTCTATTACCTATCACCTTCCACGACGAGCTAACCAATTAGCAGGTAGAGGTTTTATCTACACATTGCAAGGAAACCGGTAATTGGGGGACCCGGACACTCATCCCCCGGAGCACCCCAGGATGGCTCCAGGGGGAAAGTGTACAGCAACCATCCGAAACTCGAGGAAAGAAGAGGTCCACACCAACCCGCCGGCGCGCGCAGACAGAAACGCGTGCATCTCCCCTGCACCAGGACAGTCCTGGACCGCAAGACCAGGCCGCACACAGCGGCTCGGACTGGGACGGGCAAATGCTCACCTACGACACCCTCTCGGCGGCTCCGAGCCCTCACGGCGCAGTGGGTTTGGAAGGGAACCGCAAAGCACAGCGGAGACAAGAGACGCGACCCACTGAGGGTGAAACACGCCAGGTAGCACAAGAAAAGCGGCGCAGATGAGGCGTCACCCGCGGAGCGCGCTGACTGACGTCACCAGGTGGGTGTGGCCAGGCGCACGTTCCCAGTAGCTCCGGGTGTTGGGGTGAAGGGTGTCCTAATCCGGTAAAGGTGGGTGGAGGAGGGGGCCTAACCCGGTAAAGCCAGAAGGATCTTGCTGTCTGCTGTCCCTCAGTCCTTTGACGCCCAGTTGTATTTGCCCCACACTAGGCTTTGGCCCAGGAGCGCAGGTGACAGGTTGGGGAGGGAGTTGGCCGCGGGCCGTGGGATCGCGCGCATGCACACCACGCTAACTCGCCGGAAGTACTATCCTGAACCGGCGGTATGGAAGAGCTCCGCTGCCCCGAAGCCAGGCTGGCGCCACCTGAGGTAGTCATAGCTACCGAACCCCCGCCACCCTCCCTTGTGGATCGATACTTCACTCGCTGGTATAAAGCGGGTAAGTGCGGAATGGTGGTGAGCTCTGCTCTACCGCGCAGAGTGGATGTCTCAGGCACTTCTGCCACGCGATGTAAGCCACCAGTGCTCTTCCATGAGCTTCCTAGTCCCAGGAATACAGGTTTGCATTGGTGGAGAACTAAAATAGGCGCATCCCGACGTGGGAAGCGCAGTACCACGTGTGGGTTGTTGGCAGGAAAGGACGTGGACTCTGCGTTGGTCTATCTGGGCTTCTACACTGCCGAGTGTTTGTGTGCTTGGAGGAATCAATCCTACGCCGAGTCGGGAAGAAACCTTAGGCGTGGAGAGAACATTAAGAGATGTTAAGGAAGCAGTATCTAGTGTTAAGAAGAAACCGTGAATATCGTCCCTCCACTGGACGTTTTGAAGTAGGCTTCTCTGTTGTTCTCTTCGTGTCAAGAAAATACTAATACCACTTTTGGGGATCCTCCTCTAGCCTCTACTTTAACCTTTTAATTCAGGGAAACCGTAAACCCACACATAATATTTAGGATAAGCAACCCTCCTAGTTCTCTTTAGGACTGAATTTTCCAAAAATGTGATTTTTGTATAACATCAAAACAGCCCCACAAAACAACACCCTAGTGTAAGCAATATGGTACTTATAATAATGTTTCTTTATTAAAAATAATAGGTATACTCATTTTAAAGTGACAAGATGGAGTTAATAACCTTACCTACCTTAACACTGAATAAAGGATTCTATCTAGATTAGGCCACTTAAACTATTTACTTTGACCACTGTGATCAGCTTCACAATGAACTATCTTCGTGAACCAAAGAAATTAATCACATGGTAATAGTAAATAACAATTCAACAACTAGCAACTCATTTATTCCTATAGATGTTAAAGGAAAACCCTGTGAGGACCACTGTATACTCCAGCATTCCAACAGGTAAGCCAACCAGGAATTTTAAATTATCAACACTTTCCTTCTGGTAGTTAGCCTTGTGTGGTCTTGGGTTGGGTATGAGCATTCATGAAATTGTCTTCTATGGTGTTGAAATGGTATTATAGGAGTGTGTTGGGAGGAGCAAGGCTTGTTCAGTCATATGCTGCTTGGCCAACACGCGCCAACCACTGTACTGCTGGACCTATGGAATGGCTCCTTGTGGAGACATATGTCACGCTCCGTATACTCAGTCCTGCCTTGCTTCTCTGCTGCCCCAGCTTACTAAAGACTTGTGGTACTGTTCCCTTTCCCGGGAAGGAAATTCAACTCTCTTTTCTCCTCTTGTGTTGTTACACTCCCCATGCTACACTTAGGCTCCAGGCACAGCAAAGAGAAAGAGATAATTGGGCTAAATGAAGGTCAGTTTGAATAGTCATCTCTCAGCAGGAATACTGTTAAAAGAGGAGGTTTCTGGCCATGCCATAACATAGGATTGACTGTTTTTCTCTTTGTAGAATATGTGTCATCACACTGGCAGGATCTCATCCCGTTCTTCAAAGTGGCAAAATCATTAAAAGTATTTCCTATCAGATCAGTAACAATTGTAGCAGACTTCAGAACAAAGTATCTGGGAAATTTAAGCGGGTATGTTTCTGTAATTCTGTGGTTTTTCTTTTCTCCTGTGATTTTTCTATACTCATGCTATGGTGGATCCAGTCAGCCCTAAGACTTTTTCTAGCAGTTCAACATAAGTTTTCAGTAGAAATGCTGCACCCCCAACGTGTGTCGAGAGGAAGTGAGTGTCAGCAGGTTCCATGCTCCCACTCCTCTTACCCTCAAAGGGATGAGATGGGAGATGGGCCCTGACCCTTACCTGTAATCCCATCTCTTGGGTGATTGGGGTAGTACAGTTGCATGTATGAGCCTATATAGGCTAACAGTGAGCACCAGGCTGGGTAAGCTACATAACAAAACCCTCAAAAATAAAAATAAAGTCGTGGCTTCAGCTGCCCATGTTCACTATAGGAAAAATTCTTAAAAAGAAGGCAGTGCATGAAACACACTCTCATTTGCCTGCTTAGAGATAATTTGTCAAAGTGCCCTTGGTTTACCCATCTCCCAGGGTATCTGAACAATGACCGATCATGCTGTCAGCAAGTGTGTTAAAATGGTGTACTAATAGTTAAAGGGTATGCATTTTGGTTAGTTTTGTGGGGTTTATTTAAACATTTTTAAATTTTTATTTATGTGTCTGTGTCTGTGACATGTGTGCAGGGAGTCTGCAGAGGTAAGGGTAACTTGTCAAATCGCCTAGAACTAATTACAGATAGCCGTGAGCTACCGTGTGGGCGCTGTGAACTGAACCTGAGCAGGAAATAGTCTCACCTTCTGAGCTAGCAGCGCAGCCCACTAGTTTTGTTCTTTAGTTAGAAAACTATTTCTTCAAAAAGTCTTAACAGTTGACCATGTAAACTTCCTTTACTGTTAATTTCTAATATAAAAGATAAGGATCGTTTCAATATTTTTAGTTTGTTGTTGTTGTTTTTGAGGCAAGGTTTCACTGTAGCCCTGGCTAGCCTGGACTTCAATGTGGAGACCAGGCTAGCTTCAAACTCAGAGATACACCTGACTTTGTCTTCTGATCACAGAGATTAAAGCAAAAGCACCCCACGGCAAAATATAGGGATCTTAATGAGACTTAAGTTTACGGGATATTGCTGACATGTGCCATGAGTTTGATAATATCGCTCGCAATGAATTATCCTATAGATTGAAATCTTTAAACCTGGCCATGTATAGATTTCTCATCTGTGATTCAAACAAACACATATTAGTCTGTAACTAAACTACCCATTATTCTAAGATGGTACCTAGCACATAGTAGGTTATCATGTTGAAGTACATGAATGGTTTTATGTACTTAAATCATTCTGATGTAAAACAGAAATTCCAAGACTAGATCCTGCTTTAACGATGAGGGCTTCCAATTAGAGGAAAATGGAAATACACAATTTTTTTTTATATATTTTTCTTCTCACTACCCAGGGTGCACAGTTTCTAACAGAGCTCGCGCCTCTGTGTAAGATATACTGCTCCGATGGAGAAGAATATACCATATCGAGGTAAGCGTGTTGTAGCCATCCTGTAGAGACTTAGTGCTTTAACCTCAAATGCCTGTGTTCACTAAAGGAAAAATTGCTGACAAAAGTTTTTTTTTCCTAAAAAATTTTTTTTGTTTAAATAGCTGTGTTAGAGGCCGACTGATGGAAGTGAACGAGAGCATTCTTCAGCAGCCTTCACTTCTTCAGGAAAAGGTAAAGGAGAGTCGGGGAGTGTGCGGCCCTGCCCACGTACCTCTCAGAATCACCAGGCATGACTAGGGGCTCTGTTTTCTCCCCCAGCCATCCACTGAAGGCTACATTGCAGTTGTATTACCCAAATTTGAAGAAAGTAAAAGCATAACAGAAGGGCTGCTGACACAGCAACAGTATGAAGCGGTTGTGGTCAAACGCGCTGATGCCACAACCACCCTGCCCTGAGTCTTTCGATGGAGGCAGCACTGGATTCTCACCCTGCCCAGCCTAAACCATCGGTGCACTGAAGACAGTGTGTAGGACACGTTCCTCACAGCCGCCCGACCTCGGGAGAAGCCTAGGCCTCCGTCTAACCTAATGTCTTTCCTTTGTCTTAACATCACAAGCCTTGGTCCCATCTGTATTTAGGCTCTCAGATCTGCCTTGCCCAGGCACTTGCTGTGTGTGCTGGGAAGTGCACTCGTGGGTCTTCGCTTGCATATACATCAGACAACAGCTTCAAGTGCTTTTTTACCTTTGTTAAGGACAGTTTCTCATTGGCTCATGAACTTTCAGGGAGGTACCTGTGTCCTCTGCCTCCCACCTTCCAAGGCTGGTATTACAAGTATACACACCACCATATCCAGCTTTGTATGGGTCTGGAAACCCAAACTCTGGACTTTGTGCTTTCAAGGTGTATTAGTTACTGTTCAGTTGCTATGATAAAATACCACAACCAAAAGCAACTTGAAAAGAGTTCATCTGGGCTTGTAGTCCAAAGGACTAGATGACCACAATAGTGGGAAGGCACGGTAGCCAGAGCAGGAAGCTAAGAGATCACATCCCTACCACACACCAAAAGCAGAGTGAACTGGAAGGAGAATAAAGTTATAAGCTGCCCCCAGTGATACAATTCCCCAGTAAGACTTCATGTCCTAAAAGTTCCATAAGCTCCCCCAAACAGTACCACTGACTCTGGGGACCAGGTGCTCAAATACCTAAGTCTGTGGTCATCGTTTTTCATACAACATTCTTCCCTTAATGGCTATAGGCTCATAGTCAGGTCATGCAAAATGTAGTTAGTCCAATATCAAAAGTTCCCATAGTCATTAACAGTCTCAATGCTATTCCAAAGTCTCTTGTGAGACTCAGTGCAGTCTCTTGTCTCCCCCGTAAATCAGAAAGCTGGGTACATACTTCCAACATACAGTGGCACAGAATATACATTCCCATTCCAAAAGGAAGGGATGATGGCGTAGTGAGGAAATACTGGACCAAAGAATAAAGCCAGCATGATGAAGGCCAACCCCTGCAGCTCCATATCCACTATCTAAGGGCTTTTTCTAAGATGCCTCAAACCCACCAGCACTGCTGCCTATAACAGATCGTTCTCTAGCCAGTTCCGCTCTGTGCAGTTCTTCCTGGGCAGATGACTCACAGCTTTGTATTTCCAGTGTCTTGGGATTTGTGCCACAACCCAAGCTTTACCTTGACAGCTTCACAGTGGCCTCTCATGGCCTTCTTGCAGAAATTCCATCTCTGCCACGTTTCCTGGCCTCAGTGGCCAGACTTTTCATTCTTGCATCTTTTATGCCTGCAAAGCTAGTACCACGTGGAAAATACTTGAAAATTAGACTGTCGGCTTTCAGTGCCTTTGACCACGTCCACAGCAGCTCTTGTACGGTGTTGCTTTCTAGGCTCTTGTGCTGTCTTTCACAGAGTGGAGGTTCATCTGAAAGGATTCTTGCCTTAACCAACTCCCACTGGAGCAAGACTTCTTTTTAACTCTGTGACTTTCACATCATGCACTCCACCTCCCTGTCCCTTCATATCAGCCCTCCACACTTGCAACCTCCTCCCAAAATAAAAGACACACACAAAAGAAAGCTTAGAAAGTAGTATATCAGAGTGTGTCCCAGTCTGTACATCCTCACTTGCAGATGTTCATTGCAGTGAATGGTCTGGTTCCAGATCTCTGGCTTCTGTGACACCCATCAATATTGCATCCTCATCGGGACTCCTCCTAGTTATCCTGTTGTTGCTTTGTATCAGCAAGACTGGCCCTTTCACAGATGAAAGAGACTTGGAGGTAGGCCAATTCAGAGCCCTAGACCTGGGCCTGGGTGGTAGCTGAGCTGGTCAACAGGCCATCTCTTATCTGCACCACCAGGAGGAGCTTGGTTTTTTTTTGTTTTTTTGTTTTTTGTTTTTTTTTAAATGTATGAGTACTCTGTCTGCATGTCCACCTGCATGCTAGAAGAGGGCATCAGATCCCTTCACAGATAGTCATGAGCCACCATATGGTTGCTGGGATTTGAACTCAGGACCTCTGGAAGAGCAGTCAGTGTCTTAACTGCTGAACCATCTCCCGAGCCAACCAGGGGACTTTTTAATAGCACTAATCTCTAGTAATAGCTTTTCCCAATCCATGCCTCCCAGGCCATTATTAAGTCAACATTAAGCTTCCCAGTAGTCTTTTCTCTGAGCTGTACATTTAGTATTTCCCCCCAACATGTTTGTTTTCATTGATCATTATACTGTCTTGAAATAGCTAATGCCAGAGAAATTGGTCCATTTTTTTTTTAAAGATTTATTTATTTATTATATCTAAGTACACTGTCTTCAGACACCAGAAGAGGGCGTCAGATCTCCTTACAGATGGTTGTGAGCCACCGGGATTTGAACTCATGACCTTTGGAAGAGCAGTCAGTGCTCTTACCCGCTGAGCCATCTCTCCAGCCCCGGTCCATTACTTTTAAATTCAGCTTTGGCTAGAAACCAAGCAGATTCTTTGTCAAAGGGTCACATAAATGGCCTCTACCTACTTTGCTAACAGAGAATGTTTCTCTCTTAAAGCCCCAGGAGCCAGGCCTCTACTGTCTATGTTACTCATAGCACTACAGTCACCTAGTCTCAGAACAGCAAGCACTGTTTCATAGTGCTCTTAGCATTCAACCATTCTTCTGGTCCAAAGTTCCAGAGTTCTACATTCTTAAAAAAAAAAATGTTCACATATTTTCACAGCAACACTCACTTGTTGGGACCAGCTTCTGTATTAGTTGCCTATCTGTTGCTAGGATAAAACAGCATGGCCAAAAGCAACTGAAGAACTTATCTTGGCTTACGGTCTCAGAGAGCTCGATGCTCACGGCAGCAGGCACAAGAAGCTGAACAAGCACATCAGCACACAGTGGAACAGACGCAAAGCCTGCCTCCAGGGCGTGCCTGGCGAGCCGCCGCCTCCAGGCTCGGATCTTAACAGTTCCTAACAACCCCCAGCAGCGCTAGGGACCAAGTATTCAAATACTGGAGACCGCCCCCCCCCCCCAGGGATTTTTCCTTCAGTCTACAGGAGGCAATTGCTTTACTGACTGAGCCATTTCCCCAGCCTCACTCTGTTCTCCCTCGCTGCCCTAACAATGGTGAATAAGGAATACTTTTCTGATTAAGAAACACAAAGCTCTTGAGAAATATTTTAAGGTTTTACATTCCTGTAGCCAGGGAGTAAACTGTCAATAAACTGGTACACTTACCACTTCTGCCTCAACTTTTTAAAAAAGACTTTATGTGTATGTTTTTCTGCATGTATGCATGTGCATTACATGCATAACAACACCTGTAGATGCAAAAAGAAAACATCAGAGTCCTTGGAACTGGAATTACAGATGGTCGTGAGCCACCATTAAGATGCTTGGAAGTAAACCAGATTCTCTGGAAGAGCAGCCAGTGCTGTCAGCCTTTGAGCCATCACTCCAGCCCCTCACTTCAAGTATAATTTTAACAGTTTGGTATTTTTAGAAAGATAAAATGGACTGTCTGCCCTTCCCAAATCTGCTTCAAAGTGAAATGAAAAAGTCCAGCTTCACCCTGTGTGCTGTGGCTTTCCCTCTAGTTGCTGGGGAGAGGCAGGAATGTGGAGTCTGCCTTCCACTCTGCATAGAAAAGCTTTGAAACCGTCCAAGGGCTCTTCTAGCAAACGGGAGAATCCTGCTGCAGGGTCAGTCTGGCTCCTGCACATACATGGTACCAACTCCACCGTGCACAATTTAGTGACAGCTAATTTGTAATAATGAAGATACTTGAGTCAGTCATCCAGAGACATAGACATCTTAGAGCAGAACACGATTTTTTATACCACTAAGCTACAAAAACCAGCTATGAAGTTCTGGCTTTGGATTGGACATTTACACTGAATTTAAAACAAAGACTTTAAATCTCTATTTTTTTTTAAGACTGCAATATGTAATAACTGTCTTTGCCTTGTTTTTAATGAAATAATTTTAAGTGTAGCTAAGCAAAGTTTATTGAGAAGAAAGAAGTAGCTCCCTGAGAGTGGGAGGGGACAAAACTAGATTTCCCTTAAACGTTGTCGCAGATGAGAATCTGATCTGTAAGCTCATCTGTCCTCCTGAGATGGTGATGGCATGTGACCTGTTCCCTCACCCCCTTGGCAGTGATATTCCATTTTCAGATGTGTAAAGGTATTTTGCAATTATTTGTAGGGAAAAAAATTTATTCTTTTAGTTCATAAGACAAACTTCTTATAACCTGAGGGTCAGCATTGACTGTCCCTTGATTATGCCATCTACAAGGAACATGCTAGGCTGAAAACTAGTCGCCCAGCAGCAGATCCTCACTTTGAGTAGCAGGAAGGATTCTCAGAGATTCATGCTATGAAGTCCATGTCTGTTTCGCTGGTTGTATCTTTCTCTGCTCGTTTTATTGCAAATTAAGAGAATGTTTGTTTCACAGGCTAAAACCATGCTAGAAACACTTTCAAATGCAGCACAGCAACAGTGCAGGTTGGAATGGCACTTGGTAATTTTATCACTGGTCCCCTGCCCCCAAAGTTGGATAATGAATCAAAATTAAGCCAGTCGGTATGAATTCAGTTTGAATGTACACTTTTTATTGAAGTGTATATTATCACATGATGTTTAATACTAATTAATAAACCCTATTTTGTTGTCAAAAAAAGTAGTATTGTCACATATCTGATGGTTCTTACAGTTTTGTCGAGGGATCTGCTTTATTACTAAAATAGTAACACTGAGAATTCAGTGAAGGTAGCATTCTGCTTCTCAGTTTAAAAAGAAATCACAGAATTTTCACTCACACGTGTTTTGTAACAATCCTGTTTCACTGAAGATAGTTCCATTCAATCATTCTCTGTAACAGCTGCCTGCAAGATTATGCTTTTGAAAGACTGGTTATGTTGGCATCTGTGACTGTAGCTAAAGGTGTGACATTCCTGTATAGCACATGCTGGTACTGCATATGCTCCCTCACTCCGCCCTTGTTCTGATAGTCTGTAGTACAGCAGATAGCTGGGCAATCTCCTAGGCTACCTTTTCCTTGCTTCATTACACAACTTACAAGGTAAACAGGTTAACAGTAGAGTCATTTCCCCAGCCCAAGAAAAGGTTTAAATCCTAAAGTTAAAAAAACTAGAGCAGGGCAGTGATGACACACACCTTTAATCCCAGCACTTGGGAGGCAGAGGCAGGCAGATTTCTGAGTTCGAGGCCAGCCTGGTCTACAGAGTGAGTTCCAGGACAACCAGAGCTACACAGCTACACAGAGAAACCCTGTCTCAAAAAAAAAGACTAAAAATATTTATTTTAAAATGAGCATTCCACATACATAAAATATAGTGTACAGGTATCTGCAATCTAAAAAGCCTTTTGGTTCCAATGTTCTGTCTTCTGCAACTGTCATTTCATCAATACTGAGAAGGGTACTTCAAAGTGTTTTTAAACCAGTAAGAAATACTTAGGATTACACCGATTATTCAGGACTGCCTGGTCAGCTATGCATACTCTAGCTAAAATAAAAAAAATCTCCTCTTCTGAAGTTGCTCCAGGGTTCTTTGGAGTGACTCCTGTGGTTTTCCTTCCATAAGTGGGGAAGGGACAGGTGCAGCCTAACAAGCTTATCAGTGAGATACTTATTAGAAGCAACAGTGCTAACAGGTGTGATCTGGGACCAGGCACTCATGGACCCTCATCCTAATTTAACAAGAACTGAGGAGTCCACAGGCCTAAAATAACTGCATTCAACAAGGCCACTGTATATTTTCTGCTGAAATTAGTGTTATAGATAATCAGCTTGAAAAACAGTTAAGGATGCCAAAGGGGAGTGTGCATTTGCCATTGCTTCTTTGGCATTCAGCCACCATTAAGACAGTTCGGATATTTGGTCTGTGCTGAAAAACATCCTGAGTGTAGTGTCTGTTTTCAAATTGCACTGCCATTAGAACCTTAGCAACCGCCACAGCAACATGACTGTCTAATCTGAAGATCAGAAAAAAGAAAGATTTTAGCATTCTCTTTAAAAGACTGATGAATTTATGAAAGAACAAAGGATCATTTGCTTTCTAAAATGTCAGCTGTGCCACATGGTCTTCCAGAGACGAACCCCAGGCTGTTCAGGTTTGACTATCCGTGGTATCTTTGTTCGTCGCTGAGACCCATCTGTTATTTTCCATCTGTAGGGAAGAGTTAAGACAATTAGCTTCTGCTGTGCTCTGAAAACAAGCTGCCAAGTGAAGCGTGCACACTGCCATTTTCCTTTAGGTTAATAAACTGAGTACAGGAAAACAATCTCACCTTCTTCAGTAGCTTATAGCAAAGTGAGAGGAGCTGCACCACCAAAGTCATCATGGATCTTATCTTTGTAATACACTTGTCAACCTACAGTGACAGAGCATGCGTGTCATTCTAACAGCAGGACTTCCAAAACCATTATCATCTACATCATCACGTTTCTCCATCATGGAAATCTAAGGTCCTGAGAAGTACAGATCAGGGTACCTGTGGGACTTGAGGTTCCAGAGCCGAGGATAGTGCTGGCTGCCTGCTCTCATGCCTGTCTCATGGAACCCCAGGCAGGACGATGGAACAACACTGTTCAACTTAGGCTATGCATAAGCTTCTCAAAATGCTCCACACACTGACAGTGCATCCCCTAATCTGCAATTGTTTACACTCAGCCCAAATTCCTCAGCTATGTTACAAGAGCCTCAACTCCAAGGCATTTATGACATAGAGGGCGGAAGACTCCAGGTGAAGGACTCAGAAGTGCTAGGAACTCATCTGCCACCTCAAATCTAATTGTTGGTGACCTGCTGCTGTCTGGGGTCAGGCACAGAGCAGCTGCTTCCAGACAAGTGTGGAACAAGGAAACAGACTCTGTGCACTTTAGCACAAAGGGCTGGATCTAAGCTCATAGAGACATATGAAACATTCTCAAATGTTCCAACCCACCCTCTCCTTTACCTTTAGAAACACTTTACTCTGCAAAGATGTCTTAGTTATTGTCTGAAGCTGGTGGCATAGAGGAATTAGTTTGTTTATTTCCAGGAGAAGCGTAAGTTTGTCATCATCTTTTAGCTGAAATAGAATTTAGGAAGTTATTGCAACCTCAACAAAACTCTATCTTTTGTACTTTTTTTTTTTTAAGAAAGCATCTCACACATTTCCCTGGCTGACCTAGTACTTGATATATAGACCAGGTTGCCCTCAAACACATAGAGACCCACCTATATTAGTCTCCTGAGTGTTACACCACATCTAACCTATATCTTTTTTTCCCTCAGTGCTTGGTTTTTTTTTTTAATATAGAAATAAGAATTTCATAGAATGGCTTCATTTCCACAAACCATGAATATTATGACATTTTGTGTTTGTGCATTCTAGACAAGGTCTTCCATTGGGCTAGATCCACCCTTCAAGGAATATTTATAATCACACAAAAATAACACAATATAACAGAACAACAAAAGAACAGGATAACATAACAGAATGTTCTCTGAATTTGCTCCTAGCCTATGTCCTATATACCTTTATGTATTAATAAAATGCTTCCAGTGTGGGCATATGAAATCACTAGCACTGGACAGGGAGATATGCATTACCTGCTTTGAAAATGACTGTACACTTGAAGTAAGCTTTAATCCCTCTGCAGCAAAAACCTGGTAGAGAGAAACATCACTATTTTAGATCAATGTCTTCTGGACAAATATACTCAATTCTTTCACAAAGTTGAAAAATAACCCAGACACTAAGAATGAGCCTCAGACGCCGGGCGGTGGTGGCGCATGCCTTTAATCCCAGCACTTGGGAGGCAGAGGCAGGAGGATTTCTGAGTTCGAGGCCAGCCTGGTCTACAAAGTGAGTTCCAGGACAGCCAGGACTACACAGAGAAACCCTGTCTCGAAAAACCAAAAAAAAAAAAAGAATGAGCCTCAGAGTTCCAGAAGTTTCTCATTGTATCACAGGAAACATAGGGTTTGGCTAGAATCAGAAATTTTCCTAGACCTAAGACAAAATCCCCAGAGAAGTTCCTCTATACCTAAAGACCTCCAGTTATTCTGTAGAGCCACACGGACCCAGGATCCACAGCCTCATAAAGTACCTATTCCTTTCTGACAGCATCCCCAGATCACTTCATAAGATCTCCAGTTATAGAGAGGAACCATTAATCTTCAGCATGTAGCCACTGGTAACTTGATTCAGTATGTAACCTCACAACTGTACACATGTAAGCAAACCCAGTTAACCAGTGGGTTATAAAAAATAAAAAAAGATATGAGAATAGAAAGGCCATGACTTGAGAAGAAGAAAAAGCAAGTTCCAGAGGGAGAGGGAAAGAATAACATCAAAGTGCATTATATACATGTACAAAATTCTCAAGTAAGACATTATTTTTTAAAATCCTCAAGTATGAAAGAGTCATGAATCCTGGGGAATGAGGATTCCACCTGCTGTTTCCACCTAACCATGTCTGAATTTGCCTCCAGACACATCCCATACCAGCTATGTGAGAGGACCAGTTCAGACAGTTAGTTATATTTTGTTATTTCAGATTTTGTCTGCTCACCTTGCATTTTATAATTTGGAGAACAGGACTATGAAGAGGAGTGGAAACCATGGCCGGACAAGTGCAAGGGACAGTCAGGATACATTAAAGTGCAGAACACATAAGACCCCTTAAAACACCACAGCAGGGGTGGTAGACAAGGCTTGGCTGGGATAGCAAGAGTACTTGCTGCTCCTTCAGAGGTCCCAAATTCAACTCACAGAGCCATGCAGCCCCAACTACTGGTAATTTCAGCTCCAGGGAATCTGACATCCTCTTCTGACCTCTAAGGTCACACCACACACACACACACACACACACTCATTCACACAAGCATACATACATACATGTGTGATTTAGGAAGAAAACTAGTACTGGTAGTAAGCTAGATCAAGAATGTGGGTGGAAGGGTGAACTTGACCTGGTAGTCATCAGGTTAACACCTTGCCATTGGTGGTTAACGTGATCTCAAGATGAAATAGACCTCTGAATCTTTCCTAGCCCTGAAAGGGAAGCCAGCTGGCTTTCTCTTAGCTTCAGCCGGTACTGCACAATTCTCTTCCCCTCACCCCTCATCATTCCGCATTCCCTGCTGTTCCTGTTAGACAGAATGTCAGCCATTATAAAAGCACAGGAAAGCTGATAACTCCCAAATCTCTGTCCATTCCCGACACTGGCCTTTGCATTCAACATGGGCAAAGCACAATGCTTGATTTCCACTCTCCAAACCTAGTGCCCTCCCTCAGTCAATGTCATTAGCATTTATAGTGTCAGTTGAGTGAAAGCCTTTCAGAACATCAGATCATGCCACTGCTTCCCAAGGCTGAGTGCGCTCAGCACTATCATGCTTGCCAATAAAGAACATGAGGATTCTGCGGAGATGGCCGGCCTTGCATTCCACTGCGGCGCAGCATCTCATCTACATGGACTCTGCAAGACTCACAGCATAACTGATGTCCGTCACACCTGTTCTGCCCTGAAATACTCTGAACCCACTCACCCTTCCATCTGTCACCTCAATAATGCGCCTACTCAAATGGCACCTTACACAAGTCTTTCCAACCACCCCGAGTCACGGTTCCCTTTTTATCCCACAGGATCTCATCTCTCTGAGTACTTGTGAAAATGAAACATACCTCTAGGAAGTGAATTAAGTCCTGGGAAGTTTTCAGTGGCCCCTCTCCTCTGAAAAAGAATGAGTTATTAAAATAAATATAAATATGAGCCTGGAAATTGGCTTATAGAACATTAATGTTTTAGAGTATTCTGTATATTAGCAGAACTCAATTTGTAAAGAATAATATGAACATTGATGATATTGTGACATTATTCCTAAAACAACTTTAACTATTACTTCCTAAATTAAAGCCATATATATTAATTTCATAATGCAAAAAGAACTGAAACTGGCCAGGTGATTAGTGCTATTTGTCCTTTTCAAGCTGCTTTTATTTTGCTTCATAAATACATGAGATTTGATAAAATGTCTCAACCAAATGCATTTCTTCTGCAATGAAAAGAGCACCAGACCCCGGCAGAAATTTGGCTTCAGCTCTAGTGGGGCATATACAAAATCCAGTTCTAAATGTAGAAAATCATAACTCTGCTTGTGTTGACCAGTTTTGTTGAAGAGTTTAAAAGCTACCAAGAATTAGGAACTCTGGAAAATGAAAGGTAAATTGCAACAGAGCAACCAACAGATGCACGAGAGGAGCTATGGCCTAGGAACAAATCAGGAGATGCACGCCCCAGCAGCAACTTCTGCCCCTAAGTGCTGTGAGGTGCGAGCAGATCCTTCCTGCTCTCTGAGGCATGCTGGAGGAGCAACTGCATCACATCAAACGCTACAGAGAAAACTTGAAAAGCACTAGACTGTTTTAAGTATTTTATTAAGAAATACAAATTGTTATATAGAAATAATTATAATACATTATATAAGTGATATAGGATTTTAAGCAATTACCTAAGGAAGGGCTGTAGACATGCCAGAAACAGTACAAATCTCCTCAAGACTGAAGGCTAGCAAATGGGCTCAAGGAGCACCTAGGTGAGGTTGGTATGCCACAGGGTTTAAGGGAAAATGTGGGGGAAACATGCAGAAACTATGATGAAATGACAACTTGTGCTTTGACCACAAGGAGATATTGACATTATGGAGACATGCCTAAGTGAACAAGGCAGTATACATTCATGCATTACAGGAATTGTTTTCCTGAACCTTAGTATTTCTGTCCCCAAACTACATATCCCAGGCCACAGAGCTTCAGCTAGCCTCTGGGGTTGTTCCTCACATGTTTCAATCTTTTCTTAACTTTGTAAAGATTTATTTATTTATGGTGCATACCTATAGTCCCAATACTCAGAAGCCCAAGACAGGAAGATCGCTGCAAGTTCTAAGCCAGCCTGGACTGTCGTCTGAGACCCTGTCTCAAAAATAGCTGAATAAGCAACACATAAATCAAAATGGCACTGCATACCTAGTAAATAAATACAGAGAATAGGCCATCCTGGACATATTCCGTCCATGTCGAACGATCTCGTTCTCTTCATCTTCCCATTTCTCAACTTCACAGTCAGCATCCGAGGAGAGCAGTCCCAGCTTCAGCCCGAGCTTGGCTATCTTGGCTTGCTCCTGCAAGCACGGTAGGTAATCACAGGTCTGTTCTTGGAAGGAAGATTCCACAACTCTGTCTCATTAGTAATACAAGACTGTTACACAACCAAAGAGCTTACCTCCGAATCAGGTTTGTCAGGCTTTAGTGATTTCAGGTTTGCACTGTTCTTCTGTGACAATAAAAAGATTAGAAAATCTTAGCATTTAATTGTGAAGAAAGTTGTCAGTAAGGAACCCTAACTTTACCATACCCAGCAGGTAGTTAAATTAGGCAGCTAACTACATTGTAAATATTCTCCTGGGTGACCTCTGCTCAGAGCAAGTCATCAGTTTGGAATTCAAGACTAAGGGGACAAAGGCAGGGTCATGTCCATTCTGCTTTCTGTGTTACCAGCTGCCCGTTTTTTTTTTCACAAGATCTTTAGGGACCTCAAGACAGCACCTAAAATATTCTCAGAATCCACTGATATTGTCCCCAGAGCTCCCTGTTATAATAATATTATTGTAACATTTGAATGATTCTGAAGAAGTGTCATTTGTAAGGATGTTCTTACTGGCTATGACTCTATATCTCATGCCTTCAACACTGCATTCCAGTTATCCCGGTTCTGCTGCCGTCACAGTGGCTGACCCTGAAGCCCAGGCTGTAAAGACCTGACACATGGAGTTTAGTGTGTGCGCGTGTGTGTATGTGTGAGTGTGTGTGCATGCACACACACACACACATTTAGAGCAGCTAACCTATCAGCACAGCACGTTGTAGAGCACCGTTTGTTCCTGTTCCTCCTCACGTATTCCCTTGGAAGCTACCACACACTGACACTGCCCAGCACTGTGAAAGGGGACCACAGCATTTAGAGCAAGCTTGAGAAAAAGATCAAAATTCAAAGTATACTATCACTCAATATGTGTAAGTAAACATGTATAAGTTAGGTCCATCTGTACACTCATGTCTGTGCATGTTTGAGACAGGGAGGGAGGGAGAAGAGAGGGTCATATGCCACCTAACAACATTTTGATCAGCAAAAGGGCAAATTTACAATGGTGGCCCCATAAAACTGTCATCTAGATGCTGAAGAGATGCCTCAGTGGTTAAGAGTACTTGCTGCTCTTGTAGATCTGAGTCAGTCCCAGAACAGATGGCAGCTCCAGTGAATCCAGTGCCCTCTTCTGGCCTCAGTGGACAGCGGGTTCACACATGGTGCACATTCATACATACAGGCAAAACACTCAATACACATAAAATAAACCTACAAACAAAATTCAAGACGTCCAAGAGCATCCTCTACTACATAAGGAGTTCAAGGCCAGTCTGTAACACACGATCCCTTGTCTAAAACAACAAACAAACATCACCCATTGAGGTTATACCAATCTATATCACCCATCTTAGGTTATAGCAAGTACTCCTGGGATGTTCTTACAATGATAAAATCACCTATGACAAATTTTCCAGACCATGTCCCACTTTGAAGTAACAGCTTCCTGATTTATGGAAATATACACACAAGCCAGGAGTATGTACACATACACAAGCAAGAAGAACACACACACACATACACACACACACACACACTCACATGTAAGCAAGTAGGTCTGTCTCTCCTTTCATTTGCCTTGTTATGAGCAGGTACTTTTACTTCTGACCAGTTTCTCTGTCACCAGGCTCAATATAAAACAAAATAGCCATAATGTTTCCCTTCTGTCGGTATCCTCCTTACATCTGAACACAACCCTAGTGATATTTACTACTGAAGACAGGAGCACAGAAGGACAGAGAACAAGTATGCATAGACTCTGATGCTATCTATACACACATGCCCACACAAGCACAAGCCTGTGCTCATGAGAACTAAGCCGACTCCCCCTGGGAGTCACATGGTCTTTAGTTCCTTCCATGGTCTAGCAGACCACAAAGCAATATGTGAAGCAAACTCAGTACCTTTTCAATGCTTTTAGGTTTCATTTAGACTTCATTCCCTATCTTTCTCATATAAACTACTTGTGTCACATGGTTTTTATTTTTACAAACTGAATTGCAAAAGTACTTAATGAATGTTAAAGGGAACTGTAGAAAAGGTAAACAAACCGTCTTTACAGTGTGGCCCTGGGGCACTGACAAAGCTCAGTGGGTAGGGGCCTTTGCTACCTGGCCTGACAGCCTCAGTCTTTTCCTCAGGACCCACACAGTAGAAGGAGAGAACCAACTCCTGCAGATGTCTTCTGGCCTGCACTTACCTACCATGGCACATGATCACCTCACGCCACCCCCATCCAGAAAAATGAATAAATGTAAAAATAAAAACAAAAGAGAAAAGGAAAATGTGGTCAAGCTTGCCACCTAGTGGACACTATTCGGAAATGCAGATCTGTTATATAAAGCTGAAGTTTTGCAAATATAAATAGCACAAGACTCTATAAGTTTGCTCTCTGAAAAAGGAGCTACAGTTCTCTAAAAATATAGTTAGCTGTGTGCTACATTCAAATAAGGAAGTGGCTTATATTTTGAAATTATGTTACTAAAGACTGGAGGGCCCACTGAGTTCAATAAAATTATCTTTCCATTCAACCCACTGAACTGGAGATGGAGCCTGGGCCTGTGTAAGGAGGCAAGTGCTTCAGCAGTGAGCCACAGAAGGAGCACTCCCTCACAGCAGGAGCACTGTCTCACAGCAGGAGCACTGCCTCACAGCAGGAGCACTGTCTCACAGCAGGAGCACTGCCTCACAGCAGGAGCACTGTCTCACAGCAGAGCACTCCCTCACAGCAGGAGCACTGCCCTCTCTTTTTGTGTTTTGTGTTTTGTCTTGCTTTGGGAATCTTTCTTACAGGTTGACATCAAATTCATGATCCTCCTGCCTCAGGCTTCCAAGTGCTACAGGTGTGCACTTCCATGCCCTGCTGTATGATGTCTTTTCTTATCCAAAACTGTTTTATAAGAGGCCCAACATACAGCATTTAAAATAATCAACCTATCTTTCTTTGATTAAATATAGCAGTATATTAACTATTGTCATTTATTGGATTCAAGGTGGATAAAAATGGAAAAATTAGATAAAATGCATTCTACCAAACTGTTTCGGTGATAACTTAAGGCACAGATAACTTTCTCAAAATGATTTTGCAGTCCCATCCTTGTTTTTCTTCTACCTATATTCAGTTTACAAAAGTGGTGTGGGTGCAAGTGCCCACAGTGCCCCAGTTACAGAGGGTGGTAAGCTGCCCTCCATGGGCAGTGGGAACCAACTGCAAGTCCTCAGTAAGAGCATGCGCACTCCTAGGCACTAAGGCCCCTCAGCAGCCCCTCGTCCTTCTGAAACTCTGAGGATTGGTTCGTCTTCTGTTCTCTTTCCTACAGCAGTCAATCCTGCTGCCATTACTGTTCCCAGCATGAAAGTTTCACTAACTTCTTACTCCTTCCTGTTACTCCTGAGATCCCTGTTACTCTTACTACTCCTGTTACTGTCTTTGGATACTCGCCATGCCCTCACCACCAATTACTATTAATAATTATTAATTTCTTTCTTCTCTTCATTTCCTTTTTATATAAGATTAAATATGTACTATCTAATATAGAAGTAATTAGCCACAATGTCAGCAGTCCAGTTAGGATGTTATATGTGTAACATATACCCCAGATTTTGAAGATTTAAGATGACTAAAAGAGGCTAAAAAGTTTCCCACAGCCCCATGCCAATTGGTAAAGTGATGCTTGGGGCACACTAGCAATAAAATATGATATAAAATCAACTTTGCAAAGTTCTTTTTCTTTACACAGCTACCTAAATTTTTAATTACACGTCTTTTTCAATGAGGCAATGAATCACTTTTTAAATTATTATTATCAAATTTGGACAGGACAGTTCTAGGCAACAGAAATCCACAGCACATAAGGTACTTCTCAACTTGTTCATCCTTCAGCACCTTTGTTTTTTGTTTTTTTGTTTTTTTTTTTTTGGTTTTTCGAGACAGGGTCTCTCTGTGTGGCCCTGGCTGACCTGGAACTCACTCTGTAGACCAGGCTGGCCTCGAACTCAGAAATCCTCCTGCCTCTGCTCCCAAGTGCTGGGACTAAAGGCGTGCGCCACCGCCCGGCTCCTTCAGCACCTTTGTCACCCAGCGCTCACCCACCCCAAGCCAACAGGAAGTGATCAGGGGCATTGATGACCCAATGCATCTGTCCGTTTCCACCTGCTGTATAATCACACACCAGAGTGCCCCCCTATTGGAACTGGGGAAATGGTTTTAACTTCCTGCTGGGTGTAGTCTTAAGCTTTTCCCTCTCTCATTGGCCACCAAGATTTCTTCTCTCTGAGAAGCTACTTTTATTTGTTTTATTTGTTTGTTGTTTCCCCACACAGACTTCTCAAGCCTGGGTATCAGAGCTCTTGATTGCCTTAAGACACTAGTCCTCATGATAACTGAGCCTGCATTATATCCGTAATTATAAATGTCATAATGTTGTCTACAAATAAATCACTGAGGTCACCACAAGGCTGCATGAGTAACAGGATGGTAAAAGGCTATCATCCAAAAGAGAGAAACTTTAGTTCCTAAAAGGGCCCTTCGTACCCCTCTCCAGTTAATTATTACTCGTTATCTTCTTTCTTCTCATGAGCATGTTTTTGCCCAGAAAGGCATACATTTTTTCTTTGTTTGAGTCGGGTCTCACTCTCTAGCCAGAACTGGTATTTTGACCAGGCTGGCCTCTAATTCATGGTGACCTGCCGCCTCTGCTCCCAAATCCTAGGATTAGAGGTGTGGGCTACCAAGACGGGCAATAAATGTGTTAATATACAGAAAATAATCCCAACACTACTTTGTGAATTAAGCCAGAAATAAGGAAAAGAAAGCCACTTGCCACTTCACAGATTCCATTATTCTCTGAACCCCCAAAGCTGAACACAAATATTAAGAGCTCACATCACGTGTAGGCTGCTAACCGGAGTAGTAACTCTGAATAGTGGACTTGTGCTACCCTAAGGCTTCCCTGTTGCTGAGGGAGGGTAGTAGCAATAGATAAAGAGAGCATAATTTAAATTCTGAAGACAGGCATTTGAAGCATGCAGAGCTCCAGTACTTACCATGGGCTTTGGAAGTGAAAGATGGTCATACTTCTCTCCTACAAATAACATACATCACTTAAAACCTTTCTACTGATACAGTTTTATTACTCACATTTAACTTTTACAATAGCAAACAAGAAGGTTACATTAGTTGTGATAATCTAGACTGTTGATTATATGTGACTCAGATATTACAGCATAACTTGGTTTGCAGACATGAACACCATCAATATCTGCATCTCTAAGGCACCTACAATGCCAGCGCTCACCCCCAAGTAAAGGGAATATGTCATTGGGATTGACTTCCATTTCCAGGCAGCATCAATCAGAGTGGTCCTTACGGCAGCCTGCTGTTCCCCAAACTAGAATCCTCGCATCAGGACCAGTATCAGTTCTTTCCTTCCTCCATACACCAAACCCCATCATCTCCAACTATCATACAGTCCTCTTACTAGGGAAAAGGACAGTCCCAGTGGACAAGACAGGAGAAGGAAGTAAAGCACACAGTTGGGGGCTGTAAGTAGACAGGTAACATGAAGTTGATTACAGGGAAGGCAGGCAGCCTGCAAGATCCAGTTTACCCCTGCTCTATCTGTCATCTTTCTGGCTTGCAGATCAGTTTACAATAGATAATGATTTTGTTTTATAAAGCTAGTCTGTGAATTTAGGATAAGATTTGTGAAATAAACTTAAAAAACAAAACAAATAGCATAAAGAATCAAAATTAGAAAGTCACTTTCACTCATGTTGCTACTTTCCAAATACACTTAGCATTAACAGATTATTATTATCATCATCATAATCATAGATTTTTCTTTTTTTAAGGATTTATTTATTTACTATGTTACAGTATATACCAGAATAGAGCTCCAGATCACATAGATGGTTGTGAGCCACCATGTGGTTGCTGGGAATTGAACTCAGGACCTCTGGAAGGGCAGCTGGTGTTCTTAACCACTGAGTCATCTCTCCAGCCCTATCATAGGTTTCTCAAAACAGGGTTCTTTTGTATAACAGCCTTGGCAGTCCTGAGACTTGCTTTGTAGACCAGGCTGGCCTCAAACTCCATGATTCCCCATGCCAGCTTAGCATTAACATTTTAGTGGTGAAAAAACAAAAGTCAATTCTTTGAGTGTCCTGGTTAGATTTTTTTTGGTCAATCTGATTCAAGTTACTTTTGGTCACAGTATTTAGCACAGCAATAGAAACCCTAGGACATTTAGTGACCATCAGTATTTAATAAGTATTGTAGTTGTAAGAAAATAAGATAAATGAGTATAAATTTTTTAAGAAGATTTGAAAATCAATCGCTGAGGTTTTTCATTGTTTTTGATTTGCTGTTCTTCCTTGTGAATTAGGGAATAAACCCAGGGCCTTGTGTAAACAAAGTATGAACCATACAACTAAACTACAGCCCAGGAGTAACTGCTTCTATTTCTTCTTTCTTTCTCTTCCTTTTTCTTTCTTTCTTTCTTTCTTTCTTTCTTTCTTTCTCTCTTTTTTAAAAAGGCATTTATATACATGTGAGTGTACATGCATGAATATATGCACTCAGGTTAGGGGAGGACTTGTGGGAACCAGTGGAACTTCTAGAAATCCTTCTGCTTGGCCACCAGGCTTGGAGGTCATGTCAGCACCCCAGTTGGACTGACAGACAAACACCTTCTTTTCAAGGAAAATGGGGTGTACTCAGCTACAGCACAATATTGATTTTAGATTGATGTGATAACATTACTTTCTAAGACAAAGCCTCCTGTAGCTCAGCTGATCTCCATCTCACCATGTAGCCCAGGATGACCCTGAGCACTGATCCTCCTGCCTCGATCTCCTGAGCACTGGATTTACAAGCAGGCACCATCACAAACCTATTATGCAATGCTCAGGGTTGGAACCTATGCAAACAGTCTACGTAAGCTACATCCCAGCCCGTGGAATGATGACATTTTGGGAACAATGTGAAAGGACTAACCCAAAGTCACATAATGGTACAACAAACAAATACAAAAACAAACCTAAAACACATTGCAAGCATGATGTCCAAAGAAAAGGCAACTCAAAGGGCTGGGCAAAAGTGCAGGACTCCATTCTTAACAGATAGTTCTATTCAATTATCTCTTCCAAGAAGACAGCCTACACTCAGCCACTAAGTAGAAAACTAAACCAAGGATCCAGGATTCTGCCTAGGCTGGAGATCTCAGCAAGCTTCTGAAATGGATTTGGAAGAGAGGTTGGAGCAGACTTGTGAGCATTTGTCAGAGCTCACTCGTTCCCTTTAGGAGCCATTAGAGCCAGGGGTAGAGTTTAACTGCCTGACTACAAGTGTGAGAAGCTGAGAAAATGTCATCTCAGACTCGGCTCTCAGCTCCGCCCTCACTGCGGGCACTAACAAACTTTTTTAAACTTCTGCTTCACCATTAATAAATTCCAAAGATAGTATCTGCCTCATGGGTTACTAAGAAGATTAAATGTGATAAAATGCACATCTAGCATTTACCAAAAGGACCAGCACTGCTGTCTGTATGGCTGCACTGTTATAGTTGTGTGCCTCTGAATGACATAGTTGTCATCCTACGTACACAGAGGTCTATGTGTCCTTTGAGTCCTTTTAACATTCTAATTTCTACTGGACGTTTGGCCCAGCACAAGAGGGAAAAGGGTTATTGTAACTTCATTTTTAGGCAAATAAAAGAGAGAAAAGACAGATCGCAGTGTTGGTTAAACACCATGGCCTAGACTGTGAGGATCCTAGACACATAGAGAAAGGCAGCTCAGGCCCTCAGACGAGGGACCAGCACCAGGAGCGGAATCGAGACTCACTCTACATTCAGATG
The DNA here is from genome assembly GCA_036184795.1 of Tokudaia tokunoshimensis. Lineage (NCBI taxonomy): Eukaryota > Metazoa > Chordata > Mammalia > Rodentia > Muridae > Tokudaia > Tokudaia tokunoshimensis. The sequence continues at coordinate 43,999,527 of BTHU01000005.1, forward strand.
AAGGTCACTTGCTGGACAAGGGACAAGGAAGGAGAGCAAGGAATATAGCATTCCCTAATTTTTAAGTCAACATTTATCCTATTTTTAACATTAAATATTTAAATACTCGTCTTTAATAAAATATTTAATTGAATGTTATGACATGAAATAACATTTTATTTTTAACACTTTAACACTAATGGAAGCCATCCAAAGGAAAAATCTATACATAGAGATAGATATAAACATAAAGTATAAGACACACGATGGTAGGCAGAAAGCGAAACTGCCAGTTGACACTGACATAGAGTGTAAGAACCATGCCTTCCACACACTGTAAGGGCTGCTTTACATGGTATACAAACGCCAATGAACTTACCCACCACAGGCAATATCTCAAATTTATGTAGTCATCAAGGAAAGAGATTCCACTCAAGCAGAAGGCATTTCAAAAGTCAAATAATGACATTCATTTCATTATGAATTCAATATAACTAATCAGAGACTTTCTGAGGTGTACAAGAGATTTTGTACTAAAATTTAAAGAAATGCAAAAGATACACAAGTCTAATAAATTTTATTGACTAGCTATTAATTAATATAAGAACAAAAGATAAGGACAAAACTATAATTTTGTCATTATTTCTATGGAAGACATTCTGTTACAAAAATAACCCATCTAGGCTATAATAAGTTAATTAATTTTGTATCCAAGTCTTGACATTGAAAACAAAACAAAGCACTAATACAGTTATATTAATATATAGCCATAAATACATACATAACTGAAAGCTTCAATAGTAATATGCTTCAATAAATGGACAGTTTCTCACCTCTTCTTCCTTCAAACACATCACTGATCTCTCTTAGCAGCGTCGTCATGTCACTGATCTGAGATTCCCAAGCTTCACAAAACACATCCAGGTTTTCCTTGGCGATTTTGCTAGATGGATGCAACGTCAGTGTTTCAGCAGCAGAAATGATCTAAACGGGCACCGGAAGCATGCGTGTGACCTTTAAAGTCTCAGCCCCAGGAATCATCCTGGACATTAGTCCTTACTGATGAATGTTCACATTACCACTTCTAGTTATCAGTCAGTATTTTAATAGCATAATGTGTTATCTGCCTAACTTGAGATAGTTATTCTGTATCTAATAGAAACTTGTTCAAATACTAACACGACCAGAAACATTGTTTTTGTTTGTATGGTTTTTTTTTTTGTTTGGTTGGTTTTTTTTTTTTTTTTTTTTTTTTTTTTTTGGTTTTTCAAGACAGGGTTTCTCTGTGTAGCCCTGGCTGTCCTGGAACTCACTCTGTAGACCAGGCTGGCCTCAAACTCAGAAATCTGCCTGCCTCTGCCTCCCAAGTGCTGGAATTAATGGCATGCGCCACCACTGCCCGACTTGTTTGTATGTTTTTATTTACTAATGTTCTGTGTACATGCATGTGGTGTGTGTGTGTGTGTGCAGGTTGGTGTGTATGGAGGTTGGGGGCACCCTGCAGTTGGTTCTCTGTTTCCACCATGTGGGTCCTGGGGATATCATCAGCTGTTCAGCAGTCGCCTTTATGTACTGAGCCATCTAGCTGGCCCTGCTTTGTTTTTTAAATCAATGTCCTTAGGAATTATTAAACTGAACTGTATTTTGTAGCTTGTTACATACTGATATCTTTCTTTGCAAGTATATTAAAGTGACCTGCATTATAAACAGCTTCATTTAAAAGAGATATAATCTAGCATTTCAGTGAAATGTGCCAATTTCAGTTTGGCAGAAAAACCAGATGATCCAATGGAATGTCAGCCATGTTCCAGTACATTACCAACCAACTCCAGTGTCCTCCTTCCTCTCAGCAGATCTGGCCTCCACTGATGCAAACCTTGCTGCTTATTCCCTCACAGTCGGCTACACAGTCCAATAACACACAATATAGAGAGAACAACGTGCCATTTCCATACCTGTTGGCCAGTCACCTGAAATGTCTCCTCTGCATGTATGCACGTTATCTCAAGGGGTTCTGTGCCGGATACATGCCACAACAACCGACATGTCTGCAAGAAAACATGTCTACAGGTCACCTTCCGCACCCTCATCCTTCCCATATGATTCTCATGTTTACAAACCTAAGAGTGACTCTGCACGTGACTGAAGGCCAAAGCAGGAACAATCATGGGCAGAGCGTACTGTCTCCACTCCCTGTCTCACGGAGGCGAGGCAGTCATGAGATGGGAGACCCACAGGGACCCTCCGAAAGGTCTAGCTTAGCGCATGCATTGCAGCATCTGCCTCCAGGGTCCTGTTGCTAAACTGCCTAGTATCACAAGCTATGGTTCTCTCAGGGCTGTAGCATGAGATAGCAATGGATTAGGTAGACTGTATAAAGAAGCAGAAAGCCTCCTTAGAGAAAATTAGAAAACATCATCATGAGACTTAAAATGAAATGTTTTGATTTTGTTTTATGGTTTTAAAGGTTTGTTATAGGTTTCCTAAAATTAGTTTCTCCACAGCCATAATAATTGGTTTCTACAAAGAGCAGAAGCAAATCTATTAAATAGAGTTCCCTAGAGGTTTCCAGGCTGCTGTGTAGACAAGTAAAGAAGAAGAAGCCAGACTCAATAGTAGCATTGATGACCTTTAGGATTGTTGAGCAGGGTATATGATAATATGAAGACTATATTTGTATACACTGTGGTAGTTGGAATGAAATGACCCCATAGGCTCATAGAGACTGCCACTATTGGAAAGTGTGGCCTTGTTGGAGTAGGTGTGGCATTGTCAGAGGAAGTGTGTCTCTAGGGGCCAGCTTTGAAGTCTCAGAAGCTCAAGCCAGGCCTCCTGGGTTTCACTGTCTCTTCCTGCTGCCTGTGGATCAAATGTAGAACTCTCAGCTCCTTCTCCAGCACCATGCCTGCTACCATGCTTCCCACCACGATAATGGCCTAAACCTCTAAAACTGTAAGACAGCCCCAATTAAATGTTGTCCTTATAAGAGTTGCTATGGTCAGGCTGGAGAGATGGCTCAGCAGTTAAGAGCACTGTCTGCTCTTCCGAAGGTCCTGAGTTCAAATCCGAGCAACCACATGGTGGCTCACAACCATCCATAATGAGATCTGATATCCCCTTCTGGGGTGTCTGAAGACAGCTACAGTGTACTTATATAATAATAATAAATAAATCTTTTTTTAAAAAAAAGTTGCCATGGTCATGGTGTCTCTGCACAGCAATAGAAACCCTGAGACACAATGGCCAAGCCTGATTAAGGATTTTTCTGTTTTCTTTCTCTTTCTTTTCTTTCTTTCTTTCTTTTTTCTTTTCTTTTCTTTCTTCCTCCTCCTCCTCCTCCTCCTCCTCCTCCTCTTCCTCTTCTTCTTCTTCTTCTTCTTCTTCTAACTAGCAGATACGTGGTAACATTTTCAATGAGTTAAGATCAGCTGGAATGATACAGCAAGTGCCAGGTGACTCCTGGGGTTGGGCAGAGTGGGAGAGGTTCAGGAAGGGACAGTGTGTCGCCTCACTGTCCTCCTCCCTCCCTTCTCCACTCAGCTTTCTGCCTTGAGTGGCTAACTTGGGTTTGCCATATACCTGTGTTTGGACAAAGGAAAGGAAAGTTCTTTCCTTGCATGCTTCCTGGGTCACCCTGGGCCATCAATGTGCCTAGTGAACAGACTTTCAGTTTCTGCCTCCCCCGTTAACTTGCCTTGGCTCTGTTATCACTGGCTCCCCCACAACTGTCTACACAACACTGAGCCCAGCTCTCCTGCTAAGCACTTGTCTCGGCATCCTAGCTTCAGGCTCAAACAGAAACAGCCTTAGTCCACTGCACCCCAGAGTCTAGTCTGAGAAGACAAAGAAAAGAATACTTAAAAATATATTTTATGGTTCTAGTATATTTTATTGTTTTGCTTTAGAGGCTAAACTACTGTCAGAGCACGGTAGACATGGGTTATGCCTTACAGATTCCAAAGAGAAAAGAGGGTAATGCTCAGATAGGTGGGTTAGTCAAAAACATGTGCTAATATTCTCTCCATAATTTTGCTATCATATTTTGAGTCGCAATTTATTTAATAAGCAAATCTATTACTCACCTCAACAAGCTGTTCTTTCTGCTCAGAGAGTTTACAGGCATACTCAGCCAAAGCTTCCAAATTTCCTTCTACTCCAGTAACTTTTAATGCTTTTAAAACCACATGATCTGCATGGAATTTTAACAGGTCGGCTGCCAGCTGCATGGCTGTACAATGGAGCTGAAGAAGACAGTGAACAGCATCAGAGCAGGAAAGGAGACAAAAACATTCATGACCCAGCACCGAGAAGAGCCTCCATAACTACAGAAGAGAACCCCAAAGATGGTGAGAAGTGGAACAGAATTAAGAGTTTACTGCTCAAGGTCTGGAGAGATGGCTCAGCTATGAAAAGGGCTGTCTGCTCTTCCAGAGGTTTGATTCCCAGCGGTCCCATGGCAGCTCACAACCACCTGTAAATCCAGTCCCAGGGGATCTGACGCCTTCCTCTGGCCTTTTCAAGCATACACTTGGTGCCCAGATATGCATGAAGACAAAACAGCCACAGAAATAAACATTTTAAAAATTTCAATGTTAAAAAAACCTTTAGTGTTCAGACTACTATAAGGAATACCTAATAGAGGCCTATATCATCAAGCAGGTTCTAGGGGGCAGTAATACAGCTCAAGCAACGCCTGAATTTAATCGCCAGTATTGAATAAATAAAGGAAACAAAAACAAAAGGTGACAGTTGGGGTGAACAGCTCACCAATGTGTACAAGGGCCTCAGTCTAATTTACAGCATTTAAAAATATCATTTTAATTCATTTCTGAAAAAGCATCGCCATGAGAGCCAATGAGCTACTGGGTAAAATCTTATTAAAGACCTATGTCATAATAGGATTGTGTGGCACCTGGACAAGCCGGAGCCAATGCCGGCCCTTAGCAGGGAACACACGGGTGTGTGCCCAGAGCTCTGTTTTCCAAGCACTCTGGGTTCTGGCAGAAACAGCATATAAAGGGTAACATAGTCCTTCTGCTGTGTTTGCCACGGGTGGGCCTCACTTTCGGCTGTAACTCACAGTAGCGGTCTTTGGACAGCTCTGTCTCTGTGTCTCCGTCTGTCTCTGTCTCTCTGTCTCTGTCTCTCTGTCTCTGTCTGTGTGTGTGTGTGTGTGTGTGTGTGTGTGTGTGTGTGTGTAAATTACCTGGCAGGTGGTTTGGGATTTGTCCAAATAAAAGGTAAGTTTTAATAAAAGCATTACTTTAAGAAAACCCTGACTATGAATTAAACCTGGTAGAATGAATTGGTATCGTGTCTCATGGAAGTAACGATGTCAATTCAAACGACAGGGTAGGACTTTGTATAAAATAACAGCAGAGCTGTCTGCATTTATAACCAAGTCAGAATAATCACAGCCAAAAGGCACTAAGCTACTTTCCTGTGTGTCACAGAAGGATTTTAAAGAACCTAATTCAAACAGCAGGGCCTTAGAGAATATCTAACACCGTGTCTTTGTGCAACTTGTCCACAGTGGCTGAGTGTCAAGGTCTTCTAGCTCTTCGGAAGGTCATGACGACAACTCATTAGCAACAAAAGAGGAGAAGCCAGAACAAATACCCTGTTCCTGCGTGTGATGTCCAAGGGCAGCTTTTCACATCCTTAGATTAAAAGACTCAGCCTGACGTGGTAAGGAAACGAAGCCTGGAGGGAAGTCGCCTGTTGCCAGGGTCTCATGCAGTACTCACAGCTCAGCATTTCAACATTTAATTAAATCTCAATACGAGTACAGCAAACTGTCCGGGAAATCACATCCTTCTACACTTAACAAGAAGCTTAAAGGAAGTCTCAAATGATCTGTCAGTCTCTGGTTAAAATGTGAAACACACCACCCGCATACAGTGTGGAAACAAATACCCAGAACCAAGTTTCACTTTCCAGAGACTTGGACCTACTTCAAAAGTACAAAGAAATAAACAAAGCAGAGATAAGGGTGGGGAGAGGTTTTGGAGGAGGGTCGAGGAGGGACAGTTTGACATGGGAGTTGCAGTATTGACGTGTAGGGACACAGAACTTCTGGGGAAAAAAAAAACACCTCTAAAAAGCACCCATTAGAGACAAGGTCAGTGTACTATCTCTACAGTACAAAGCCACAGTGTGACTGCATCTGTCACTGGGCTGTAGCTCAATAGTAGAGGACTTCCCTAGTATACACAAGGCTCCATTCCTAGATCTCCAAAAACAAACAACAATAAAAACTGGTTCCAGACTGTGACACATAAGGGCACAAGTCCCAGAAAACTATCCTCCCAACTTCCTACCTTCCCTCTTTGTGCCTCAGCCTGGCAAAAATCAGTATCAGCAGCCACAGCACAGAGTGTCAAAGGAATGAGACCCTGTGCTCCATAGAAGTCATAAGGGGGGGGGGCTGGGAGATGTGAGGCGGCCCTCCAGCCACATGTAAAATGAGAGAGCAACTCTGGAAGGGACCTTCAGGTTCTTTCACTGACAACACACCAGGGTTTGGACATCTGCACAAAGGGCCAGACAGCAAGTATTGAGGCTTTGCAGGCCCAGAGGCAGAATGTAGCTGCCCAGCTGTGTGACACAGACAGAGAACAGTACATATATTACACACAAATGTGCAGAGTGTCCCCAGTCAGTGCTGATAGAACCAGACGGCTGCGGGGCAGTATGAGCAAGTCTGACAGGGAAGTGACCTCGGGACTTGCAACTCTGAGTGTCCAAGTCAGTCATGGGTGAACACATTTTCCTTCCAGAATAAGGAAATCTCAACTCAAGGACGTTTATTAAAAAAAAAAAATCAACTTTAACTTCAATGAGGCATAATTTCTACGCAAAATGCTCCCACTTTAAAGGTACAGTTTGATGAGTTTTGCAGACACGTAAGTCATAGAACTACCTCTAGAATCAATGTTTCAAACATCTCCATGGATTCAGAAAGGATCCACTTTGCAGTAAATACCTCAAATTTTTTGATCCCATGAAGCCACTGATCTGATTCCCATCATTGAGATTTAGTGCTTCCTTACCCAGAATTGTTTTCTAAATTAAAGCACACGCTCGCTCGCTCTTCTGGTCTTCACTCAGTGCGGTGCGGTCTTATTGCTGTGTTGCTGGGAGGTATTTGTAGAGCTATCTTACGGTGCCTACTGAAGGCCCTTGTTGATGGACATCTAGGGGCTTCCCAGCTATTGTGAATAAGGCTGACGTGCCTACTCCTGTGTGAGTCTTGAGAATAGTGTTAGTGAGTGGCAACTTCACACTAATGCCCACAGGGAAAGCCAAGCATTGTGTGGGAACACACTGATGCGCATGCGCTTGGCATGTAGCCCACGGCATGAGGCTGCGTGTCAGATTCCTTACCTCTTTCCTCAGCTCGTCCAGCCTGTGGCTGATCTTCAGAACAGCGAGTTCCAGCTCCTCGGCCGCGCTTTTTGTCTTCCTGCTTTGCTGGAATTTTGAGTATACACATACGTCACTTTACCTTTTTAATCTGTTACTCCTAATCAAATTGTCACAATAAATTATAGTGCATTTTAGCACCATTTGATGATAATAAAAGTGTTCTTGTTTCTTTTTGTGGTGTACTCGCAAAACCAAGTGCTCTATCACTGAGGTACATTCCCAATCCTGGTAGAACTATTTCCTCAATGTACCTTTTTATGATTAAAGTAGAAAATATAATTTTAGTTATTTAATTTCCACAATATTTTCCACAGTAACTATAAACAAATGAATTTTCAGAACCAAATTATCTTTAATAATTTGGATCTAAAACTAATCTCTTTCAGTTTTTGCCTAAATGTCCACCCTTTTGTTTTTAGCATAGCTGAATACCAAAATTCTATTTCTATTCTATTTCTCTCTAAGGAGCCTTTCTTTCTCAGGGAACCCCCAGGTCACCCAATCTAAGTCAGGCCTCTTCCTCTTCTACTTTTTCTTCAAGTAACTATTGTAGCTCAGAACCACATACTTACGGTTTTTAGTTCTTCTTTGTTTAAAGTCTACCTTTCCTGCTGAGACTATGCAAGTCACAGGTATTCAAGTCTCTCAACCAGCAGATCATCATCAATCTCAATGCCTTCTGGGAGCCTTCTTGAGGCCTTTTGCAATTCTAACTTCACTCTATGTTGTGCCTTCAGCATGAGATCTATCAAGAAACTTCACAGTTTCTCTGTGTCCTTGTTCCACCTCTTCCCGAACTGCTCTATACTGTAAAGTCATGGTAGAGAGAGAGTGGAGTTCTGGCACCTGGCAGGGGAAAGGCATTCGGTTGCAACTGTAGGAAAATAATCGAGAGCACTTCTAGCTCAGAGATGTAGAGAACCAAGTGGGAATGTGTGAAGTGTGTTAGATGTGGAGCTAGTTGCAATAAAATCTCATCTCCAACCTGAGTAGTTCATCACAAGAAACTTAGTATTCTGTGTTGAGCCTAGAAGTCATCACTATGGCAACCTCATCTTCATACTACAGGGCACATCCACATTCAGAGCAAAGCACTGCTCACGACTCATACCATTCCATTAGGGCAAGACTCCCAGATAATATGTAGTGTAGGAATGCCAAGGAATTATCCCCCAAACCTGTGCTTTCTCTCTGCTCTATAGAAGGTGCCAAAACTGCCTTGGACCTCTGTCCCCCCAACCCACTTTCTGCAATCTACTGCTATAATACTTGGGACAAACTTTCTGTGTGAAACACCTCTGTAATTTTTACCCACCCTGTTTGAACAGTCTCCCATGTTGAAAGTATGCTACCCAGGCCTCTTAAGTGGCTGCTGGCTACTATAGTCCAGGAGTCTGTATGAGAGTGTTAGACTTTTACCCGCCAGCCAGGTCTACCCTGATCTGCATTGCATCTAGACTGCAATGGGCGTTCTAAAACAAGTCTGTAAATCAGCTGCGCTTGGAGTTCAACAGTGCACCAGCAGCAAACACATGTCTCAAGGACCTCCAAAAGTTTCATCCCTCTGCTCTCCATACTAAAGAAGCATTTAGGAGAGGAATTTTCCAGAAGTGAGCTTGGCAGAAGAATGGGGAGAACAGAGAAAGTATAGATGATGGTGACGGCACAAGAGGAGAGTCAACAGCCTGCACCCAGCATGTGCTGTGAGCTGAGGGGAAGCACAGTCTTGCCCACTGGAATGGTGTAAAGGAATAGGCATGCTTGTCATGCACTGACCAAATTCATAGTCCATCCACATCTCTCTAATCAGCAGGTGAAAAGCTACTGCCTCTAAGATTTACTTTAATGAACACAGTTCTTACAGCTCGCATCCACACGGAAACGAACTGCTGCAGTTCTGTCCTCGCCTGGGTAGACAGCTCCAAGATGCGTTCCCTGTGCTCGTGGCTAGTGTAGGCAGAATCGGTGAAGTCCTCCACGCGCTCCAAGATGACCTCCAATGCGGCAGAAAGGTTCTCTTTGGACTCAAAGTAAACATTCTCCCGCAGGGCTTCAATATTCAACTGAGAGCAAAGGGACACATATCCATGTAAATATCCCTAAAATGGGCTACAAGTTCTAATAGTATCCTGAGATGTGCTGGCAAGGCTTAGGAAAATTGCAGCCTGAATCCAAGGGTCACTATAATCTCCAGTCACCTTGGAGGGCACTTTGTTCAGAAGCCATCAATGGCTATGCAAAGCCTTATTTCAACTGTTAATATAATCATCTTCCCAGGAGATCAGAGACTATTACAGCATAAAAAGTACCAGTGTGTAGAATTGAATAAAAACAACAAACCAGCCTCCAGGTGAAGCATCTGTCACTAAAAAATTGCTCAGGCAAAATCCCAAGGAGGTTTGCACTCAAGTGGGAAGGTGTACTGAATATAATAATAAAATCTTTAAAAATTATATGGATAATAAGTAAGAAACAGACAATGATGACTGAAATTTTAAATAATTGAAACCTAAAAGTTAATCATGCACAATTCACGTCATTTATGTCATTGATTTTTATTTTTGGTTTAGACCCAATTTTGTGTGTGTGTGTGTGTGTGTGTGTTTAAACAGCAACTTAATGAAGTTATACTGGTCTTTTTAAGGCTATTAAACTGTTTACATAGACATATCCACTTATTCACAACAAGTGAAGAACAGAAGAAAGTATTAAATTTCTCTCTATAGATTATTTTCTCCATCAAAAAGAAACTGGTATCAAGGCAGGCATAGTGTTCCATGCCTGTAATGCCAGCAGTCATAAGGCTGAGGCAGGAGGATTGCAGTTTGAGATCGGCCTGAGCAACACGGCTAGGAGCACCTCCTCAGGCAGTGGTCAGCAGAGAGAACAATTCTCTCCACTGCTTTCTTTCACTCCCTTTCCTGACCTCAGCCTTCATACAAGGTCAAGGTGCAGTGAGACAGAAAGAATAGGACGCCCATCTCAGCCCTGCTTTTTAATGGATATGTAACCCTTAGCATATTAGGTAACTTTGCAGGGCCCTGGTTTTCCCATCCTGAAAATAAAAGCACTGTACTAAATCATGCCATAGGGCCCTCCTGATGAGAAGCCAGACTTCCTGGCATCAAATCTCAGCTCTGGAGCTGGAGAGATGGTTCAGCAGTTAATAGCACCAACTGCTCTTCCAGAAGTCCTGAGTTCAATTCCCAGCAACCACATGGTGGCTCACAACCATCTGTAATGGGATCTGATGCCCTCGTCTGGTGTGTCTGAAGAGAGCAATGGTGAACTCATATACATAAAATAAATAAATAAATCTTTAAAAAAAAAAATCTCAGCTCTGGTACTGAGGCAGCAAGTCCATCTCATCTCTGTCTCTCGGTCTCCCTGACAGCACCCTGAAGAGAATGGCAACGGTACTTGTGAGGATTCCAGGAGTCCACTATTAAGCACTCGGATTGAACTGGCCCAGAAGAGCCAGGGTCCCAGCAGAGACTGTCCGCTGCTCGTAATCATCACAGATGGCTCTTCATGGAGGAGTCTGTCTAAACCAAGAGCTGTACAGGGCTGCTGCTACAAAGACCTGTGTGTCTGTCAGCACAACCCTGAGCCTGTATTGCTCACCGTTAGGTTTGCACAGAGTGGCATTACATTAAAGAAATGTGTTTGGTTTTTTTGTTTTTTTTTAAATGTGTATAAGTAATTTGCCTGTATGTACTTATGTGTACCGTGCCGGTAGAGGCCGGCATTGGGCATCGGATGCTCTGGAACTGGAGTCACGGGCAGCTGCGAGCTGCCATGGAGGTGACAGCAAATGCTCTGTAACAGCAGCCCATGCTCTCAACCACTGAGCCAGCCTTCCACCCCTTGAGATATACTGCTTTCTGTGAAGTGCTACTCTAACTTTTTTAAATTATGTGTATGGTGCGAGATGCAGGAAGGGGACTGCACATGAGTATGGGTACCCGGGAAACTAAAAGTGTGTCAGATTTCCTGGGGTTACAAGCAGTTGTGAGCCAACTGACCTAGGTACTAGGAACCTAACCTTGGTACTCTTTGAAAGCATCCAGCACTCTCAACCACTGAGCCATCTCTCCAGCCCCGAGATGAACCACTCTAAATCATCACACAACACATGGACACTGTACGTAATGACGCTCTCTTAAATGAGAAAGGAACACAAGCCAAACCTACTCTTTATTCTTACCTTCAACTCTTTGATCCCAGTAAAAATGCTGACAGAGGAGCTGTCGGCTTCTCGGCTGAGTCTGCAGTCAGTCACGATCTCGATGACCTTCTCCAGGGCTGCTCTCATCCGGTCAAACACTCCTTCTTTGTTTTTATGGGCTGACTCACAGCTGGGGTGCCTGAGACATGTCTTCAGAACAGTTGAGGTTTTTATTTTAATAACAACTTGTACCATAACACATTAAAAAATCGTACAGAGAACATGCCATGCTAATAAAAATGGTTCTTTACCCAAGTCTCCTGGGCCCCTGGCTCCCCCAGCCGCCTCTCCTCACTAGTGTGGAAGCAGGATGAGTAAAAAGTGACAGAAAGGTTAAGTGAGTGACCAGAAAGCAAAGCTGCATCTTCAAACATCAACAGTACGTTCCTCTTAATTACAGGGATGGGAAAACCCGACGCCTTTATCACGAGTAAAACTGTCTTATACAGCGCTGCCTCACACAAGCAAGAACCAGAAAGGAGTGGGGAACCTGGACAGGGAGCCAGATGACAGTGGCTGCATCTTTCACTTTTAAAATGTGATGTAAATAAAGACATACTCCATGTTAGATCCAAACAGAACATTCTGCCCCTGCTTTTGTGGCTTCGCTAATCCCAGCACATCAGTAAATACTTGCAGAAGAAAAAGCAATTCTCTACAAACTCATATGGAGCCATTTACCAGCTCATCCCTGAAATGTACCAATTGCTGCTTGGAAACACGCACTCCTGGCCCATCATTTTATAAAAGTAGAAACAGAAAGGAGAGGCTGTGAATTCATGGGAGAGACCAATAGAGGATGCATTCCGCACACTCTACCGCTTCTGCCTAACCAATCCTGCCTTGCCCAGCTATTACTAGATTATGCAGCCTGCCAAGCCTGCAGAGAGTGGCTGTGCCTGGCAGCTCTGTTCACAGTACTCGATCCACTCCCTTCTGCTTAGCTGCTGAGTCAAAGCAGGCTCTGATGCAGGAGCTGGGGAAGGAAGGCCAGCACTCGTGATCATGGTAACAGATTCCACTTGGTTCTAAGTTCCCATTTTCATCTCTTCAAAGCTACCAAAGAGGCTGGGTGAGGCTCACTGGTGGAGTACATGCTTAGCAAGACAAGGTACTGAGTCCAGCCCTCAGCACAAGAGAAAGAACAGAAGAAACAGAACTGTAAAGCTCCCGCATCGGATGCGTTTGCCCAGCTTTTTCTCACCACCGACTGTGGGTGACGCCGAAGGCGCTTCTTACCTTGGAGGCTGTGAGGAGCATCATCGTGCCCTTTTCAAGCACGGCCCTCGCCACAGCCATTCTGGCCTTTTTCTTCTCATCTTTCAAATCCTAGAGATGAAATCAAATCACTGGGTAGTCTTAGATCATACAAGCAACTCAATCTTTTGAAAAGCCATTCATTCATCAATAACAATGTTCAAAAGGCCAGTCACACTGTTCAGAAAGGAGCTGAGAATGTTTCCTGAACCGCCTGTGCTTTGGTGAAACAGTCACACCCTTCACCCACGGTTTCACTCTCTGAGGTCACTGACCTCTCCTCCCACACCCTCTAAAGCAGAAGCTCCAGGGGCAGAGGTTTTGGAGCATGTACTGTTATATCCCCAATGTCCAGTTATGAGAATCTGCTGGGTATGAAGAAAGAAGCTGGATGATGGTATGTTCAGCATATTCTAACCAAATAAGGAAGAAAGGGCTTGAACTCTTGATGCAAATACTAAGAAGTCTTATGACCCAGGAGAAGCAGTTACCAAACACCCCTGATGGGTTAAATTTAACAGGTACTTCTGACAGTATGGTGGTGCCTGCCTTAATCCCACCAGCACTGGGGAAGCAGAAGCAGAAGGATCTCTATGAGTTTGAAGACAGCCTGGTCTACAGTCAGTTCCAGGCCAGCCAGGACTTGCCTTCAGCCAAAGTCCACAAGTTTTAAAAGATTCTACCATAGCCTTACTGGACTTAGTAGAAATATTCCTTTACCAATATTCTCCAGATCAATTTTATTTTCTTTTTTGATCTTTGAGGTAGGATCTCACAATGTAGCACAGATTACCCTGGAAATTACTAGGTTGCTTAATTTGACCTTAAACTGATAGTGACCCTCCTGTCTTAAAAATCTCAAGTGTTGAGCAGGGCAGTGGTGGCCCATATTTTCCCATCACTTGGGAGGCAGAGGCAGGCAGAACTTTGTGAATTCAAGGCCAACCTGGTCTACATAGCAAGTTCCAGGACAATCAAAACTACATAGAGAATCCCTATCTCAAAATAAATAAATAAATAAATAAATAAATAAATAAATAAAATTAAATATTCAAAACTCCATTTGAAGAAGAAGAAGAACCATCATCATCATCATCATCATCATCATCATCATCATCCCAAGGGCTAGGATTCCCAGAGTGAGCCACCATCCTGGCTCCATACCAGATTTCTAACTACAAATCAAAATAACAGTGGAAGTTTCCCAGTTGTGTGGTCAGCAGGAAACAGCCAAAAAGAACTACCCGGGCTTTGGAATCTGAGTCATGCCACACTTGCCCAAGTGATCCAGGAAATGTTAGATGATAAACTGTCATAAAAACACTTTATACTAATAACCTTTATAGGGAAGAGTGGAGGGGCGAAGAGAGAGGCTGGTGAGAGAAAAAGAAATGAAACGGAGTGTAAAGAGCAGAGCTCAGACAAGGCGCCACACGGCGCTTTTAAAAATTTGTATTACATTTCTTTGTTGATTTTGTGCACAAGTGCACATGTGAGTAAGTGTGTGTGTCTGTTTGCATATATCCGTGTGTGCTCACACACATGCATGGTATACATGTGCCATAGCACCCATGTGGGGGTCAGAGGACAGCTTGCAGGAGTCAGTCATTTCCTTCCACCATGTGGTCCCTGGGGTTAAAATCAGGCAAGCGCCTTTACGTGCTCAGCCATCTACATCCAGCTTTCTCAGAGACAAACAGTAGTCCCCAGCCTGCCATTTTCCAGGCCCTAGTCCATCTCCCAACCGTAGCTGCAACCAGGAAAGCTCCCAGAGGCAGCTCAGTCCCACAGGTCAGACCTGATGGATTCATAAGCAAACACCCCATCTGGACAAAACTTATTCCGGACACGCTGTGGTTGTCCACCTCCTCTGACTTAGAAGTGTTGGTCTGAATTGGGGAGAAGGTCCCAAAAAACAGACATCAAGTTGCGGTTGAAGACTGACAGGCTTTAGGAATAGGCTTAACCAAACTCCGTCTGTTAGCAGAGTGACCTTAGGAAAAAGTCCCTTCACCTCAGGTTTGGTTTTCTTTTTTTTTTTTTTCTTTTTTTTTTGTTTTTTCGAGACAGGGTTTCTCTGTGTATCCCTGGCTGTCCTGGAACTCACTTTGTAGACCAGGCTGGCCTCAAACTCAGAAATCCTCCTGCCTCTGCCTCCCAAGTGCTGGGATTAAAGGCGTGCGCCACCACCGCCCGGCTAGGTTTGGTTTTCTTACATAAAAAGCACCAATAGCAACACCCAATTTGCAGGGGTGCATTGAATATTAAAATCAATCATGTATATTAAATACCTAATATAATATAGCCAATGCAAATGGAACAATGCCATATGTTCTTAAGAACAAGGTCATGGACATAGTGAATGAAGAAGTCAGTTTATTGATTAAAAAGATCACATTTCCACCCAAAGTAAAAGGTTTGAGTTTATGTGAAGACATCTCAAAGTGATAAGTACATACATTTTGTCTGTCTCCTGTTAGATGTGCAAACTCCACCATTTCGTTTCCAAACTGGCTGAATATCTGAACAAATTCCTGAAAGCTGTTTACTTTCTCTAGCCTTTCCATGGTCGCAAGAACCTGCAAAACAAAGTATTTCATTGTTGGACAACCAACAAGAGAGTGACTGAGTCTTCCAGAATTGAACAGAGTGACAGGAAACAAGGGAGGCTCATAATTCTCTACACAGCCCCTTGGTCTGGTTCTGAACTCATCCTGATCCTCCTGCCTCAGTTTCTCAAGAGTTGAGATTACAGGCACAAGAGTGACAACCCCTGTCCCTGCCCCCAAGCTCAATCTTCCCTTTTAATAACAGTAACTCTTAAGAGACTCTGGGAAGGCTGTACTAATCACCTCTGAGGAGAATCCATCAGTGACTTTCTGCCTTTTAACAGACTCCTCCATTTCTCTCATGAATACACTGGGACCCAAGCTCCCAGCACTGGGACCTGGGGACACCATCAAAGCCACATCTGAGTATTAACAGCTCGGCTCATTCCTTCATCTTCACACTGGACTTTATGACTGAGATCCTCCTCTGCGTATTGGGGGTTTTGTTTGTTTTGTTTTTTGACACACAGTCCCTAGTCCAGGCTGACCACACATTCCCTATGAAATGCAGGACGACTTTGAACTTTTTTCATTTGAAGGACATGTGAATATGGTCATGTGTGTGAACAAACGTGTGTGCAAGTGCATGTGTGTACACATATGTGGAGAACAGAGCTTAACTTTGGGTATATTCAGTAATCTATCTCCTCATTATTTTCTGAGGCAGGGTCTTAAACCTGGAGCTCACCTTTCTGACTAGTCAGAGGTTAAAGAGATGAGGCAAACTAAGTACATCTTTCTTTATAAAGTACCTAGCCTTGGGCATTTTGTCATAGTAACAGACAGCTAACAAAGGTAGTAATAAGAACTAAGAAGGCAGTGAAGAGGAAAAAAAAAACAACCAAAACAAACAAACCAGAAACTGTTCAGGTCATTGAACCAGAATTAGAAGAACCCCAGTTTGGAAGAAAATGGAAGGGAGGTAATCTACAGCGTGAGGAGTGGGGTGGGGTTAGGATATACAGTTGAAAAACCGTTCACATCAGTCAGGAGCTGCTGTTTAGACTAACAGCTGCGGAGACGCTTCAGCCAATGAGGGGACAGAACATGGGCCTACACAGTACAGCCATCAGAAAACACTGTGTCCTTGACATAAACACAGTAAACGAGTGTGAAACATTTTCTGATTGTTTTTTCTAAAATAACTACTGAGTTTTGGTCAGACCAAGATAAGTTAGAAAAACACAGATATCCTGTGTTTGCTCATTTTTAATGAGGCTGTGGAGGGCATTTGGCCTGTTAACCTGCCCAGGCAGCTCAGGAAACACAGGCAGTTCCACAGATAAGAATGTCTGCACTGAGCCACCTCCACCTCGGACAGTTTCTCTTTCCTCTGTCACTCTCTCCGGGTCTTTTTCTCTTTAAACTTTCACTTTCTGGTTGACCCTCTTATTGATAGAATGCATCTCTGCCCTGGCTCAGTCAATTACCCTCCTCCTCACCAGGGAATTATCCACAGAAAGCAATGGCCCTTGGTTCCCAATGATCCAGGGCACTGCCACTGTCTACTACAGGGAAAGGGTTTAAGTTCCAGTCTTAAATTTTGCAATTCTTCAGAAAGATTTGTGGATTCTACATATGTTAACTTTGTAGCTCTGGATAATTATAGTTTTAGACAATATTTTTTTTTTTTTAAGATAGGGTCTCATACAGCCTAGGCTGGTCTCAAACTTCTATGTAGCTGAGGCTGGCCCTGATCTCCTGATTATCCTGGCTCTTCTTTCCATATATGGTGTGAATAACTGAATCCATGACTTAGTGCATGAAAGGCAAACATTCTATCAACTGGGGTACAGCCAGAGCCCAGATGATTTACCTTTGTTCTTAGCTTTTAAATTGTAACTCTCTGACTTAAATAAAAGGAAAAAAAAATTGAAGGGTACTTGTCAGCTAGGTCTCTACCACATACAACATCAGCTTTGCTTTTCTCCCCAAATTGCATAAATTAAAGGCTTTTGGCAGTAAACCTCGACAAGATTTTTATTGTTGCTATTAAATGAGAAACATTACTTGCATTTAAAAGTTTAGGCCCGGGGCTGGAGAGGGGGCTCAGTGGTTAAGGGTGCTGACTGCTATTCCAGGAGATCCCTGTCTGATTCCCAGAACCCACATGGCAGCTCACAGCCGTCTGTAACTCCAGTTTCAGTTGATCTGGCACCCTCTTCTGGCCTCTATGAGTGCCAGGCATGCACATGGTACACAGGCTTACATGCAGGCAAACAGTCATATACATAAAAAAAATAGTTTTTCAAATGGAAATAAATAAAAGCTTAGGTTCCGTAAATTGGAGATGGTAGGTATAGAAAACACACCATTTTAAACTCTAGGCAACAGGAGCTATAAACAGTTAATAAGCATTGCCAAATTACCTGGGTTTCACCTCACAAGGTTTCTGAACCACCAGAGACAAATGCAGTCACAAGTGAGTACCTTGTTTCTCGATGTCACTATCTGCTTGATGACTACACGATCTGCCAGCAGCAACACTTTTGTCACTGAGGAGAGCAGCAGCCTGGCAGCCTGCACGACTCCTGTTTTGTCTGTCAGAACTGTGACCTGACCATCTGATTCCAAATGGCTCCATTTGGTCACATCTGTGAGAGAGGCGATTGTTTCACCTAAAAAGAGGGGAGATTATGTTGGGCGTGAAAACTTAAAGAAAAGACAGACTTTTCTCTTATTTCCCATGCATTTTAACACACGGGAATCAGGAATAAGAAGCAGCTCTGCCTCAGAAGGCTCCTGTGATGCTTTTTAGCAAAACAAAACAAAACAAAACAAAGAACAACAAAAACAAACAAAAACGGACACTCTCAGAACCATGACAAACTTTGATTTATTCAAAAATACAATTTGTCTTTCTAGGAGTTTGGCCAAAGACACAATCTAAAGGCTGCCTCTCTGCAAGACAAAAGAAAAGCCCCAGGAGCCAAGAACCAAAACCTTAATTCCAGAGCAGTGAGCAGGACAGTGCCCAGGCCTAGGGGCAGGGGTGGGAAAGGCAGGCAGAAGGAGGTGAGGAAGGGAGGGAGGAGTAATGTCAATCACCACTACCTGAAGAAACCTGGGTCAGAGGGACAAAGCTTTAGGCCCAATAAAGGGAGGTGGGGCTGGAGGAACAAAATATAGACACTTAAGAAATCTGTCTGCAGATCTGCCTGGGAGGGGAGGGAAAGGGAAACCAAGTAAGATCCTTACCCTGGATGACCGTCAGGTTTGTTAGTGATACTTGTTTTTGTTTTGTTCTGTTCTGTTTTAAGACAGGGTCTCACTTCTAAGAGGCCATGGCACTATGTAGCCAAGTTTCATGGATGGCCTAAAACTTGCTGTGTAGACTGTTGTTTTATTTTATTTTTTAATTATTTATTTTATGTATGTGAGTACACTGTCGCTGTCTTCAGACACACCAGAAGAGGGCATCGGATCCCATTACAGATGGCTGTGAGCCACCATGTAGTTGCTGGAAAATTGAACTCAGGACCTCTAGAAGAGGAATCAGTGCTCTTAACCGCTGAACCATCTCTCCAGCCCTGTTGTATTTTATAAAAAGAGAAGGAAGGAAGGAAGGAAGGAAGGAAGGAAGGAAGGAAGGAAGGAAGGAAGGAAGGAATTTGTTTGGTGGGGATGCGGTATGGTGTGGGGGAAGAGGATGCCTCTGCTGAGGCACCCCTTCCCCCTCTGAGGTATATTATAGAATAGAGTTTACTCAGGGTCTAGGGAGGGGAGTTGAGAGAAAGGCAGAGAAAAAGAGAGAGAGTAGAGGAGTAGAGGCCAGCCATGAGCACATGGAGAGGGGGGAGGAAGAGGGATGGGGAGAGAGGGGGAAGAGGGTAAGGGAGCAAGGGCAGGAGAGCGAGGAGGGGCAAGCAGCCCCTTTTATGGTGAGTCAGGCACACCTGGCTGTTGCCAGGTAACTGTGGGGCGGAGCCTAGACTAAATGCCAATATAAACCAGACTGGCCTCAAACTCACAGCTTCCAAGTAATAGATAGAATTAAAGGTGTGCAGCACCATGGCCAGCTTAATATTTTTTTAAAGATTCATATATTTATGTTTTTATTCTTTTATGTGTAGGGATATTTTGTCTATATGTCTGTCTGTCTGTCTGTAGACCACATCAGATCCCCAAGAACCAGAGTTACTGATGGTTGTGAACCATCATTCAGATGCTGGGGATCAAACTCAGGGCCTTTGGAAGAACACCCTGTGCTCTTACCACTGAGCCCTCTCTCCAGCTTCAGATACTTAAACCTTTTTTGGTGCCCAGGGAAGACCTTTCTAGGACACAGAATCCTCTAAAAAACTCCTTCCTCCAAATGCTACCAAATTGATTTCTAGAATAACAATTATTATTAAAACTACACAAAAAGCTGTTCTTCTAAGAAATGAAGCAAGCCAAGGTCTGTGTGACCGTTTGAGTGACAGTCCCCTGCAGTCTCCAGCATTTGAACACTTGGTTCCGTTTGGAAGGTGGAGAAGGTGTGGCCTTGTTGGAGGAGTTGTGCCATTCTAGGTGGTCTCTGAGGGTGAAGACTTCTACATTTCTTTCGTTTTGTTTTTTGTTTTTTGTTTTTGTTTTTCCAGACAGGGTTTCTCTGTGTAGCCCTGGCTGTCCTGGAACTCACTCTGTAGACCAGGCTGACCTCAAACTCAGAAATCCACTTGCCTCTGCCTCCCAAATGCTGAGACTAAAGGCATGCCCCACCACTGCCCTGCGACTTCCACATTTCTATTCTCTCAGGTTCCTGATTGACATTCAAGATGCAAAGCCCCTGTTCACTGCTTGGACCATCAGGTCCTCGCTCCACCATGGACAAGATCTAACCCTCTACTCTTTCTTCCATCAGTTGTGTTGGTCATTGTGTTTTATCACAGTTGTATAAAAGTAATAAATATAATGTGATGCTTTCTAAAACTCCCTACTCTTACAGATAATAAGACTTTTTAAATAATTTTACTTAAGATAAATTTGGATGTCCTAAAAAAATATATATATATCTAACGACTGAGTTTCTTGCAAAAGGTCTATTGTTAATTTTATTTTTGGGTTTTCCAAGACAGAGTTTCTCTGTTAATCCCTGAATGTCCTAGAACTCACTCTGTAGACAAGGCTGGCCTCAAACTCAGAGATCCACCTGGCTCTGCCTCCTGAGTGATTACTTTTATTATATACATACAAATGTCTTGGCCATTAACATAAAAATCTTAAGTAAAAAGTATTAGGATCTTTTCAGCTGACCACGGGGGATACAAAACAGTCAATATTTAGAATGGCCAGTTGCTGGAAACACATAAGTCATACAAAGACCTGACCGATGATAAGAAGAAAGAAAAAATTTAAAATTATAAACCAAATCATTTAGAGAGTATCAGACTCAGAAAGGAAATGACAAATTTAGTTTCAGACAGCAGAAATTTAAAATGATACAAGTAGGTACACACAAGACACAAGCCATTAAATATGGATAACTAGCTAACTGATGCTTTACCAATAAATAAAGTTTATGGTAGCCATCCTCCAAGATGGCTCCCTGAGAGCTCTGCCCGCAGGAAGCCACATCTGCCAACTGTCCTCTCCTATGTCACCTTAAGACTGTAGGCTGAAGAAAAGGTGTACCACTTCTGAAACAAAGCAATCAAATCCACTCAGGCCGACCAGTGAGATGGCTGTGTGCAAAAGTGCTTGTCAAGCATGTCTGATGCCCTGACTTTAATCTCTAGAACCATGATAAAGAGAACAGACTCCCAAGGGTTGTCCTCTAACCTCCACACATGCACTGTGGGATGTGTGTGGCCACATACACACACACACACACACACACACACACACACACTTAATTTTTAAAAACTGAGACTATCATCTTGTTTCCTATTTCTCTAAGAGAAACCAAGTGCCAGGCCACAGGCAGCGGGCAGCCTTAGTACAAAGAGATCCACGTGCTGACCCTGACGAACAGTCACCCAGGAGTGAAGCCTGCAGATAACAAAGCCCAACAGACACCTTCACCCAAGATCATAAGATGTGCAGACCCAGAGTTTCCCAGGGGAGTCACTTCTTTACTCCTGTTTGAGGCCCTCTGCTGCCTGGAGGTTAACTTGCTGCACAGCAATGGAAATGTTTGTGTCACAAAGCTTTTTACAGTAAAATCTGCAGAGGACAAATGCACTCTGGACTCACCCTTATTATGGTGGAAAGAGCAGAGGAAATGGCTGAGTGTGTGTTTTAGCAGCAATAGCTGAATGAAAAGATGCTTCCTTTGTTCCTCTGGAAAATGTCCATTTTTCCTATCACTCTCAGCCACCAAAGGATAGGAGCCTGCGCAGATGGCTTACTTGACCGTTCTTTTTCTGACTGTACCCTGGGCATTCAATTAAAAAGGAAATGGGCAGTACCAGCTAGTCCACTGCAGAACAGGACTGAGTGTCTCCTTCCTGTCACAGCTATTCCAAGTGTTGACTGCTAAGAATTCCCAAAAGAGGACCAAAGCTTACAGGTTCGTGGTTATCATTTCCAGTTTATTATAAGCAATGAGCTAGTGTAGTCCCTTAGAGTGAAAACTCTAAGGCACTCTGTGGTGGTTTGAATATGCTTGGCCCAGGGAGTGGTACTATTAGGAGGTGTGGCCTTGTTGGAATAGGTGTGGCCTTGTAGGAGGACGTGTGTCACTGTGGGGGTGGGCTTTGAGACCCTCCTCCTAGCTGCCTGGAGACAGTCTTCTGGCTGGCTGCCTTCAGATCAAGGTGGAGAACTCTCCACTCCTCCAGCATCACCCTACTCAATGCCATGCTCCCCACCATGATGATGATGGGCTGAACCTCTGGAACTATAAGCCGACCCCAATTAAATGTTGTCTTTATTATAAGAGTTGCCTTGGTCACAGTGTCTCTTCACAGCAATGGAAACCCTGTCTAAGACACACTCTAACAAAAATATTTACTGAACTGCCATATAAAAAACAAAGCTTGACAGGTAGTCAAGCAAAAAGGAAAACCAACAGAGAGAAACTAAGATGCAAGAATCATGATGTGAACACTTGGTAAACACATATTCATGCCAAGTGCATACACACATCATATAACAATGCCTCCACAAATAAGAATAGCCCCATGCTCCCATGAGAAAGAACAAGGCTTTCCCAGTGTCTCCCTGCCTGGTGAAGGAGGTCGGACTGGAATCTAACAGTTAACTGGAAGCACATGCAAACTGCCCGGAAGAAAGAGGCCATTAAGGGCTGAGTGAGCCAGAAGGCCTTCAGGAGTGACTCATGGCACACGTGACAGTGAAACGTCCCTATTTATGTGCAACTTCAGGAGGTGCCCAGTTAGGGTGGGCTTCCTCATGAAGCGAAAGGGCACTTCTGCCAGTTTAGAAGAGATGGTGTGTGAGGCTCATGCCACCGGAGGGGACCTGCCTGGTCCTTGGCAGGAGCTGTCTGCTCATTCCTGCTCACTTCCCCCCTCCCCCCACGACTAAGTGCAGGGAGACAATGCTAAGGGACCATAGGGCCTCATGCTGTTCTTTCTCTATAAATCCCACTCCTGCCCCTCTTGCTTTCAGCAAGGGATGTTATCAGGAACAATTTGAGACTGTCTTTCTGCACTGCCCACTGTATTCTGTAACAAACTGTATAAGTGCCCACAGAATAACGCGGTGCCAGGAAAACAGGACTCTCTTCTTACAAACTGGTTTGTTGCCTCTAAGCAGACAATGAGGGTTATATAACCCTTTGTTTCTCCCATTTTCATTTTGCTTTCCAGGAAGTACAAAGATAAATTTACTGCTTAGTTATTCATCTTGGCCAAAGATTCTGGTATATTTTTCTCCGATTTTAATAGATTCACTTGACACGTCTTTTATTATGGCCTACTTCAAATCCTTTTTTATAATGGAAAAAAAATATAAACTATAAATAAGGTGAGGCCATTTCCTCTGCATTCCACATAAAGCTGTTCCCTAAACCAACAAATGGCTGGAAGCCTGAGAATCAGGCCAGAGTCCTCCCTCTCCTGTAGTGAACAGCTATGTTCTGTCGGTTCAGCCACATCAGCAAGTGTGCTGCCTGCACTCCGTGTCCATCGCATTGTCTGCACTTAGTTGTTTGTATGTAAACGCTTACATGAAATCTCCCTGCCTTCTTCCTTAACCCTCTCTCATCCTCTCTTCTCTGCATCACCTATTCCAGCCAGCATGCATGTCACCATTCTAACTGTGAATGAATCCTATGTTTCAGGCTTAGGAATGGAGTCAGAAGGAGCCCACCATTCCTAAAAGCCAACCCAGGTCATTAATATTTGAGGATTTTTAAAAATGTTTTTAGTTTTTGTATTTTGAGACAGGATTTCTCTGTTTAGCTCTGGCTGTCCTGGAACTCTGCAGAGCAGGCTGGCCTCGAACTCACAGAGTGCAGGGGATTAAAGGCCTGTACCAGCACCTTCTGGCTGAATATCTTAACTCAAAGTAAACCTAAAGTGTTTTGTCAGGGATGTAGCTTGGTGGTGCTTGGCATAAAAACAGCCCTGGGTTCAATCCCCAGCACTGTAGAAAACAAATTCCTAAGTTTTTCCGGGTGTAGTGGTACACAGCTATAATCCTAGCATTTGGAATCCAGAGACAAGAGGATCAGTCCAAGTTAAAAGGCAACCTGGTTTACACAGTGCTCTCCAGAAAAATCAGGCTACCTAGTGAGGCTGCCTCAAATTAAATAAGTAATAAAAATACTTGTCATAATATCCAGAACAATGAATTGGAATAGTCTTTAAAATAAATATTTACAGCTGGGAGCAGAGATGGTCACCCTTAATATCAGCACTTGGGAGACTGAGGCAGGAGGACTCCCACTGTGTTTGAGGGCAGCCTGGGCTATGGAGTGAGACCTCCTGCCTCAAGAAGGAAACGAAAGCTGGGTGTGGACACACACGGCTTGGCAGAGGCAGAAGCAGGTGGGTCTCTATGAGTTCAAAGCCAACTAGGCCTACAAAGAAAGTTCCAAGTCAGCAAGGACTTTGTCTCCTAAAACAAATAAACAAAGAAAAACAAAACAAAAGAAAATCAAGCAAACAAACAAAAGGTGGATAAACACATACCTGCTTGTTTAGCTTCAAAGCAGGCAATGTTAATTTCTTCTTTCAAATCCCAGTTTTCATTGGCTATAGCTTCCCCTACTTTAACAAATCTTCCAACTGCCACGTTGACAGCTTGTCCCACACGCTGAATCGCTTCCAGAGTTTTATCAGACTTTTTAGTATTATCTTTATGGTTAATAAGTGTGGTAATCTGAAAATTAAAAAAAAAAAAAGAAGACACTTTACTTCAATACTTTAAAAAAAAAGATATCACAAAAGCCAAGAAATTTAAATCCAGCATATCAGACTAGCCCAAGAAACCAAACCGTTTGCTTTAGAACTTGCAACCCAGGGGCTAGGAAGCGGAGCATCTTGCATCATTTCCCAGGACAATGCTTTTATTAATTGTAATTACAAGTTCACCTGAGGGCAGTAATCTGGGACATACACTTCCAGATACTCTCCAGATCTTCAAACAAATCTTCAAGACTTGAGAACACGGCAGGACAAATCACCGGCTCAAAGCACACATTTTCCTCGGTTCTATCTAATGGTACTGTGCACTGGACGTGTAGCAGAGCACTGGCCTAGCACTTGGGAGGTCCTTAGTCGAAAATGATATTTGAGCCACACAAGTTTACGGAACTCACTAACAGCTTTAGAATGACCAGTGCGATCTAGTCTTTCAAGCCAGTTTTGTTGTATCTGCAGCCCCAAAATACATGATATACCAAGATTTTTATCATTTAGTTTTAAGCCCTGAAGTAAAATATAAAGGGTGACATTTACAGATCATTAAAACAAATGAAAATCTTTTAAATGTCTTGAAAGAAGAAGAAGATAGAAGAAGAAGAAGAAGAAGAAGAAGAAGAAGAAGAAGAAGAAGAAGAAGAAGAAGAAGAAGAAGAAGAAGAAGAAGAAAGGAAGGAAAGAAAGAAAGAAAGAAGGAAAGAAAGAAAACTTACACATTAAAAAAAACCCAAAACACAATATAAGAGGAAAGCATTGTGTACCAAGCACTTTTTAAGCTAAAGTATTAAGAGCTTAGGATTAATAAAAATGTCTAAATTTGAGTCTTGGGGTTGTCGGCACCATGAGGGATGAGCTAAGTGATGCAGAGAAATATACTGAATGTCCCTAATTTATTTTTGTGTATGTGTACATGTGTTCATATGTGCACACATGTATGCGCATGTGTGTTGAAGCCAGAGGCTGATTTCGGGTATCTTCCTCACTGACTTTCCACCTTCTATTTAAGACAGTGTTTTTCAGTGAACCAAGAGGATTCTTCAGTTGGAGTGGATGGTCAGGGAGCTCCAAGGATCCATCTGTCTCCATCCTCTTCCATAGCACTGGAATTCCAGATGTGCAACACTATATTTGGTTTTTAACTGGGTGCTGGGATTCAAACCCAGTTCTTATGCTGGTGGTGCAGGTGCTGTACTCACTGAGCTATCTCTCCCAAGCCCTGCCACTAACTATTTTCATCTACAGTATAGTTTCAACACAATATTTCAACACAAATGTTTAGTATCTGTTAGATGCCAAGACCTCAGGATGTGTGGTGGCTTGAATAAGCATGTTGCCCACAGACTCATATATTGGCATGCTTAGTCCCAGTTGGTCAACTGTTGGGAAGGTCTAGGAGGTGAGGCCTTATTGGAGCCTCTGGGCATGGGCTTTGAGGTTTTAATAGTCCATGGAAGGCCCAGTCTCTCTTTCTGCTTGCTGCTTGTGGGTCTGGACGCTACCAATCCACTGCTTCAGAGCCATGTCTATCTGCTTTCCTCTGAAACTATAAGCAAACTCCAATTAAATGCTTACTTTTATAAGAGTTTCCTTGATCGTGGTGTCTCTTCACAACAATACAACAGTAACTAAGACAGGATACATGAGTGATTAAGACATACAATACTACCTCCAATGTTTGCAGTACAGTAGAATAACAATTCAATCACAAAATATATTTCATAGATGAAATAAAACTCTAAAAAAATGAGGAAACAGTGAATGATGAAAAAAGGTCTGTGCTACATTCAAATGAAGAACCACAGTCCTAGAGAACTAATTTTAATGGATGTTCTACGCAAACTATAACAATATGATATTGTACCCGGGAAGCCGCCGGAGACCGGCCGCTCTTTCTTCTCTGAGAAGGTGGAAGTGATAGCAGTGGGCTGGTGACTGCAGGGATGATGTATTTCAGAAAACAGAAACTGAGGGGTGAGAGGCTTTGGGGATGCGCCTGTCCTGTAAGGACTGAAGTGAGGCCAGAGGGACGAAGGCAGTGAGCAAAGTGACAGGCTCAAACCGGTGCCTGCGCCAGGAGCTGGCCCTGGAAGGCTGGGAAGCAGAGTAAAGAATACATGTTTTGAGCCAGGCGTGGTGGTGCACGTCTGTAGTTCCAGGGAGGTTGAGGCAGAGGATCTGTAAGCTGCAGGCCATTCTGAGCTACAGAATGAGTCTCAGCTTGAGCACAGTTGTGTTTTGTGCATGACTGGAGCCACAGGAAGGCTTTGAAGCGGGAATGTAGTATAATCTCTGTGATTTTGAGACATATTCATCAACTCCTTCAGACCTCTCTGTCAAGGAAGAAGGAACTTTTTTCCCTCCCAAGTATAAACTCACTTCTCATGAAGAGATGGCAGTGGACCTCATGGTGCATTTCTGAGTAGGTTTCAGGATACTGGGACGTTATCTCTTATTGTCTATCCCTGGATGTGTCTCTGTCTCTCTGTCTCTCTATCTCTGTCTCTCTTTGTCTCTGTCTCTCTCTGTGTGTACATGCATGTGCACGTGTGTCTGTGTGTGCATGTGTGTGTATGTACGTGTACGTGTGTGGTATATTTCTGCTTCTCTCCCCCCACTTCTCTGGGATCAATCACAGGGTCAAGAAGTTCACATTGACAACACATGCAGCAGAACTGAGGTTTTTCAACAGACAGATGAGTGACCTTGGGAACAGACTCCCCAGGCCAGTTCAAGCCTTTAAATTTCCATAAGCCCAGCCAAACACCTTTATTTCAATGTTGTGATGGATCTTGGTCTAGAGCCATTGTGTAAACTAAACTATTACAGAATTCTTAATTCACAGAAACTATAAGAAAAATGTTTGTGGTTTTAAGGCACTAAATTTGGGGTAATTTGCTAGGTATGGATGTGAGATGTCCCCCAAACCCCCTCAGGCTCACATGCTTAAACACTAATCCTCTATCTGGTAGCACTGTTTGAGAAGATTATAGATACTTTAGGTCAGTGGCTTTCAACCTGTGAGTCACAAACTCTTTGGGGGTCAACTGATCCTTTCATAGTGATCTCAAATCAGATATCCTTCATATCAGATATTTACATTACAATCCATAACAGTAGCAAAAATAGTTATGAAGTAGCAACAAAAAGTAAGGTTGAGGGTCACCACAGCATGAGGAACTGTATTAAAGGATCACAGTGAAGAGGTCAGTTCAGGACCTTAGGAGAATTCCCCCCAGACACCCCTCCCCTCCTGGAAGAGAGAGGTCATGAAGCAAGTAGGCACCCCTCCCCTCCGGAAGGGGGAGGTTGATGACATTCCTCAGAAAGACCAGAGGGAGGACCAACCTTTGGCCACCTGCAGATAAAGGAAGCACTTGCTACCTCATTCCCTAAGGACCAATCAGTTTAAAAGTCATACTGTTCTGCCAGTCACATTGTGCCTAGTTGCTGATACTCTATTCTGCTCCTGGAAACTGTTTAAAAACTTGCTGAACAAGCTGCTCAGGGTCACCACCTCTCCTTCAGGATAACCCCAGCATGCTGGAACAATAAATTCCTCTTGCTTTTGCATCGATCCCCGGCTCCATGTGGTTCACTCAGAGGATCCCTGGTAGCTAAGGCTCGTCAGAGTCTTACAGCAGCATTAAAAGGGTTAGGAACCACTGGTATAGAAGAAGGAGCTTTGCTGAAGAATATGTATTCACTGAGGTTGTCTGTCTGTTTGAGACAGGTTCTCACTATGTAGCCTTGGCTGGCCTGGAACTTACAGAGATCCACTTAGGGTTGGAGGCATACACAACCACACCAGGCTGGCATTGAGAGCCTATGCCCTGGTCCCTCTTCCTGTTTTCTCTTTACTCTTCCTCACCATGATAGGCTATAATCTTTCTAAAACAGTAAGCTAAAATAAACCCTTTCTCCCAAGACTTGCTTTAATCAGGGTGCTTAAGCATAGCAATAGAAAACTAATGAAGGCATTGTTCTTTATTGATAAATAGGTGATACAGATTTTGGTATCTGAACCTGGAGAGATGCTATAACAAAATGAAAAATTTGAGAGTAACTTTGAAAAAGGGCTGTGTTTGAGTGGACTTTGGGGGATGAGTAAAAAGCCCCAGGAATGTCAAGACCACTGCACAGAAGCAGGAGACTTTGGGGAAATTCTCTTAGTCAGTTTGGACTGCCAAAACAAAGAGGAACACACTGCTTACAGTTCTACAAAGCCCAGGTTCAGGCCTCCATAAGACTTGGTGTCTGGTGAAGGTCAGATCCTCATGGGTAGTGCTTTTTGGATCTTCACTTTGGTAGATGAAGCAAACAAGTTCCCTCAGACTCAACCCTAAAGCATTAGTCTCATTCAGTACTTAATCCCCTCCCAAAGGCCTCATGTTATTGACATTACCATGGGGATTAAGTTCCAATTTAAGAATTGTGAGAGGAAAGCAATATTCATACCATAACAAACGTGTAGGCAAAGCATATTAAAAAAAAAGTGGGAAAGGGATTAAGGAGACAGCTCAGCAGGTCAAGTGTGTGAAGACCTGAATTTGAATTCCAGAACCCATACAAAAGCAGTAAAAGGGACATCCAAATTCCCAAAATTTCTATGGGAGATGGGAAGTAGAGACATAGGAATCTCTCAAAGATAGCCTAGCCTACCCAAAGGCAAACAAAAAAGAGACTGTCTCAAAGAAGATGAAAGATACAAAAGATATCCAAGCTTATCCTTTGACCTCCACACACAAACTGTAGTACATGCACGTACACATTCACACACACACATACACACATATCATATCATAGAACATACAATCTCTCGCATACCTTTCTCCTTTCTCCACCCCCATATACAGGTTTTGGGGTTGGTTTTTTTTTTTGGTTTTGGATTTTGTTTGTTTGTTTGTTTTTGTTTTTGTTTTTTTAAGGTGAAAAAAATTCACTAGAAAGTAGAGGGAAAGAAACCTTATTCTGTAGTAGCAGAAGATCACCCTTAATAACAAGGAAAGTAGAAAATATCCCTCAAGAGTTAGGTGGTCTAGCTAAGGTGGTTTGAAGGGGTTTGAAGGGGCTATTGATTGCAGTAAAATATAAGCAAACAGAGAGAAGTTAAATCAAACACTGTTAATAAAAATCAAGCCACAACTTGCCGCTTTTGAAAATTCTTAGCCAGATGACACACAGTGATAAAATCATAAATGACTTGCAGGCAAAAGTCAAATCTAAGGCACCATCAAGAAAGCCAAATCTAAAGACAGACGCTAAGGGACCGACTGTAAAGTCTTGCACAGCCTTGGGAGCTTAGACACTTGTCCTCCAGCTGTCCCAGAAGGAGTCAGAAGGCAGAGAGGAGGTGACCTCTGCACAGCTCGTGGGGATGGCTTTGTCTATACATGGAGTGCAGCATGACTCACAGGACAACTAACAAAATTAATCACACTGGTAGAA
This sequence comes from Tokudaia tokunoshimensis, assembly GCA_036184795.1. Lineage (NCBI taxonomy): Eukaryota > Metazoa > Chordata > Mammalia > Rodentia > Muridae > Tokudaia > Tokudaia tokunoshimensis. Next base: position 44,029,787 of record BTHU01000005.1, read on the forward strand.
TCATCATCAACTCAGACTTAAAAAAAAAAGGATCAATGTGAAATGAGGGAGTTCCTACCACTAAGCATCCACAGGCTGAGAAACTAGCTACAAACAAGGGCTGCCTTTCATAAGAAAGGGCGACCAACTGGGAAGCCAATGCCAAGACATGAAAACAATTCTCAGTACTTGAGTTTTAATTAAGGACCTGCCAACCTGGATCCAGGTGCATTTTAGGAAGCTATTAACCAGTAGGTTTTTTCTTTCCTTAGTATAAGCCTACAAAACATCCTGCACGTCCTATTTTTTCCTACAGCTAGAAAGAGTTACACTTGGGAAATGGCTATCTACAAAAAGCCAGATTTCCAGGTCAACCTTGTGATGCAAGCTGATGCTTTGAGGAGAGGCTGTTTATGGATGGAAGAAGGGAAACAATTTACCACAGAGGTTACAGAACACAAGTTCTTTGCTACTGTTTCCTACCAGAGGCAAAGTCTCCACTCTCTCCTTAGTTACTTCTAGAAGAAGAAGCAGGGGCATCATACATCAGGAGGTAGAGTGCTGGCCTAGCATGCACTAGCCCTGGGTTTGACTGCCAGCACCACACACCAGGGCTATGGCAAACAGGCCTGTAATCCCAGCACTCCATAGGCTGAAGCAGGGGGATAGCTTCTATCTCAGCACATAGAGTAGAGCAGAAGCAACTGTGTTGTTTCTTACTCTAGAGAGGAAGGCATGGTCTCCCTGGGTTTCCATCTTTTGATCTCTAACCCCTTCACTCTAGGGGAAGCCAGTTCACTAGAACCACAAGCATGATGAAGAACTAAGGCTACTTGCCAAAGCTACAGAGATTCTCAGGTTTCCAAACAGCTCAGAGAAGATATCTGGAGCCACCCAAGTAATTCCCGGTTCTCAAATTTCCGGTTCTAAGGAGCTGACTTATTTTAATCCATTAAGTTTTGAGGCATTTTGTTATGTAGAAGTAAACATAATGTCATATGTGTCTTAAAGTAAATTCTCAGTCACTGAAGAGAATAAAAAGCAAAAATTTTTGGATTATTTATTTTTGATGGTAGATAAGTACATAAAATATATTTGATAAGGAACATATAATAAAATCCAACGTGACTCTCCACAGCTTCAGAATGACTGCTCTAACTTTATAGAAGTTTACTGAGATATATAAAGTATGATTAATTTTGCTTTGTGATTGATTTTCTTTTTTTACAGATTTTTTTTTTTTAGTTGGTTTGGTTCTGGTTTTTGTCTGTCTCTCTGTGTAGCCCTGACTGGCCTCAGAAATCTGTCTGCCTCACTCTCCCAAATGTTAGAATCAAAGGCATATATCATGGCATCTGGCTGCAAGTTCTTTATAATAAAGCTTTAATACGTTTAAAAAATGAATAAGCACCAGGCAGTGGTGACAAACACCTTTAATCCCAGCACTTGAGAAGCAGAAGCAAGCAGATTTCTGAGTTCGAGGCCAGCCTGGACTACAGAGTGAATTCCAGGACAACCAGGGCTACACAGAGAAACCCTGTCTTGAAAAAAAAAAGAAAGAAAGAAAAGAAAAGAAAAATGAATAAGCAAATAAGCAAAGCCCCCCAGTTCAGGAGATGCTCAGTCATTCTTGCTCATGTCTTGATTTCCGAGGGACAGAACCTTGTCTTTAGTCCATCACATACATGAAGGCATGATCACTAGGGTGAACTATGAGGATGGTTGTGCTATGGGTGTCCAAAGCAGGATGAGAGACATGAAAGACAGCAGTGTGGTAGTGCACACCCGAGACAGGACTGTGAGACATGAAAGACAGCAGTGTGGTAGTGCACACCCGAGACAGGACTGTGAGACATGAAAGACAGCAGTGTGGTAGTGCACACCCGAGACAGGACTGAGAGACATGAAAGACACCAGTGTGGTAGTGCACACCCGAGACAGGACTGTGAGAGTGAGACTGTAAAAGGAACAGGTACAGACGTGAGATCTGTCCTTCCCACTATAGTCCCTCAGACCTGGCAGACACTAGGGAACTCACAGTATCAGATGTAGACAGAGACCCTGACCACCCTTTCAGAGTGAAAAGAATAGGAGTGGCTACGCCTCACCCCACTCATTCGTGACATCCTAACACCCAGTTATTAGAAAGTGATTTGGTCCTCATCTCAGAGCTCCCATGAATAGGACTTAGCACCCCTAGAAGAGAAAGCAAAGGGTCCCTGCCCCTTGTATCATCATATCAGGACAAGGAGAAGACATCAGTCTAGTCTAGGAAGCAGGTGGTCTCACCAAACACTTAACACTGGGCACTCTGATCTTAGACCACCCAGCTACCAGACTGTGCCAAAATAAATGCTCATTTTTTAAGGAGTCTATGGTTTATTGTTCATCTGTGGGACTGAGGTTTGAACAATACATCCCACATGCTGGGTTCTAGCTCAGTATTGCTATTACAGCAACCCAGACTAAGACACTGTGCTCATTAAATTCTGTATTTGCATAACACTTACATTTTCCAATTATAAAAAACAGATCCTACAATTAGCCTAAAGCACTAACTATTGTTCAGTTCCCAAACAAGCATTCTGCTTTCATTCCAAGCATCCTCCCCAGGGTACAATTAGGTGTGGCTGTCTTCCTCTTAAGACATCCTGGAAAATGCTCATTCCAAATACAGTCATTGAAAATCAATATTTAGAGGAGTTAAGTCAATTCATAAAAATCTTTACTCAAGGATCTACCTATGTCCTAACATTTTCAAATGTTTAAAAAGATAGCCTCTGGGCTGGGTGGCTGAGGGCACTTGCTGTTCTTCCTGGGGACCTGAGTTCAGTTCCCAGCACCTATATGAAGCAGTTCAGGACAATCTGTGACTCTAGCTCCAAAGGATCCTGACACCTCCGGCCTCCTGGGCACTTCCACTTACATGTGCATACCCACAAGCAGACACATCCACCTACACATAGTTAGAAACAGTAAAAATGAAGAGAAAGCACACATGTTGATTATTCACAAAACAAAAAAGAGGATAAATACAGGAAAACCTCAAAGAATAACTCAAAGTGTCCTATACACCTATGAACATTTTTGTTTAATTATTCTAATCCTGTTTTATATGTACTTAGCATACTTCTATAAAAATTGAGATTTCATTTTAATACAATTCCTTATACAAAATATAAGACCAAGATTTATTATGCATAAGAGCACTAATATGCATGTTTAAATACATATATATGTATTTAAATTACATATGTAAATTCATTTAATGTTTACATCCCTAACTTCCATTGGACATTTATCTACCTATGTCTACCTTCATTATAGATAAAAAGCCTAAAGTTGGTGGAAGAATATGGCCAGGGTCACAATTCCCTTAATCACCATACCTCTCTTATCTCCTTGGATTAAGCTAAGGATGGAGGGGAGACAGTGAGAGAGCTTCCAAAGCCCTGACATGACAAATAAAAAAGTTAGCTATTATCCTTGAAAAGTAGGAAGAATAGTCGGAGTGACCACTTGCAGTTGCCCTGACAGAAAGATCTACAGCATATCCTAGAAAATGCCTGAAAGAGCCAGAGGGCAAAGGAGGTAATGGTGTGTGTGTGTGTGTGAAAAACTAGACTGGGAAAGAAGAGAACAAGGGCTTGTGTGACACCACCTATATAAGGTGTCATGAAGGATAAACAAGTATATCCCAGAAGTTAAGGCCATGACCCCCACCACTCTGCCTGGGTTGTAGTCCTGGTGAGGATGTAGCAAGTTATCAGCCTCTCTGTAACAGATCCCATCTGCAGGAAGGAGGCAATAATATGCTCAGGTTATTGTGTGAAATAAATGAGCAAGTTAATTATTGTGCTTAGAACAGTGTCAGTTACACACTTCTGCTTTCTTGCATTTGGAGGATATTCTGAATTTTTAGAACTGACATTAATATTTCATTGACAGGGGCGTTCTTGAACTACTTTGCAAAGAGGCAAGAAAGCAAATAAAACGGGAATCTGGGAAGAAAGAAAATGCAGAGTCTAATTCTCTAGGACCTAAAGGATAATCTAAAAGCCAGTCTGAGATGGAGACACTCCTGCCTGGATTTAACTCAGCAGTACATTCACAGAATTAAGAATGTAAAGTCGGCTAAGTTGCCTTAGGGAACATGAATCTGCACACACCATCCAAGGCCACATTCTTTCCCGGGGACAGAGACAGGCATGTTCCCTTTTTATAGCCTCATTTCATGTTGAATGTTCCTCTATCTTTGCTGTCAAAGGCACACTTAGATCCATTGCACCAATCAGCAAGAAGAGAAAGCCACTCATCTACTACCTTCTCCCCCAAACCATACTGAGACGAAGAGTCTGAAATATTCCCAAGGTAAAGAAAGAGATGGGAAAAGGGTCCTGATGGATGGATGACTGGATGAAAGCACACCCAGGAAAAGCTTAAGGGCAGAATGACATTCCATACCAGGGTGGAGGCATCCTTCTTCCCTTCCTTGGATAAAAACACTATAGGAGTGGCTTGGTAGCAGGAAAAAGAAATGAGTATTTTAAAAGATGGGTGTATTGCTACAGAAAACATGCCTGGTTCTTAGCCTGGAGCTTTTTAAAAAAGTTTAGATTTAAAAGTATGCAACATCAGGCCCCCTGCAGAGGTACCCACCCGTGCTCCTAGCACTGGGAGGTAGAGGACGGAGGGTGGTGAGTTTGAGTCCAGCCTAGGCTATGAAGATGCCCAGTTTTAAAACACTAAGAGTTGGGGATGTAGCTCAGTGGTATAGTGCTTGCCTAGTTCCCATACGACTTTGGGTTTGATCCACAACAGGCAAAAAGAGGGACAGTGTAGTGAGAATTTTGGACTTTTGATTTCTTTACAAAATAAAAAAAAAAAAAAAAAAAACCCACAGCAATAGGCTGGAGAGATGGCTCAGAGGTTAAGAGCACTGACCGCTCTTCCAGAGGACATCAGTTCAATACCCAGTCATGGTGACTCACAAACATCTGTAATGGAATCTGATGCCCTCTTTTGTTGTATCTGAAGACAGTTACAGTGTACTCATTAAAAAAACAAACAAACAAACAAAAAAAAAAACCAAGAAATATTATGGCTGGTTAACTCAGTTGGTTAGAGCATGGTACTAATAATGCCAAGGTCTTGATCCCTGTACGGGCCACATATGTCATATATTTGGGCCAGAGAGATGGCTCAGCAGTTAAGAGCACTGGCTGACTGCTCTTCCAGAGGTCCTGAGTTTGATTCCCAGCAACCACATGGTGGCTCACAACTATCTGTAATGGAATCCGATGCCCTCTTCTGGTGTGTCTGAAGACAGCTACAGTGGACTCATATACATAAAATAAATAAATAAATCTTTAAACAAAAAGAAATATTATAATATGTTTTCATATTAATCCCAGGTATGAGGATATGGGGCTGCTTCAGGCTGTCCAAAGCAGCTGATCATGATTTGTCTCATGCTCTATAAGGGGCATAGCTGCAGACAGTTTCTGCGATTGTGTGATGTTTGGAATTCTGGGAACTTTTCAGAGGGTGTATAAATGCTAGGACACCGAAAGGCAGGGTTGCTGGTTGTTGGGGGGGGGGAGTGGTTGTAGTTTGTTAGCAGTCATGATCAAAGAAAGAAATGAGATTCAGATCTCTCTCTGTCTCTATCTCTGTCTCTCTGTCTCTGTCTCTCTCTGTCTCTGTCTCTGTCTCTCTCTCTCTCTCTCTCTCCCTCTACCCCCCATCCTTCTTCCTATTGATAAGGAGTGAAAACTAGGAAATAAAGGGTGGGAAAAAGAGGAACCTACAAAGTAGCCAAGACCAGCAACAGGACAGACTCACAGCTATGGCGCAGTCATTTAGTCACACATAGACTCTCAGGGACTAAACACTCCACAATTAATTTAAACATCCTGTTGAAAGATTTTGGTAGTTTTTCATTTGGGACCTTCACAAGTAAAAATGTTATTCATACTCAGATTCTATGTCTCAAATATATGCAGGGGTTTCTCTGCAAATATAGACAGGGGTTGAACTGCTAGGATATTCATAGTATCAACCTTTTTCTTAACAGGGTCCCATTATGTCACTGAGGATGGCCTATTACTTAATAATTCTCCTGCCTCAGTCTCATGTGTGCTGGGATTCCAACTCTGTGCTCTTATCCCATCCTCTAACTTCAGCTTTTCTTTTCTGAGTCAGGTGCATATAGCCTCTGTGGCAAGGAACTTGCTACATCGACCAGGCTGGCCTCCAAGTCTCAGTGATCTGCCTGCCTCCAACTCCCAGAGGCTGGCACCACATCTGGACTCAGGCAGAGTAAAGTTCACACATCTTGCTTTGCTTCTGGCTGTTCTTGGTTCTTTGGTCTTTCATATAAAGTTTTAGAATTACTTTATCCAAAGATTATTCCAAATTCTGTTGAAAGTTTCATTAGAATTGCATTAAATTTACAAATCGATAGGAAAAGCTGTGTGTGTCTTGAGTTTTCTATTGGTTTAGGCATGAACATAGCACTTTTCTCTCAGTCACCCAGATCTACTTTGGCTTTCTCCAGTCTTTGCTATATACACATGCAAATGTTTCTAGTAACCTCCTATTTTACTGTCTTACTATAATTGGTATTTTAATGACTTTTTTATTAATATAGACAAATGCAACTATTCATAGAATGCACATTCTATGAGTGTACTATTTTTATATTGATAATTCTAACACAACGGGGCTCCTGATTTTTCTTTTAGTATCTCTGTACCTTTTGTTTCTTCTTGTCTTGTAGAAGGTCTGGGGTTTCCAGCATAGTTTAAATAAGTCTGTGATAGCAGGTACCAGTTTTTGTCTCTGCCTTTTAAAAATAAAGGTATCTTTAAAGTTTACTGCTGCTATAATGTCTCCTGTAGATATCCTTATCAGCTAACAAAGGCTTTTCCAACATTTCTGTGTTTGTGTGTGTTATGTATCCTTATCGGCTAACATAGGTTGTTCCAGCAATATTTTTATAATGTGTGTGCGTGTGTGTGTGTGTGTGTGCGTGTGTGTGTGTGTGTGTATGTGCATGTGTGTATGTATATACATGTATCTATGCAAGTATTATGCCTGTATATGGAGAGGTCAGAGGTCAACATAAGATGTCTTCCACAACTGTTCTCAATTTTTTTTTTGGTTTGGTTTTTGTTTGTTTTTTGTTTTGTTTGTTTGCTTGTTTTGGGTTTTGGGTTTTTTTTGTTTTTTTTTTTTTTGTTTTGTTTTGTTTTGTTTTGTTTTTTTGGCTTTCTGTTCATTTGTTTGAAACAGGGTTTCTCTGTGTAGCCCTGGCTGGTTTTGAACTCATAGAGACGCACCTGCCTCTGCCTCCCAAGTGCTGGGATAAAAGGTGTGCACCATCACTGCCTGACTCCACTTTGTTTTTAAGAAAATTTCTCAAGAACTGGCTCTCAGAATCCATCTAACTCTACCTCCTTGCCACCTTTTACCCAGTGGCTCAGGATCCAAATCCAGGTCCTCGTGCTTGCATAGCAAGCACCTTTCCATTCAGCCATTAACCCAGCCCTTCAGCATCACCCCTCCCCCCCCACCCCCACCCCCCACACACACACTGCCCCCAGTGCCAAGGACTGAACCCAGGACCTGCATCCCCAGCAAGGAGAGCAGCTCCTACTAGTAGTTTACAAAATAATTAGTTATAATTAGAAGCTGAATGAAAATGAAGGTTCTTTCTATATCCATTGCTGTGAAAGTATTTCCTTTCTAATCTGTGAAGACAGAAAACACTACAGATTTTCTGATGCTGACAAGACCTTGTTTTTTTTCCGAGAAGACCTAAAAGTCAAGACTTTAAATGTGAAAATCAGCAGTGAATTAACACAAAAATAGCAGCTAACTACCATGCCTTCTATGATGCTAATCTTACTTGTTTACCCCAAACCTTGTCCCTTTCACAGGGTCCTCCTCCCTGATTCAACATCTGAGCTCTAGGAGCATTTATTATTGATATGCTCATTTGATACTTTATATGCACTTGCCATTCTATATGCACTCTACCTACCAACTAAAATATATGCCCTTTAAAGAGCAGCAACTATAATAAATTCTTGCTTAAAGTAGTTAAAATATCCTTAGAGAGATGTGGAAATGAGTTGATGAGAGAGAGAGAGAGAGATTGAGAGATCCAAGTCAGGCTGGCCCCAAACTCCACTTCCTGAGAGCAGAGTTTACGTGAACCACCATAGCTTATGTGATCCTGGGAATCACATGTATAAAAAGGTCAGCACTCCAACTGAGCTATGTCCCCAACTCCAGTTTTAATATCTTAAAGTCAGTGAAACTTTGAAATCAGTCTAAATTATCTTTATGTACATCCGTGGCTTTGTCAGTCAAGCACCCTAACCATGGATCTCTTGATACTGTGGGGAACTTAACTTTTTCTTGTTGAGGACAGTCTGCTGTTAAGCATATCAGTTGTGGAACTGTGGCACAGATACAACTGTGGGGCGCAGAACCTCAACTGTGATGCTGAATCAGGCTTCACACCAAACAGGGAGGAGAGTTTTTTCTCCCTCTAGTTCATTTTTAGCAGCAAATTACACTTTTTCCTCTTCTGCTCTCTTGCTCCATAGTACTGGTAATGTTTTAGCAATGATACTATACAAAGTTACAGTTTTTCCAGCTTGTAGCTCTCTGGCTATTTTTTCTACACTGGAACTTTTTCTTTGTAACTACTCTGCTCTGACCTCCTCACCTCCTCTAATCTCTAGAAGGGACATGGGAGTGGCTAAAAAGCAGACCACTAGAGCCGAGTTACCTGGATTCAAACTTCACTTGGGCATTTAAGATTGAAATTCCTAACAAGAAGTTAACTAATCTAACTAACAGTCCATTTCTTCATCTGCCTTCTGAGAACATCCACACACCTCACCTCAGGGGTGGGCTTGAATTAAATGAGTGCTTAGAACACAGCCTACTTCTAGTACTAAATAGATGGGTAAGGCACAATCAGTCTCAAGTCCATCACTCCCATCTCTCTCCATTCCTCGACACTTACGGGGTGTGGTTGTTCTGGTGATGGGGAGTTCCAGGAGGTCTCCAGGGTGGAAGAAGGTGTGAGTGCTAGAAAGGAAATGGCAGGGCTCTTTCCCTGCATGCAACCATTACTCAGGAAGAGGGAAAGCCGCAGTGACAGGTATAGTCACCATTGCTCCATTAATCACAGGATGCAGGAAGAAAAATGGGGATATTTACTTAATTAGCATTAGAAGAATTTAGGAAGCATATATAACTACGATTTTCAAATATTCTTGGGACCGGGCTGGAACAGGCAGTATTTAAAAGTCTATGAAATATTGACAACCTCCCTTTCATTAAACGTGTTTATGTAAGGCATTGGTGGCCAGGAGTTGAGGTTGTTGTAAGAAGTCAGAAATCATCTTTTAATTTGGAGTCGGATAAGATAATTTAAGATTCTTTCTACCTCTAAAATCTTGGTAATCCTGGCATGAGTCACCAAGGTGTTATAAGCTTAGTATGAGTCACACATCGCCAACGCATGGCCAAAGACAAAATTCCTCACTTGGTGTTTGGCACAGTACCCTAGCTGTAGAAGAGGAACTCTAGCCCTCGGGCTATGTATAGTTCAGCTCAGAGAAAAAAACTTTTTTTTTAATTAAGCACATCAGTTAGCTGATTCTAGACTTCTTTTATAACCCACAAATACAATAATGCACTAATCCCAACTGAGACCCGCAAAAGATGTGCATCAATCAGGATTAAGCCACAAGCACTCATTCCTGTTACTCTGCAGAGTTCTAGCAGACACGTTGTGGGCAAGCAAATGACAGGGAGAGACGGGACAGGTGGCCGGAGTGGGTGGGAGTTGGGCGAGCCCACACATGACCAAGGGAACAGGACAAAGGCCTTGGAGAACACGCTGGAGTAGGAGGCAAACTGGAATGCCTTAGTCTGCACCCAGCGCCTGGGTCTGGCCTGAGATGCGGACAGCGGCAGCGGCCGCCAGCTCGGCTGTGGGAGCCAGGGGACCCCATAGGGGTCCTACTGACCCACGGCTGGGCCTCACTCAGAGCCACAGGGTCAGGCGGGTCCGGCTGCCTAGGCCGAACAACGCACCTGCTGGGTTCCAGCGCCTCACCGCGAGCCCAGGAGTAGCCGCCCGGCTCTGGGCCCCCACGCGAGTCCCGCCGTGCCGCCGCCGTGCTCGCGGAATGCGGGACAGCGCCGCCTCCCGCCTCGCCATGCCCGACCGAGGAAAGAGCGCCCGCCGCCATCGTGGGAAGCGCACACGGGGACCAGGGGCCGCGGTACCTGAGAAACCAGGGGCAGAAGAGTCTGTTCCACCGAGCGCGTTCTGATCTCCAGTCCCGAGTCGAAGGCGAAGCCAGACGCGTTGGAGGAGTGGACAGCTCCCGCACCGCCACCGCCCGGGACTGGAGAAGCAGCCATGGCCCTCCAACGATAGTACAGCGCGCTATCCGCACCTCTGCCCGCCCGCCAACCAACCTCCCGGTGGCCCGCCGCCTCGCCGCACCGAGGCCCCACCCCTACCCTTGTGCCACTACTTCGGCCCCGCCTCCATGCGACCCTGGGCCCGGTAGCCCCGCCCCCAGGCCTGCACCACCGCCCTGGCCCCGCCTTCGCAGCCACCCCACTCTAGCTAGTTCTGCCCGGCTCCCTGGCCAAACCCCCTCTACGCCCCGCCCACTGACCCACAATCTGGCGCGCAGCAGTCCAGGCTCATCAGTTCTGCCTCTAGGGTGGCACGCCCCCACCAGCTCCGCCCTAATACCTGGGCGGCCCCACCCATCCACTGCCATTGTCCCACCCCGCGGGCCCGCCCCCTGACCACCCCAGTGCCTCTTCGCTACTCCAAAGCATAATTTATCTAGAGCGGGGAGAATCAAGACACCTGAGAGCCTCCACAAGTTCATGTGTCATTTTACCAGAATACAACCGTCCCCAACAAAGTTTCCCACCAAATCCATTTGCTTCAAAATTCAATTCTGAATTCCCGTAAATATTTCTACATGTTTTGATGGTGAACCTCACTTGTAACCATCTTTCTTTCAATGGCTTCCGAAGAAAGTCAGTCCCATTTCGCCTCCACTTCTATTTTCTGATTATATCTCTTACAGAGTTGAAACATTTGATAATACATTCACATAACTATCTTGATACTCAGGAAGGCAGTGTATCTTGCAGTTATCTTTAGAATTCATCTTCAAGAGGAAAACAAAAGTTTGGGCTCTGTTAAATATTCTTTTAAAAAACTTTTAATAGTTATTTTTAATATTAGCCAAGAACTCGCAGCCTGTTAACTGCTCCTTGAATGAAAAGATGTGTCTGACTGAAGTCACTTAAGGCTAAGAATCCATTCTCTCAGCCCAACCATGAGTTCACACACAGAATCCCTGTGGTGAGAAGGGGAGCCAAAGCTCCTTTTCCTCCAGTTTCCAGGAACAAAGCCAAGGAAGGCATTCAGAAGCCTGTATCTCAGAAAGGATTCTAGACTGACCTTAGGAAGGTTCCAGCAACTGACTGAGCAGCACAAGAAAGCATTCTGAAGGACCATAGCACATGTGGGGCAAAAAGGAATCTGAGACTGGCTTTCTCCATCCATCAAGTTAGGCTGATGGGTACTGGAAGGGAAGCTGCAGGACTGTTTCACCTGGAGAGAGCAAAGAGTAGGCTTTTCTTACCACAGAAGGAAGAGCTCCTGAATTCAACCCTCCGTCCTCCAATTCTTTTCTTGTAAGTTGTGTCTACATGTGGGCATGTGCCTGTGAATGCAGTGCCTGAAGGACAGAGGCATCAGATCCCCTGAGTTGAATTAAGGGGGTTGTCAGCCGTCCAACACAGGTGTTAGGAATTGAACATGGGTCCTTTGGAAGAACAGTATGCACCCTGAACTGCAGAGCCATTTCTCCAGGCTCCTGGTCTCCCAACATTTACCTTAAACCTCTCTCACACCTTACCTACAAGGCGGCCTCCTGCCAACCCACTGAGGACTTCTGCCTCGGCTATGGACCCTCTGGCCTCTTGATGGTGTAAACGCTTACTCCTCAGAGAGCTTCCCTCATGTAAGATGAGACTCAATTTCATAAAAATACTGGCACCAGTACCGATATTGACACCAAAGGTAGGACACGCAGGGAAAGTCTGGATAAAGTTCAAATTCCTCAAGAAGAAGAGGCTAAGTTTATCACCTGTTTCATCCAACATTTGTAACTTTATTTCAAAATATAAATATTTTACATTTTACAAAGATGTTATTACATCAGTAAGTTGTAAAAGCAAATTAAAGCTAAGAAACGGCATTTGTGTAATAAAGAATATTTATTGTTTCATCTGAACACTATTTTTCTTTTCAAACCATCTCCTTCACCTGAGAATGCAGAGGCAATATATTTTCAGAGTTAAATAATTACAACGGTATGTTCAATTTTAGTTTCACAATCAAAGAGTATGTGGAGTACAACCCAAGTCCTTGAATAAGTGGCACTACAGGGACAAAATGTAGAAAGAGTCACATTTCTGGGTCACTCCAATACAAAAGAATTGGTTTTCACAATAAGCAAAAACAGTGTGAAGATCTGTTTCCATACCTTTCGTCGTATACATAAAGCTAGAAGGAAAGACCAGTATAAAGAACTTTGGACTTGGAGTCAGAGACTCTGTAACCAAATTCTGGCTCTATCCTTTTAAGATGTAAACTTCGGAGAGAGAAGGGCAGGAGAGGGGGAAAGAGAAGGAATCAGCAACAAACTTTTCAGGGCTTTTAGGACTTTGTACAATCACTGTAATACTGTCTGGCTCACAGGGTTGTCCCCAAAGGTGTCTGAAGTTTTTGTTTGTTTGTTTGTTTTAAGATTTATTTATTTACTATATGTAAGTACACTTTAGCTGTATTCAGAAACCCCAGAAGAGAGCATCAGATCTCATTACAGATGGTTGTGAGCCATCATGTGGTTGCTGGGATTTAAACTCACGACCTTCGGAAGAGCAGTCGGCGCTCGTAACCACTGAGGCATCTCTCCAGCCTGTGCGTGAAGATTATAAAGTGCCATACAAAAGCAACTGCTAAGATGCAGTATCAACATCACCAATACATTTGCATTAACTAATTCTTGAGTAACTTGCAAAACCAAACACAAATACTGACTTTGTGTGCCACAGGTGGGAAAGAAACTCCTTGCAAGGACGGCTCTGGGCAGTTAATGTGCCGTCTTTCTGGTTATCTCATTGCACTGCTGGGACTTGTCACCAATGCCATCTGACCACGGTAACGAATTCACTGCCTGTATTTTCACTGGAGATCATCTTCTAAAAGACCTGTAAACTTGACCAAAAACTGGTTGAGATGCTCAGAGAAATGGGGAAAGGATAGGAGAACAATATCAAGTGCAACAGTCTGTCCCCGCCTAAGATTAAAATGTGTCATGGCAGAATACAAGTTCATAGACACCCCAGGGAAAGGAAATAACTTAATTTTAATTGACCGTGGAATCTCCCCTCCCATGGCAGCTTTTCCATTACAACCCTATTAGCTCTGCAAACAACTGCCATAGAGAACTTCCCACTCTCTCTTTTCTTTTTATTGATTTATGACAGCAGTGGCGGAGCTATGGAGAAGACAGAGGAGCAGCAGAAGGCAGGCTGGGGACGAGGCTCTGCACTCCACTCTGAAATCTGCTGCTAACTGCCTGCTGCGTGAGCTGCTTTACCCATATTTGTTTCCTTTTCTAAAACAAACACATAATCTGATTACAACAGCCCACTCAAGCACCAAGCTTTTGTGACACTGGTAAGAAGACTCTTTACCTACAATTCTCCAAGTGTTTTTAAGCTATCCAGAAGGCTGTTTAGTGGGTTCATATCTTAGTTTTTCCCAGAACTTAGTGAGTTAACATATTTGATAGCATAATGAGCAAAGACTAGAAACTGATAAGTAGAAAATAAATACTAGTTACTCTTTGCAGGAACAAAAATTTGGGAGTATGTTGCCATAAGCAATTTTCACTGTGAAAAGGGCAAAGTCCCACTGTGATACTCTCGGAAAGTCTATGGAGATCCTCAGAAGATTCTGGAAGGTTAGGACTGGAGTATGGTATTTCCCCACAGACTAGGTTAAAACCTCAGGACACCACCTAAACAAATGTATTCTAGTCTAAACCCTATTGGCCTGAAGTTCCCAACACTTCTTGCCATACTTCTCAAACAGTCACCCTGCAAAGTGGGAAATGGAGAAATGCAGAAGTCCTAAGAGAGCATGGTGAGTTCATATCAAGGCCAAGGCAAGCTAGAAGACCTTTCCTGCAAGTGCTTTGCTGCCTGTACACTGGTAGAAATGGCTGTCATCCCCAAAGCCACAGAGTTTGGACACAGGGCCTCTACAAAACACATCTTGGTCACCACTTTCCAACCCAGGCTCATCTCAGAGCCCAAAGGAAAGCAACTGGTTCTCAGGGAAGAAGGGTCAGGACTCTCATGGTTTTAATATCTAATCCTAGCAGCCAAAGAGGCTGGTACATCACTTCTAAAAATAAGAGTGTGAGATTTAGGCAGGATGTATATAACATGGAATTTACATTTCTAGGCCTGCACCTCGTTCTTGTAGCAAAAATAGTAGTAAATGAATGTGCACAGCTTTTTAGCTCCCCTTATAACAATTCAGTTTAAAGCTGACAGTAAATGGTAACTTGAAACTAACCCTTAATATATCTATATAATCCATGATGCTATGGAAGATTTCTGTTCTCAGTTTTACTGAAGCTACTTTTACTTCATGGGTGCATTCTCCTGAACTATGAGGTCCTGTTTACACACACACACACACACACACACACACACACACACAAAATGCACACATATAAACATGTATAAAGTAGCCAAAAAAAAAAAAATCTGCCTACAAGTGGCGCCCAGAGAAGGTGTTAGGCAGAATAGGAAACTTGGTTCCTAATGCCGCAGGAGTCAGGAGGGTATGAAGGAATGGATATTCTGTTTCAGGACATCAACCAATGTCAGGAGCCATAATGGGACAAACTAATAACTAGCAGGTGATCATCCTGAAATGGCCTGCTTTGGATTATTATATAATCTGCAACAGGTACATCCTTATTAAGCAAGGCTGTAAGGATTCGTTTTAGGAAGATCTCTGCTCTTAATATGCTTTTCCTGTTATTATTAAACATATATAACAATCACTAAGTAACAGCACACCCCTTTGGAGCAGATCTCTGCAGATCTACGAAGATGTACTGTCTTGTGCTGATGCTATATAGACAAATAGGTGACTTAAGTCTTAATGATGATCCAATAAGAATCCCTAAAATTATATGTGATTATTAAGCTCTTTTATAGCAGGACTGCTATTAGGTCCTTTTCTGATAGTCAAAACTGCAATGAGAACTCCGCCAGTCTCCCAAGTGTCACCAATTAATTGCTCTTAGATGGTAACCAGACTTTCTCCTACTCAGAGCACATTCCAAGAGGCTGTAAAACAATTAACCAAAGGTCATAAAAAGGGAACTAACTATTTATTATAGGTGCTAGGACAGAAGATAAAATATTGACTAGGTTTATCTATACAAAACTTCACTAATAACTTAGTTATGGTTTTAAACCTTCAGTGAATCTCTGGAGCTGAGACAGGTGATGAATGTTTAGCCAGATAATTGCAAATGGATATACATGTAAACATTCTCTGTTGTAAGCTTCTATTTCAATTTATGATTTGATTTTTTGTGTGAAGTTGTGATGAACTTCGTAACATGTGATCATGTATTCTGAAAGATGTATAAGTACTGAGGACGAAGAGATGAGGAGAGAGACAAGAATATTTTGCCTTTCCCCACTTAGAGATTGTTTCCCTTTCCTCACTTAGAAGAATTTTTCCCTTTCCCTGCTTAGGATCTTTCGGCTTTCCCCATTAGATAGCTTTCACAGGATTTTTTTTTTACAATGTAGTAATAAATGCTATAATCATTTTCTAAGTGTCTCTTTTTCTTCCTGTGACTTCTGATTAGCAGGCTGAAAGTTAGAGCCCTTTAGTTCCTGCTGAGATAATACAAAAGCTATTTACTTAATCCTTTGCAGTTTGAGGAAGAAGTGCTAGCCTCAAAGGATCACAGAAGGCAGGTCAGCTACAGTACCAATGTAGCTTAGATTTAGGTAAGTCTACTTTTTTATTATACAGCAATCCTAAATATCTCCTAAGACAAAGTTCTAGCCTCCGCCAATCAATCACAGGCTATGCCCATCTTCCAAACACAAGGCACTCCAGAGATTGAGTTTCCAAATTTATGAGTGGCCACTGCAAAAATAACAACAGCCCTACACTTAAATAGTTGACTGATAAGCCTGTATGGGTAGAGCAATGGCCCTTAACTAAGGAAAAATTGCAGGCACTTGAGCAGCTAGTACAAGAGCAGGTGAGGCTTACCATATAGGAGAGTCTAACAGTCCATGGAATTGGCCTGTGTTTGTTATAAAAAACAATCAGGAAAATAGAGGATGTTATCAGATTTAAGAATGCTGAATAGAGTAATTCAACCACTGGGACATTTACAGCCAGGAATTCCTTTACCTTTTTCATTACCTAAGTCATGATGGCCTACGACATTAATTGATTTAAAAGATGGATTTTTCACAATCCTTTTGCATGAGCATGATAGGGAAAGATTTATTTCTCAGTACTTAATATAATAGTGGTCCAATAAAGTACTTCCAAATGGAATGTTAAATAGTCCAACTTTATGTCAATATTTTGAGCAACAGCAGCAAGAAATAATTTGTAGGCAATTCCCTCAATCTACTATCTATCAATACATGGATGATGTATTGTTTGTTGGCTGATTCTAACAAAGATACTTTAGAAAAATGTTTTAAGAAAACACAAAAATTCTGCCATGCTGGGAATTACAGATCACTCCTGAAAAAATACAGAGAGTAGATTCGATTAACTATTTGGATTATAAAATAAGTCAGGAAAAAATTTGACCATAAAAGATAGAGATCAGTAGAGATCAGTTGCAAACTCTTAATGATTTTCAAAAATTAATGGGAGATATTAATTGGCTATGGCCTACAACTAGATTAACTCCTCAAGTAATTTGTTTCAACCGTTACAAGGAGATTCAGACTTAAAACAGTATAAGACGGTTAACAGCAAAAGTAAAGAGTTCACTCACGGCAAGATGCATATGTGGATCTCACAGATCCTAAACTGGATTGTATTTTGATTTTTTTTGCCTTCAAATTCTCCTACATGGCTCATTATACAAAGGGAAGACAGTATCATAGATGGATTTTCTTAGCACACAAATTAAAAAGTTAAAAACTTACATATACAGAAAAGGTTTCTGATTTAATTATAAAAGGTAGAGTAGGACTGTATCAGTAACAGACACAGCCGAAATTGTGGTGCCTTTTATTAATGCTGAGTTTATGTCACTATGTGTAATCAATGAAGATTTGGAAAGAGCTTGAGCAACTATTTGGGAGAAATTGAGCTTGTAGCAACTATTTGCAAGAAATCCCAAAAGCAAGCATCTCCAGTTTATAAAAAGAACTAATTGGATTCTCCCAAATATTGTAAAGGGAATGCCAATTCCTGATGCACTTACAATCTATCCTGATGCAAGTAAGTTGAGAATGGAAGGCTATAAGTCAGACAAAATAAGCAAAGTAATCCAAAGCCCACAAAGTTCAGTTCAAAAATCCGAGTTGTATAAAATTCTTATGGTATTGTTACATTTTAATGAATCTCTTAATAATGACTGACTCTCAATATGCAGAAAGAGTTGTTTTGTATATAGAAACTGCTGAATTTGTTCCGGAAGGTTCAGAATTATCTTACTTGTACAACTGCAACTGGCAATTAGAAATAGACACTATCCATTGTATATTACTCATATTCAGTCTCATACAGGTTTAGCAGTCTATTGGCAGAAGGAAATGAGGAAATTGAACAATTATCAATGGGAAATGTATTAGAAGCCTCAAAATTTCATGAAAAAACACCATGTTAACAATAAGGTTTAATTTCTATGACTTGGCAACAAGCCAAGGAGATAAGAAAGTGCCCTACTTATTCTCTGTATAACCAAACTTCATTGCCTGCTGAAAGTGGTCCTAGAAGTGCCAAAAGACGAAATCTGGCAGATGGATGAAGTGTTTCATTTTGCAGATTTTCGAAAACTAAAGTTTGTACACCATACCACTGATACATATTCAGTTCAATGGGCAACTGCTTTGAGTTATGAGAAGCACGCGAGCACGCAAACACACGCACGTGTATACACACACACACACACACACACAAACAAACAACAACAACAAAACAAGCCAGCCATATATATCCTCTTCTTCCCATGTCAAATTCTATGCAAACTCTTCAAGATAGGTTAGGTTAAGGACTAAAAGACTCTTACCACCTCATGTTATCTATTCTCTCTGTCCTAGGAAAATTCTGTAAAACCTCCTCCCTGTGCCTGACACATGCTAGGGTGTTTTTCCAATTGGTAGCCTTCCTGGATTCACTATAGCAATGGAGTAGCTTGACTTTCCTGATCAGGCCACTGTGGGGGACTTCTGCTCTTAAAATTTCAGGACAGACTTATACCATTGCCACTATTTTAGGAAGCTCTAAACTTAGAGTTCAGAGTTCCCCTAGAGATTCACATTCAAATTGAGAACTATCCTATCAACAACTATGAATTAGCTCAAACTTAGTTGTTTGCAAATTTGCCTTTACATGGCTAAAAGTCATTGGAGCAACATAATTTGTATATGGACACAAATTCACTGTGTATGTTTGCTGCTTATGAGCATGTGTTAATTATAACTATAAACTTATCACAATATAGTATAAAAACAAAAACTTGGTTTATCTTCTCAACCATTTTAACGAAAGAATTTTAGATTTAGTATGATTTACATGATCTGGCTGGCATTTAAAGTGAGAGAAGCCATCTTAGGAGTCATCTCCCACAGCACGCTGTGGTCCTTGGCATGGTGCCTAGAATTTACTAATGCTCAAGAAATGTGTTAATGAGCAAATGACCAGCTTATTAAAGAACAGAGTAAGTGATCTAACAGTGGTCAGATCTAACAGATAATGGATTAACAGGTCATAATGTTGAAGGATTCATGATACAACCAGGAACAGTATGAGCTATATTCTACACAGCAAGTCAAACGATACTGCAGTATGTGTGGGTTTTATTAATTGTGAGATCAATCAAGTTATAAAGTTAGTAAGAAGTTTTAAGAAAAACTTTAAACTGCTTTCAAAAACAAAACAACAAATCAAAATCCCTTCTGCTGCACATTCCCTCGGAAGCACAGGACAAGCTAGAGAGGCACAACACTAGGAGCTGAGCTCAAGTTCCAGCTGTGTAGTGTGTCACGAAGCAGGACAACTCTTTCATATGAAATAATTAATGACAACCTCTGCTAACAGGACTGGGAAACTGTCAACGCCATAAGAAATGCATTCTGCAGATGTGACATCAGAAGACAGGAGGTAAGTTACAACACTTGGTGGCTTTGTGCGGCCGCTGTCCTGAAGCTTAGCCCCCACCAGTGTGACACTCCTCAGAGCACAAATCTCTGAGAGCTGATGTGAAATGCATGTAAAGTAATATGCACAAAGGCTGTATAAAATGTAAAGCACTATGCTGGTTGTACCATATCTGAGATACGTACAAACTTATATAGTCCAACTCAGCAAGCATTCGTCTAGACTCCTGTGTGCAAGGCACTGTGCTAAGTGGCAGAAAAGAGGAAATTCTGCAGCTAAGCAACTAACGGCGAGTTCCCAGTAAAGAACTGAGGGCACACATAACAAACCAGGGGGCCACTGCACCTCAGAGTCTGTGCTTGTAAAGCAGGTAAGAGAGGAACACTGTGGGCATGGATTCCATCACATCATTACTATTCATAGCAGCTCAGTAGGGATCTTTTCAGTGTGGTCAGAAAAGTTGTAAAAATCTGGAGAGCTGGGTAAGAGGAAGAGAGGAAGCGCTGCGCTCCTCCTACATCTGTCTCTCCTTACAGCACACACACCCCATTTTTACCTAAAGGGTATCAGACACCCTTTTCTGCTTACTGAACTATACTCCACAGGGAAAGCTTTGTCACTGAAAAGGGCTAAACTCCTACAGCAGGAGAAAAATTACACTGGATATACGTTTAATAGCAGGTAATTCAGAATCCTTAAAATAACTTATAAATAAACACTGCAGCAGATAATCAAAGAGGGCAATTTCAAGCCTTGGTACCAGTGCATGAACTGCAACTTTCAAGTCATCTTAGCATGAGCTGTGAGCAGACATAGTTCTCAACTCTCAAGCTGTGTATTAAAATGTGAAGCAGCCTAGAGCAAGTTCTCTTTCACTTGGTGTTCTGCATGTAAGGCTGGAAGGCTTCTGCTTCTTTTCTGGGTACCCCTGCCTGCCAGACGCAGCTGACAGAACAGAGGTCAAAGCTCAGAGGACTCACTGTCAAAGTGAAACTCCCCAGAGAAGTCACTGCAGTGAAGTCATGTCAATCTACTGAAGATTTCAGATCTTCAGAAATGTCACGGAAAGTCCTAAAAGAAAAAAAAGGGAGAATGGTTGGCTTTGCTTTGGAAAGGAGTGGGGTTAGTAAAACTATGAGGGAGGGGCAAGTCCAGAACCAGTTATCATACAATATTGTATTCTTTCATAAACTTTAAGAGGTAGAAGAGATTATAGTCACCATTTTTGGAATTTTCACAAGACAGTTTCAAAATCTCTTAGCCTTTGTTCTGCATAAACAAGAGCCCAGTTTGGGGCTGAGTCCATTGTCTCTTATCTGAGACTCCCCGGACTTACCTGAAGCACAACTGGCCATGTGACTGGATTTTGGCTAACGAGATGTTACAGAGAAGTGTTGGGCAACTTAGGAGCAGTTTCTTGGCTCCTAGAAGGTCTAACTAGCTAGAAAATAGATATGATGTTAAAGAGAATAAGCCTTGCTGATCAGACTAATTACTGATAGAGTCTTGTTAGGAGGAAGGACCCTGGTGCTACACAGAACCCAAGCCCTGCAGGGCGGAGTGGCAGACAGACTTGGGAAGGAGTTTTTATCACCTGACTTGTCCCACGTCAGATAAGCTAAGTGAAAACTGCCCAGTGCCAAGAGTGCCAGCCAGGATCTGGACAGGAAGGTCTAATGCAGAGCCATGGTGGCTAAACAGCCTTTGATATAGCTGACAGGCCTGTCATAGTATCACCTGGTGAAGTTAAGATGCTCACAGCCAGCCAATGGGTCAGGGTCAGAGGTTACCAATGAACATGTGCTCCAGTATCTGATACCTTAGAAAGTCTTAAGTCAAGGTTGGCACAGCATTCTGACAGTTAAGAGGCTAGACTCAGGCATTTGCTTAAAACACTAAACCTGGAATGCCCCCTGGACTTCTTTTTAAACATGTAAAAAAAAAAAGTAAACTATCTTCTTGTTGTTTTGAGTTCAACTGATATATAGGGTTTTTATTATTAGCATTACTACTATTATTTAATCAAACCTATATATATATAGCCAGTTTATTAGGAGCCATTTAGAGAGAAAGCATACAACTTTTAAACAGAATCATCCAGTAGGAATACAAAAGATATTTGACTTCAGAACACTAGCATTTTTCAAAAATCTAAAATTGTTGAGATTTATTTAATGTGTTTGAGAGCTTTGCCTGCACGCATGTACATGCCCCATGTGTATGTCTGGTGCCTAGAGGAGTATCCAATCCCCTAGAACTAGGTTTACAGATGGTTTAAGGCAACCATGCCTAAACCAGCATCCTCTGCAAGAGCAACATCTAGTCTGCACTACTACTAAGCCATCTCTCCAGGTCCTCAAGAGCAATTTTCAATTTACATTTAGTCTGTGACCATATATATACAGCATGTTGAATCACTGTTCCTTCTTATATCATTTTCTTCCAAGTTGAATAAAATTAATTTTGTTTTTATAGCACAGTCAACCATCAGTTACCATAAAGTGCTCAACATTTTCACTAGAAACAGCTGAAAGACAACAAGGGGCTATCATGGTCAAGTTCAGGGAGCAGTGTAAACATTCACAGCACAAGGCTTTTTGCTTAACAGCTTATAAGGCAACTCTAACTTCAAAAGCAATTCCAAAATTCTGCCACCTCCTCCTCAACTCTGTCTTGAGCATTTCAGTCCACACAAACACACAGGATTAGACAAAGCAGAAATAAACGGAAGTTTAATCTTACAGTACAATGAACAAAGCCCTTCAAGGTCAAGAGCAACCCAGGCAAACGTTACAGAAGAGATAGCACTCACATACACCTACTTGTCTAGAAGCTATCAGAGACAGCGACCAAAGCCCTCCTTCCCAGCCCTCAGAACAAGAAGACTAGTAAGTCTCTACTTTCAAAAGCAGATATGGAAGGACAAGGCTTTGAACGGGTTTTTGTATTACCTGACTAAATACCACATGAATATAAAAACACATGCTGACAGAACTGAACAGTGAAACCCAAGTTTCCTTAAATACTTGTGTTATCGTTTGAAAATATTAAGTAAATAAAACAATGAAGATGTATGTCCATCTATGTGTCTATTATTACTCAACTGTCCCCATTTCTGAGCATTGTACTTGGCAGAGCCCCAGCCTCTATCCCCTAAAGTTCTAACAATGCATCTAGCCACGGCCAAATGTGAGTGCACGCATGCATGGGAACTGGGGGGTAAAGACTTACCTCTGCACCTCTGTCAGAACCACCGCTGCAGGTGTCTATTTATGTAACTATCCTCAGAGTGTTGTCTGGGCTTGTATTTTCGCATTTGAAGACAGGCACAGTTGGTTAGAAGCTTTTTCCAACAAATAGGACTTCAGGTGGTGCACAATTTTGATAAGCCCTGGAAATGTTCTTACAACTAATAGTCTAAAAGCATTTCTTAACATCCTGTAAGATTTATCCTTTTACATCATTAAAAATTTCAAAGAAATCTCTAATTTATGAATAAAAAGTCTGATGGCCTGAAAGACAAAGATGTATAAAATAAGACTAACACTATGTTAGCCTGGTGAATTCAATGCTGCCTCCTGGCCTAGAAAACCTGGATGAGCTTTCCCAGGAAAGAAAACTAAAGTGAAACAAGCTTAGGAAGCAGTCAGCCAACAGTGGCCAGACAACAGTAGGGGGTGACAGTCCCAAGAGAAGTGTCAGCTCAGACCCTGGCAGTGAGGGTAAAGGGCAAGGACAGACTCAGGGACTGGATGAGGATGGTGAGACACGACAGCTACAGAGTTAGGACACACTAGGGGTTTGGTGTGTTCAGGGGGATGGAGCATTGGTTAAAATAGGTCCGCTTGCAAGCCTGGAACTCTGTGAACATAGGGCAACTTAACATCTCTGAACTAAGTCACCTAAGCATCCTGGAAAATACTAATAGGTTCAGAACAGTAATGAACACCAGCAAAGCCAGGCCTGGTACATTCCTTTTACTCCCAGAACTCTGGGGGTTGAAACAAGTGAACATCAGTGAGTTCCAGGGGAGTTGGGGCTACAGAGAGAGACTGTTTCAAAAAACAAAAAAAATAAAAACAAAAACAAAAAAAGATAATACATGATGTTTTTATCATGGGATTCAGCACATAGTAAGTCTCAACAAATGTTATAAGTGTTGTTTGTGTTACTACTTAAACAGTGCTTAAAACTCTCTACTAAGGAGTGGTGGATAAAATACACACTTCCTTTAGGCCCCGAACGCTGCAGCTGGGAGTTGATGGGGTGAATCCAACAGGCAACCACTTGGACTTAGCCACCTCTGAAAAGCAGGAACTCCAAGCCAGTATTAGAAGGAGCCTAAAACAACCTAATTCACTCAGCAAAATACCCAAAAGGTTCAGAAGCAGGTCACACTGTGGGTTACCTAAGAGAGTGGAGGGTGGGACTAAGCAGTGACCTGCGGCTCATCTAAGAAAGCACCACCGCCCCCTCCACCATCTCCTCCAACTTCCACCAAACCAGGCAGATGATCCTTCTTTCCCACTCCTTGCTTTTCTCTGGAGAAGAGAGCGAGTTTTGCACTCCACAGCAGAGATGCGAGCGAGTGTGGCTGCGTACTGGCACAGGGTACTACACCCACAGCAGATCTCTGCATCTCAACTCATCGCCCCCTCCCTGCTCCTGGCTGCAGCCAGGCTTGCAACCTCCAGTTAAGAGCTCTGAAGATCTTTCTGTAAGGAATTATCAGTGCACAAAAGAGACCAAAAATCACAGTCATTAAGGTTTGCACAGAGTATGGACTTGTCAGATTATATTAAAGCCACACATATAATAAATAGCCCACCTACAACTTCAGTGTCTTATTTTTAACATGAGCTGAAAATCAAAAACTTTCACTGATATCATTGGTGCTGGGAAAAGTCAAAGCCTTGTTTTTCACAATAAGCTTGGCAAAAACTGCCCACATGCATGAATGACTGACAGAAATAATGCTGGGTATCTAACAGCCCGCGTTTCTTCTTTCCCAGCACTCCCCCCCCCCGCCCACCTGATGATGCAACTTCCTACTCTTATCTTCTCTTGGTTCTATACATTGGTTTCTCTTGCTTCATCTTTCAGTGAATCTTGGTTTATATACTAAAAATCATTAGAAGACACATACACCCCCATAACAACAAAACATTAAGAAACTCTGTCATTCTCTCTAGAAGCCTAAAGTAGTATCCTTTCACTGTGCAGGTACCCAAGCACTTGCTATGAAGAGGAAAAACAAACAGATATGGTAGTAGTACACACTGTACTCAGGAAGCTAAAGAGTGGACTGTAAATTCAGCTGGCCACAGTCAGCTACATAGGAGGCCTGCCTCAAGAAAGGGAAGAAGGGAGGGGAGGGGAAGATCTAGTCCTTGTGTTAACATCCCCAGTTGGTGAAGCCTTTGTCAGGCACCTCCATCCCTCTGCTCTATCCTTCCTGAGAAAACTGACTTTTCTCAGCCATCACTAAATGGGTGTGTGGGGATGGAGAGCTCTGGTTCTCAAATTTGGAGGCAGAGGAAGGTGGATCTCCAAATTCCAAGTCAGTCAGGGATACACAATGACACAGTGAGATCCTGCCTCAATAAAAATATAAATAAACAAAATATAAAGGTATTAGCACCAATGGGCTTCTGAGCAACTGACTCTAACACAGAAGCTACTTTGATCAATTCAAAAGGCATGCTATTTAAGACAAAATGAGCGCAGTACACTTTAAAATTTTACCTAGGAGAGAAGTGTGGAAGGGGAAACTGAGTTTTAGATATAATACATGATATAGATAGACAGAGATAATAGACAGACAGACAGACAGAGACAGACAGACAGACAGAAGTACAGAAGTGTAAACAGACTGTCAGACCAACTTCTCAGTGACTCAAAGTACATAAGAATATATGACACAGAACTCAGTGCTTTCCCACTGATGACAAGCTGGGCAACATAGTAAAGTCTCTAGAAGGTTAAACCTGAAACTGTTGCTGTTTATTTTGTTTCTAAGCTGTATGTTCATCTGCATGATTTACACAGAAAACCCATTTTGTAGGGTTTTTATTGTTTGATTCTGGGATAGTCTATGTTGCCTAAGCTGTTGATTCTCCTGCCTCTGCCTCCCAAGTGTTGGAGTTATAGGCATGAGCCAACACACTTACTTTATTTTGCAAGTTTTTAACATTAAATCTGATACACAGAAAACATTCCACTTCTAGGTATTCAAGCAAGTGAAATATAATTCACAACCACCATGATGTGCACATGACTCTTGTCTTTTAATAGCCTCTACCTGGTGCCTTTTAATACTACACTGGGAAATGAGGCTGGTACACTGAGACCATGAAAAGAGTAAGTGAAACAACAAGCAAGGATATGGTCAGGCACACACTCTGACTAAGCAATACCTGCCTCAGGAGGGCAGACATTTTAGACCATGTTTAAAGCTATTCTGAAATGACTGCAGTCAGGATATCAATAGGCAGAAACCTTGAGGACTAGTAGAAATAATTTGCATGGATGATGAGTGCTTGAAATGTTCAACCTGGTAAGTCCCAGATGTAGCTATTAGTTGAAAATAGCAACAATGCAGTCTGTGTCTAAACGCGCTCACTGTCATGCTGAACTCACCGCTGAGTCTGAGCAGGCCAAGGGGTCTGATTGGGCGTGGGTGCTGAGTTCGTAGGACTCACTAGCATGGCACTGTAGATATTGGAAGCAACGACAAGTATGCAGAGAAGTATCGGCCCAATGATCGCTCCTTCCAGGCCCAGGTAGTAGGCCCCACCAGCCACTGCTAAGCCAGTCAGGTAGGGGTGGCCTCCTCTGTAACAAAAAGCACACAAGTGCACATATGATTTCCAATGAATACCGGCTTTGGAGAAATCCCAAATACTTTCTAACATAATGCTGCTTCTCTAACACTTCAGGTTTTAGTCCACTACTAGCTTTCTTTAGATTACATCAATGTAGAATCAAGAACATACAATAATATTAAGAAACAAAGATTTTCTCGAATGTGTACCATTGAGTGGCCTCTGCCTCTTTTTACAGGACTAGCAACTGAAAGAATAAAAGCATGCTGCTATCAGGTAGTCTGTACCCACCCCACATGGCTTCCTAAGACTACTGCTGGCTGAAAACTGGCTTCCTAAGATACCTGCTTACTTCAAGGATAATAGTGAGTGCAACTGAGCTGGTATATTTTCTTTAATAAAACAACAATTACAGTTTTATAAAGCAGTAACAGCAATATTCCTTTTGTTCACAGTCTTGACCTTTGGCAACCTTCTAAAATATAACTACCACAGGTGTAATAACAGGCTGTATATGGAAGACATCTGTCAACAAAGCACAAGACTTTTATTTTACAGGAGTCATGACTGCCGCACAGGCTATGACGACAATGCTGACACAAACAGGATGGAGTGAGGCAGATATAGCAACACATTATAGATAAGTCCTCCCCACGGACGCAAGAGGGACAAAGAGAGAGCCACAGTCTGTCTGTTTCTAGTTTTTAAATAACACGGATGAGTGGAATGTTTTCATCAAAGTAAATAATTAAATACACAAAAAGGATTTTGGAATATATAGCAGTTTACAAACACACACAAGTGAGCCAGCCTTCAGGAAATAAAAACACAATGTTCAAAATTTAGTTCTCTTCTTCCAAAAAGATTTATAGCAGTGAAGTACTTTCCCCTAAATGATGTGTTTGGAGAAAACTGTTACCAGAAATTCTTAAGGTTTAAAGTGGTGGAAGAACTTTTAAATACAAGCTTAATTAAAAATATATTTACACCAAACTTTTCATTTCTAGTAACACTGATCAAATAAAGTATTTATTATGAGAAAAAAAATCACATGTAAGTCTTAAATTACAGCTATAATCCTTAATATAAAAAATTTACAGTGAAGTTTAAATACACAGAGCACTTAAGTGTAAATATATATTGTTTAAACCTCAGTTGTTAAAACACCAGTTGATCATAGTATCAGTTCTGTGGTTGGCTGTTCTGAGGTAGGGTTTCCCTGTTGCCCTAACTGGCCTGCAGAATGCTATGTAAAGCAGATAACTTTGAACTAGGTTAGTCTCCTGCCTGTGCCTGCCCAAGTACTGGGATTACAGTATTCACCACTAAGCCAGGCTTTGGGGTTTAGGTGGTTGTTTGGGGGGGGGGGAGGCTCTAAGTTTTATTTTTATTTTTGTGTATGTGCATGTGTGCTTGTATGACTCCATGCCAGAAGAGGATCTTGGGTTCCCTGGAACTACAATTACAGATAGTTGTGAGCTGCCCAATGTAGGTGCTGGGAACCAAACTCAGGTTTTTTGAAAGAACAGTATGCAATCGTAATCACAGAGATAGTTCTCCAGTTCCACGTTCTGTGTCTGATGTTGAGATAGGATGTTGCTATGTAATTCAAGTGGAAAAAAAAATTATTTGATTTATATAAGTACACTGGAGCTGTCTTCAGACATACCAGAAGAGGGCATCAGGTCCTATTACTGATGGTTGTGAGCCACCTTGTGGTCACTGGGAATTGAACTCAGAACCTCTGGAAGAACAGTCGGTGTTCTTAACCACTGAGTAATCTCTCCAGCCCGGCAGTCCTGTTGACTCTGATTCCTGCGTGTAGGAATCACAGACCACAGATGATACTTTGGGCATTTTACTTTTCCATCTCCAGCTGAAGGCATATAAATTCCCCTATAGGATGGACTGGAAGCTGCCTGTTTCACTGCACTCTGGTTCTGTGGTGTTCTACATTATTTTATAACTTTAACTTATTTGAGAGGAAATAAATCACCATATGACTTAATTTTAGAAAACTTAAATTAGCTGAAGACAGCTGTTTCTAGAAGTAGAGGCTCTGTCCATTAGGCCTTTAGGCTTGTGTTGTTTTGTTTTTGAAGCAGACTGTCAAGTCACTATGCAGCCCAGGCTGGCCAAGAACTGCCTATGCAGCCCAGGCTGGCTTTGAACTCAGAGACCATCCAGCAGCTTCTGCTTTCCTAGAGCTCAGACAAAGGTGTGCACCACCATACCTGGTATGTCTTTAAATCCTCCTACCCATGCCCTGACCCATAGGCCCCTACCCCACTGTGCCTTTTATTTACTGACAGCACACTGAATGAGGCCACATGGGAGCCCCACCTGGAAGCACAGCACTCAGGAAGCTGAGACGGTTAAGACTATGAATAGGGAGGTCTTGTCTGAGCTACACGGTGACAAATAATCATCATAATAAACGATAATGATCACAATAATGAAGATAATAAGTTGAGAACCCGATATAATCCCTACACAGGTATCAAAAAAACCTATGAAAAACAGATCTTTATCAGATCATCAAAGTTTGACTAGTTAAAATTTAAACTGTGTTCATCATGAACCATACATACTATCTGAAGAGTGCAGACATTAACACTTGCTGAGATTCACCTTATACTGGAATCTGTAGCCACACAATTGCATAACCATTTTCTCCAAAAGCAAAGCAGCACTGAAATAGCCACTAACCCTTTATTGTACTTAAAATATTTTATGTATACCTAGTAATACTTTCCTAGGCTAAATGCCACAAAACTCAGAACAGAATTATGCATAATTTTGGTCTTAATTTTGTATTTTATACTTACATAGTAATGATCATAACCTTACCAAAACAATGTAATTCTACATCTGAATTTCACTGTGAAAGGATCACAAAAAGCTACCCACTGAAACATTTTGCACTACTCCTTCCCCATCCCTCCCCCAAACCAAACACCCTAAGACTGAGCAAGAACTTGAGAACACTTACCCTGATATATCAGAGTAGATTGCAGTGTCTACGAAGTATGTCGGCAAGAGATGAAAGACCAGGAGCAAGATGGCCTTACATCCTAACCCTTGTGTCAGCCACAGGTCTAGAACTGCAGGCACTGCTGCCCAATATGTCCCCAGAAATGGCACAGCTCCAAGGATTGCTGCCAAAGCTAATAGAAGAGTAAAATTAAAGCGATCAAAGTTCCCAGCAACAGTAACAAAGCAGCAGACCCAAGCACTACCCTCCCTCATCAGTCACCGGCCCACTGCAGCTGGAGAGATGGCTCTGCTGGGAGAGCACTGGATTGAATCCTGGCACCCACAGGCCACTCATAGTCACCTGTAATCCCAGCTCCTGGGATCTGATATACTCTTCATGTCTCTGCAGACACTGCTCACATGTGGTGCAAATACATACATACATACATGCACACAACACCCACACACATAAAATTAAAAGTAATCTTAAAAGTCCATCCAAACAAGTAAGCAAACATAGGCTTCAGTTTTAGAGGACTGGTAGAGCCTGTTTGAGCTTTCTAGTTAAATAACAGCTCACTATCTTAAAAGTTGTTACTAAAACTTCTCTATTGTGTCTAGCTTATGAGTTTTTTTCTTTTAAATACTTATTTATTTATTTAGTGCATTGTTGTTGTGTATGTACAAGGGTGTCAGATTCTATGAACCTGGAGTTACAGCTGTGAGCTGCTATATGAGTGTTGGGAATTGAACACCCAGGTCATCTCAAAGAGCAACCAGTGCTCTTAAATGCAGAGCCATCTCTCCAGTCCCTGGTTTATGTTATATTTTAAGTGTTAAATCCTATTGCCCTATGGCTAAAATCTAGTCCCATAAATGTAACTGTAGAACATTTGCCAAAATGTCCTGCTCACAAGTCAATCTACATCTTGGGTTGAATTTAAAAAAAAAATGGATAGTTTATTTACATTTCAAATGTTATCCCCTTTCCCGGTTTCCCCTTCGGAAACCCCCATCCCACCTCCCTCCCCGATTCTATGAGTGTGTGTCCCCACCCACCCACTCCCATCTCCCCCTTGGATTGAATTCTTATTCTTTACCTTGCTACTAAAAAATTAAGCATACAAGACACAAACAAATAAAAGTTCTGTAAATAGAAAGACTTCAAGTCCACCTGCCCCAGAGAAGTCCAAGCTCTCACTTCTCTCGCTCCCTTCAGACTAAGAGCCACAAAGATGTGAATTCTTGTTCTGGTTCAACCATTAACCATCTAAGAGACCTTGAAAAACTGCCTTTCACCTATACATGCCTTTCCTGCCTGCCGTAACATAATTATACAATAGTTTTGTGTGTTCTCGGGGTACAAGACAATCAGAGAGTGAGGTACTTACAGGGCACAAGATCGTCAGAGTGTGAGCTACTTACAGGGCACAAGATAGTCAGAGTGTGAGTTACTTTCTACAGCTGAGTGGGAAAAGGCAAGCCTGAATATGGGACCACAAGGAAGGAAGGAGAATGGAAGCTAATGAGTGATGGCACAGTGTGGAGGGAGGGGGATATGTAGAGAAACAGTGACAAAAATAAAAAAGTAGACGGAGGTTCTGAACCAACAAGGAAAACCAGGAAGCTTGTCATGAACCCGTGTGCTGCTTGTAGAAGGAAGGTGCTGCATCTCAGCAGAGATCACAATAGGCCCAAGTGCCTAAATCCACTCAGACACACTCATCCTGCCCCTGGGATGGCATCCCTCATGGGACAAAGCTATCAGACGACAAACTGCCAATTAGTTCAATTAATTTGTTGAGTACCAACTATGTGCCCAATCTTATACAAAGTATTAGGACATTTACTCATTCAACAAACACTTGCAAATGACTTTCTATGTGATGGGTGTGATTCCAGATACCAAGGCTACAGCAAAATACAAGCACATTGCTGATCTAAAAACCTTATTCTGAAGATTAGGCAGCTTTAATGTGGGGTCTAACTTTCCTTAAATAGACAGGAATTTCTGTATATGGTTGTTACCTGATGGTATGAAGACAATATTGATGCCAAATATAGTGTGAGTCAGCCAGGTATACAATCCATAGAAGCCAGCCATTTTGAGGGAAGCATCGAATACCCCTCTAGAAAACCCAGAGAGAAAAGAAAAGGTAAATAATCCCAGCATCATAATATGGTTCAGAAAAATCATCACCTTTGGGTTTCTAGTCATTTTATTCCAAATCTGGCATCAGGCCTCATTTCTCTGAGACCTGTGTGTGCTTCTCTGTGCCGTGTCACCTTGTTGTCACACTGAATACTTTATTAAAATACTAAAGCCCATATACTAAGCTGGAAATCACACTTCTCTCTGATGAGACAATAACTCAAAACATCCTTAAAAAAAACATATCACTGAACTTACCCACCAATTTTCTCCTCTTTGAGTGTGGGCTGGAGTAGGAGGGAATCATCCTCAGGGCCTTGTGGATTATGCAAGCACTTAACTGAGTTGGGCCCCAACTTTTCCACTTCTAAAGTAGGTATTTCCTGGGTAGGAATCATATTCTCTATGTCTAAAGAAAGAATTAAGTTCTAAGAAACCCAGCCTGCATCCAGTCCACATTTAAAAAGAACAAGTGAGGTGCGGAGTCTAGTTCAGTGGTAGAGCAAGGTTTAGTAGCACACTCCAAGTCCTGGGTTCAAGCCCCAGCACAGAAGGGAAAGAGGAAAGAGAGGGGAGAAAGCAGGAAAGGAAACAGAAAGGAAAGAGGAAGGGTCAGAGAAGAGTGAGAAGAATCTAACTTATACTCTGTCAATTTTTCTTTTCTTTTCTTTTTTTTTTGGTTTTTTGAGACAGGGTTTCTCTGTATAGCCTTGCCTGCCCTGGAACTCATTCTGTAGACCACGAAATGTAGCTCAGAAATCCGCCTGCCTCTGCCTCCCAAATGCTGCGATTAAAGGTGTGTGCCACCACTGCCCAGCCAATTTTTCCTTTTAACAAAATTTTCATACATTTCTTTATGCAACCAAGACTACAAAATAACTTTTTGTATCAAATAATGCAAATCATCTAGGGAAATGCATGGTTATTAAATGCAGAGTAAAACCAGGCAGGAAAATACAAGGAGTAAAAACAGGCTATATCTTGCTATGACACTTCTCTGTTGAAAGAGATTAAGGCAGTCCTGTGTGGAAAAGGCCCTAAGTAACCCCAGAAACCACAGAAGGTCAGAGGCCAGGGCTACATAGGGGCAGACAGTCACAAGGTAAAGCTGTCACTCAAAAAGAGGACAGTGGCAGCAAAGTGACACGGCATACAGAAGCACAGGCTTTCTACAAAGATTCCCAGGAGGAAGGCTCCCAGAGCACAAGCTAGATCTGTAGTCAGGTCATGCAATAATGCAATAGTACTCTGACACATGGTGTCAATGAATACCTCCCCATCTGCAAAACCTTTGACGCCTTTACCAATGGTGTCACTCAAGAATGTGTCATGTGACTCACAACATGGACACAGATTTAACTATATCAAAAAGACAGAAAGGAGAGGAGATACCCCATAGGAAACAATAGAACTGAAAAGCCTAAGAAAAACAAATGATAGGGAAACATGGATAAGCAGAGAAGAAAGAAAGGGAGAATGTTTGGCCTGGAAAAATATAAGTAAAAGAACGCTGGAAACACCGGGGAGGAGGCTGAACAAGAGGCAAGGTTCAGTAAGTTTAAGGGGCAGCAGTCTAATTAGAGGAAAGGGCAGGACACCCTAAAAGGGCAAGCATGGAAAGGAAGGGGAAACTGACTGTTCTTGGAGACTTGAGGACAACACATCAGCCAAGGAGGGTATGGAATCCCTTCTACATTAGGAGAAAATTGGAGTGCAGCCTCCTCAGAGACCACTGGACATGGAAGCCGAGGAGGAGGAATAACCACATTAACTACTAGGGTGAGGAGCGGGTCACAGAATTTGTCTAGTGTAAAAAGGGGACTTGCATTAGCCTGAGGTTATTTACAAGTTTTTCATAGTAAAAGTAAGCTGGCACTAAGGATATAATAAAGTAGCTCAGCTGAGGCTCCCTGCAGATGACTCAAACACCAGCTCACCCCAAAACAGGCTATGGGATGAGCATAGCCTTTCTTTCTACCCTGACTGAGGCTGTCCATAAGAGTCATTACAGCAACTTTTAGCTAAGTAGTGGACCCTGAGTATCTACACTACATTGTTCACAGTTACCAAGTATATTCATGCAACCCACTAAGGGAGAAGATGACCTGCTGGCTGGACGGCACTGCTCATGACCTAGCATATAAGCATCAGCAGACTGCAGAGCAGCACCTTCTAAAAATGTACTAGAAGAGAAAATGTTTTAATGCCCTCACATCTTCCCAACATTGTCCAGAAAGACCATAGCCCTGCTCATATCTTTATATTAGGACTTCTGATCTCTCAAGCTAGAAAAAGTGTCTTTTAAAGTACTGAGTTCATGATACTTTGGCATACTACCAACAGGAAGCTAATACAACTTTATTTAAATTGTAAAGTATAGCTTATGTGAACAAGATCCTGTAACGCTGAACTTATACTCACTCATCTCCTAGATTCAGAAACTGACAGCTGGGCACATAGCTCAGGGGTAGAACGCTCACCTAGCATGAGGCCCTGGGATCAATCACAGTGAATATATAATTAAACCACTATGTACCCGCCAATGACCAGACCACAGTCCAGAAAGCAAAATGCACAGACCTGAGCTGCGCATGGACATTTACTGTATGATAAAGCATGTTTCATCAAACACAAGGGAATAGAACTTGTGAAGAGCACATAAAGGGAATACACATACACACACACACACACACACACACATACACACACACAGACTGCTGATAATAATTTGCACTGCTAGTCAAAGAAAAGTATATCTGTACACAATCGTGCACAAGACAGTTAAACGGGCTAGCAGAAATTAGTATTATCATTCCAAGAACAAAGGTTACAATGAAAACCATTTCATTCTTGCCCTAGTGCCAATTAATCCACATATTTTTTGGATAGCCAAACACAGTGTGCACATTCCTGCCTTGCTATCAAGGAAAAAAGTATGCTATACTTCATCTAATCTCTTTCAAAAATTGCTAGACTCAGACTTGTGGCATTTCTTAACCATACCTATGTGTAGCATCTGTGCTCTGTGATGTCACAGTACCAACAGGCATTCCCTTCTAAACTGCTCACCATGACCAAACACCACCTATAACAGTGGAAACAAAGTCTGCGTGATGGTCACTACCCCAATAGTCATGTGCTCCGTAGTTTCCCCACTTTCATTTGAGGGGAGAGCTATTACTTGTGCTCAACCTTCTGGGACCATTTTATCCCAGGCGATTTTTCAGACATTATGAAAACTAGTTCTTTGTGTCTCTAGGCTTTCCTACCACTCAGCAACTGACAAGAATCAAATTCAGAATATGCTGGAAGCTCTCCTCCCCTTTTCTGATAGTTCATCTACCCAAGGAAGAAGAAACTGACACCAGTCACTGAGGTGCCCTTTCTAACAAGACCACTTCCCTCCCTCAGACTTTCAGACTTAACAGATAACCCTCCCCCCACACAGACACCACAACCCAGGCTCCTCTATCTAACAGGATATAGTGCTCCAATTCAGCTATGTCCCATGTACACACACATCACTGTGGAATAAAAGTTCCAAAAGTTGTGCAGAGCCAGCCTTTCCTCTGCACCTTTCCTCCGATAACCCTAAAAATATCTGTAGTGAGTAGCACTAAAGGAGTGTGCTTCAAGCCTCACTCATACAACCATGTTTCCACTGTGAGTGAGCCCTCTCCCACTCTTGATCAATGGGGACTCAATCAGTTTTCTAAACTGAAGAAGAAACAACCAAAACAACTTCAATCTCTCAACCTGCTTTGGATGAAGTGAAAACCAGAAGCAAGCTGTAGAATGAAAAGGACAAGCTACAGCTCAGAAAGGCTGTGCACTTGGAGGACACAGCGCCACAAGCTGTCCAGACAAGTAGCAAGCACAAGTCTCAGGAAGAAAAGAAGCAGAAAATGAGTCGAGTCCAAAACGAAACCCCACCTACCTCAACTTTCTGTACATTACTTCTACCCTTCCTCTCTAAAGATCAAAGAGGATGAGCACCAGACTATCCTTTCCCCAGCAGACGATGGCTACCATCAACGGAGAGGGACCATGAGCAGCAACAGACAGTGTGTGCCATTCGGACTAGGGACCGTGCCTGCTCCCTTGAGCACAGGTGTACCACTGTTCCTTCAAATTCATATACTGTGCAGAAATTCTAGTTTCAACAAATTGAAGGTGTGAGTCAACCCTGAATGTAGGCAGTCTATCAGACTCCTTTTTCCAACAACTTAGATGATCATTAATGTATTTCTAGCAAAATATTGTAATTTGAATATATAATTATATTTAAGAGGCAATGCTATTGCACACTTAATAAACTACAGGATAAACATATACTTTAGAGGTAGGAGGGAAATCAAAAACAACCTAGGTCTTACTTTATTGCAGTATCTACTCTAGGACAACAATCTGGAAGCAAATGCCTAGTATCCTTTAGTATCACTAAACCTCTCTTACATCACATCTCCTTTACCTCTCTCCTGGTTCACCTGCCTCAGCTGCACAGTCAATGCACAGAAATCTGGCAACGGCAGGTTTCTAGTGTAAGAGGCAAGGCCATGGCTGTGCACTCGCACCCAGAGGCTGCTGAGCAGTACAGAGAAGCAGAGCTTACACAGGGTACAGCGCAGACAGAAGCATCCAACTCTGGATACCACCTGACTGATTCCTCCTACCACTCTAGCATGAGTGACATACATTCATTCAGAACTTTTATATCACTAATACGTATTCATACATTATTTTGTGTCTTTAACAATGCTCACTGGTCATGAATGACAGAGGCTTAGAAATTTTAAAGGGTTTCAATTACATATAATAGTAAACATCTGTACCAAAAACTTTTAAGTTTAATAAAACAAATGTAGCAAGTCTCACAATGAAAAACTACATATAAGACAAAGTTTTTTAAGGCTATTTTCCTTTAAACGTAATAAAATAAACATTCAAGTATATTACACTAACCTTGAATCACTCAGTTAAAAGGCATTATTACTCCAGTTAATTTCCTAAAGTATGCATAAGAAATTCTATCTCTTTATTACACTGCTAGGACATCTCAAATAAAAATAATATCCCACTTTTTTTGGGGGGGGTCTTGATAGCTCAAACTAACCTTAAACTTTCTATGTAGTTCAAACTGATCTAGAACTTACAGCAATCCTCCTGCCTCAGCATCCCAAATGCTAGAATTATAGGTATATGCCACTATATCCAGCTCAAAACACTTGGTAAACAGAGACAGGTGAGTCTCTGAATTCAAGGTCAGTCTGGTGTAGGCATGTTTTTGTGTATTATGTAAAGATTATCCTTGTATCCTGGGGTTTCCATTGCTGTGAAGAGACACCATGACCAATGCAACTCTTATAAAGGAAAACATTTAATTGGGGCTGGCTTACAGGTTAAGAGGTTCAGTCCATTATCATCATCGTGGGAACATGGCAGTGTTTAAGAAGGCAAGGTGCTGGAGTTCTACATCTTATTTGAAAGGCAAACCGAAGACTGTGTCCCATATGGCTAGGAGGGTCTCAAAGCCCACCCCCATAGTGATGTACTTCCTTCAACAAGGCCACACCTACTCCAACAAGACCATACCTCCTACAATAAGACCACACCTCCTAATAGAGGCACTCCCTGGGCCAATCATATTCAAACCACACCTTGTGTTATTCAAATGCTGTTTCTCTACCCTCATATCTTGTTTCAATACAGACACAGCATCACAATGCTTGTGTCAAGAATCTATTGTTTCACGTTTGTGTAAACAATTCTTACTCTCGTCCTTATAAATAAATGCTGATCACCCAATGATTGGGAATAAAACAGAATAAATAGGGCAGGATTTCTGCTAGCCAAGGGAAGGAGAGAGGTGGAGAGAGAGAGAGACAGAGACAGAGACAGACAGACACACACACACACACACACACACACATGGTGGGGGGCTCTATTCAGAGGAGGAAGAAAGCTCTTGAGAGTTCAAGAGAAACATGGAAAGCATAATTTCAAGTATTATTGTGATTCTTGGCTGAGGGTAGCCAGATTAGTTTAAGGGAGGAGATGAAGACAGACTGCCCAGATATTGAGGTGAAGCTTAAAAATAAATCTTGGTGTCTCTGTGTTATTATTGGGAACTAGCTAGGATAAAAAAGTTCAGCCGCTGTATTGATTTACTACTTAAATTTATATTAAAAATAGCATTTACAGCCTTTTCTACAGAAGGAGTTCAAGGACAAGGACAGCCAGGGCTACATAGAGAAACCACGTCTCAAAAGAACATAGATAAAGATAGATAGATAGATAGATAGATAGATAGATAGATAGATAGATAGATAGATAGATAGATAGATAGATAGATAGATCGATCGATCGATCTTTATATTTGCTGTTGCACATTTTACTTTAAACAAGTATTACACCTTTAAATCTCTAAGAATTTTGTTCAGTCAAGAATTCACTCAAATTTGAAATTGAAAACATTAATTTACTTAAGCAACCCTAACTTTTTAAAAATAACTAAAACACTTTTTATTTTCTTCAGAATTGTGGGGAAGAAGTAGACCATGTCCATTCTCTGAAGCAAATCTTACAGAGCATGCATTCTCACATGTAACTCAGCACCAGCTCTACCCTCCAGCATGGGAAAGCTGTAATCCCAGCAAGCAAGAGCCAGACCCGTGTGCATGCACTCATGTGAAAATATCACACACACTAAATTGCATTGAGGCCGTGACAACATGCAACTTAGTAATGTGCAATATCTCCACCAGAGCAAGCAGAATGGGAGCCTCGGGGAAAAGGGTGTGATGTGTGCATTCAGGAGGCAGCATGCTAAGGAGGGCAATGGTTGGGGGTCCAGGATGCATGCCACTGTCTCAAAATCCTGAGATGAGATGAAAACTCAATACACAAAAGTACTCCACTTAGAATAACATGAACTTAGAATTAAAATAAGGTTCAAAATGTCAAGGCCACGGTGATCACAAGGAAACTCACGGCTCAGAGGCAAATCTTCAGGACACACACTTCTGTATTACCATGCAAATAACTCCCAATCTCAGTTGTAACTCATTAAAGTATCATATGAAATTAATTTCATGATTTTTTATTTGACCATATACTGATGACTTATTTATAAAACTGGTGTCACTGAACATTTACAGAGAATGAACTACAGTTTTTACAATTGCTTGTCTATTCCTCCTATTAATCTTCATCCACAAAGAATCGTATTCCTACTTGAACATAATCCTTCGGGATGAAAATTCTCACTTAGGCACTTACACAGCCCACTGCCACTTTCCTCCTGAAGGCTCCCGAAAGGAGCCCGTGCAAAACTCAAACATATTAAGTATTTTCTATAAGCTTGTAATGGAACAGCACACAGGGCTGCAGAACGCAAAAGCCCATCACAGTTGAAAATGGCCATCCAAACCCACCCATTAGCTTTCAGATCCAACAGGACTATAGTGTTAATATTACATTTTCACCCCTGTATCAAATGATAAAGCCTAGTATGGTAGTATGCATTTGTAATCCTAGTATTCAGGAAACAGAGAGAGATAGGAGATATCCAGTTCAAAGCCAGCCTGGGTGACAAAGCAAGATTCAGGAGGGAGAGAGGGAGGGGAGGGGAACAGGGAAAGGGAGAGGGAGACAGAGATTGGGGTAGGGAGGGTGCAGAAGTATCTTGTATAAAAGCACCTTGATGTCAGTCAGAAAGTTGCTCCCTGTAGAAAGCACAGTAGGACATTCCAGAACTGTAATCACAGAAGGTAAAGCTTCTATGGGAAAGGGGCTCCAGGGGAAAGTTGGAGCACTGCTGGTCTTTAAAGGATCTTCCCAGGCAATGCACCTGTCGGTCTGCACAGCAGGGCCTCGGTCAGCCTCTCGAAGGCTATTTTTATGCTACTGGGAAGAGAGGGGTTTTGTCTATTTTGTTTTCTTTTCCTTTTCCTTTTAGGGGAACAGTAATTTCAAAAGATGTTTTAAAAAGCAGATAAGCAAAAGATGACCTATTGTTGCAATTTTCATCATTTTATTTATCCAGTAAGAATGCCAGAGGTTACATAGACTTGGAAGGGATGTTAAAATGATCTCTCAACAACAATCACTTTGAAAGTTGCTGTGTTAGATAATACACTCCCAACCTGGAATCTTTATATGATGGCTCCACACACACATCCAGAAATCAGACAGGTAATAAGAAAACACTTTCAAAATGCCAAATGACACCTAATTCAATCAAAGAGGGAAAGTATTAATAAAGACCTTCCCCAAGCTTCCTGAGTAGGAATGGGGAGAAAAGCTAATGGTATTTCACACACATACATACATACAACAATTGTTGGGTCAGTTCAAGGTATCTGTGGATGACTAGTTCCAAACAATGATACGTTTTAGAAGTATGTAGTAACAGCAATGCCAAAGACTCCACTATGGAACTGGGTTTAAGAATACTCAGCTAACCACTTGATGTCACTGAGCATTTTCTTAATACATGGCAGTGCTCATAACTGTCTGCTCCTAATAGAAAGTGTGTCTAGGGAGTGTCACAGCTATTTACTCTGAATAGTTAGGTATCCACAAAAACAAGACTATAACATCCTCTTACTTGGCAATGAGTCGTAGGACAAGGAAGGCACTAAGAGGCCTAGGCTGCAAACCGCCAAACCCTTCCAGAAAGAGGAAAAGAGACGAGCCAAGAAACTAAGCTTGTAATACATGAACTCAAGAGGCATGCTTCATGGAAAATTTTGACCAGATACAATGAACACACTTGGAGACACCTAAACACTGTATTTCCAATAACACCATATTTTCACTGTATTTCCCATAGCTTATCCCTACAGAGGACAGCTTGAACATAACAAGAGAGAAGAAACAGGAGGGTCATCTACCTCTAGCCCAGATCCAGGCTGGAGCTCCTGAAGCCAGAAAAGGGCCCTGAGGAGGTAAAGAGAACGTGCTGAAAGGGGAAGTTCTCCTGAGCAAATGCCAAGGTGATGGAAACCTGACGAAAGCCAATCTGTAAGCACATGGATCATGTCTTTGTCAATCACAGCTGCAGAACAGAGTGGCAAAGTCCGGGAACTTTTCCTCAAAGCATGTGCCCTGCTTCTAGGACATTCTTAAAGCAAGATAAAGGTCTTGAAAACACCGCCATCCTTCGCTAGTTCACACCGAATGTTTCTATGAAATACAAGGAAGGTAATTAACTGGGATGCCACGGGAAGCTAGTAAGAACAGCATTGCCTTGTCCCTACCTGATAGCCTCTTCCACAGACTGGCCAATAATGTTAGAGGAAGGGCCTGGCTGAGAGAGGGGTGTCAGGCTGATCACCCACTTCACTGGCTTGTAGTACTCATCACTGGAACTTAACAGATAAAACAGTGTGGTCAGGAAAATTATCTGCAAAACAAAGAACATGATCTCCTAAAAATCACATTTATGAACCTATAGAAGATATACAAAAACAGAGCCCAGGAAATGCTGTAATATATAAAGGAATACAATGTGTGCTCTCTAAACGTACGTACCAGAGAAAGCACGAAGTTGAGAAGGGCAGTGCCACTGTAGAAGAGGATGGTCAGCAGGGTGGTGACCGTGGTGAACAGCAGACTCACGTTCCGGCTCATAACAATCCACAGAGACTCCAGGATCTGATGGAGAGGGACAGCTGGGGTCAACACTAGTCCTCATCAAGGGGGCAGTGATAGCCACATAGTGTGCTTCTAGGGCACTCTCTTACTAGCCATAGTGGAAAACGTAAAAACTGTTGCCTACTTTAGAAGCAGAAAAAACATCCAGAAACATCTATGTAAAGATAAATAGTAAAGAAAATGGCTAAGTAGTTATAATGAATCCACTCCAAATAACACTTAAAATAGTACAGCAACTATTATAGACATTTCATTCTATTACGCTGGTTTTATTTGGTTAGTTTGGATCCTCAAAACAGAGTTTCTCTGTGTAGCAGCTCTGACCACCCTGGAACTCCCTTTATAGACCAGGCTGGCCTCGAACTTACAGAGATCTACTTGCCTCTGCCTCCCACATGCTGGGATTAAAGGTGTGCACAACCATGCCCAGCTTCTATTATGCTGTTTTTAAAACACAGAGTTTTTATATAGTCTATGAATTTTAACTATAAAAACAGAATATATATGTATGTCTCCAGAAGAATATGTGGATCTATTTTAGAGGGCTGTAAGTGTAGGTCACTCATTAGATTAGCTAACTAACCTCTACCCTTACCATCTCTAACTCAGATTCAACTATAAATATAATGTATTATTCCAAAGTCTTGAAATCACAATGAAAATAATGAAGAGGCAAGGATCAATGATAGACCCTTTCCTGGGATGGACTAAGACTACTCAGTTGATCTATCACCTATAAAGAAGCAGTTATCAAGATGGTTATGCACACTAGCAGTAAAATATGAACAGTCAATGTCTTCTCATGTCTTTGTTTTCATTTCTTGTGCCTTCATCAACTAAAACCCCTTATAATGCCTGTTCTGTTCTTCCCAAGTAGGTGCTTCCTCCTAATGAAAACACAGATCAAAAGGATCCGGAGGACCAGTTCTGCCCCAGCTACTAAATGTTCCCGTGAACAGTGCTGTGAGGGAAGCAATGTGGATCGCTTTATAGACACATGAGCTCAGTCACAGAGGGTTACTGCAGCTAGGACCAGAACCCTGACATCTGCAGGTCTCTATGGTGCCTTTCTAAGACAGTAGCTCTGGTCCAGTCACATGCTCATGTTATGACATTCAGTCTGTGCAAGGGCTGGCCATTCCTTTTCCACCTCAAATGCACCATTTATAAGGGACATTCTATTGCCTTCAGAATGTCTTGCAAGCCTCAGCTTAGTCTTTATAAGGGAATTCAACAGGCAAGCTTCATTTACAAAAACTCCTTACAAAAAAATCTTGAAAATGCTTCGCTATGCCTACAAAAATATGCACGATTAACTGTTTGACCTTGTGGGATAAAGAATGAATGAACAAAGCCACTGATTCTAAGAGACAATGCCTGTATTTGTAATTTGGCAAGCATACTTCTGGGGCCTCAGTCACTCTGGAATTTTTAATCAAAAAAATTTACATAGTTTCTGAGTCACACAAATAGAAAACACTCTCCTGAAACTTTTAAGAAATTAGCAGAATACAGCAATTGTAGACTGGGAGTCTCCAACAACAACCCTGTTACCCTTTTTTCTTGAAAAGAGATCAATGAGAGACAACATAGAGGACAGTTCTGGAATGTTAACTCAATCATCAAAGCAGAGTTTTAATCACAGGCTCAGAAAGGAGGGTTATCAGCAAAGGCGGGATCAGTAAGAAAGCCCAGGAAACTCAAAAGTGCAACAGATTTGTCGAGGTAAAAATGCATCCAAGTCAAAAATGGCAGACACGAGGCGGTGCTGGCATTAATTTAATCAACAGTGGCAACATAACCAAAAAGATGCCCGGAGCAGAGTCCCTGGCCATGGCACGTAGGCCCAGAGGAGACTCACACACAAGCTGCGCAGCATCTTGGTGGCAGAAGGCGGTTAGCGCGACCAGGCAGCCTCAGCATCCTCCTGCTCTGTGCCTTCCCTGCAGAGTCCACTACCACCCAACCTCCCTTGGTCACCACTCCGCCTCCCGGTACTTCTGAGTGTCATCCTATGGAACCCAAGAAGCACAAAAACACAACACTGCAGGGATGCAGGGGTCAAAATACAAATACACCTCTCTCCTACAAAGACGGAGTTGCCTCCCTGTCAGACTAGAAGCCTAGAGATGCTGACTATAAGTTCCGCTGACCCTTTCTGGTTCATTTTCCTGCTCTAGCCTTACAGGAAAGGAACTGCACAAGGAGGTCTCAGTATACCACTTCAGTTCCGCCACTGTCCTTTGAAGTACAAAAATA
The DNA here is from genome assembly GCA_036184795.1 of Tokudaia tokunoshimensis. Classification (NCBI taxonomy): domain Eukaryota; kingdom Metazoa; phylum Chordata; class Mammalia; order Rodentia; family Muridae; genus Tokudaia; species Tokudaia tokunoshimensis. The sequence continues at coordinate 44,073,168 of BTHU01000005.1, forward strand.
AAGCTATCATGTGCCTCTTTGTATTAGTTTAGTTGACAATCTAACACCAGGCTATATTCTGAAGTAGTAATAAAGAACTTAAAATCTAGTCAGGGAGCATGGAGAGATGGCTCGGTAGTTAAGAGCACTGGCTGCTCTTACGGAGGACCAGATTCCTTTCACAGCATCTACACAGTGGCTCAGAACCATCTGTAACCATAGTTCCAAAGAATCTGATGCCCTCTTCTGGCTACTGCAGGCACTGCGTACATGCATGCAGGGAAAACATATTAGTACAATAAAAATAAATCTTTAAAATCACATTCATTCAGAAAGACTGAACATCACTACTGAAAAAGGTAAACTATACTCAAGCAGCAAATAAAGGTGAGGAATCTGAGTGCAGGGAAAGCACCAAGTCTTCTGAAACACCCTGAGGAGAGCTGAGGGACCTGCCCAAAGATCAGAGAAAACCAAAGCTGGTGTGTGGAGCAAACCTTTGATCCCAGTGCTCCGGAGGCAGAGGCAGGCATATCTCTGTGAACTTAAGGTCAGCCAGGTCTACAAAGAAGACCATGCCTCCAAAAGTCAGAACAAGAGACAAATAGAGCAAAGAAAAGAAACAAAGGCAGAAAAGTGTGAAACAGAGATCCAGAGTGCTCCTGAGGAGGAAACACATTCTAGGAGATAATGCATGCTCTGAAAGAATCTGGTTCCTCAGACAAGAAAGAAAACTGAGTGTTAACTGCTTTAATACCTGAGTCTGTTACGAAAACAAGAACAATTTTATTGGTTCTCTAAGGAACTTGAGGAAGAGTAAAATTAGAAAATATTTACAATATATCTAGCATGCTATAAATGAGGTATTTGTGTGTGTGGATATACATGTGTGGAACACATGTGCCTGTGTATGCATGAGAATGGAGGCCAGAGGTCGACATCAGGTGTCTTCTCCATTCAAGCTCTACGTCATTGTTTAAGGCAAGGCTTCTTACTGCACCTGGAGCGCATCCATCAGATAGACGGGGCTGTCCAGAGGCCAGATGAGCCTCCTGTCTCTGTATCCCACCCTACCCCCGCTCAGCACTGGGGTTACAGGTGTATACCACCACCTCTGACTTTTACATAGGTATTGAGAGTCTGAATTCAGGTCCTCATGAAAAGACTTTTTCAACTAAGCCATTCATTTCCTGAGCCCCAGAAAATAGTATTTTTAACACATTAAAGTGTGTTCATGGTATCATGAAAATTTTTTAGTGACTAGATAAACATGCACATTAAAATCCCTGAGAACCACTGGGCTAGTGAAAGCAGAAGGAAGGGATTATCAAAACAAATAGTTGAGCACACTGCCAAGTGCCTGTAATATAAAGAAAATGCTTGGAGATTAAGGCAGGAGGATTGCTTGAAACCATGAGTTCACAGATAGCCTGGGAGACAGAGTGAGTCCCTATCAATTAAGTAAGCTGTTAATTAGAACATAAAAAATGACAGACATCACTTTTCAGATTTCATTTCAGATTGTGGCAGCACCTCAGCTGAGAGGAAAGGAAGCAAGTGCGTGCTGAGGGAGAGGTGAGAAACCCAACGAGTGCCAGAGAGCCTGCACTGAAGGCTTGGAAGAAAGTCACGTCTTTACCTTCATCTTCCATATTTGGAAGCCAAAAGATAATATCTAAAATGGCAAAACAAGAAAGAGCATGATAAACATCACTTTGGCAATCCAGAGGCAAACACCAGAGAAGGCTGTCCAGCAGCAGACAGCTAGTCCCGAGCCTCACGCGGGTGGCTTTCAACTATGCTCCTGGACTGTTCCACTCAGCTTAAATTCCTTAAAACTTAGTACTGTGAGTCTCAACTCATGTTAAGTTGATGAGAGTCACATGTTTATTCACAAGAAAAATCTTCTCTATGAAGTCACATGCCAAGACACCTGACAACGTCGCTCTGAGGAATGAAGGTGGTGGTAAGGATGCAAGGCAGATGGAGTCAGTGGGAAGCCTGCGGTCACAGCCTTTGCACTTGTTCCTCTAATGTGTCCCCCCAACCCCCGTTTCCACATACCAAGGGCTTTACCGACCAGAAAACCTGGTGTGTCTGTAATGCCCAGCTTAGGGCACTTGGTGGCCCTGAGGGATGAGGACACCTGAGCCCACAGGCCTGTCCATGCGCTTCAGGAGTCCGCGTTCCTCAGGTGTTCTCATCCCACCCTGGAAAACACCAGGGGAGCCAGACCTCAAGACTCAGCTCTGGACAGCTTTCTGGTTTAATCAAAGCCTACACATTCTATGGTACTAAAAACAGGGTAGCTGAAGACACTGAGGTAAGAAAAGCTGGGATTCCTGTTCTTATTTCCAAGTTTAGTTCAACCAACAGTAACCATTACATCTTACCGAAAGAAAAGTCTCGATGTTCTCATGAACGAAGGAGGCAATATCTTGCCAGTCCAAAATATCTCCCAGCCAGCTGTTCTGACGACTCACATGCATCTTGTGCCCTTTGTGCCTTCCAGAGTGTGTCACGTTCTATGGAACAAGGCCAGTGACATGTGAAACTCCCATTTTAACATGTCCAAAGGATAAACACATGTTTTGTTTTACACCTGCTTATAACACTAAGTACTCACCTATGAAAATCCTTGCAAATTTAAGATATTAAGAAGAGTTCCAGCTAAAGACTGTTAGCCCAGCATTTCTGCATTCACATTCCAGGTTCTGTGTCTAGGATGACACAATTGCTTCCCTCCTAAACACTGAGGAACTCACAATACCCCTGTGTGTGCACAGCTCCCAGAGAGTGCATGTAAGCCTTCACTTCCTTCAGCCAGCGCCTCTACCTTCTCATTTCCTGCCTCTGCCTCTTTCTCCTTTCTTAATTATATACACTATGTAATAATGTAACAGCAGAGACAGAAGAGACTAACAAAGAACCAATAAGGGGTGTGGGGCCTAATCTGTTTATCTGTCTGGAAAAAATTTACACGGGCAGGAAGCACTGAATTTGAAAGGGAAATGAATAGACAAAATGAGGTTAAAATTCAGAGGCAAGTTAACATTTTGTGTGTCCTTCCTTTCTTCCCTGAGCACAGATGCTCTATAGTCTGAGATATGCGAGAGGGAAAGAACACACCACATTGTCCCATGTACACATCTGTCCTCGAGACTCTGGCACTCCAACAAAAAATGGGGCTCAAACAGGATGAGTGACAAGAAAAGCTACATGTTAAGAAGATCCAGAATGAACACAAAAACTAATGAGACCTTTTTAATTGCTTAGCTCCTCAGAATGAAATACTTTAGCTCACACACCACTGCTAGCTTTAACTCTCAAGTATTACCCACGAAACTCAATATTACTCCCTCAACTCGTCTCAGGGAAAGACCACACAACGTAGAACATGTCACTAAGCAAGAAACTCGAACTCAGCCACCCTCCTCTGGCATGTTCTTCCTCTCCCCAAGTTAACCCTGGGAAAAACAGCAGCTCTGCCCCACTGTTCATATAACACAGCGCTCAGCAGCTTACCAGACATGGCACATAGAACAGGCTCAGCAGAATCCACTGTTGATACATAGTGGAAGCCGTACCTGTTCTACCATAAATTCTAAAGTAAGAGTATGTAAGTATAAGCAACACAAAAAGCTGACTGGAAAGGAAAGTCTCTGAAGTTTAGATCTATTTCTGTCTCCTCAAACAGAAAGGTTTTCAATGTCTAGAATTCACCAGTTCCAACCAATAGCCACTAACCACAAGTGGCTACTGAACACTTAAAATATGGCTCACACTAAATCTGAGCTGTGCTACTGGTGCAAAACACTCGCTAGAGTTCAAAGACTTAGCTGTATATTAAATTTATTTTTATAAGGTATATACTGAAATGACAATGGAAACACTGAATTAAATGAAATATATTATTAAAATCAATCTCATACATTTTTAGTTATTTAATATTCTTGTCTGTATTTAGTTATTTAATTCAGCTACTAGAAAAATACCACATATGTGGCTGGTAGAAGCTTGGACTGTAGCAGCTCAGTGATAGACTTTGTGCTTATTAACACATGATGCCAGGTTCAGTCCCCATCACCATAAACAAACAGATGGGGCTTTGTACACAGCTACTGCAGAGGAAGATACATTATGAGCAAATGATGGAATACGGATACCTCAGAGATTACCAGGTTTACCAAAGAAACTAACCACCAAGGAAAGCTGACACTGGCCAAAGGCTTAAGTTCTTGCTGTTGGAAAGTGAAGTGAAACTTCAAAGTTAACAAAGTCCTATAGACTCAATCACCCTGTAAAGCAAAATGGTGTGACAAACTTACCATGGAAACTTAATCTAAAAGAACTTACCTTAACAAACCAAGAGTGATACAGTCTGTCCCACAGTTCTAGAACTTGCTTTTCAATCACAGCCGTATTGTTCACCTTATCTCCTAAAATTTTGTGAAGCTAGAAAAAAAAAATACAGGTATAATCTGGTTAATATTTTAAGTAATTTAGTATGATCAATATATGCTGGGTCTTTGTTTTTAAATGCCTTCACATTCCAGAAAATTCCCCCATCTTCTCTCTCACCCTCCCTCCCACTTCTCTTCCTGGGTCTCAGGGTACAAGGGAACAATACAAATGCAACACACTTATTGACCTATTTGATTTAACTTGCGCAGGGGAAAACCTTTTCCCTGCAAGCCGAGAGCTCATCTATTATGTTGAAGTCTTGCATTACTCCTATTAAGGATTGCCATAAGACTCTTAAAGTAAAATTTAGGACCTTACATACAAGCACAAATCTCTCCCTGAGTCTGCTGAGACAGGCTAGGACTGGCAGGATGGACTCCTGGGGACCTGACGCAGAGCAGGTACAACTTAGACTCACTGTAGTATCTCAGCCTATTTCCTTGTTAGAGACATTTTTAAAGATCAGAGGAAAGAACTCAGTAGGAGATCACTTGCTTAGCATGTGCAGGACCTTGGCTCAATCCCTAGCACAGACCGAAAAAAAAAAGGATTTAAGAAAATCTGGTTTCTGTATGTAAGTGTATGGGCATACATATGCACAAATGAGTGTCAAGACCAATGGTGGACACCAGGTGTCTCCCTCAGTCATTCTCCACTTTACTTTTTCAGACAGGCCATTTCAGTTAACCTTGAGCTCACCAGGTTCAACTAGACTGGCCGGTCAGCAGCCCGGGGTGGAACTGCCTCTTCTATCTCTCAACACTGGGACCATGCTGGCTTTCTCTTGTTCATTGTTCTGAGACAAGACCTTTCTCACTTGCAGTCCAGGCTGGCCTCCAACTCACAGACACCCACCCGCTTCTGCCTGTTAAATGCGTGGGTCGGACTTCATTACATAGGTGCTGGAGATCAAACTCAGGTCTTCAGGCTGGCATGGGAAACTGGAAAATACTTTACAAACTGAACCATCTCCCTAGTCTCAAAAAATTTTAAAAGGCAAGCATTGGTTTGTAGTTCCATTTTCTTAAAATAACTGCTTCCACTTTTCCCATTTCTTCTATAACTTCCTATCCATTTACAGAGATGAAATATAAAATCTGTTTTTTGAATCATAAGCATTTTATCTCTAGTGTTTGTCACCATCTTACATTCAATGGTGTCATGTTCACTTATTAAATTCACTGTACTTAGTCACTACTCACAGGAGGATATGTAAACAGTCCCAAATTTTAAGGCAGTCAGCATCTTCACATATAGTTTATGATTCACATCACCGATATAAGATGAAGAGGAGTCAAGGCAAATACTGGAGTGCTGTGAGGGGTTGTGTAAGTAATGCTTCTGAGTACTATACGGGACACCACCTTCCCCAAGGCACTATGAACTAACTGAAAGCCTTGAAGATAATTTAGTAGGCGTTAAATAGGAACTGTTATTTGTTCCTCATTCCTTTAATGATGAAACACTAATTCTCCAAACTGGTTTACAATATGCATTTAGGTACTTCTTTGCCCACCTGTTGTTGGCCTTATAAATACCTGAACCAGTTATCTCCCATATCTGGTGCAAGTATCTACCCTCTTATAAAAGTGTCTATGGTCCCTGCGAAGTGTGCAGAACCAGTACTGAAATGTTTAACATAGGGAATGGAAGTCTATCCCAACAAGCCTAGCATTAGGGAGGCTGAGGCAGGAGGATTATGAGTTCAGGCCAGGCTACAATGAGACTGTCTAACAAAATGAAAAGTTCTCTAATGTTCCTTGAGGTGTAGCCTATGTGACCAATACAAGGAGCGCCTCACAGAGGTGCCGAGCACAAACACTCACATTCCCCTTAGTTACTTGTCTCTTAGCACATGGCTGTCAGATAGTCACAGGCCTCCTACTACCAATTCTCCACATCAACTTTTGAGATTCCCCAACTAGAAAAGGCCTAAAAGTCAGCCTCTAAGAGACGTTATCCAGAGTGGCCAAGAGTGCAATGAAGCACTACCTGACGCTGTCGTCTTGCTTTGAACTCTGAATCCCAGAAGAACAATGAATGGTTCTAAAAAAAAAGCACCATGGCCCACTACAACCCATCCTGCTGTGTTACAATATACACTGCAAGACACAAGAAGACTGGACGGCATCTGATGTGCTTAGCACCACTCTTAGCAGACTCCCGAGGCCTACGGACTGTTTAGAGTCCCCTGCGTTACTAGGCCTCTCTGCTGCAGCATTCTGTCCTCACACCAGCTCCCCTCGCCCTCACTACCATTCAGAGCCTTGATGGATTCTGCCCAGGCCAGTCTTCCTTCCCAGACCTTCGCCAACCACTAACTCCTTAGAGTCTCGGTAGAAATGCTGCTGCCTTAGAGAATTCTGTGAACATTTAACTAAAGCATCATCCTGGAAATGACTCAGCAGTTAAGGTTATCACCTGCTCTCCCAGAGGTCCTGAGTTCAATTCCCAGCAACCACAGGGTGGCTCGCAACTATTGGTAATGGGATCTGATGCCCTCCTCTGGCATGTAGGCATACATGCAGACAGAGCACTCGTATACATAAATAAATAATTAAATAAACATTCTTTGTGGGCATAGCAGTTGAACCCTTTCTAGACATTAGTTCTTGTAAACCACTTCATGGTTCTAAGCTACTTAAGATTTGAAGCTCATTGAAGTCACACATGTAGTATCACGGTATTTTTAACTACTGCATTAAGGTATAAGTCACCCAGTAGGTAAGCCAACAGTTGTATACATAGCTACAGTTATTTAACCATTACAATTAACTTTCATCATCCGTTAGTACTTACTCATTCCTCTCAGTCACCTGTCTCTGGAACCCACCACTCTATTCTGTTTAGAGATTTGCCACTCCTGGGCATTTCATGTAAATGGAATCATATGCATGTATCTTATTTTATGACTGATCCTTTATTACTATTACCACTGTGTATACTGAGAGGAGTGCCATGAACACATGTGGATGTCAGACAACAACTTTTGGAGTTGGTTTCCTTCTCCCATCATGTGGGTTCCGGAACTCAAACTCAGGTCATCAGATTTGGACGGCAAGGGCTTCACCTACTGAGCCACCTTGCCAGCCAATCACTGCCATTTTTTTTAAACTTACCATTATATTTTTAAGGTTAATACATGTTGTGACATTTATCAGTATTTTTTCAAACTTACAACCTTAAAGGCAACACTCAAAAGCTGTTCTACGACCTCTACACATACACCCATCCTCCCCCACACACCCACACACCCACATCTCTTCCCTCTATCCCCTTCACACAAGCAAACACACAGTCATACAATCATATACCACTCACACACACACTTCACACTTGAAATAAATTCACCACATCAGGCTGATCCATATACCAGCTAATGAACATGTGATGGCTAATATAAACCATTCTTCTGTCTTCTAAGTAAGTACCAAAAGCATTTTATAACTTTTGATCCCAGTATCTTCATTTTTCAGACTCTTAAATAAGAGGTTACATAGTTATTTCTTTTCTGTAAGTAGTCTGAAATTTATTTTTTAATCTAAGATGTAATATTTACCAAAATTCCTTTTATCTTCTTACCTAAAAAGCAAGAATGTCAGAATAAAAATTTCTTCAATAAATAAATCAGAATAAAATGCTATGGTCTTATCAAAATAACACATTTATAGAAAGCTGAAAGTTCTTTGCAGAAGCTGACTCTTCCTCCTATGACAGTTCAAAGATCTGAATACACATATTTATCTCTGGCTTGTTCAATTTTTTTCCAATATCATCATCATGTACCAATTAATCGAGTGTCTTAGACAGACATAGTAATTAAAACTGACTGACAAACCTTCTCTCAACTCTTAATGATTTATTTTCATAATTTGGGGTGTTACTTTTTTGTGTTTGTTTTGAGACAGGGTTTCTCTGTGTAGCCCTGGCTGTCCTGGAACTTGCTCTGTAGACCAGGCTGGTCTCAAACTCCGATTCCCATGCATCTGCCTCCCAAGTGCTGGGACTAAAGGCCACCACTGCCTGGCAATTTTATTGTTTTTTAAGATGTTTTATTTTATGAGTGTTTGGTAATTGCAGAGGACAGATGAAGGTGTGAAATCTTCTGAAATTAGAGTAACAGAAGGTTATAAGCCAGTGTGCAGTGCTGGGAACCTGACCCAGGTCCTCTGCAGGAGCAGGAGAGGCTTATCACTCTCAAGTTACCTCTCCAACACACTGGTTTTAAGTTTTAAACAAGAAATTAATTGCTTGTGCAATTTTGGGAGTATACATTTCAGAGTCTTCAATCTTGTCGATCCTTGTATGACCCTAACTACTTAATCATATTAAGGCTGAAAATTAGCTATATTCTCTGGGCAATATTAGGAGAGGGATACATCCCAAGTCCAGACTGAGAAAGTTATTCTTTAAGTCCAACAACTGTGTCTTCCCTCTCACTCTCTCCCTTCACAAGACTCCACCCCCACCCCTTAGTCAAGCTCATCTCAAGTATGGGCACACTCTTCACTCCACAAATAACTTTAAAAATACATTCTTCCTTGACCTGCCATTCCTCCTAGGGCTATCTCAAGTACCACCCTAAAGCACTTACTCTAGTTCTAGCCAGACACACAGACAGAAAGCTACATCTGAAAGAAACAAGGATTTAAAGTCGGTCACCAGTATGAGGTAAGCTCATCACACACACGGCCGTCTGGATCTGCTGAGCCCCCCTCCCCATACAGCAGGGAGCTCGGGTGCTCAACTGAACTGGCAACTGGCAAGCATGCTGCGCTGCGGATACAGGACTCTGTGTTTGCCCAACTTCTTTTTCCTCTGCACGGTCTTATTTGACCACTTAAGTTCTGTGACCAGTCTATCCTGATGCACAAACAAATCAGATCTATCTTGAAAGTAAGCAAGCAGCCCACCTCTCTAGCCTGTTCAGTGCACTGGCACTGTTCACTGTGATGTCCTGAGAGTTTGTTCCACTTTATGGCACTTGCCTATCTGTAGATTTAAATGTATTTCAAAAACAGAATCTCTGAATATCTTCTATCAAAGGAAGAAGTTGCTCCTGTGAAAATCCTGCAGAGGAAGACACAAGAAAGGCTCATTTCTTACCTTGTGAGTTATCCATTCCCGTCCATACTGATACACATTGTTTGCTGCAGAATTAAGAGCTCTTTGGACCACCTGAGCCTCAGGAAGCCAACTGACAGAAACAAGAAAATGGAAAGAGTCCATTTTCAGTATATATTTCTAACAATGCTTTGAACTAAAGCTACCAATAATAAATTATTGATGGATCACTAACACAGAGAACCTGGTGCCAGGCCTGAAGATCCTGACCTTGACTTATGGGACCTGCATTCTAGCTCTCTCTGAGATAAGACCTACCTAACCCCCAACCTCTTCTGTCCTCTTCTGTCTGGTTTCCCTGGTCACCTGCCTAGTCAGCAGAGGACATGGCTCTGAAGCACTGAGACACTCAATATCCAACAAGATCCTCAAAGTAGGACATGGACAACCAGCACCCAACCTTCTTGGAAGCCTGTTAGAGACGAAAATGTTTGAGCCCAGTTCCAGACCTACTGAAAGAGAAATGTGCACCCTGAGAGATCCTGCAGATGTCTGAGACCCACAGACCTATGGAAATGCGGAACCAAAGAATCCAGGAATTAAAAGGATGAGCTAATTATTTTCAATCTTCCATCCACCATCTCTTCATGTGGAGTCTCTTCACCAAGGTCCGGACATATTAAAAACTGCAGTTTTCAAGTTTCATTTGTTCTACTGTAAGAGGCCTCCCCTACACCTCAACCAAGAAGCCTTTTCATATATTTAACACTTTCCCAAACCAAAAATATTCCCCAGACTGTCCACCAGTGTTATATACCTATAGGCACAATGTTATTATGCCCTGTGTAAAGATTATCCTTGTGTTATTCAAATGCCAATTTGTGTGTGCCAACATCTGGTTGCAGTCCTTATTTTGAGACTCTACTCTCTCAATGTTGTGTAAAAATTACTCCCCAATTATTCTCTGATTGGTCAATAAAGCTAGCTGATCAGTCCAATGACTAAGCAGGGGAAAGAATAGGGCTGAATTTCCTCACAGCGGTGGGGGTGGGGGTGGAGGACACAGACAGAGGGAAGAGGATAGACAGAGAGAGAGAGAGAGAGAGACAGACAGACAGACAGACAGACAGACAGACAGACAGAGACAGAGAGACAAAGGTGAGATTAGCCATGGGGAGAGAAACCAGCTTGAGCAGAGAAAGTCATAAAATTCAAGTATCTCTGGGATAAAACAGAATGTGCCCTTATAGCTTAATAAATAAACAAAATACTCCAGTCTTAATTATTTGGGAGCTAGCTGGGTTAAAAGAAAAGCAAACACTTACAAAAAATGTCATTAACATATACCAGATACTAAAACCCACAAATTTCGCAGTTCTGGCTTCAATTAGCTAACTCATGCTGAAAGGCCAAGGCAACAGTACCTAGGTTTTTATTTTTCTGAGGCTCAAACATGATACATGCTACCAAGCTGGCACATGAAATGAGTCAGAACACTATAACAGCCTCAATTCTTAGCAGCTTCATGGGTTGTGTACATATAAGATGATCATATTAAGAAACACCACTGCTAGCCGGGCAGTGGTGGCACATGCCTTTAATCCCAGAACTTGGGAGGCAGAGGCAGGCAGATTTCTGAGTTCGAGGCCAGCCTGAGTTGTAGGCCACTACAGAGTGAGTTCCAAGACAGCCAGGGCTACAAAGAGAAATCCTCTCTCGAAAAGAAAAAAAAGAAAAGAAAAGAAAAAAAAATGATTACTGTCACTAGCCACAAAAGTTAAAATGTCTAGAAAAATATTCTTTCATAAGGAGAAAAGAGTAACAAAATATGTCAATAAATTACAAGATATAGCCAGGCATTGGGACATGCCTATATTCTCAGTACTTAAAAGGCAAGAGTGAGAGTCTCTGAGTGTTAGGTCAGTCTGACCTTCACAGCAGTATCAGAAACTGTCTCTAATCTTAAGTACTTCCTCACCACAGTATTCCAGTTTATCAAAGCTTTGGTAAACTGTATTCTTCTCTTCTAATGTAGCTGTATCAAGGAATACTGGTCCATACAAACAGATGCTGAAACTAGGTAACCCATTGAGTATCCTTTTCCAAACAGTATTCTTACTTTGCCCACTCTGGGTGATTTGCCAGAGTTTCATTAATCAGACTACTCGTGACTTCAATCATGTGTACACTCTCTTGATGTACCTATAATATAAAGAGGAAAAAAGGTAAGTAATATACATAATTCAAAATGTCTTTTTCTATTCTAGAGGATCAAATAATTATATATCCTGGTTTTTATTAATTTAAAAGTAGGTATTTACAAGCTGCTAAACATTATATATATATATTTATATATTCCCTGTTTTCAAGAAGCTCAACAAACCGCCTTTAAAAAAAATCCAAACACTTAACTCATAAACAACTAGTTCCCACATATACACATAAGTACAGATTATGTCCATGCTTGTGTCTTCATATGCAATACCAAACCTTTGCACTAACACTGTAAGTATGCAGAGTGAGATGCACAGACAAGTAAGCCAGAATACGGTTCTGTGTGGTTCTGCATATAGAAAAGCCACCTGGTACTGAAACTGAAACTTGCCTGTTGTGGTAGTTTGAACAGGAATTCAAATGTCCCCATAGGTTCAAATATTTGAATGCTCAGTCACCAGGGAGTGGCACTATTTGGGAAGGATTAGAAAGTGTGGCCTTGTTGGCGGAAGTGTGTCACTGGGTGGTGGGCGTTGAAGTTTCAGTGGTTCAGGATGCAGCTCTGTGCTCCAGTACCACGCCCTGCTGAGGACACCAAGCCACGCTCCCCAGCATGACGACACCGGACTGAGCCTCTGAAACTGTATCCAAGCCCCCAGTTAAATGCTTTCCTGCACTTGCCCAATAACTAACAAAATGAGGAGGATAAAGATGGGAGAAACCAAGACAAGAAAATGTTTTCTTTACTACTTTAGTTTTCCTAAGTTTACACTTCTTAGAACCTGTGAGGTGCTATTTAACATATTAACCACAATTTACTTCAAGCTAATACTGACTTACGTGAAGTAACTGCTCATCAATACAGCTCATTTCCCAGCCCTTTCTCTGTATTGTGGTATACTATGTACACATAATATACATTGAGTAGTTCATCTTTATATCACAAAGTCTAGAACAATGTACCACATGTTTTCTTTAAATAGTTACAGTATTAAAAAAAAAAAAAAAAACCTAAAAGAGGGGGCTGAGAGATGGCTCACTGGTTAAAAACACATGCTGCCCTTGCAGAAAACCAAGGTTCAGTTTCCAGAACTCATGTGGAGACTCAGACCTATTTGTAACTCTGGCCCCAGGGACCCAACACCCACTCTGACCTCTGAGGAGGGCTGTGCATACACATGCACACAAAACAGTCATATACATAAAATAAAAATTAAAAAAATCTAAAATATCACAGGGAAAAAAATCTGTAATTTTTCCGTATGCCCAAGTGTTACCCTTCTCTCCTATGGAACCAAGGAATCTGCAGTCCTCTTCAACTGAAAGTCATTTTTTTGTTTGTGTCTGTCTAGCTGCTCTAAAGAAAAGGCCGGGTAGCAGGTTTCCGAGGGCTGCAGCTGCTTGTAGCCATGGGATCTTCAACTGCAAGGCAGAGTAATGGAGAGACTTTGACAGCCCAGGTCATCACAGTACCTGCAGCGGCCACTCAGCTTTCCAATATATTTTGGAGGAAAACAACAAAAAGATAAGGTCTGGCTATGCAGCTCTGGCTGGGAGACCCTGGGACTATGGGAGTGTGGCCCAGCTTTCCTTACAGAACACATCTGCTATCGACTAATTCTGTCTGTTGCAACTTATCTGAAATGGTTTTATTTTGCCTTTACTTTTTGAAGGGGAAGAGAATCAAGTGGAAACTGAAGCCAGCGTCTTGAGCAACCCTGACGTACTTCCAGCTCTTCAATCTTTATTTTTAAAGAACAGAGCCAGCCGGGCGGTGGTGGCGCACACCTTTAATCCCAGCACTTGGGAGGCAGAGGCAGGAGGATTTCTGAGTTCGAGGCCAGCCTGGTCTACAAAGTGAGTTCCAGGACAGCCAGGGCTACACAGAGAAACCTGTCTCGGAAAAAAAAACAAAAAACAAAAACACAAAAAAAAAAACCTTAAAAAAAAAAAAAAAAGAACAGAGCCATTAAACATAAATCTCTTGGTTGTCAGGCTTCTTGTTCTTCGGCTTGTCTTCTCGTATGACTGCTCAGTAAGAAAACTGATCCTGTTTGGTTCCCTGGCGCTGTGGTCACCTCCCTCACAAGTTCCTCTTTACCGCTGGCTTTCGGGTGTGTCTGTGTCCATCCTGGAGTTTGCTGAAGTCTGTGGACTACCGTGAGACTACTGTTCTTGCCTTTCCCGTCTCAGCTCTTGGCATGCCAACTGCATGCTACTAGAAGGCTGGCATGATCTCTGAGGCTCTGGTCACCTCCAACTAGACTTCGCCATTATTTTACAACCATAACACGGTTAACTTTTTCTGGAAAGATGTGGACAAACATTTAAATACTCCTCACTGACAACAGACAGAAATGATTCTGCTCAAGTCTAGCCTAGTGAGCCGGCAAGTTTAACTGGAATTTCTCAGACCTGTGGGTGACGGGTTACCTACAAGAGCATGGGCCACACTGTAAAGGCGACTACAGCACCCACATGAACTGTCACATCCCCGCCCCAGCCGTGAACTCCTTCTAAATTCTCAGGAAGAAGAGCTCCGAGTGCCTCTCAAGAGCTGCCTGGTTAGCCTAGTGCACTGATGTCAGAACAGAAATGGCCACACCACGCCTGAAGGGTGGCATTCCACAACAGACACTAACCACACAGATAAAGCACACAAAAGAGACTACAAAGATGCAAACAACTACTCCTCAGAAGACGCTACAGAGTTTTGCTGCAGAATAACTCCAAAGTAACATGACTCTAGGAATTACCTAGTTGGTCATTTTCCAATGGCTTTAAGTGGCATTGGTAAGAACTTGATAGTTTTATTCTTTTTTTCTGTGGAGAGAAAATTACGTGACAACTTCAGCGAGCTGTTGTCCCAAAGGACTTCCTGAGGAAGTAAATGTGTGACAAAGGTGTATTCAAGACTGACACTGAAGCTCTTCATTGCCAGGAGAGTGGAGCTGTCTGTCACTTACTGGAACAGAAGGACTGTGAGAACAGTTTCTGATGTTACATTTGAGGTACTATCAAACACTCAAGTGGACAGTGTCTTAGTATTCCAGAAAATGATTCCTTTACTGGAGGAAAAAAAAAAAAACCCAGATACCCAATAGTGCTCCCTCCAAAGTTCAGTCCACTTAAATCCTACACAAGAAAGAAATGGTTCAATACCCACGAATTAAGCTGAGGGAAGCAAAGCTCACTGCAGCATGGAACAGATAAAGAGCTGACAGGTGAGCACGCCTGAGGCAGGCAGGCTGGTGCAAAGAAACAGAACAACACAGGGACAAGGAAGGGAAAGAGCCAACAGACAAAAGGACGGACAAGTCCTGTCTAACAGTCACCTCAGGTCAAACATGGTAACGACACGCAGAGGGCTCATCTCTGTGTGACCACTACCTAAAGAACAGACTGGAATAGCACTGAGGCGGACAGACACAAGTGCTAATGGAGCCAACTGCAGGGGAGAAAGCGAATACACTGTGACGAGCCTGTCTGAGGAGCAGCTCATGCTAAGCACAGTGCAATGCCTTAGCACTGCTGCCCTGGACCGGCTACTGGTGACCGCTACTAATGAATTATTGCAAGACTCAGAGAAGTTTTGATAGCCATGATTTCATGTAAGCTTCACCATCCCCTGAAAACAGAACACCAAAACCTAGAAGTGGAGTCAAACAGAGTTCGATAAATAAGGGTAAGAATGCACTGAAAGTATAGAAAAACTATCCTCGGCCAAGCCATCAGAGCAGAGATAAAATGCAGCTCTGCTTCTTGATGACATAAAAACAGGAAACAAAACTACAGCTGGATCTGAAAAGCAAGAAATAAAGACCTTATGTGAGCTGCCGTGTGTGCCCAGTGAGACCTCCTTCTCTTCGTGAGGGAAGGTTAGTGGTCACAGCCTTCTGAGTCTCCTTTGGGTCCTGATGTAGGGACAGCAATGACCACACCATGCCCAGAGGAGAGCATTTCAAAACAGACACCAAAAGCATAAGCAACAAGGACAAAACAGGTACGTGGGACAGCACCAGACTTAAACACTCTACAGGAAGACCAGTGAGGCGAAGGGAAGGAGCAGAAATTGTGACGGTCGGTGCACAGGTGCACCTGTTCGTGGAGGTGCTCAGAAGACCTGGGGCAGGACAGCCACCTGAACCCAGGAGTTTGAGGTCAGTGCCTGCAGCGCCACCAGAAAACATCAAGACCAGAACCCTAGGAGAAAAGAAAGAAGGGCACACCGCACTAACTAGATGAGGAGTCATGAGACTAGTTCAGAAACCTCTAAAGTCTAGGGCTGGGGGCGGGGATTACTTTCAGGGTCCTTTTTTTTTTAAACTGCCCTTTCCGCTTAAGACTTGGTGACAAAATAAAATGTATACAAATGAGGTTTAAAAAGAAAATGTTCTAGGCAGACTCACAGAAAAATTACTAATGAACAAAATGGGAATACTTTAGTGAGAGGTACTAAAGTATTCCAGAGGTACTTCTGAGAAGCCAAATGATATTTTCCATTCGCCTCTGCTAGCTTCTTCTGCATATACAACAAGGACTTTGTTATAACAAGAATACTGGCTAATGTACTTTACCTTTGCAGTCAGGAGAAGGGCCAAAAGAAGGGTTCCTATCACTAGCAAGAATATGATGAAAATGCTAATAATTTTATCTAACATCTTCTCCAACCAGATGATCATCTGCATGGAAATAAAAAAGGAGGGTTACTCATCTTCAAAATATCACTTAATAAACACATGTTTGTACTCAAACATCACAAATACAGGCTATTCAGCATTGCAAAGCAAACTATAGCATACTGATTAAAGCAATAAAAGCTATAAGCAACTTTAGAAAGTTAAGTATTAATTGCCGCTGTTATGTGTAGAATTCATTATTGTCATGGCTTTGAGAAGAAAGTCAACCAAAACACAATCCACGTGTACTCCTGAATTCTCCTTACACTACATTCACATTTCAATCTCTAATCCATAAGGCCTGGGAAATACATTGCAAATAAAATTACAACACTCCATCGGCTGAACTCGTTTCATGAAGCTGTCTTATCAGTCAGCCAACATAGATGGCTGGATGCTCTTTGTAACAATCACCTCCTAAACTATACAGAAAACGGGAGCAAAGACAGACAGCAATCACATGCCAAGTGCAGTCTCCTTTCATTCCATTAGGGTCATAAAGATGGTAATTGTTGATGTATGTAATGTTAAGGCAGTAATAACAGCAAATTCAGAGTAACGGCTCCCAGGTACCAGACCGTGGGAGGTGGATGTGGTTCTATTGAGGTGGACAGTGGGCAGGTGAATAGTTTTTGTGTTTTTTGTTTTCATTTTAAAGTGAACATGTGTTTAAGGTCTTTAAATTAAAAAAAAAAAAAACTAAGTATATGTGTTCATTTTCTTGGGAGAGATCCACACAAGTATGAATATGGGGGTCAGAAGGGTAGGTTCTCTCCTTGTACCATGTGGCTTTCACAGCCTGAACTCAAGTCACTACACTTGGCCAAAGGTGCCCTTACCTACTAAGCAATTACTACCAGCCCCAGGGCTTTTAGATTTTAGATATTTCACAATAAAATGCTTTTAAAAGTCCTGCTATTCCACCAGAAGCTTCTATTCTATTGAAAACATAAGATTTGTGACATGATTCTTACTCAATGAAATATATTAATTCTCAACATAGTAGATGTTCTTTAATAATGAGATTTAAGCTTTCCTTAAAATGTTATTTGACATTCTATCTTTACTAGAACATTTCTCATTTTTTACAACTCCAATAATCCTACATCTTAAACACATTTTGGTTTTATAGTATGTAACAATGATAATTTCTACACTTCTTGCCATGCAAAGCCACCATTTAACATTCAAAACTAGACTTAATTAGACCAATAATGCTAATGTGCCATCCTGTGACCATCGACCCAAGCAGGAGCTATAATACTGCTAAGTTGTTCCTAATTTAAATTAAAACTATGCTCACTATACAGTGAATCAAACTGCTAAAAGTAACAATTTTAAAAAAACAGCGCAACTTTTATAATGTCTGTTTATTCAAAGGTTGAACTCTTCGTGTCTTCCATGAAGCACACTGGCCTTCACTTAGCACCACAGTGAGCTCACACACAAAACGTTAATGTTTGATGTTGACACTCAAGAGCTTCAAACAGAAGAGTTAAGCTTCAATGCATGCTACCAAAGCATCAGAGACAATACAGAGATTTAAAAAAAAAAAACAAAAAACAACAGGTTTCTAAGGTATGGAAGGTCAGGTGTCTTACTCTGAAGATAAGTTCTAAAATCAATGAACTGAGAAGTTTTGCATCAGGAAGCAGCTGGGCCCTAGGGTTCCTGGGGTAGCTCCCTGAGGAAAGGGCTACCTCACTCCTCTCCAAAGCTCTGTAAACCAGGAGTATGGGTTGTATGATAAACACTAAGCTTATTTTGGAGTTACAAGCAGATTTGTTTCCATGAATAACAGCTGGTAAACATACTGAAAGAAGCATTCTTAAAAGCATGGTTTTAAATGAAAATAATCTTCTGATAAAGCATGGAGCCCTAACCTCCTATTAGGTAGCATTAACATACAAACCACCGCAGTTTCAAACTGAGACTTCATAGTTTTCAGTAGAATGAAATCTTCCTAACTCCAATTTTGTCAGAAATTAAGCTTAAGACTTCGGAGACTCTTGTTCTTTCCAAGCTGCTGCATACTGAAGGGTGCGCTCTTGCAGAGGACCCAGGTCCAGTCCCAGCACCCACATGGTATCTCCATTGTCTTTAACCAGTTCCAGGGAATCCAATGCTCTCTTCTAGCAGCATCAGGCATACATGTACATAGTATACACACATACATATATACACATATATATGGAATGCAGGCAAAACACTCATACACACTTAAACACCAGGCCAGTAAAATTAAATGAAAGAAAAGCAATAACTGGTATGGGTGTGAGTGAACAAGAGCAAGAGAGAAATAGAGGAGGTGAGTGAAGGTGAGACATGGACAGAGGAGGTGAGTGAAGGAGAGATATGGACAGAGGAGGTGAGTGAAGGAGACATGGACAGAGGAGGTGAGTGAAGGAGAGATATGGACAGAGGAGGTGAGTGAAGGAGAGATATGGACAGAGGAGGTGAGTGAAGGAGAGACATGGACAGAGGAGGTGAGTGAAGGAGAGACATGGACAGAGGTGGTGAGTGAAGGAGAGACATGGACAGAGGAGGTGAGTGAAGGAGACATGGACAGAGGAGGTAAGTGAAGGAGAGATATGGATAGAGGAGGTGAGTGAAGGAGACATGGACAGAGGAGGTGAGTGAAGGAGAGACATAGACAGAGGAGGTGAGTGAAGGAGAGACATGGACAGAGGAGGTGAGAGAAGAAGAGACATGGACAGAGGAGGTGAGTGAAGGAGACAAGGACAGAGGAGGTGAGTGAAGGAGACATGGAGAGAGGAGGTGAGTGAAGGAGAGACATGGACAGAGGAGGTGAGTGAAGGAGACATGGACAGAGGAGGTGAGTGAAGGAGAGATATGGACAGAGGAGGTGAGTGAAGGAGAGATATGGACAGAGGAGGTGAGTGAAGGAAAGACACGGACAGAGGAGGTGAGTGAAGGAGAGACATGGACAGAGGTGGTGAGTGAAGGAGAGACATGGACAGAGGAGGTGAGTGAAGGAGACATGGACAGAGGAGGTAAGTGAAGGAGAGATATGGATAGAGGAGGTGAGTGAAGGAGACATGGACAGAGGAGGTGAGTGAAGGAGAGACATGGACAGAGGAGGTGAGTGAAGGAGAGACATGGACAGAGGAGGTGAGAGAAGAAGAGACATGGACAGAGGAGGTGAGTGAAGGAGACATGGACAGAGGAGGTGAGTGAAGGAGACATGGACAGAGGAGGTGAGTGAAGGAGAGACATGGACAGAGGAGGTGAGTGAAGGAGACATGGACAGAGGAGGTGAGTGAAGGAGAGATGGACAGAGGAGGTGAGTGAAGGAGAGATATGGACAGAGGAGGTGAGTGAAGGAGAGACATGGACAGAGGAGGTGAGTGAAGGAGAGACATGGACAGAGGTGGTGAGTGAAGGAGAGACATGGACAGAGGAGGTGAGTGAAGGAGACATGGACAGAGGAGGTGAGTGAAGGAGAGATATGGACAGAGGAGGTGAGTGAAGGAGAGATATGGACAGAGGAGGTGAGTGAAGGAGAGACATGGACAGAGGAGGTGAGTGAAGGAGAGACATGGACAGAGGAGGTGAGAGAAGGAGAGATATGGACAGAGGTGGTGAGTGAAGGAGACATGGACAGAGGAGGTGAGTGAAGGAGAGACATGGACAGAGGAGGTGAGTGAAGGAGAGACATGGACAGAGGAGGTGAGAGGAGAGATATGGACAGAGGTGGTGAGTGAAGGAGACATGGACAGAGGAGATGAGTGAAGGAGACATGGACAGAGGAGGTGAGTGAAGGAGACATGGACAGAGGAGGTGAGTGAAGGAGAAATATGGACAGAGGAGGTGAGTGAAGGAGAGACATGGACAGAGGTGGTGAGTGAAGGAGAGACATGGACAGAGGTGGTGAGTGAAGGAGAGACATGGACAGAGGAGGTGAGTGAAGGAGACATGGACAGAGGAGGTGAGTGAAGGAGAGATATGGACAGAGGAGGTGAGTGAAGGAGAGACATGGACAGAGGAGGTGAGTGAAGGAGAGACATGGACAGAGGAGGTGAGTGAAGGAGAGACATGGACAGAGGAGGTGAGTGAAGGAGACATGGACAGAGGAGGTGAGTGAAGGAGAGACATGGACAGAGGAGGTGAGTGAAGGAGAGACATGGACAGAGGAGGTGAGTGAAGGAGAGACATGGACAGAGGAGGTGAGAGGAGACATGGACAGAGGAGGTGAGTGAAGGAGAGACATGGACAGAGGAGGTGAGTGAAGGAGTCATGGACAGAGGAGGTGAGTGAAGGAGAGACATGGACAGAGGTGGTGAGTGAAGGAGACATGGACAGAGGAGGTGAGTGAAGGAGACATGGACAGAGGAGATGAGTGAAGGAGACATGGACAGAGGAGGTGAGTGAAGGAGAGACATGGACAGAGGAGGTAAGAGAAGGAGAGACATGGACAGAGGAAGCTGGCTCTCTCTGGCATGCTGATGCTTTCTTTCCAAGGAGGCTGACCTTCCTTGCCCATGCTCAACAGTGACCAAAGGCGACAAAACTCTCACCATACTTCTGGGCTGTGGAGCACACATGGCCTCTAGGAATTTCTTTGGCCTTTTCAGGTCATGACGAATTAATAACTTTTAAGGTTTTGTTCTTAAAAGAAGAAACTATTTTAAAATGATGTGCTAAGTATTTCAAATATGAAAAGAGGATGTATTTTTAAAACTTAATTACACTAAGCCCTACTCTAAAACTTCTAAGTCAACTGGCTTTGCATATCCAGCTATCAAGGAAATGTCATAATTCCTTACTCACTCTCTAGAATACACACAGAAATGCAGGCAACTGCATTCCAACTACACATCAATGCTTTGAACACACTACACAGTTACTTGATCTCTTAGGAATCTTTTAACACTAACTCTGCTTTTCAGCTATACATTAGGTTCATAAATTAGGTTTCCCAACTCATTTAGTCCACTAAGGTAGATCATATTAAACTTAATGAACTTAATTCTTTCTTTTCTATCTTGAGGAAAATTCATTTCAATACACACTAACTGGGGAAACAGAACTACTTTACTTTGATTAAAGTTAACAAAATGTATGTTATATCCTCTCTCTCTCTCTCTCTCTATATATATATATATATATGCATTATATATTACATAATATATATACATATATGTATATATATTACGTAATATATACATATATATATACACATTCTATCTAGACATCTACATATAGATAGGTAGATAGGTAGGTAGACAGATACTGATGATAGAGACATACATACATACATACATACATACATACATACATACATACACCACAGATAGACAAATAAATACACTCATGTCTTGACACTGGTTTATAGGGAATCAGGACATATACAACCACATAAATGTGGGAGTAAACAATATATTTTACACATTGCTTGCTTGCAATCCAGTTTAATAATCTTAAGTGATGTCATCTCCCCATGTCTTCATTTCAACAGGAAGGAGGGGAAGAAAGAGCAAATTCTAATCTCCATATTTAAATGTCTTATCTGGATCTAGCAGTGTTTGACAGTCTGCCATGCATGTGGCTTGATTTTGATCTTCAGCACCACAAAAACAAATACTGAATAAATTAACAAATACAAATAAGTAAATAAAAACTGATAATCAAAATATGTGACTTTGACCTACATCCGCATCTTTAAGGTTTGTTGCACTATTTTTATTACACCTGAGTCTTGCTTGTGTTTAGACAGGACACATATACATGACACTACCTCTTGCAAACCTGTCCTAAGGATTTGAAAGCCAAATATTGCTCTATCTTGACTAAATGTCAAAGGCACAGCATTCCTCATACATATAGCTTGGCCTTAAGAATTTATATGAAATCTGCTTTTTACAATACAATGCCCATCATGAAAAACAGTTCCTACAGACCAACTTCATACATGACTCATGAAACACAATTTTGCAGGCCATGAAAAATAAATAAATAAATAACTGCTTCTGGGATACAGAGTCCTAGTTAATTTCTGTCACCTTGACACAAGCTAGAGTCATTTGAGAACTATGTCAATGAGAAGTGAGAAAATGTCTCTGCTAGACCGGTTTGTAGGCAAACTTGTAGAGCATTTTCCTGACTGGTGATGGACGTAGGAGGGCCCAACCCTCTGTAGATAGTGCCATCCTTGAGGAGGTAGGTGGTCCTGAGTTATATAAAAAGGCAGGCTGAGCACGCTAGAAGGAGCAAACCAGTAAGCAGTATTTTCCTCCATGATGTCTGCTTTAGTTCCTACCTTGATTTCTCTTCATGATGGACTGTTACTGAGACATGTAAGATGAAATAAACCCTTTCCTCCCCAAGTTGTGTTTTACCACAGCAACAGAAGTCCAAGCTAAGGCAATTTAAAAAAAAAAAAGACCAAAAAATGACTAACCAAGAAATAAGACAAATTCAACAAATGTTTTACAGATTTGTCATTTTTAAAAACTTCTTGTGTCACTTATAGAAGAACTAGGAATAAAGAGTTTCTTTTCTCTACTGTATTGCCTAATGTGATTCACACACAAAGGAACCAAAAGCTGGGCCTGGTGGTAGACGAGACTGAGGCAGGAGGATAGAAGGCAGCTGGACTACACAGCAAGACCCTGACTCAAAGAATGAGAGAAAGAGACCATAGTCGTCAAACTAGAGAAAACAACAAGGAAATCCATTTTCTGGACAGAAGGGCTACAAGACATAACCTCTTAAATACCTGACAAAGGGCCCATTCACATCCTAGGAGCTTGGTGGAGGTTTTAGTAAATGACTAGGACAGAATTGATATTTTGCGACCTTCCATAGCTTAAAGTTTTTAAAACAAATCTTGGTTTAATGTATGGACAGAAACACAGAATGAGAAAGGAGATTGTGAGGCTGGGGCAGGTATAAAATTCAGCAGTGACAAGCACACCCACACATTTATTACCTTCTTATTGAGCCAGTGCCAGAGCTGGAGGACAGGGAGGCGAGAGAGGATAAGAAGAGCGGGATATCATTAGAGAGCGGCCGCCAGCAGTCACTGAGTGCAGGAGGAGCTGTCAGGAGAGCTCGGCAGGAAACAGCGCTGCAGTCCCTCACAGAGGCTGTCTGTGATCAGGACGGCGGAGTAACAACTATGTTGGACTGTAACTCGCAGTCCGCAGCCAGCATCCTCTCCACTCCAGCAGAGAGCCCTGCACAGCCAGCTCCACGTAACTGCTTGTGCTCAGGACACTCTGCTGACACTTCCCCAAAGCTAGTGACAGGTAGCACTCAATACATCAGACAGAACCAAACTGTGAGATAAGTGCTATTATATCCATTTTATTGATAATGAAACCAAGGCACAGAGAAGCTAAGCCATCTGTCCAAGGTCACAGGGCTAGTAAATAACAGATGTGGGACCTGAAAGCAGAGTGTGAATTTAGATTCCATGTCCTTTAACCACAAAGTTCTCAGAAATTACCAATTTCTTGGCATTAAGCTGGGCTTCCGTCTCTGGGGGTCCATGACTGGTTACGTTTCCCTGAAACTCAGCACAGTATCTGGCAAACAAGAATCACTCCAAAAACATTCCCCTCTGAGCCACCACCCCATTACCTAACCTTCTCTCCTTTATTAGAAAAATAACCACAAATTTATTTCATCTAAATTCACTCTAATTCTAAGACTTAAATTTTCATGGAGAATCAGATATGAAGCACATTATCAACATTACGAAATGGACTGTTCAAGTCCTGGAGCACAAACACCCCGTTGGAGCAGCCCAATCATACAATACCTTGCTATCAACTTTGAGTAAGAACTTTCCAAGCCCGATGATCGGCCAAGGTGCTAAAGCCTCCTGCCGCTCCTTCAGGAAGCACTCGATCACCTGCCACCATGCACGGCAGTGTGTCTCCAGGAAGCCCACCACTCCAAAGTGGATCACAAGTTTTTTGATGATCCAGACTATAAAGAAGATACAAACACAAAGGACACGGATTTGAAAGGCAGAACATGAAAAAGTTCCCTAGCTTCCATTCTAAACAGTAAGGCCAGGACTAAAACAAGATCATGGTAGAAGGGAGCGGGAAGGACTACAGACAGGTACTTAAGAAGAAACAGGTCAGGCATACTTTCAAGGAAGCCCCATTAGCCGAACATCACTTTGGAGAAGCTGAATCCCAGGAAGAGTCAGGGCTCACTGTCTAGCCTACAGACATGGTGAACTACAATGGCTTTCATAGCAGAAACAAAGTCCCAACATTTACTGATTTCCTTGGTCATTACAGCTGCTCTTCCCCAGTGGCTTTGTACCACAGCAGGCAGTATTTCCAACTGTGCTCCTGTTTCCTCATGCGATGTTCGTCTGAACAGAGGTCAGAGTTCAGCAGAAAGTCAGCTGTTAAAGCCAACTAGGAAGAGGCCAGAAGACAGGCTACTTACTTATTAAAGAAGGAGGGCCTATGTAATGATTTCTTTCCAATAAAATTTCTTTAATTCCTGGGACCAATATTCTTAACCCCAACTTTATAAGCTGCGTGTCAGTATGCTGGTTTGTGTAAGAATGGTTCCCAAAGGCTTGCTAGGTTGTGGCTTTTAATCCCAGAATTCAGGAGGCAGAGGCAGGGGGATCTCTATAAATTCAAGGTCAGCCTGATCTACAGAGTGAGTTCCAGGACAGCCAGGGCTAAACAGAGAAGTCCTGCCTTGAAAAAAACAGAAAGAAAGAAAGAAAGAAAGAAAGAAAGAAAGAAAGAAAGAAAGAAAGAAAGAAAGAAAGAAAGAAAATAAAAGAAAAGAAAGGTTCCTATAGGCTCATATATTTGACTACTTAATCCTCAATTGGTGGAACTGTTTGGGAAAGATAAAGAGGTGTGGCCTTGTCGGAGGAGGTAGACTAGGCGGGAGGCTCTAAGGTTTCAAGAGCCCATGCCATTCCCTGCATGTGTGTATGCCTGTGTGTGTCTGTACCTTCTCCATCCTTTCATAGCTGTTCTATCTATCAACATCTAAGTTCTCAGCTACTAGTCCAGCTCCATGACTGCCTGCCTGCTGCCATGCTACCCACCAAGATGGCCATGGAACAGTGAGCTCTAATTAATGCCTTCTTATAAGATGCCTTGGTCATGGTGTTTTGTCACAGCAATAGAAAAGTAACTACAATGTAACTACAATAGTATGATATAAAAGTTCAAAAATTCCTTTATTAGATTTTATTTTGTTTGTCTTTGAGACAGGATCTCTCCATATATCCCTGCCTGTCCTGGAACACTCTGTAGCAGACAACTGTCTGAAACTCAAGTTCTATAGGATCTAGTACCCTTTTTCGGTCTCGGTGAGCACTCATATGCATGCAAATACTCATACACATAAAATAAATGTTTTTCTTATGACCTAAATACAAACATACAACTATTTTAAGATGGCAATATAATTATATCAAGTATTCAAATCCCACTGTTAAAAAGGAGAAAAAGGTCTGTGAAAGATAAAACCATACTTAACCAAATAACAACCTGCAACAGGCACCGGCAGCAGCTGTACGATCCACAGGTTCAGCCAGAGCTGGACAGCAATGATGGCCCACACAAGAGACACAAAGTAAATGTCACTAGTTTTCTTCTTCCTGAGAAACGTTCCCATCTCAGGCCTCTGTCGGCCCAAAGTGGGTGAAGGAGAAGAGGGTGAGGAACGAGAGGAGGCTGAAGAAGCAGCAGACGATGCTGGAGGGGGCTCGCCCTTGTCTGTGGGCTCTAAGAAGGCAAAGACAGAAAGTCACAGGCTATTTTAGTCCACACGAGAAAACAATACAAAATATACTACACTGGAAGTGCAGCAGGATCACATAGGGTTAAAGAGACAGAAGATTTGCACTGAAACAAACCTGCCATCAGGGTTTTGGTCTAGGGAAATCAGGTTTGCTGGGAGACAGCAAATATTCTACCTTTTCCTGTACACGAGTTAAGTATCTTTTGAGATTCATCTTTATTTTATTTATATGGATGTTTTGCCTACATGTATCTGTGCATGTGGGTCAAGGCTGAAAGTGAAGCAGATGACAACATGCTTTTGTTTGGCCTTGCTCTGCTTGTCTGATCTGAAAATTCCAGGTCAGTGGGAATGGCAGATGCCAGAACAGTAACTCTATAACCTAAGTGTCATCCTGCTCCACTTTGGAAACACGGTTTCATATATAAGAAAAACATGCGTTCCTACATCTCTGCATAGTTCTCTCCTAAATGTTTTCTTCTTTAAATATGTCTTAAGTCAGTTCTTCAATAAAAGTTTGCTATATGGGTGGGATAGAAAAAAGGTTCAACTGGTAAATTTACTTGGCACATAAACACAAAAACCTGGGTTAGGATCCCCGACATAAACACAAAAACCTGGGTTAGGATCCCCGACATAAACACAAAAACCTGGGTTAGGATCCCCGACATAAACACAAAAACCTGGGTTAGGATCCCCGACATAAACACAAAAACCTGGGTTAGGATCCCCGACATAAACATACAAGGGCTACAATCCCTGTGCTCAAAAAATAGGGACAGACACACTGAAGCTCACCGGCAAGCAACCCAGGAAAATTGATAAGCTTCAGCCATGAAAGACATTACTTCATCTGCACACATCATGAACATATATGCACACAACACACACACACACACACACACACACACCATATACAGTTTTAAAAGAAAGCATTTTCTGTAATATTCTCCACCTCCAAATATCCCTGGCACTAATGGATGTCTTAACACAAACTGGAACAGAGTTACACACTTCTGATCTCTGGGAGAATATGGTACAGTGTGGCTCCAAACCTGTCATGGATCTTCCAGTTGGATCTCACAGAAGCTAGGTCTCACAGAGCAACCAGAGGGTCTGGCTTTGGAAGCCAGTGAATATATACAGCATAAGGCATTCAAATTGTACTTTTACTTAAAGAGAAAAAAATTCCAGAAAAAAAAAATGAATGCAAACAATGTGAAAAATACCCAGATACAGATAGAATGTTTGGAAGGGAAGAAAAAGCATAAAAAACAGAATAATATAGAACTGGCTGCTAGAAAAGGAAGAGAAAATAAAAAACCAAGATAAGGAGAGCAGAGAGCTGGGTAGAACTGTGGATGGTAAATGGGACTGAGGCAAGGATGATAAAACAGGACGAGAAGTATCAGAAGAGCATATCTGGAAAAGAAGCAAGGGAAGGAGCCAGGACATGAAACCCAAGAGGTAGAAAAAGACATGAGGACTGTGGTGTACAAAGAGAAATCAGTCAGAATGAGAATCAGGGAGGACTGGCCAGCCTGGTCTTCACTCTGTCCCCTCCTTGTATCATGTCATCACTTTCATGATGTCAGTCACCTGCTGGCAGGTCAGAGGGCGGGTCTTCAGCGCTCGACTCATACCCAGTGATGGAGATGGCCAAGTTTGCAAGAGTTGAAGCTGCCATGGAGATCACTTGTCCTGGTAACTCTGCCCCTGTAAAGGGTCAGGGTAGGGGAGAAGAAACACAGTTTTAAAATCCTTTAAGCAAATAAACAGGAACTAACTCCTGCCAACTTAAACCAAAACTATTTTCAGTAGATTTCTCAGGCTCTGTGGGTCTTTACCAAGGAAGAACACCTCAAAATCATCAGCTGCTAGTCCCTGGACATTATCTTCTTCATGTCAGAGCCCCATGCAGGTAAGCAGACAGATACTGCACCCAAGCAAATAAATTCAAAATGCTGGGCTTTTTTTTTTAAACTTTACCAGATGATTTTAATGCACATTTCCACTAGAAAACATTGTATAGAGTCTGAGAGCTCGCGGATTGAACTGTCTTATACTATTTTGTGTTCTTAGGTTCCAATACAGTATTATGGGACAGGCCACATTAATTGTTCACAGTAATAACATTACATAAATGAGCATGCAAATATATGGCTATTGTACAAAAACATCAACAAGGAGAAAATCCACCATTGGAAAATCTAAAAGAACATCATTATTTGGTTCACTGTAAAATTTCTGCTGGATAATACCAATTCTCATTTGCACTGGATTCAAATCAAGCATCTACTGGCAAATGAGGAATATCTTTAATGATTGGTCAGTCTCTTGACAGGCTATATAGCAGACTGAACAGACTAGCTCACACAGCATCAGGTTCTAGAATATTTTCTTACACATTAGAGGTCATTTATCAATACTCCCCAAAGTGTCGTGTGCAAAAGCAGTTTCCATCAAGCAAGTATACATGTGCAAGATGGGTAACAGAAGGACAGGCTGTCCTCTGGAAGCCACACAGCTCTGTCTACAGCAGGGACTCCGCAGTCCTGTGATTTTTCTGCAGCAACTTAGTCAAAGTTCCAGATTTCCGAAGGCTGATTTCCAAATTATGGCAAGCAGCACCCATGGCCTTCTGTCCAAAACATTCCTGTAGTTATTGAACACTTCCTCTCACTACATTGTTTCCATCTATGCCAGAGCCAACAGTAGATGTTTGGCTCTGTAAAAATACACATACACAATTCCCAGATCCTACGCAGTACCTGCTACTCATACCAGCTGCAGTAGTTCCTAAACTTAAGGCCACTGGCCATTCTAATCACCAAATCACAGCCACTCACAGACAGGGCCTTACTTCTGGAAAGCCTGACAACTGAGAAGTCTGCCAATCACAGAAAGTAAAACATAACCCTTCAGTAAGTTAAAGAATTATTAGCTCCAATTAGTCCCATATATCTAACAAATTAAAGACTAGCCATCTCTACTTGAGATAAGAAGCTGGAGTGGCTCTTTGATCAATTTAGCCATCAAAATGCAAAGCCACCAGCTTTATCATGTCCTATTCCATGCTCCAGGCAACGCCATATGAAAGAAGTTTGTTTTAAGGCACTCAGGGAGAATCTCTCACTCACAGTCCAGAAAGAAGACATAAGCTGCATGTCTGTGCTGGACTTTAGTCTCCTGGTCTACATACCCAAGTCCTTTAACTACAGCAAAAGGCAAGCATCAACTGAGGGAGAAAAGAGGTACCTTTTATGTCTGACATATCCTCATTGCTTACTAGTGTATGTGTTGGGGGATAAAGACAAAAACCCAATTCTCAGATTGTAATTTAGAGACATATCCGAATTTAAAAACAAAAACAAAAACCATAAAAACTGTTAAATGACAAATTACAGCTGCCCTACATGGGGTAGGTGTTTCACTAACTCTTAAGACAAGAAATCTGGGGCTGGAGAGATGTCTCAGTGGTTAAGAGCACTGATTGCTCTTCCAAATGTCATGAGTTCAAATCCCAGCAACCACATGGTAGCTCACAACCATCTGAAATGAGATCTGACAAGAAATCTGACGTAACTGGAAAATAAGGGAAAGGTTCTCTCTTTAAAGGTTTATTTTATTCCTTTTTTGTTGTATATGGGTGCTTAGCCTGTAATATATGTCTATATACCAAATGTGTGCAGTCACCACAAAGGCCAAAACCCCTGGAACTAGAGTTCCAGATGGTTCCAGCAGCAAGTGCTCTTAACGTCTAAGTTATTTCTCCAGGCCCAAAGGAAAATTTTTATTTAAAAATGAAAATATAATTGATATTGTAATAGAGGAGAGGGAATTAAACAAATAGCAAAAATAACCTTAGGATAGAAGGAAGCTAGCAGGAAGGCTATGGAGAGAAGTCAACATGCAAACAAGAGCAAAAGAAGGTCGGTGCGTGGAGAGTACAGATGCTAGTGGGACACTGGGACCAAATAAGCAGAGCTATAACCAGTAAGCCAAATGACATCAGGCACAGATCATATTGTCAGCTTTAGTCTTTATCCAAAGAGGAACAGAAATGCACTGGAATTGTAAATGGAGTAATCTCCATCCCTCCCTATGGAAATAAAGTGCAATATATAGATATGGACTTGTGTGTAGCTAGAAGAGACCCTGTGTGCATTCTATTCAGTTTCTCACAACAGCAACATCTTGCAAAACTGTAGTGCAGCATTCTAGTCAGGCCAGCAGCAGGACATAAGCCATACATGCTACAAGCATCCTTGCCACTACCGTTTCAGAATCCACACAGTGGCCGCTGCCCTGGAAATAAGTGACCAGTTCTGAGATGTACTTAGATCAATCTTCCTTTTCTAGAGAAGGATCGGAGAGAGGAAACCTGGATGTGGTTCCCAGCGTGTGGAAAGTGGCTGGATTCCAAGGAACTCAATAATAAACAGATCACAGCCAAAGGTGGCAACCACTCCAGAATATCTAACAGGGATTGGTAAGGGGCTGGGATGAAGATACTTGTAGAAGTTTCACAAACCATCTGCAGCAGAGACAGGACAGGAGTAGATTCTTAGGAGCGTGTCCAGGAGAGATATCAGTGGAAGGCCCCAAACAAAATCACAGTTGGGAATAAAGGGGTAGGGGGAAACGTCCAGTCAAAATGTAAAATAAGGCAGTACTCTCTTCTCTGCAGTGAGCAACAGTCAGTGGTCCTGAACAAACAGACTTCTGCATAGGCAATTTAATTATGAGAGGAAACTACTTGAAACACCCTAAAAAACAACTTCCATGGTGATTTTTAAATTTACTCATCTGAGAGGAGTAACATAAGCGACCAGGACTTTAACCTCACATTCAATGTAAAGCTAAAACTATCAGTTACAATCAATATGTTAAGAATTAATGCCAAATAGTGCAGAAGATTTGAGAAGCACAAAAGATAGAAGCCTAATTCATGCCATGAGCCCAGGGGACAGTTTCCAAAGGACTTCTCTCTTATGATTCATAGATCATGCATTCTTTAACTCACTTAAACACCAGCCACATAAAGAAACAGAGTAAGTCTATCTTGGGGTTAGAAGGAGGGATTGGAGCTTAAATAGGAGCAGTAGAAACATGTTCCAAGACAAAAAAAGAAAAAGAGCAAGCAAAGGAAGCCACAAAGAAAAAAGTAGCGTCCTCTTCAAAGGGCTGCAAGCAGTCCAATATGGCCGAACACAAGTTTAGGAGAGGAGTGCGCAGGTATTTGGGAGATGGAAATCAAAGTGGAAAGCCATAGTTTCTATACATGGAGGAATACGTTCTTAATATGTGGGTGGCAGTAGAAGAATCTCTGACAACCACACGCCCAGTCTCCTCATCAGCAAAATGAGCTCCATATACATTCCAATTTGGATGTGACTGGGTGAAAAGATACACATAAAAAGTATGACTGCTACCTGATATTCAGAAGGTATACTGAGCGCTCCTTAGTTGTTAACAAGCCACTAGTATCCACAGTATTTCTCTGTAGCTCCCATCCTTCACCTAATAGTACAGTTATGCCCTAAGTCATGCACTCCCTAGCAGACATGTTTGTATCTTCTCTCAGGGTTAAGTAACATTCTGCCATGGAAGACACTTAAAAATCTGAAAATTAAAACCAGCACGTTAAATCATCAAAATTACAGCATAAAGACTATTCAATTTTCTAGTGTCAGTAAAATATGCAGTAAATATTCAATGAAAACTAGGCATTCTGTGACGGTGAGAGATTAGAGCCTCACACTTCAGAAGAGTCAAAGGAGCAGCATGCAGAGAAAATTAACAAAAGGTACTTGAATTTTATGGACCCAAGACCTGGTAACTTATCAAGCAGATACACATTTTAACGAGATCCATCTACGTGTTCTGTTTCTGCATTTCAAAAATCCCAAGGTCTGGACAGATGAATGCCAAGAATGAGATTCTAGGTAAGGTCATGGTACTAGATTTAAAAGGCAGCTAAAAATAGACATATAAACAAGGGTACATGATCTTGGGCTCAAGGACTGGGAGTGAGGTGGAGTGGAGAACACCCAAGGTTTCAAGTATCAATCTGCACAGAGTCAGGGTGAGTATGGGGGCACTGTCCAAGTCCAAAGAAGGCCACAGACAAGACACAAAGTCAGAGTTAATACAAGTCCACAATTAACAGATTAATTCCCCAGTGTTGATGGGAAAACACATGTTGATATGAGTATAAATAAGCTACTTCTCCCAGAGCACTGCTGTGCTCCCAGAGCAATGGCAGTGAGAAACTGAAAATGCCTACTGCTGACAGGAGGCACTGCACACATGGACGCCTGCTAGCCCATAGTGAGTAGTGACCGTAAGAAGGCTGCTTCTCATCTCACCAAGACTCATCTGAGAGCACCTATTTAAAAGAGCTGTAACACTCTAGGGAAGAGTGTTCATTTTCGTTCATATTCTCTCTCTCTCTCTCTCTCTCAAGCTTTTGCTGCTAGACCTCGGCCCCACCCAGCAGGCCTGGATCAAGCTTTCAACACTGCAGTTATCTATCGGATGCCATTCGAGATTAATCACAGTCACATCCTGCCACTCACTTAGCAACTTAGGCTTCTAGCTACTTGCTGCATATCACCTCAGTCACTAACTCCAGGGCTGCGACTGCATCAGAAGGGATCCGGCAGCCTGCTCCACCCAGCTTCCCCATGGAGAGTCTAACATTTTGGCTGTTCCAACCAGGCCAGCGCCCCTTGTACCTTGCATTCCGGCCTGACTAGGGGTCCTCGTATGCTCTGCCTTCCCTAAACAGCCTACTGGCTGCGCTCTGGTATGCAAACTGACATCTGTGTGCAGATTCCCCAGGTCCCATGGAGCCAACCATCAAGTTATAGGCAGCTGTGAGCCACCTGACATGGGTGTTGGGAATTGAACTGTGGTCCTCTGAAAGAATAATGTGTGCTCTTAACCAATGAGCCACTTTTCCAGTCCTTACTTATCTCACTGTTAAAAAGTCTCATCTCATATTCAGAACAAATCTCTGAATCCAAATATCAAACATACATAAAAAATGTGAGTCTCACTGGATTGCTTAAAAAAATAGGATGGCATGTTTAAACATCACCAAGGTTCATGCATTGATGAGAATAATGCTGGTATTCTCCTCTCTCTATAGGCCAAGGGAACGCAGTGTCACTTTTTTCCAGGGGTGGTGGTTGAATGTTTGCCCCATCCAAGCTCATGTTGAAGTGCATCCGTCACTGTAGTAATCTAAGGGTGTCTGTCATGCGATGCTACAATGAGAAGGTGGGCCACCAGATGTGGGCACCTTGATACACACACCTACCCTTCAGAACACTGTTGGCATCTCATTCTATCAGCCAGCCTGTGCAAATGACTATGAAGTAGTCTAGCACAGAAAATAAACTAGGACAATAGACTTCTATCTAGTGGGACAGTATCCACTGGGCAGAGAAATGATGAGTCAACTGGGCTAACAGAATAAGAAAGGTAACGACAACTACAACTGGGCCAAGACGTCAGTGTTGACACTTTCACTATGAATAATGGCTGCTCACTCAATGTGGCAAGGGAAGGAAAAGAACATGGGGCTGAGGGTCACAGACCTTGGCTTAAATCATAGCTCCACCTGTGTGACTGGAGATGTCTCAGAACCCCAGAAATGAAACACCTTCATCAGCAGATGGAGGCACCATCAATTCAGTTTCATTTGTTTGGTTTGTTTGTGTTTTACTTGTTTTGCTGTTGTTGATGGCGGATTTCTAAAGACAGCCCACTTGAAAATACTTCAAGAAGCTGAAGCCATGGCTCAGTGATTAAGCACTGGCTGCTCTTCCAGAAGACCTGGGTTCAATTCACAGCAGCCGAATTGCGTCTCCATCTATAATTAGTTTTGGGGATCTGATGCCTCTTCTGGCCTCCTTGGGTACTCGTGTGTGTGTGTGTGTGTGTGTGTGTGTGTACAAAACACCTATACACATAATAATAAAAATAAAATTTAAACATATCCCAAAAAGTTCTTATTCAACAGGAGAACCTTGAACACATTTTCCCCCTACGTGGTTTAAAGTTCCAGGAAATACCACCCAAGACCCAAGGGTTAAGCCCCTAAATTTAGGGTGAACTGTTGAAACGAACTCAAGTTTCCAGGTCGAGGAATCAAACTTAGACTGTGAATTGTAATGAAATCCAGAACCTTAATTCTACAAATGTAAGCTAGCTGTGGATCACAAAGCTAAGACAG
This sequence comes from Tokudaia tokunoshimensis, assembly GCA_036184795.1. NCBI lineage: Eukaryota > Metazoa > Chordata > Mammalia > Rodentia > Muridae > Tokudaia > Tokudaia tokunoshimensis. Next base: position 44,107,572 of record BTHU01000005.1, read on the forward strand.
CCCAGATGATGCAAAGCAGGCCATTCACCCAGGTGACCTCACACAAGTTCAAGAGCAGGCACGGATCACAGCAGGCCCTGCACAGGCAGCTCATGAAGCATTCCTGCACCACATTAAAGCATCATCTGCAGGAAGAAAAGGAACATGAGGGAGGGCTGCCCCTTTACGGACTAGATGGTTTCCCATCTGATTTAAAGAGAAATAAGATCTTAGGAACAAGAGGAAGAAATATTTAGGCCTCTAGAAAAGCACTGAAGAGTGTCCTAAAGTCAACAGTAACCAGCTTTGAAGCAGGAAAGAACAGAACGACGCAGGAAAAACGTTGTTTCCAAAGCTGTTCTCTGCATGTATTCTCCACTCTGTGACATCTTTCCTTGAGAGTCAATAACCCAGGCTTCAGAAAACAGGCTGGCATATCAATACCCTAGTCTGGGTTAATGCCTGGCAATAGTTGACCTCAGTCTCTCTTTACTCCCACACTCAAAACCTGGTCCTAAATTATTCTTCTCAGAGTTCTTTAAGGCCAGAAACTGGGTGACTGGAATGCATACCTGGGCAGGGGGAGGGGCCTGAAACCCTTTGGTGCAGATCTGTGTTACTCACATACAAGAAGCCTCAGTATCACAAGAACCAGTTGTTGACCTCTTGTATACACGAAGTCCCTTAGAAAAATGACAGTGCTTGTATATGACCTATGTACATGCCCACAGACATTTTAAATCCTCCCTAGATTATGTGGAATATCTCACATGTAAATGCCACGTAATAGTTCTAATGTTGCACTGAATATGTGAAAATGACAAGAAAGGGTCTTTATTGCTCAATATAGATGTCATGCCCAAGATACTTTCCATTTTCAGATGGTTGAATCCACAGACAAGAATCCTATAGAAAGATAAGGCTGCCCAGACTTACCCTATAACAAAGCAGCTAAAAGGGACACCAGCCCAGAGTGAGGGGGAAGGGCACCCAGAGCTGTTTGAGTCTCTGACACTTAGGGAAAGAGACAAGGTAAAACCAAGCAGAACCAATGGAAGCTACCAGCCCTGTACCACTCTAGTCTTCCACACAGGCCCTGGGGTTCAAGCATCCTGACAGGAAAACAGGCCACAACAGGAGACTGAAATTTTAAATGAATAGACAGCTTCTTGTATATAAATGCTTCATACCAGCACTATTCACAAGACCCAAAGCATGAAAACAACCCACACATCTGTGAAAGGATGACAAACGGAATGTGGAATGTCTGTATGCTGGAATATTATTCAGTCATTAAAAAGAATACAATACTGATAAATGTACAGCATTTTCCTTTCAGAGTGATAAACACTGTAAAACTAGATAGAGATGGTGGGTACACAGTACTGAGGAATACAAATGGCACTTTTTAATAGTTGATAACCAATTTTATATTAACCATAATAATAAAAAGATACAAAATAGGAACATGGCCCAAAGGAACCTAAAATATTTTAGATAATTTAATCTTCTATTTAGAAACCACTTCAGGTTTTTAATACATTAAAAGATTTCTCCTTGGCTTTTTTTTTGTAAGTTACCATGCTTTGTTTGGTAAGTTCTATAAAGTAGAATCATTTGGGAAAACAGAACTGCAATTGAGTGGCCTGTAGTGCGCTCTTCTGATTGATATTGGTGTAGGGCGGCCCAGATCATTGGGAGGGGGTGCGATCACTGGGCAGATGATCATAGGAGCTGTAAGAAAGCAGGCTGAGCAAATCATGAAGAACAAGCCACTCCTGTATGGCCTCTGTATCAGCTTCTGTCTTGAGCTCTTACCCTGACTTCTCTGTGATGGAGTGTGACCTTTGACCTGAGAGTTATAAGAGGAAATAAACCCTCTCCTCCCCAAGTTGCTTTTGGTCATGGTGTTTACCACAGCAATAGACAGTTATCCTTTCAAAATACTAAGAATGTACTCATAAATGACTTTCTTACCAGCCGACTCCTTCTCATTCTGTTTTTCATAAAGGGTACCCACAGACATCAGGAAAACAATAACCAGGAATACTGGAATTCTCCATGAGCCAGCCAGTGATGCTGAAAAGTATTAAGAAGTCATATTCTCAGTTAACAGCGCAATTTGATATGCAGGTAAATTAAAGAGATTTTTTTCACAGGGGAAAACATCTTTAGAAGGCCCTCAAATAGGTAGACTCTAACTAAAGGACAATTTCACCCTTGCTCTCAAAGGATCAAGGCATGTAGCAACCTACCCTTAAGAGGTCAATCTCCAGACTATCATATGCACCCCCACACCCCCACATATTTCACATTACCCCAAACTCAAGCCCAACCCTGTGCAGCACCTGGCACTAAAGTGAACAGAGTCAGGCGCAAACCCTGAAGTCAGGGAACCAGCCTGGTTCTCTGAAATAACACTAGGTTAGAACTCAAGTTTCAAAAAGGCCCCAGCAAGCCCAAAACTGTAGCCAGAACTCCCACAGTACACAGCTAAGTCCCCAAGCACTGGCCTTCCCTGAGTCCTCTTCTGCCTTCTGCAAATTTAACCTGAGTGACATCAGGAGACATTGCAGATAAACCTCACAGTTCCAACTCCACAAGCCTGCAGAGTACTTCTCTCTTAAAGTCAGACCCTGAGCAGAGCCATTTTCAGTCGGCTGGGCTTGGCTGCTGCTCTCTTTGGGGGAAGCGGGGGAGGGGAATGACACACACAATTCATAAAAACAACTCTTAAAAACAACTTTAGGTTATCTGCTGCTCTAAGTTGCTCAATTATTTTCTTTTTAAAGTAGAACTTATTATTTCCATCAACTCTTAGAAGGCTTGGCCAATCACGTGAGTTGTGCGGAAAAGCCATTCAAGAGCATGCAGCCGCCGCCGGCCCAGCCAGGAAACTGAGTGGCCCTGACATGCGCCATTCTCTGCTAAGCCATGAACTGTCTGCCCAGCGCTCCCTGAAGCTCTGGCATCTCTCCCTTGTGATCGCAGATCTGCTTAAGGCACTCTTTCACAGGATGGACAATCCTTCACCTCTCAGGAAGAGGTTTTGTATTTCATACACTCTTCTTACCTAACCTCCTCCCCCAATCCTGCTCCAGGACCTTTGTCTTACCCAGACCAAAACTCTTCAACGAGGCCCAAGCCTCTTAACATCCTTGGGTGCTTCTCTATCTCCTCCCAAGCTTGCCACAAGCAAAGTGAGCTAGAAGGTCACCACCAATGCAGTGTGAGCCACACTCTTCAAGGACTTACTAAAGAATGTGTAAAGAACTTAAAGACAACATCTGAAGGCAGAGAATCTTCACTGAAGATTAGTGAAAGCGTGAAGCTCAGCATTTTCTACAGAGTCTGTTAAAGCATCTTAAATGCAGCATACAAAGACCCACTTCCACTGGTCAGCCTCTGAGGGCCTTAAACTACAGTTACTGGGTGGCTGTTTCAAAGAAGAAAGGACTCACCAATATGAAAAAGCAGTATCATCCAAACAGGAATGGAAACTGCTCTCAAGTAACGTTGAGTGCTTGCATTCCACTTGAATGAAACCATCAGCACGTAGCCAACTACCAATGTCCAGATCTTAAATAAATAAGACACAGCTGTAACATATATACAGCAAAGAGCATATGTTATACAACATCTGCAGCATCTGTATACTGGAGGTACTCTGGACACGGCACGGACAGAATGCTATGGGTGGCCGGCCTGGGTCTTCCTTCTTCATTTAGATATGTTTAATTAGGCCTTTAAAACCCAGGCAGTGATACATTGTTTTAAGACAAATAAAAGTTCAAAATTCATTTAACATTTTTTTTAAAACAATATATCTTCATTTTTACCAGAAATTCTCATGCAATTTTTTGTTTGGGAACTGTTCTCCCATTTAACATTTTTTTAAAAGATAAAATAGTTACTATATAAGTACCAAACTTAAATTACAGTTCATCTTGTAGAATTCCTATAAGTTTCTGTTGACTAATGTGAAGGTGGGAGCCCTTAAAAAAAAAAGGCTAAAAAGATCCCATACATTAGCCTATAAAATGTAAGTAGGAGAGTCACTATTTTTAAAACTAAGAAGAGTATAAGTCAGTTGATAATCTAAGTGACAGATGTTGAGACCCTAACCTACAGACATATGCACCAGTTAAAAAGGGTATCTGAAAAAAAATATTACAAGAAGAAATAGCAAAAGTTGAAACGAGAACCAGCCATGGTCCCTCCTCCATTTCCCCAGCCTACAGCTAATGGATTATCACTAAAGCAGCACTCGAAGCTGCCAAGGCCACTACACACACATAACTCTTCACAAGCACACTAACAAAGAACAATTTGTACTGGTGTGTATGGGTATTTAGCCTCCACGTATGTCTGTGTACCAAGTGTGTGCCTGGTTCCCTCAGAAGCCAGAAGAGGACCCGGGAACCCCTGTGGTTGTGACAGTTGTGACCTGCCACATGGGTGCTGGTGATCAAACCCAAGTCCTCTGCAGGTGCAGCCAGTGCTCGTAACTGCTGAGCCATCACTGCAGCCCTAGTAAAGTCTTGTTTTCTTAACAAGTGGTGCTAGGGAAAAAAAAGTACAGTCTGAAAACAGAGTCCTTTTCATAAGGAAGATACAATCAATTTCAGTAATTACAAAATAGTGAAATGTGACCCTTAGGGAAGGGCTGGACTTCACCCTATGACACACACTGCTGATCAGTCCACAGATCCTGTTGGTCACTCAATAGCAAGGCTAGATAGAACCCAGCTTCTAAACCTATGGGTTGTGACATAGTTATAAAGGAATGTGAGGGTCATGAAAATCGTCTGTCAGTAGTATAGGCTCTGAACATGCAACAATAAAAACGTAATCCAAAATCATATACATAGAAGTCAGAAGTGCTTCCTGCAGTGGAGTCACGTGATTCTGCTACCTCCTTGGTTCTGACCTAAAGGGCACTTTGCACTCATAGCTCTTACACAAAGCCTCTTCTGGCTGTGGGGAAAGAATGATATTTTTAGAATTTTCTCATCATTCCACAGCATGTGGGTATTGACTATTCTATCTGCATGTACTCTATTAGAATTGTTGATTTTTGAAACTCCTATTTGTGTTGCCGACCAACTTTTTTTGTTTGTTTGTTTCTGAGTCAGGGTTTCTCTGCATAGCTCTGGCTGTTCTAGAACTCACTCTGTAGATCAGGCTGGCCTTGAACTCAAAAATCCGCCTGCCTCTGCCTCCCAAGTGTTGGGATTAAAAGCATGTACCACAAATGCCTGGTGCTGTCCAATTTCTTTAAAAAAAAAAAAAAAGTAAAAAAATCCTCAGGTGCTTTTTGGCTTGAGCCTATGACAGAATTTCCAGCAGTTTTTGAAATGGCACTAAAAAATAGCCTAGTCATTTTGCACTATGTACATACTTATGCAAAGCAACACTCAGCACTGGTTATAAAAATATAAAAATCAAGCTAGCAATGAACTCTGAAAAATACTGAAGGTGCTGTATTAACATTTACCCAAGAATTTCTAATCTATGGAACTGAAGATATGGCTCAGTGGTTAAGAGCACTGGCTGCTCTTCCAGAGGATCTGGGTTCAATTCCCAGCACCCTCATAGGGGTTCACAATCATCTGTAATTCCAGTTCTAGGGGATCTAACACCCTCTTCTGTCTCTACAAACACTACACACATGTGGAACACAGATATACATACAGGTAAAACATTCATACACATAAAGTAAAAAATAAATTAAAAAGTTAAATACAGTTATGATTTATTAACCTGTCTTATATAACTACATAACTAAGGTCATAAGAAATTTTCTTGGGTAAATAGGAGTCATAAGTAAAAAAGGTTTACAAAACTCTGGGAAAGTACTAGTAAAACCCACAGGTTACACAAAACTGAGACTAGCAGGATCAGAGACAACCTGCCGACCTACAGACCTAAGGTAACCCACAGCTAGAACAATGTGCTAATTCAAGGAAGATGAGATTTAATTTAATTTAACATTTAATGATGAGAAGGGCAAAGCTGTGCTTTCAAGTCCAAAACCCAATGTACAAACAGGGACTGGAGAGAGCACCTAAATTCAGCAGTCAATGTATAAATGTCTGTTTATAAAAATGCAACTAAACACCAACAAACTATGTGAGCAACAAAATTAAGGCTAAAAAAGCAAAAGAAAATTGTACTATGATCTATAGAGCCACAGCTAGGTGGGTAAACTCTGGCTTACAAAGAAGTAGAGAACAGCAACATGTGATAGCTGTTCTGAGACACTGGATGTCGTAAGGTTTCTATTGCTGCTGCGATAAAACATAATGACTAAAGGCAGCTTGGGGATGAAAGGGTTTGTCTGGCTTACAATTCCACATCATAGTCTATCATGGAAAGGAGTCCGGGCAGGAGCTCAAGTCAGGAACCTATTGAAGCCTTGAAGGCTACTTACTGGTTTGCTCAGTTTGCTTTCTCTCTTATATACCCCAGGACCACCTGTTGAGGGGTGGCGACAGCCACAGTAGGCTGAGCCATCTCACATCATTAATAAAGAAAATGTCTACGGACTTTGTCTACCGGCAGTCTGACAGAGACACTTTCTTGGTTCAGTTTGTCAACTTGACTAACAAAAAAGCCAGGACAGTGGGGGATGAGCATCTGGGAAGAGGCGAGCAGCTTAGTATTCTGGGATTCTGATGCAGAAATAATGGAAATTATGAATTAACATATTTCACCACAATAAGTATAAATTTTTCCAGCAACTAATAGCTGTCTAAAAAAAGAGAAAGTTTCTACGTCCTTATATGTATCCAAAGTCTGAGAAGCTGTTATCTCTACTTACAAGGAAATCTGTGTTGCTAAGAAATAAACTACATACCTCGGATTTTTAAGAGAAATTTTGAACTAAAGAAAACCATGTTATTTTTATCCAGTAAACATGAAGCTCACGGATTACATTACTTCAGGTTAAAACAATTAGCTCCTCAATATCTCTCCTAATTCCACCTTCAGGACTGTTCTACAGAAACACTATACAGTGTACAGATAAATACAGAATATTCAGTTGCCGTTTACAATACAGCTTCAAAAATAGAAATGTATTCAGAACTGTAGGAGTGTGGTGACTATATTGAGGAACACAGTGTAAATTTATGCATATGAAGTATGATGGTAAAAATAAACTTAATAAAAACAATGAAAATAACATCTTCAAGCAGCTGGATCTCCAGAGGTGCTTCACACTCACACTCTCTTTTGTGGAATTTTCTAATACCTTCCTAAGTAGAAAAGAAATGGATTTTCCTTTAAAATGTGCTTCCTTGGGCTTTAGTTTTACAACCATTTACAAGTAGTTCTTCAGAGAGACTCACAGAAATACTGTTAGTCCAAAATACAGAGCCATTTACAAACATTTGATTTTTTGGATAACTTAATTACCAATGGTTAAAAGTGTTTATTATCTCTGAATTTGTTGGAATACACAAAGATCTGTCATAAACATTTTCTAAAAGGCATTCTGGACAAAAGAATTTATTCCATAGCAGGATGAAAAAGAAAGAACTGTAGCTGCAAGCAGTAACAGCAAAGGGTCCACCAGAGGCCAGCAACCGCCTGATGAGAGCAGTGTATATGTGGTGTATACGGAACTCCATGTTTTAATATACATCATCGTGACACAGGAATAATATATGATAGGGAAAGCTTTCTGCAGTATAGTGGTTATCTCATATACATACATACATACATACATACATACATACACATTTATATGTATATATGTGTAAATACATGTAAATAAAACAATAAAACAAAAACATATTTGATATGTTCACCCAGGTTCAGAAAAATTTAGAAGGCAAAGCCACTTAACAATGGTAGCACCTGTGTGGTGGGAGTGACAGCAGACAGGGGACAATTTACTTTTACCAAATAAATTTCTATGCTGCTTAAACTGTTGTTTATATGACAAGTATGGTAAGCTTTTCTAAAATAACAATGAAAAGCATTTATACTTGCTTTGTGATCATGTGTTGCATGTCTGGTTTTTTTGGAAGGGAAGGGGATTAAACTCAGCAAAGATTCTATCACTGAGCTGGCTTTCCAACCTTTAATTTCTAGTGTCAGACCCTTAAAAGTGTTGGCTTTGTTTGGATACAGGACCTCACTATGAACTGACCTCAAGGTCACAATCCTTCTGTCTTGGTTTCCCAAGCGCTAGTTTACAGAGCCACCAAGCCCAAGAACAGGGTTTTGCTCTAGTCCAGACATTAACTTTAGATCCATTCAGCCTATGAGCAAACCTGCTTGTGTGGGAATTTTCTCCCAGGCATAAATTTCTGAACCACAGCTGACCTGAGGGCATACTTAAGATTTACCCTCTCTTAAATATGTTGTGTTCTCTCCAAAATACATCTTTTAGCACCCATATGCTAGACATTACATAAGATGGCATAAAACTTGGCAGCATTTAGTTAGCTCTCCAAGTAAGGCACTTGCATTTTCCTTCAGGAGACACAATTAACCACACAAGACATACTTTTCAGTTAAGTGGCACAGTTAGGTGCTCTGTGTTCAAGTGCCTGTGTGCGTGCAGGCCTACCTGGCCATGGGAGAACAAAGGCTGACTCTGAGATGTCTTCCTTCATTTCTCCATTTTTTTTCTTCCTTCCTTTCTTCTTTCCCCTTTTCTTTTTCTGAGGCAAGTCTCTCAACCTGGAGCTCGCCATTTTGCCTGGACTGGCTGGAGGGCAAGCCAGCAGGACACACCAGTCTCCATCCCCACTCCATGCACCACCACACCGGGCTTCTATTTGGATGCTAAGGATCCAAACTCAGGTTCTCAGCACTTTCCCCGCTGAGCCATCTCCCTGGCCCCCTTTCCTAAAGTTTTCTCAGACAGAAGACACCAGCTGTCTCTGCTGGAGTACTTCATTCTCCTTATTTATTAACATGTAAGTACACTGTCTTCAGACACACCAGAAGAGGGCATTAGAGCTCATTACAGATGGTTGTGAGCCATCATGTGGTTGCGTGGTTGCTGGGATTTGAACTCAGGACCTCTGGAAGAGCAGTCCTTAACCACTGAGCCATCTCTCCAGCCCACTTCATTCTCCTTTAAGACAGCTATTTTGAAAACTGTTCTCATGGTCGTCTGGTCCTTAGGAGTCAGGAGTTTTTATAGCTAGGTCTCTAGTTGTGAAAGAACTTCCTCTCAGCTGCTGCCAGGTAAGCAACAACAAACCTCTCAAGGTTTTCAAGTGGAACAGTATATCCAAGTGGAACGACCGGTGTAGCCCCCCCTGAGAGGCTGGCTGGCCAGGGTGCACTTCCTAAAAGCCTCTTGTGACCCTGAACTAAGAACTCAGGGTACTTAGACATCATTCACTCCAGCCCTTCAATTTGCACAGCTAGGGAGCTGGGTGGACCAGAATGAGGCCTTGATCACAGGTCACAAAGCAAGTTACTGCAACAGCGAGGTTTATAAGTCAAGATCTTCTGATCCTTCAGCCCTCACTGTTTCCAACACTACTACTTCATAAAGGAAGAAGCAGGAGGCAGGACATGGAGAAAACAAACCTACTGCTGCGAAAACTAGAAATGGTCTTTTTTTTTTTTTTGTCCCTTAACAAGTCTGAACAAAAGGAAAGGGGATCAAAATATTCCTAGCAGAGAAAAGGGGTGAAACAGGGGACACTATTAACTTTTCACACTTATCTTTTGCACAACTGTACATCACCGGGAAAGTTACACGGGAAATCTGGGCATGGGGCATCAGATGAAGTTTTTCTTAAGCCTTCTGAAATCACTAAGTGAAGACAATATTCTAACACACTTGAAACTGTTGAAAAAGAACTGCTGGTACCATGAAGGATTAGTATTTCACTTGGAACCAGGACACAGTGTTGGGAGGGAACCAGAATAAAGAAAAGAGCTTAAGTGATCCAAAGTGGGATGCACAGGAAGAAAACATGAGGACAAACTGCTAACAAATGAAAGTGAACAACCAACAGGGAGCAGAAATGACAGGACCTGGAGCTCTGCACAGACAGCAGGAGAAACAGACAGCATGAGCTCCTAACGAAGAGTCCAAGGCAACAGCTGGGATTAGTCCAATTTTTGTGTTCATTGGGTTTTTCCTTTTAACTGAAATCCGTTTTTCTCCTAAGTTAAAGATTTAAACACATGTGCTTGGAGAAAGTTCTTTGCCCTTACCAGGGTACCAGGGAGTTCTGACAACAGCAGATCTTCGCCTGCCAGCAACAGGTTCAGAATAGGAACTGATTACTCTCATTTTTCGGATCTGAATTTCTCTTCCTCCTGCTGGACAGGACTGCTATCACAGTGCGGCTGTAGCCGTGTTAGAAGCTAGTTCAGTGCACGTAGGACACATGGAAAAGCTGGATCTCTGAACGCATGACTCGTCTGCTCACAGAAGGTGGGAATGCTCACAGGGCACTTGCCTCTCTGCCTCCTCACGTTCACACATTGTCTTAAAGCACAAGGGCCGATGTTTTGTTTCAGGCAGCCCAGCTTGGGCTCACAAAACCAAACACTGTGGTCTAGGAGATACAGAACTTACGGTAGGCCTCTGCCTGGTTATAAGCAGCTTCAACCAGTGCAGGCTAACAGGCCTCACCTCAGCCACTTCCCCTCTTAGCTTGGGCAGAGCTCAACTCTGACATGGGTCTGTCTCCAGGCAAGATCAACAACCAGCAGGCACTCAGCTCACAGCTTAGTACCTCACCACGCTCTAATTCACTCATAAATGTCTCTAATGGATTTGTTGTGCTTTTTAACTCCCTTCTCCTCTCCCTTTCTCCCATCACTGTGACCAAACTACTATGTTAGGAGCCCTTTGATAGTATTTATTGAAAGACTGTGGTATTTATTGTAGATCAATGGTAAGCTGCGAGATTACATTGTCACATACAATCCAACACGTGTAAATACAAACATGAAGATGGACTTCAGGAAAAGGATACTAAAAGGTATGTCTTCCTAAGTGTGTGAGTCCTTCCACTTGCTCTCTGAGGGACAGAGAGAAATGGCCCGTTTCCTCCCATCTCTGCTCATTTACCTCTGAACTCCAGCTCCTACTCCAGCTGGAAAGAATACTATTATACAAGGCAAGCCTTGCCTTTCTCATTTCCTGGATTCAGTGGATGACACCTGAGTTATAGCAACAACTGAGATGTTACAGAATCCATAATCGTGGTTGAGTTTCTTGAGGACTTTTCTTATACACACATAATGGTCTTTTATGTGAGGAATTTAATCCATGTAAACTGACTTATTTAACAACAAAAGGACACTGATTTTAGCTTCCTTTTTTAAAGCTATTTTTAAAGATTTATTCTTTTTTTTTTCTTTTTGGTTTTTCTTTTTTTTTGGTTTTTCGAGACAGGGTTTCTCTATGTAGCCTTGGCTGTCCTGTAACTCACTCTGTAGACCAGGCTGGCCTCGAACTCAGAGATCCACCTGCCTCTGCCTCCCAAGTGCTGGGATTAAAGGCGTGAGCCACCACTGCCCAGCTAAAGATTTATTCTTATTATTTTTATTTAAGGATATGTAAGAGACACTAGTGTGTATGCAGGTGCTTGTAGAAATCAGAAGATGATGCTGGGGTCCTTGGGAGTTGGAGGTAGAGGAGACTTATCAGTGACCCAACACGGTGGATAGGGACAGAATTCAGGCCATTGGAAGAGCAGCAGTGGGCAACCTCCAATCCCCTGAATTTAACCTCTTAATAGTAAACAACGGGGCTGGAGCTATAGCTCAGTATTTGTCTTACCTAGAGCCCACTAACACTTGGGTTTGGTCCCCGGCACAACTTTTAAAAAGTGAACCACAGATTTGACAGTAAGATATTCATCTTTAAGGTAGTCACACTGACTGAACCGGTGGCCCACAACTGTGAGAAATGTACACCTACTGCTGTGTATGTCTGTTCCATTAGGATATGCTAATTTATGAGACTGAAGGTACAACTCAGGAGCACACATGAAGCCCACAGCAAACCACTCACCCCAAAGTACTCCTATACAATTATATTCACCCTGAAGACAAAGTACCTGACGATGTGCTCAGTCAACTTTGAACTTGAACCAAGAGGTGAAATCATGATCCTGGGACCAATTAGCAATCTACAACACCCTTTGGCAAGTTGAAACCTGCTTTAACAAACAAAGGCAATTATTTTGTAACTTTAATAAGCTCAGCGCATATTCACTTTTTCAGTAACAAAGTGAATAAAAGTGAAATAGTATGAGGTATACGCACGCTGGGTCGGTCTCACGCTCTCTAGGATATCTCTCTATTCCTGCGCTGCATTCTTAGCCCCTGTGGTAGTTTATCAACCAACATTCTTAAGATTCTTATGCAATAAATAACCACTGTATTTTAACCTTGCCCAATAAATGGGTGAACTAACCAGCCTGCGATGTAGTCCGAGTCGGGAAATAGTTCTCTAAGATTATCTTTGAAATTCCTTCCAATTCTGAAGTTCCTCGATTCCCTAAGAATGACACCTGGGCGATTCAACCATAACCTCTCCCTCTCTCTCTTTAACGTAGTCCATTGCTAATGTAGACGGGGTCGGACGCGCAATGGCCCACACATAATAAATACAGTTATGGAAAGCACCCAGAGTCACGCACGAACTAGGGTGAAAGAACTGAACTCAGCCAAAGGACCTTTTCCCTATATGAGGGAGGGCGGGTTTCAAAACACACCCGCCTCTCTTGAAGGAAGCGCAAGTTCCTAGGACGTGGGAAGGCTGGCCGTCACCCGCACTCACCGGAGCACGGGTGAGGACCTTTGGCCGCCTCGTCGCAGCGTCCCGGATCCCGCCAACCCCGCACACGCCCATCACTCACCCACAGGCTGCTGAAGTAGTCGAGGCAGTGGCAGATGAGCGCGCCCGCGTGCGCCAGCAGCACCTGTACGCCCAGGTAGCTGCCCAGGCAGTAGAGACCGTAGAGCAGCGGGCCGCCCGCGCCCAGCAGCAGCAACAGGCGGCGGCGGCGCAGCGCCTGCTCGCCCAGAGCCTCCACGCCGTAGTCCGCGAAGCAGAGCGGCAGCAGCAGCGCGGCCAGCACGATGGGCGTGTGCGCGCGGTGCAGGCGCCGCAGCCACAGGCGGCCCAGGCGCGTGAGCGAGCTCTTGAACGGGTGCAGGAAAGTGCCGCACAGCACGGCCCAGAGCAGCGGCCGCAGGAAGGCCTCGAGGATGAAGTACACAAGAACCGCGGCGCCGCAGCACAGGCACACGAACAGCACGGCTCCCGTGTTGTAGAAAGCCTGTTTGATGGGCTTATCGAAGCGCAGCGCCAGCGCCGCGGCACGCGGGGTCTCGCTCGGCCCGACCGTGCGCGGGGCCCGGGACTCAGGCCGGGGAGAGCCCCGCGGGCTGGGCGCCTGGGCAGGGCCGCCACGGTCGGCCATCGCGCCTCTGCCTGGACCGAGGGGCGGGGCTGCGAGCTGGCGAGGAACGCGAGGAGGAGGCGGGCGGTGTAGCGAGGGTTTGTGGGCTTTGTAGTTTCCAGTCTGCGGCGGAGCATGCGCTAGAACCCAGGGAAACTACAACTCCCAAGAGGCTGAATGCAAATACCTCCGCCCTTAGGCCCAATGGTCCCTTAGGGACCAGGTAACAAGTTTTGAGGGAGTACAAGAAAATGGGGTCGGGGGCCGGACGCTTTGATTGATGTCAACTTTTCCGGAGACAGGATCTCAAAAGAGACTCAAGAGATAGAAAATACAAGCTGTGCTTTATGCTTGGGAAGTATTTTTTAAAACGCTGATGCACAGACTTAGTTTAACTGATTTATTTAATAAATGCTTATTTTTAATCGTGTGTATATAAATAACGTGTGTGGGTGGTCAAAGAAGTCAGAAGTGTCTAATCTCCACAGAGTTACAGGCGTTTGTGAGCAGCCTGACTTGGATGTTGAGAATATAACTCAGGTCCTTTGTAAGAATAATACACCCTCCTAAACACTTTTTAAAGTGTTCTCTCGTGTATATGACAGGATTTTAAGTAGCTGTTATCGTGTGACAGTCTCTGGTCTAGGTGCTTGGCTCCTATCAACTCATTTTATCTTTAGAACACCCCTACAGAGATGCTAGTAGTCTTGTTTTGCAGGAAATCAGGGGCACAGAGAAATTAAGTACCTGGCCTCGTACAGCTTTCAAGTAGGTGAAGCAGGTTCACAATATTATTCTGTAGTTCTTCTGTCTATGCTCTGAACAGGGGATCCTGTTAGGAGCCTTTTAATAGTATTTATTGATAGGCTGTGGGTGTATAGATCAGTGGTAAACTGTTGATTGTCACATATGATTCAACACGTGTAAATACAAACATGAAAATGGACTTCAGGAAAAGGATACTAAAAAGTATGTATACCGAGCTTCACACATGTCTTCCTAATTGTTGAGTCCTTCTGCTCGCTCTCTGAGGGACAGAGAGAAATGGCCCGTTTCCTCCCATCTCTGATAATTTACCTCTGAACTCCAGCTCCTACTCCAGCTGGAAAGAATACTATTATACAAGGCAAGCCTTGCCTTTCTCATTTCCTGGATTCGGTGGATGACACCGGAGTTACAGCAACAGCTGAGATGTTACAGAATCTGTAACCGTGGCTGAGTTTCTTGGGGACTTTTCTTATACACACATATGTAAAGTTCCTTAGAGAACCATAATGTGCTGCCGCTATTAACCATTTATGCCTCACACAGAGTAGAAGCCTGAGTATGGGAGCAATCTAAAAACCCCAGAGAACCTATATTAGAATGCTAAGACAGTCACTCTTCGCTTTTAGTATCTGGGATCAAAGCTCCCCACCGCTATGTTCTCTCTGGCGAGGTAACGGAAATCAGAGTTCTTACTACAGGGTGCTTGTGGAAAAAGAACAAGCCCTGAGCAGTGCAGGGTTCTTCTGCCCTAAGGAAAAAGCATTGGGATCCAAGCCTGCTTCCTATAAAATACAGTGAAGAGGATTTTTATCTGAGAAAGAGACAGAAGGAAGAGACATAAATGGGGAGGGGGGAGAGGGAGGAAGGGAAAGAAGGAAAGCTGGCCTTTACACCTTTACTGAGTTCTCAGTATGGGAGACTTCCTTCATAAGAGATAGCTATTTCCTGTTCTCAAAAAATTTTCATAGTACTTTCAGTGTGTCTTCTCTTTCTGTTCTAACATAAATACGATAGTTTTCATATGAAGAAACATTGCTAACTATGTCCTGGATATAAAAGGATTCGGTAAGTGGGGAAAAAAAACAAAACAAAACAAAATAAAAAAACAGAAAAAGGAATTCCTTTCTCCCTTCCATCTTGGCCATAGGTCTAGGGCCTTTGAAATCTGAGTCAGCAAATGTTTGTGTCGGTTGTATAAACATTTTACTGAGCTACTTAACTGCTTTGTTCAGACCCTCTGATACCACCATCGCAAATTATCGTCAGATTTGCTGTCAGTGTGCATATTCATTGACTTGAGCTGCTCTTTATATAACAAGGTGTCACCTTCATAGCTAAAAAATTTTGGGAGTGGGAGGTGCTTGACACATGTTCAGAGCCGTGAGTCAGCATCAACCACCCATGCTACCCTGGTGCTCAAAGCTCAGAGTCTAGTGCCCATCATGAGATGGGCAGTGCTTCTGACATTCCATCCTCCAAATTTGTAATCCCTGTGGAGCCAATGCAGAGTGGAGGAAGACCTTAGAGAACCTGTGCCTTTTGTCACTCAAGCCTTGATCCAGTCACTTGTACCCAACGGTGAAGCCTCCTACAGTGAGTGGCTACTTCCGGTCTAGCTTCCCGTCTCCTAACAAAATGGCCTCAAAGCGCATCCAAATGACCCCTCAAGCTGGCAAATCTCTCCAATTACAAAACCTAAGTTCCTGTAAACGATAAGTCACACAGCAAACTCTTCACCAAAGGATGCAAGACCTGTGAGTGTTGCCTGAATTGTCTTGGGGCCCCAGCTCAGCAAATGCAAGAGACTCTGTCATGGTACTATATATACTCTGTTCCCAAGTCTCAGTGGAAAGTGAACTTGCTGCACCTTTCTTTTTTTTTTTTAAATTTTATTTTCTAAGTTTTTTTTTATTTACATTCCAAATCATTTCCCCTTTCCCGTTTCCTCCCTCCCCGAAAGTCCCATAAGCCCCCTTCCCTCCCTCTTTTCCCCATTCAACCCCCTCTCATTTCTCTGTCCTGGCGTTCCCCTACATCCAGTCTTTCCAGGACCAGGGGTCTCTCCTACCATCTTCTTAGAAATCTATTGATATGCGAAATGTGTCTAGGGTATTCCGAGATTCTGGGTTAATATCCCCTTATCAGTGACTGCATACCATGTGTGTTCTTTTGTGATTGGGTTACCTCACTAAGGATGATATTTTCCAGTTCTGACCATTTGCCTAGGAATTTTGTGAATTCATTGTTTTTAATTGCAGAGTAGTATTCCATTGTGTAAATATACCACATCTTCTGAATCCATTCCTCCGTTGAGGGACATCTGGGTTCTTTCCAGCTTCTGGCTATTATAAATAAGGCTGCTATGAACATAGTGGAGCATGTGTCCTTATTGCATGCAGGTAAAGCCTCTGGGTATATGCCCAGGAGTAGTATAGCCAGATCCTCCGGGAGTGTCATGCCTAGTTTTCTGAGGAACCGCCAGACTGCTTTCCAGAGTGGTTGTACCAGCTTGCAATTCCACCAGCAGTGGAGGAGTGTTCCTCTTTCTCCACATCCTCGCCAACAATTGCTGTCTCCTGTGTTTTTGATCTTAGCCATTCTGACTGGTGTGAGATGGAATCTCAGGGTTGTTTTGATTTGCATTTCCCTAATGACTAAGGATGATGAACATCTCTTTAGGTGCTTCTCAGCCACTAGATATTCTTCTGTGAGAACTCTTTGTTTAGCTTTGTACCCCATTTTTTAATACAGTTACTTGCCTCTCTGGAGTTTAACTTCTTGAGTTCTTTGTATATATTGGATATTAGCCCTCTGTCGGATGTAGGGTTGGTAAAGATTATTTCCCAGTTAGTTGGTTGCCGCTTTGTCTTATATACAGATTCAATGCAATCCCCATCAAAATCCCAACTCAATTCTTCATAGAGTTAGAAAGAGCAATTCAAAAATTCATCTGGAATAACAGAAAACCCAGGAGAGCTAAAACTATTCTCAAGAGTAAAAGAACCTCTGGGGGAATCAGTATCCCGGACCTCAAGCTGTACTACAGAGCAATAGTGTTAAAAACCACATGGTATTGGTACAGTGACAGGCATGTAGATCAATGGAACAGAATTGAAGACCCAGAAATGAATCCACACTCCTATGGTCACTTGATCTTTGACAAAGGAGCTAAAACCATCCAGTGGAAAAAAAGATAGCCTTTTCAACAAATGGTGCTGGCTCAACTGGAGGTCAACATGCAGAAGAATGCAAATTGACCCATTCTTATCTCCTTGCACTAAGCTCAATTCCAAGTGGATCAAGGACCTCCACATAAAACCAGACACACTGAAACTAATAGAAAGGAAACTAGGGAAGAACCTTGAACATATGGGCACAGGGGAGAATTTCCTGAACAGAACTCCAATTGCTTATGCTCTAAGATCAAGAATAGACAAATGGGACCTCATTAAATTACAAAGTTTTTGCAAGGCAAAAGACACTGTCAAAAGGCAAAGTGGCTGCACCTTTCAAAAGGGTTCTAATGACCAAAGAGAACTGACAGGCATCAGGTAGAATGTCCAGTGAAGGAGAGAACTCTAACAGAGAAGAAACCGAAGCAGTGTAAACTGAGAAGTATATGCATGCTCTCCGGTAGTACCCTCCCCCAGGACTCAGCATGCTGCTGTCAAAGTTGCCGGTTGATGTTTCTGTCTCCCTACAGGGCAGGGACTGGGTCTGCTTCAATTCTGTGTGTCTATGACCTGACACAGCAAAGGATATTCATGATCCAGAGTAAGAGCTCAAAACATACCAAGCAAGAGAATGAATGTGTGCTCTCCTTTCCCAGCGGCCTGTTTGTGCTTCCTGCACGACACCAAGACTTTCAAACACACATCTGCTGGAGTCAAAGTGCTGAGCTGAAGGACTCTAGCAGGAGCTGGGAGACACACCTGTGTGCAAGATGCTGCATGACTGAAGACTTGACTACAGCTTTGTGATTGTGGAGAGCTAGAACTGCGGATTCAGAGCCAAATTATCTTGGGCTGTTTTTGTAGTCCCCTTAATGGCTGCTCATTGCCCACCCCCATCTAACCTAACATCCTCTAACCATAAGGTAAAACCTTTAAAATATATTATTAGCAACGCTATATATTTTTAGCTCTTATCCATCCAAAAGCTAAGAATGTCATCAGAAAATACCTAAATACATAATAGAGTTTTCCCTTCTTCGATATAACTTGCCTACTTGTACCCTACTAATGTTTTTGGTTAATGCCTAAATTTATGTCTCTGTCTCCCAAGACAGGGTTTCTTTGTGTAACTCTGGCTGTCCTATAATTCATTCTATAGTCTGGTGACAATTTTGAAATTAAAAAAAAAAACAAAACAGAAATACTATAAGAATATTGCCCACAGCAGACATTACTAATCGACCACTGGGTTCTTTCTCATTGTTCTACTGTAGTTTTCTGTTGCTGTGGTAGACACATGACCAGAAGCAACTTGGGGAGGGAAGGATTTAATTCATATGACAGTCCAATATGGAGGGAAGTCAGGGCAGGAACCTGGAATCAGGAACTAGGGCAGAGGCCTTGGAAGAGTCCTGCTCTAAGAAAGCTGGCTGAAGAAACCCCGAGGGGGCACAGCAGTAAATGCTCTTAACTACTGAGTCATCTCCAGCCCTGTTTTGTTTTTTAATCTCAGGGGGAAGGATAAATGATAGAGCTTTCCTCTCCTAACATTGAAAGAATGTGGGTGGTGGGAAGCATTGAAAGCTGAAGTCTGTGATTAAAAAAAAAAAAACCTATGGACTCTGCCAGCATACAGGACGCAGAGGCAGGTGGATCTCTGTGAGTTCAAGTTCAGCCTGGCTTACAAATCTACTCAGGACGGCCAGGGCTATTACACAGAGAAACCCTGTCTCAAAAAACCAAAGGGACTGGGGGGGGAAGAAAGAATAAAATAATGGACTAGATGTCAGAATTACCTGTTCAGAAACAGAAAAACCACAAATGTCCTTACCTGGTGACTCCCAGATTTCAGAGGAATGACTGACATTTTCTCTGAAATGGTTGACATTTGAATGTTAGGGATCAGGATTTCAAATGCTAGGCCACCCACCCCTTCCTTGTCTGTGTGCCCTATAACACACAAAGGTTGAAGTCACCCAGTGGCATAGATAACCAACCTTCCACTGTGACTCTGAATAAGACTGAAATCAGAAAATGGTGGGTGTATTTCAAATGAACAGACTAATCTATTTTTATTGCTGAACTATCTGTCTGTTTGTGGCTTTATTTGTTTGCTTGTCTACATAGTGTCTTGTTAATGACTCAGCTAATCTCTAACTCAGGATCCTCCAGCTTCAGCCTCCTTACTGCTGAGATGACAGGTATCATCTCACCCAGCTAAACGGAACTGCTTATTTATAGAGGTAAACCCTGATGCTTTCAACCCTATGTGTTACACAGTTGTACACCTGACACTATGACAGTGTCGCTTCAGGCTCTGACAGGTGTCTCGACCTACCTTCATTCATGCACCACGATCCATCACGCTGCAGTCAGTATCATCTCTTAAGTCTCCAGCTGACCTCTTTCCAAGCCTCTTTATCCCACGTAAGGGCATCTGAGCACATCAGTACAGCTTTCAAGGTCTTTGCTCACCCTACCTCATCCCTCTACTCTCCACCTTACCCTTTATTTTCAGTCTTAGGATCCAGACCCTAATACCTCCAGTATGGAAAGAGTGTGACCTGCTACATCAAAAAACACTTTGCAATTGTAGCTAAGCTAAGGCTCTTGAGATGAAGAGATCATTTGTAGGTTATGGTAGAGAGAGGCTAAGTATAATCCTGAGCATGTCTACCAAAGGAAGAGAGGGAGATTAAACTACACAGAAGGAGGCACCATGCCATATCATCAAGGCAGAGCTCAGCCTGCCACTACAATGACAGATTAAGGAAGGCTGGCAGCTATAAACAACTAGGAGAAACCAAAAGATGAAACTTCCTATACGAGGCCTCCAGAAGAAAGACACCCCGTCCCCCGCCAACACCTTGCTTCAGCTGAGATCTCTGGCCACCAGAACAGCGAGACAATACATTTGTGTTGTTTTAGGTGACTGTCTTTGTGGAAATCTGCTGCAGACATGGTAGCTCGTCAACTGCACCATGCGTTCTGTTGATCTTTCTCCTTACATTGTCCTCCCCTTTCTTGAAGAGTCCTCTTATCCTCTGCCTACCTTGTCCTTGTCAGTTTAGGCTGCTCTCCCAAATTACTTTTGACTAGGTGGTGCAAATAGATGTAGAAGCTAGGAGGTCTGGGACCAAGGAATCAGAATGATCAAGTTCTGACGAGGGTTTTCTTGTGTCTTCATATAAAGACACTAATCTCATCACAAAGGCTCCCCCACCATCACCTAGTCAGTCGCACCAATCTCAGGGCTAGTGATGCCCAATCTCAGGGCTGTCACAGTGGAGATTATAGCTTCAGCATGGAAATACTAAGGGAACACATTCAGCCCACAGCTTCTATCTTAACCTTAGTATCTTCAAGTGCTTTCCTGGTTGCAGGCTCGGGGAGACACCCCTGCTCTGGGTTTCAACTACACAAGAGCTTCTCTGTACCACCATAGCCACTGGATCTCCTCAATCAGTCCCAGTAGAATCAGGAGCTTGGCTACTGCAATTTCTCTTCCTCTGCAAGACTCTCTAGCCTCCACAGCTAAACTCTTACCTATTCTTCCCTTTTAAACCACATTTAATTACTTAGTGTGTGTGCACACATGCAAGAGCATGGAGGTCAGAGAACGACTTGTGGGAGTGTGGCCTCTGAGGACCACACTCAGGTCATGAGGCGTGGCAGCAAGTGCACTAACCACTGAGACACCTCACCAAGCCCTCTACTTGTTCTTTAGTGATACTAAACTTTAAGTAAGAACTTTTAAATTGAAAGTCTTAAAGCCAGATATATGCAATAAAATGGCTGATACACTTGAAATGGAATTATAAACCACCCTTTACCGCTTGATAAGGTAGCAAACTGAAGCTTTCCCCAAACTAATTTCTACATATTGCTTCAGGGACTTTAGGTGACGTTAGCAACACAGCTTTCCTCTTTCTCAGACAAGAGAGATTGCCATCTTTCCCAAGATCTATAAGGATTCAGGAAGAATGGAGAAAAAAAAATTTACGAGTAAATAACACACAAACCAAAGAAGTAGAAAATTTAAAAAGTACACCAGAACAAAGCAATAAGGAATTATAAACTGGTTTTAATGATATCAATGGAAGAATTTCAAATTATGTTGAGAGTTTATATTTTTAAAATTTCATCTTGGTTAATATATTCTGAGTTTAACTTAATATTCTAAAGATAAAAGTATGTATGGTAGCCAATGAACAGAATAATCATTCAGGTAGCAGTTAGGAGTGTTGCTACAATGACTTTACATAAATAGAAACCCATATCTTTATTAGTAATGTGCCACACTTCTTAGAGTAAAAATCCACATAAGACAGGCTTATAAATATACATTTATATATAATCTCAAAATCAATCACAATTGAACATTAGGTACACAACTTTTTATAAAAACAAATATAACCCATCAGTATCTATTTAAAGGCATAGTTTTAACAAAATAGTATTTTGTAGGCAGTCTCAAAAAAACTGTATTAGTATTTTGTGGAGCCAGACTGCTCCAGCATGTTGACGCATCAGTGGGGATAAGGCATGTGGAGAAAGCTGCGTTCACTCTTCCGGGATGAGGGGGCAGGGCATTCCAGTTGATGAAGCAGCAAAGAGTCTAGTGACCTGGGTAAGTGCCACACCCACTGAGCATTCAGCAAACTTAGAAAGTGATTACATTCTAGAAGAATCAGACTGAATGGTTACTCGCCTAATAGCAAATATTTGAGAGAAAACTGAAAATATTACCCGGTCATTGGTGTATTCTTAAATAGAACACGCCCCACCCCCAGGCTAGATTTACATATATTTTTCCATTGCCAGGCATATTTAAGCTCTTATTTCCCTAACTACTATTTTCAGGAAAAGGAAATTATATGCAAGTAATCTGTTAAATAAAGACACAGGGAAATTCAACTTGAAACTACACAAGTTGCTCACTGGATAATAAAATAGAATAAGAAAACTAATGCAACTTAAACTATGTTTAGGCTGCCATGTAACATGCCAGTTATTCATATAGAAAAGTTAAATTAAGCAACAATGCATATATGTTCTTAATGACTATATAATGCTGAATAAATGAGTCAAGGCTTAATAAAAGATCCAGGAATCCTTTCTATAAACTAACAAAAATTCAAGGATAAGTATGTTTGTAACACACACAATGTTTTTATCTCTGGGTTTTAAAGTATACAAGAGATCAGAAAAAGAACCAACCCTGACATTAACCTTGAATATTCATGGTGTACCTGCGCTCGCTTGTGTGTTTGTGTGTGTGTGTGCACACACACACACACAGGCATGCACTCAAGTGCATGTTAATGTATAAATACACTCCCATCTGTCACATATGTACAAAGTATATATACATATAAACACACTGAAATAATTAACCTGCTCACTAAATATGTAGTTGTTTGGAGAGTATGGATGGATGCACAGTAAGGTCGCCTCAGCATGTGACCTAGTATACTGGCTCTCACACACTGTTTTATTATATGAACTATAGGTGTCACATGTATAAAACACTCTCATGCCCTTATGATAATTTTTTCAAAAATTCTACATGGAAACAAATTACTCTAAAGCCTTGAAATGTTCACCAAAAGAATAGCTCCGCAGTGAGACATGCTCATGGCTGCCAGACTCAGGCAAAACAAAGCTGTCGCTTACCCAGACTGGTTCCTCACTGTCACCGCTTTTGTGCCAGCTCCAGGAGACACATTATAGCATAGATGTGCAAGGATGCCACTGTTATTCAGTTATAGCAGCAAACCAACTAGAAGTCATTTTTAAACAAATTATTCCCCGACTTTAATAGTTTTACAACTAGATAATGATAAGTCCCTGGTGATAGGATTTACAAATGACCAGATGAATAGTATGCCCATGGCTAAAGCCACCGTGAGAAAAACAGAGTCCACAAGCCCAGTCCAGCCTACTTCCTGTTTTTGTTCAGCCTGTAAACTAAAAAAAAAAAAAATTTTTTTTTTCATTTTCCAATAGCTTTTTGAAACTTAATAGACCATTTTTGGAATATGAATTTCGAATTTCAGTTGTTTTACTAAAGCCCAGCCATGCTTGTTTGTTTTTGAGCTGTCTGTGGCAGGATAGAGCAGCTGTAATACAAGTTCAAAGTTAAAATATTTACAACCTGGCCCTTTAGAAGAAAATTGTAAGAAATCCTGTGCTAGAACTAAGAATGGTGTTCAACCTCAGTGCTAATGTCACGTCAGACAAAATCCCAAATACAGACATTATGCTTGAATTGCAAGAAACTATGACTCTATTGGATTCAGAAATCCATCCCTCAGTTGTCAAACGTTCTCATTTCTTTAAGGACAAAAACCCAGGTAACTGAATGCAGCTTCTGAACGTTCTCCGAATGTGTGTTTGACTATAGCGGGACAAGAAAAGCATATGGAGTTCTATGTTGTACAACAGACCAAGTCTGTAAGAAAGTCATGTTTAAAAATTAACTAACACACTCTTCCAATCATGTCCATTATTGGTTTGAAATTAGTTTGAAAAACGTTATTGGTACTAAAATGAACTGGAGATGTAGCTCAGTTTACAGGGCCTTGGGTATATCACCAGTGCTGGAGAGAGAGAGAGAGAGAGAGAGAGAGAGAGAGAGAGAGAGAGGAAGAAGGAGGAGGAGGAGGAGGAGAGGAGAGAGGGAGAGAGAGAAAGAGAGAGGAGGAAAGAAAGAAAACAAGAGTACTAACATGATTTTAAGTAGAAAATAAAGTGATACAAAGTTAAATGTGGGGGCTGGAGAGATGGCTCAGTGGTTAAGAGCACAGTCTGCTCTTCCAGAGGTTCTGAGTTCAATCCCCAGCAACTACATGGTGGCTCATAACTATCTATAATGTGATCTGATGGCCTCTTCTTGCAGGCAGGTGCACATGCCGATAGAGCATTCATATACATAAAATAAATAAACCTTAAATAAAAAAGGAAAAGTTTAAAAAAAAAAGTTGTGTTCCTTTCCTCAAATACAGCTGTAAGAAGTTCTCATCCTCACTGTGAAGTACTAGGAGGCAGGTGAAGGCATCCAATTGATCTGAGGATGGGTAGCAGATTATATTGAATGGGAGTTTTAAAGACTCTGCATGAGCTGGAGGAAGTCATATCAGCTCCCTTGGCACAGGCTGCCTCTTGCAAGATCCGTGCATTAATCTAGTGTACGTTTATCTGCCACTCATACTTAACGTGGGCATTTTTACCAAAAAGCATTGATAGGCGTCTCCCTCAGGACATACATATTAGAAAAGAAAAAAGCACTGTCCAATCTGGTGGTGCTTGAGATATCAGCAGCCCGGAGTCAGGAGGCTGCGGGGGTGGGGGTGGGTGGGTGGGGTTGTGAAGCCCTGCTGAAAGAGAGAGAGAGAGTATGAGCGGAGAGGTGAAGGTGTTTCTCTTACGTTAGGTAAGAATGAATGAATTTGAGTTTATACGGCTTTAACTTCAGCAGGTCTATCAGTAGCTAGCTCTCAGACGTGATGGTCAGCTGTTGTATTGCATCCCTAGTCTGTAAATTCTTATTCCAGGACAATGATTTATTGTCGAAAAATGCCAACCTGATGTCCACGGAAAGGCAAAACCAACAGAGTCACTAAGGATTCTGTCATTTATGTTTTGGAAGACACGGTTTGATCACAAGGAGCGGACATAAAAATATTGGCTCGTCAGGTAAAGTATATAAAAGAGAATCCTCTGGCGCCAATAAGCTCACAACATGGAGACGGTTTGTAACTTGGCCCATCGGTTTGCTGAATACTAAGAAGTAGTGTCTGTCACAAGGGCGAGCATTGAGAAATAGCTCCTATACGAGGGCTTAGCAACCAAAGTCTGCAATTTCAGTAAAGCCTGGCGTGTGTGCTGAGGGAGCACTTGAGGAAGTCCTAAAACTAGTCCCGAGGACCGGAGGCAGAGATAATTAAGTTAGAGCCTTTCAGATGAGATCATCATCCACAGGAGGGAAGACAGCACAGCTGAGAGAGGGGGGCAGGTTGGAAGAACTCAAGGCCCCTCAGCCTTGCTGGGACAAGTAGCGGTCCTAAAGCAAAGAAGACTGACGCATGCGTAGTAGAGCCACTTGCATGTTACTGTAAGGGCAAGGATAACGCTGATAGTTCCAGGCAAAAATAGACAAAACTGGCCACCAAAGTCGAAAGACTCAGTGAAACTTGATTTGAAAGGTATGTGGAAGGGAGACCCCACTCGCTCTTCTCCTACTGGTAACTGAAGTCTGTCTCTATTGGCTCTGCTAGTCATAGATCAACTATCGTACACATAAGGGTGATAAAAATATTGGGCTTCTTATTTACAACGCGGGTGTCTCTATTTACTCCCAACCCTCACATCTAAGCCAGCCCCTGATCCTGAGAAGCCTGAGCCAAGCTTGAATAAGATCAGAGGACTTAGTGAAGAGATTGTAGTGAGGTGAGGCCTTCAATTTGAACCTTGAGTT
The DNA here is from genome assembly GCA_036184795.1 of Tokudaia tokunoshimensis. Taxonomy (NCBI): domain Eukaryota; kingdom Metazoa; phylum Chordata; class Mammalia; order Rodentia; family Muridae; genus Tokudaia; species Tokudaia tokunoshimensis. Next base: position 44,133,374 of record BTHU01000005.1, read on the forward strand.
TGAAACTGGGTGTGGACGGTGTCACAACAATACTTACTTGATTTTTGGCTCCAGCCCAGAAGAACCTGAACACTTTCCCACACGCAGACCTGCACCTCTGACCTGAATCTCGTAGAAGACCTTAGACACCATAATCTGCTGTTGCTCACCTAGAAACCTGTAGCTAGCTCGGAGCAATGGGAACAAATCAGAGAATTCTGGAATGGCACGATGGGACTGACCCAACGGTGTAAGTGCCCACAGCTACTCTCTCTCCTCTTGGCAGGTTGCCGGCATAGGTATTTGGACTAAAAGAGTATCTGGCTCTTTTGACAAAAGGAAACAGAATTGAACATTTTAAACATATATGCTTGGTAAATTTACCTTAGGGGGCCCCCTGTCTCATTTTTGCTCCTGATGTCTACAGCCTTTAAAAATGTTGATATATGATTAAAATGCCTTGTTTTCCTTAAGATGACTTATCTGTTATAATGGATATTCATTATATCTGTTAAAATGGATACTTAATGTATGCTGAGTTGAAAAACACCGTTGGCTATAGCCACCCATGAACACCTTACTTGTAGAATACAGTAGTAGAAGAGAACAAATTCTAACTACTAAGAATTCTCCTATTTTTATCATTAAAATAATTTTACAGCTTCAGGAACATCCACATTTTTAATCTTTCCTAACAGCGATATAAAACTGTTTTCTCATAACTACATACTAATTGAGAAGGTATTTTAGATAAATACAAACCACTCGCTTATCCCTAGGATCTCTCCCACACTCCCCATCAACTGTGTGATTATCTAAAAGCATTTATGCTCCACAGAAATGTTCTCAAGAGGCTGAGGAGACACCGTGACATCCTGTAAAGTTCTCCACGGCAACATGCAAAGTAACCTTCTTGGGCAGTACTACTCAAAGTAAAGACTGTTCAGAGGTATACTTTCCATGTCCAGTTTCCCCTGCCTTACTGTTTGTTGTCTGACCATGTTAGCCAAGGCTGTGAGACATGTGGGCCAACAAAAGGCACCCTTTGTCTGTGTTTAAATCCCAATCAGTATGATGGCCCTCACAGTTTTACCAAGCCAATGCATAGACATTGTAAAGCTCAAACAGAAAACATATTTGGAAGTGTTTGCAAATGTTTGAAGTGCTTCCTGAAAGTAGGGTTGCCTTGACAATCCTGTCTGACTAGGAGAGAAGCTTGCTCTCTTTTTCTTCCTCCAAAAATGTTGAAATCATGACTTGTTTTTAGATCATAGAAGCTAAAATTATACAGCTGGTTTTTGAAAAATATATACTGAAGGTTTTTCACTCCATCTAGTCGGTGGCTGGAAGCGGTGGTTAAGGGGTTCCCATCAGCAGGTAGAAGGTCAGGGCGACAATTAGAAGCAGACAAAATGGCGAGGAGAAGGTCTGGTAGGCAGCCGACGGCATGAAAATGTCTTCATACTTGTAAATACTGACAACGCGCTCTGAGGCTGGCGGAGAGTCTATGTCATGACGAGTGATGGAGCCTTTAACATAGAAGTAGGAAGGACCCATCAAAAGTAGCACAGTGCTAAAGGGCAGAAATGAACACTAAATGCATATGCTTATAGAATCTGGATTCAGGTACAGAGCCATCATGAGAACTCTCTGCCGTTGCTCATAACAGAGAGCACAGAAATCATTTATCTTTACATCCAAAGAGAGTTCTTATTGATCTGCAGTCACCCCAAGATCAGACAACTTACTGTTCTCTCTGTTCTATGGCAGCCAGTTTTAATATTTTAAAAAGATTTATTTTATTTTTAACTTTCTCTCTCTCTCTCTCTCTCTCTGTGTGTGTGTGTGTGTGTGTGTGTGTGTGTGTGTGTGTGTGTGTGTGACCTGATATGGGTACTTGGAACTGAACTTGTGTTCTTTGCAATAGCTGTGTGTAATCATAACCTGAGTAATCCATCCTTAGAGGGGGTGGGCTCTATTTTTAATACAAACAGCAAACAAACATTACTGATTCTGCCTCCTCAGATCTTTAGTGTTAAACCTAAGGTTTCAAGCATGCTAAGCAAATGCTCGATCCCTGAGCTACCTCCACAGCCCCAAATCTTGCAGATATAGATCAGCAACTCTGGACAGCACCGGTCTTCCACATCGTTGCCTGTGGGTGAGTGAGTGAGTCAGTCTTTGACTAGGGAGATGGCACTGTAGGTGAGACTGTTTATTCTGCAAGCATGAGGACATGAGGCCCTAAGTTCGAATCCCCAACACCCATGTAAAAAGCCAAGCATGGCCATATATATGCATAACCTGAGCATTGGGGAGATATGTGTCTATAATCTGAGCATTAGGCGATCAAAGACAGGTTAAGAGTCTAAGAGTTTATTGGCCAGCACACCAGTATAGTCAAAAAGGCCAGTTCCCAGTTCTGTTAAGAGACTCTATCTGAAGAAATAAGGTGAGCCAGGCACTTTAGTCCTGTGACTAGGAAGGTAGGTGAACCATAGTTGTGAGTTCCAAGATAGCCAGGCCATTTAGAGAGACCCTGTCTCCAAAATGAGAGAGAGAGAGAGAGAGAGAGAGAGAGAGAGAGAGAGAGAGACAGAGACAGAGAGAGAGAGACAGAGAGAGACAGAGAGACAGAGAGAGAGAGAGAATAGGCAGAGCATAATAAAGGAAGACAGTTGACATTTTACTCTGGCCTCATCTGTACACTCACAAGAATGAACCACAGGGATGAGAGAAAGAATAAAGAAGGGAAAAGAGAAGGGGAGGGGGAGGTACTTCCCTAGCCAAAAGAGATTGGCATGCCAGATGTCAGTGATTCTTCAAGAAAAGCAGGGAAGAAGAGTTTGGAAAAAATGATTAATCTAACGAGTCCTTGGATGGGACTCTTCTCCACCTGGTCATCAGTTGAAGAAGGAGATACTGTGTATAAAATGTTTAAGGGCTGATTTGCACAGGTCAGCGGCAGAGAGAACACCTCACATCTGAGGGCCTCTGGTTTAATCCTCAGCACAAAAGATGTAAAAGGATAAAGAGAAGTGGTAAGAAGCCAATTTGTTCAAGCTATGTGCTATGGTACGCATCTGTGGTTACAGATTCCAGCAAGGCTAAGGCAAGAGAACTGCTTGAACCAAGAGTTCGTCCTTTCTTTTTCTTTCTATGGTTTTTTTGAGACAAGGTTTTTCTGTGTATCCCTGGCTAACCTGGAACTCAGATGCAACCACCTCTGCCTTCCCAATCCTGGGATTAAAGGCATGTGCCACCACGCCCAGCGAGTTTTTTGTTTTGTTTATGTAACAGATGTGCAGTTTAATCTTCATGTGGGATTCCTAACAACTGGAACAGAGGCTGTCTCCTGCCTTCAGACCCCTTTCCCCTGACTGGGCTGCCTTGCCTAGCTAGGCTCAATAGAAAAAGATGTGCCTAGTACTATTTTGCAACTTGATATGCCAAGGTGGGTTGATATCTGTGGGAGGCCTCCCCTTCTCCAAGAAGAAAAGAAGAGGGGATCGAGGGAGGGGGAGGACCTAGGGGGAGAGGAGGGATGCACAGCTTCAATCAGGATGTAAACATAATAATAATAATAATAATAATAATAATAATAATAATAATAATAATAATAAATTAATTAAAGTTAAAAATAAGCAATACCATCTCTCCAAGATGGCTCAGCGATTAAGAGCACTGACTCCTCTTCCAGAGGTCCTGAGTTCAATTCCTGGCAACCACATGGTGGCTCACAACCATCTGTAATGGGATCTGATACCCTCTTCTGGTGTGTCTGAAGACAGCTACAGTGTACTCATATACATAAAATAAATAAATCTTTAAAAAAAGAAATGCTAAAAAAAATGCTTGTTGAGGTAAAGTTGATTAGTCATATCTGACTTCCTGAAAAAAAAAATTAAGCCTGGGTTAGGGAAACTGAGGCATGAGAGGTCAACAGAAAGGCTTCCCTGGGATTGGAGGTCTATTACGGTTTTTGGAGTGTTTGAACCCAGGTCAAAAACACGCTAGGCAAACATCTATCACTGAGCTATATAGCTCCAGCTTGCCAACTTTCTTTTAGTTCTGCTTTTTACTTTGAGATAGGGTCTTAAGAAGCTTGTCAGGCTGACTTTGAACTCACCCTGTCGCCCAAACAAGCCTTGGACTTGTGTTCCTTCTGCCTCAGTCTCCAGAGCAGCTGAATGTCTAGGTCTGTTCCATCAGTCTGGTTTGCACCGAGTGGAGGTTTTTACAGGCCTTTCTCTCTGGGAGTTCGGCTAGACCCTGCGTACTGAGCATCCACTCCAGCTTCCTCCCACACAGTCTCTCCCAGATGGCAGGGACGGTTGAGGGCCTGCCCACAGGGTCCACTCTCAGTGTATACATCAGGACCTTCCTCACTGGTCCTTGACTGGCCTCTTAGGCTGTGCCATGCACCTCCAGTTCATGGCTTTCTTGAGGGAAAGAGAATTTCTATTCCTTCAAAACTTAGCCCAAAGTTTATGCCTCTATGAGACAGGAATAGAATCCACAGATGATAGAACTCTCAGAAAACAAGAAAAGCAGCGGCCAGCATGTGGGTGGGAACGGGACTGTTGTGTCTAGAAGCAGTGAGAAGAGAACCCGGAGGGAGCTTATCAGGCAAATCCAGATGAACGTGGATCCCTCAAAATCTCCGATGTCAGACTCTAAGAGGATGACCTTCTGAACACATAAGAGTCCCCATTATCCAAGGTTTCTTTCTGCTTTCAATGACCATAGTCAACTGCAGTTCAAAAATATAGTTTGAGATAGCAAGATATATTTTAAATTTATTTATTTTCATATTATGTCTGTGTGAAGGTGTTAGATCTTGGAGTTACAGACAGTTTTGAGCTGTCCTGTGGATGCTGGGATTTGAACCCGGCCTCTGGAAGAGCAGTCAGTGCCCTCAACCACTGAACTATCTCTCCAGCCTAGTAAGATATTTTTAAAAAGAGAAAAGGATTGAATTTTATATGAATTACTACAGTGTACTGTTATTTATGATTGCTTTATTAGTAGTATCACTGTAAAACTCATACTGAATTCTAATTTATACATTATGTATAGGGGCAAATGTAAACACTGGAAGTCTCAGTGAAATCTCCCACAGATGGAATGGAACTACTGTACAGCATTTTTCAATTTGCTAAAGCAATTCCACGTGCTTATCTTCACCCACTAGTCAATAACCGTGTGAGGTAGGCATTATTATTACCCCCACTTTAGGTATAAGGAAATGAAGTTCGGATTTAGATAACTGCCTACACAGCTACCACGGGGCAGAGCAGTACTAAAAACTCAAATTTTCAGATACCAATCTTACTGTTTGAAATGAATTCATCTCTCCAAGCTAAAATATCATTTATTTCCCAGGACACTAAAAGGGCTTGAAGGTGCCATTGCAGATCCAGTGGGGTTACTCTGGGAAAGCAGCAAATGAATGGAAGGTACCACCAATCTAGAGGCATCCAATGCTTTTCCCCAGGTGGCAATGGTTGGGAGGGGGAAGAGAAAGCAAAGGGAGATTATGTCCTTTCTAAACCAATGGAAAGAAATGCCGAGGAGGGGCATCTCAGATGAAGCAACAGAAAGCTGCTGCACACACAGTGAGACAGATGCCATCTGGGTGCAGAGCTATGCACTAAGGATTGCTCTAGCCTGGGCAACATAGTAGGCAGTTGGCTCAAAGAAAAAGAAAAAGCAGAAAGGAAAGAAAGGAAAGAAAAATTCCTAGTAAGAAAGAAAGAAAGGAAAAATTCCTAGTAGCCAGAGTAAGAGAATGAGTTCTCTATACATGACCGCAAACCAAACTCACCTCCAATCTTGGTCAAGCCACCAGGTGGAAGGCCACTAGGTTGCCCATGTGGAAGGCTCACAAGATGACTTGATTTAAGCAATCTCTAAAAGGTCTCTTATGATGCCCTCGGGCCTTTGATAGGAAACTACCCTGAGTTTTACCCTGAGAGGAAGTGACATCATCCACAGCTCAGCTTGATAGAAATACATAGGAACTTAGTACAAATACAGAGTCTCAGCCCTGACCTCTATCTAACATGCAGAAAACTTGACTTACCAATGTAGCTGGGTTATTGCTATCCACCTTAATATGTGAGGGTTAGTGGGCTAAAATCGAGGGCATTTTGATTGATTTATGACCATGAGAATGGTCATAAAGTGAGAATTAATGCTTGCTGTCAAACTCTAGAGAAATCTCTAGAAAACTCTTTCCTCTTTAGTATTTTCTTATTAAATGGATGATGGCTATGAGTTCACTGACTTTTGAATCTGAAAGACCTGGAATTGAGTTTTATTTCTCCCATTAATTAGTTGCCCACCACGAGCGAGTTTCTTATACTCTATAATTTGAGGGCAGTGACATCTAGACCTCTGCAGTATGGTGTGAGGGGCAAATAGAAATATCTGCCCTCCTCAGCAGACATATGACTGCTTCATGAGATGCATGCTCATCCTATGTTCTAGCTATGCATGCATGTACTGTGTCAGGAGTACCCTTGCATGGTAAGTTCTTCCGAACCTTGGGAAGGGATGGCCCATACTCTCTTTTCCACGTAGAATACTTGGAGTGCTTGTAGCTCTCATGCACACACAGTGAGACTCCACATAACCATGAACTGTGGAGACTGGTGTTCAATACAGAGGCTGAAATTACGGCTTACCCTGAATGGCCGGACCCCAAGCAAACAGGTAGTACCAACTCAAGTGCAGATCCACTATCGTTTCATCCCTGGGAACATTCACAGGGCGCTTAAACCTGCAGGTGACACGGTTGTTCTCGAAAACTCCTTCCTCATCTCGGGCAGGATTTCTCTGAACCTCCTTTGCCCACTGGCCCACATTATAGAAGTGCTGTATGCGGACTCTGCCATTGTCATCATGGACGCAGGCCATGACATCATCACCACCCTAGCAGAGAAAAAGGTTGAGGAGAGGAGAGGTAAAGATTTGTCTTCTGCAAACTTTTCACTCAGAAATATATATCCCACAACCTCTGAAATAAGAAATGTCTTGCTACCAATTAGAATGACCTAAGTTCCATTCCTTGGATCCACCTGGTAGAAGGAGAGAACCAACTCCTGGTAGAAGGAGAGAACCAACTCCTGCAAGTTGTCTTCTGACCTTCACAAGGGTAGCATGGCAAGCATACCTCCCACATAAACAACTAAACACACAACATTTTAAAAATCCTTTTAAAAAAGTCTAAAACACCTGAGCAAAGTCAGCATCAAAATGATTGACATTTTAGGGCCTTCCCACTGGAAGACATTTGGGGAATGTGTCACTACCCATGGATTCCCGCACAAAACCACATAAAGTAGCCTGACAAGCACAGCCAGGCAAATCCACCTTGAAGCTCGTTCTAACAAAATAAAACTTCAGCTAAGGCCTGGCAATGGTGACGCATGCCTTTAATCCCAGCACTCAGGAGGCAGAGGCAGGTAGATCTCTGAGTCTGAGGCCAGCCTGGTTTACAGAATGAGTTCCAGGACAGCCAAGGCTACACAGAGAAAGCCTCTCTCCAAAAACCAAACCAAACCAAGCCAAACCACACCAAACAAAAATTTGAAAGTCATGAAAAACTTCCCAAAGCAATTAATTAATCCGTTCATTAATTTAAAAGGCCCAGAAGCTATTACCAAGTGAAGAAGACTAAAATCACATGACCACTAAATGCAATGGGGTCCCTAGGCAGGATTGTGTTGATCAATGACATTTGGAAATAATATAGTTAGCAGTACTATCCTACGGATCTCAAACTCTCTGAATTTGATAGGCAAACCATATAATGAAAGACAAGGTCTTTGATTTTAGGAGAACCCTCTTAAATATTCAAAGGATCATGATATCTGTGATGTAGCATGGAAGCTTCCAGACAATGTTAGTCATACGTAGTAGCAGAAGAGGCGGCATCAGCAGAGAGCAACACATGAACAGCAGAATGTTACTTGAGTTTCCTAGTTCTGAAATAGGAAATTGTGCAATAACGTCACATTAGAGACTGTGATTGATGCCTCTGAATGATACACTGGAAAATGGTCAGACATGATACATTTTAGATGCATACTGCTATAATAAAACAGCTATCAGAGGATGCATCTGGCACAAGATAGAGAGACAGAGGGATGGGGTGAGCGAGGAAAGTCTGGGGAACTATCTATGTAGCCTATCTGGAGGTTTGATTTTTCTTTGGGAACAATTTAAAAAACATTAAAGATTAGCCAATTGTACCATTGCGTGGAGGATAAGGATGATGGGGAAGGCAGTTCCTGGAGTCTGTGAGGCATATCACTTAGATAGGGACCCAAAGATGCTGCTAAAAAAGAAACTAATTTTAAAACTGCGCCATAAAAATTCAGCATTATTAAAAAGGGAATGCACATTGCTCTTGCTATACATTGTCAGGTTTTTGGTTTTTAATTTAATCCACGCTTCAGTGCAGAGAGGAGAGAGGAAAGGAGGGGCCTCTACTTTCGTAGATATTACAGTGATGCTGTAAAGCCTCCCCAGTCGGCCTGTTATCTGAGCCCTCAAATCAACCCTCTCTTCTTTCCCTCCCTCACTTCCTTATTTTCCAATAGGATCTCACTGTGTAGCCTCTGCTAGTCTTGAACCCCATGTGCTTCTTACTTTCCTTCTTTCTTTTTTTATTGGGGTGATTCACAGGATGGGAGCTGGGCTCTGCCTACAACACCCCTTACCACAGCCCCTCAAGCCCTGGCCACCAGAAGAATGGCAAGCTGATCTTAAGAGCAGCTCTATCTTTAGGCCCCATGGCTGCCCCACACCACACGCACCCCACCACCACCACCACCACCACCACCACCACCACCACCACCACCACCACCACAACAACAACAAAACCAAAGCAGAATAAGAGAAAGCCCAGGGCTTCCTGGGCAGCCATTCCATAGCCTGAGGTGCTAACAGTTAGGGAACTTCAAACTTCGCTTCCCAGGAGTCCGTGGAAAAATAGTCCTCCATCCAGTACAGTGTAGGCAGCTTATATGCTGGGGTGCTGGTTCCACTGGCTTAGTTTCAGAGAGTTAATCTATTACTGTCATAAGGGGGTGTGTGTGTGTGTGTGTGTGTGTGTGTGTGTGTGTGTGTGTGTGTGTGAGTCATACCATGTGAATGCAAATGACTATGAAGGGATAGGCGGAGCATCAAATCCCCTGATGCTCCAGTTAAAGGAGGTTAGCAGCCACCCAACATGGGTGCTGGGAACCAAATTCAGGTCCTCTGAAAGAGTATCAAGCACTCTGAACCACTGAGCAGTCTCTCCATCCCCAAGTGATGCTTTCGAAACATCCCAGAAAGTAAGTTCTCCTTACTATGGCCACTGTGGTGCCTTGGTCTGCAGCTCCCAAAGGCCTTTGTGGTAAAAGTTGCTCTCTGTCTATGGCACTTTTGGGAATAGTGGGAAATGTAAGGGATGGAACCTAATAGAAGTGAGTTAGATACTTGGTGGCGTGCCCCTGGAAGCAGACGCTGGGACTCTGGTTCCTCCTCCTTCCCTGCCCTCTCTCACTGAGCTACATCCTCTGCCCTTGAAGGCTTTTAAAGATGAGTTAATAGTGATGGGAAGCCGATTAACCCAGTAGGCAAGTGTAAGTTTTACCCAAATTCTGGTAAATTAATAAAACATAAGAGGATAGTCAGTATAGCCAGTTCATCAGATCACGACCTGGAACTTGACATTGGCATCTACAACAGAGCAGTCTTGAACTAAATGCTCACTTTATGACATCTGACACTCTCTCCGTATAGACTCCATCAGAATGGATTGAAGTAGAGGACACTCAGCTGATGTCTACTGGAGATTTGCCTGGTGTGTGTGTGTGTGTGTGTGTGTGTGTGTGTGTGTGTGTGTGTAGTGAGGTAGAGAAGAGAGAAATAGCAGATATCTGGTCACATATGCTATGAAGAGAACAGTCCTGGGTAGCTTCCCCTTCCAGACTGACTAACACACACATAGGAAATCAAACCCAACCCATGGACTACAGCCAAGCCCAGATGAGCCCACCAGAAAAAGCTGAACCCCAGCTAATGCACACACATGGGAGCAAGAGACACAACAATTGGCAGAAGACAGGTACTTTGCAGCGTATAATGTGGACAGAGCTGATCACTACATGTAGCACAAGATGTATGTCCTGTATTCTAATAACCAACCTTCCTACTAAAGCTTGCTTCAATTAAAAAAAAGATTTACTTCATGCACATGAGCCCACAGAGGCCAGAGGGTATCAGAACCCCTAGAACTGGAATTGCAAGCAGTTGTGAGCCATTTGATGTGGGTGCTGGAAACCAAACCCTGGTCCTCTGCAAGAGCAGCATGTGGTCTTGCCTGCTGAGCCATCTCTCCAGCCTCTGTTGTTGTTGTTGCTTTGTTGCCTTGTTGTTATTATTGTTGTTTTTTCAGGGCCCCACCCATCTCTGCCTCCAGAGTGCTGGGATTAAAGGCAAGAGACACCACTGCCCTGAGCCTCTGAATGTTTTAAACTTGCAGTTAGAGAGATATGACTAATACAATGCTTCTACTTCTTCAATTAACTCATTTGCTTCCAAAATCTAAAGACAAACAATGAAGCAAAGTGAAAAAGCATTTTCTATCAAGATTTATGCCTTACCATCTTTTTGTCCGAAGAGAATCCAACCGCGACCCAACCATCCGTGTCTGCACTCAGCTCAAACTCCACATCAGCGCCTATCATCCGGTAGCTAAGGAAGTAGTCACAGGTTTCTGCATTACAGCCTGGCTTTCCATATCTGGAGGATTTGCCAAAAGAGACATTGTTAGTTCTACGTGATTCAAACACAAAGAGAGAGTATCCAGACTGCAACCCAAGGGCCCTGGACAATGCTATTAACAATTGTTGCTTCCTGGGATCTTGGAAACACAGGTTCCTCAGCAGGGACCATGGATAGGACCTGCTCCACTTTATAAGCACACTGAAGTCCAGAAAAGGAAGAGAGATCAACTAGGTTGTATAGTGAAGTTAGAGCCTGCAACAGGCTTTGAACCGGATCTGTTCAAGTTAAAAACTTGTCAAGTTTTTCTTAAAATGTCAAGTGATTATTTTTCCTTATAACTTTTCATAGTTAAAATATCACAGATATTTTCTCTGAAACAGGGCCTTTTCACTAAATAGCCCAGGTTGGTCTCAAACCTTTGAGCCTCAGGAACCTGAGTGCTGGGATTACAGGCACAGACCATCATGCTCCTTTGGAGCTCGTCATATCTTGATGGAATGCTACCAAGAATCGTGTAGGAACGCACTCAAACTAATAAGCAACAATCATCAATGCTTAGTGTCATGCCCAATACACAAGTCATGACTATTTATTTGGAAAGGAATCATCGGGGCTGGGAATGTAGGTCAGTTGGTAGAATGCTTACTCAGCATGCACTAAGTCCTGGGTTCAATCCACAGCACTACATAAGCAGTGTATACCTGTCATCCCAGAACATGGGAGGTGAAAGCAGGAGGATTAGAAATTTAAGGTTATTCTTGTTTGCATAACAAATTTAAGGCTGGTCTAGGCTGTAGGAGAACCTGCCTGTCTGGTTATATTTTTGTCGGTTTGACACAAGCTAGCATCATGGGGAGGAGAAACCTCAACTGAGAAAATGCCTCCATCAGATTGCCTATAAGCAAGTCAGTAAGGCATTTTCTTGATTGGCAACTGATGTGGGAGGGTCTAGCTCACTGGGTGGTATCAGCCCTGGTCAGGTATTCTAGGTAGTATAAGAAGCATGCTAGCCGCCAGTTGAGCCAGCACCATTTGTTGAAAAGGCTATCTTTTTTCCACTGGATGGTTTTAGCTCCTTTGTCAAAGATCAAGTGACCGTAGGTGTGTGGGTTCATTTCTGGGTCTTCAGTTCTATTCCATTGATTTATCTGCCTGTCACTGTACCAATACCATGCAGTTATTAACACTATTGCTCTGTAGTACTGCTTGAGGTCTGGGATACTGATTTCCCCAGAAGTTCTTTTACTGTTGAGAATAGTTTTCACTATCCTGGGGTTTTTTGTTATTCCAGATGAATTTGAGAATTGCTCTTTCTAACTCTATGAAGAATTGAGTTGGAATTTTGATGGGGATTGCATTGAATCTGTAGATTGCTTTTAGCAAGATGGCCATTTTTACTATATCAATCCTGCCAATCCACGAGCATGGGAGATCTTTCCATCTTCTGAGGTCTTCTTCAATTTCTTTCTTCAGAGACTTGAAGTTCTTGTCATACAGATCTTTCACTTGTTTGGTTAGAGTCACACCAAGATACTTTATATTGTCTGTGACTATTGTGAAGGGTGTCGTTTCCCTAATTTCTTTCTCAGCTTGTTTATCCTTTGAGTATAGAAAGACTACTGATTTGTTTGAGTTAATTTTATATCCAGCTACTTTGCTGAAGTTGTTTATTGGATGTAGGAAGAATGCAAATCGATCCATTCTTATCTCCTTGTACTAAGCTCAAGTCCAAGTGGATCAAGGACCTCCACATAAAACCAGACACATTGAAAGTAATAGAAAAGAGACTGGGGAAGAGCCTTGAATGCATGGGCACAGGGGAAAATTTCCTGAACAGAACACCAATAGCCTATGTTCTAAGATCATGAATTGGCAAATGGGACCTCATAAAATTACAAAGTTTCTGTAAGGCAAAGGACACTGTCAATAGGACAAAACGGCAACCAACAAATTGGAAAAAGATCTTTACCAACCCTACATCCGACAGAGGGCTAATATCCAATATATACAAAGAACTCAAGAAGTTAGACTACAGTGAGCCAAATAACCCTATTAAAAAAATAGGGTATAGAGCTAAACAAAGAATTTTTACCTGAGGAATAACGAATGGCTGAGAAGCACCTAAAGAAATGTCCAACATCCTTAGTCATCAGGGAAATGCAAATCAATACAACACTGATATTTCACCTCACACTGGTCAGAATAAGATAAAAAACTCAGGAGACAGCAGGTGCTGGAGAGGATGTGGAGAAAGAGGAACACTCCTCCACTGCTGGTGGGATTGTAAGCTGGTAAAACCATTCTGGAAATCATTTTGGTGGTTCCTCAGAAAACTGGGCATAATACTACCTGAGGACCCTGTTATACTGCTCCTGGGCATATACCCAGAGGATTCTCCAGCATGTAATAAGGACACATGCTCCACTATGTTCATAGCAACCCTATTTATAATAGCCAGAAGCTGGAAAGAACCCAGATGTCCCTCAAAGGAAGATTGGATACAGAAAATGTGGTACATTTACACAATGGAGTACTACTCAGCTATTAAAAGCAATGAATTCATGAAATTCTTAGACAAATGAATGGAACTGGAAAATATCATCCTGAGTGAGGTAACCTAATCACAAAAGAACAGACATGGTATGCACTCACTGATAAGTGGATATTAGCCCAGAAACTTGGAATACCCAAGACACATTTCACATATCAAATGATGCCCAAGAAGGAGGAATAACAAAGTATGGATCCTTGGGTCCTTTGTAGAAAGGGGAACAAAATACCTACAGAAGGAGATACAGAGACAAAGGGTGGAGCAGAGTCTGAGGGAAAGACCATTCAGAGACTACTCCACCCAGCGATCCATCCCATATATAGCTACAAAACCCAGATTCTATTATCAATGCCCACAAGTGCTTGCTGACTGGAGCTGGATATAACTGTCACCTGGGAGGCTCTGCTAGTGCATGAGAAGTACAGAGGGGGACACTCTCAGCCAGCCATTGAACTGAGCACAGGGTCCCCAATGAAGGAGCTAGAGAAAGAACCCAAGGAGCTGAAGAGGTTTGCAGCACCATAGGAGGAGCAACAATATGAGTCACCCAGTACTCCCAGAGCTCCCAGGGACAAAACCATCAACCAAAGAGTTCACATGGAGTTACCCATGACTCCAGACACACAGGCAGCAGAGGATGGTCTTGTTAGACACCAAAGGTAGGAGAGGCCTTTGGTCCTGGAAAGACTTGATGCCATAGTGTAGAGGAATACCAGGACAGGGAAGCGGGGGAGGGTTGATTGGGGAAGGCGAGATGGCTTATGGGATTTTCGGGGGAGGGGGGAGCCAGGAAAGGGGACAACAGTTGAAATGTAAATAAAGAATATATCTAATTTTAAAAAAGCGTGCTGAACAAGCCAGAGAGCAGCACTCCTCCATGGCCTCTACTTCTGTTCCTGCCTCCACATTCCTGCCTCGTTTGAGTTCCTGCCTTGGCTTCTCTCAGAGGTGGATTGTGATATAAACCTTCTTGGTTATGTCTTTACCACGGCCATCAAAAGTGACTAGGACTCTGTCTTTAAAAAAAGAGCATGCCCAAACTGAACACTAACCAAGCATGGTGGGGCACACTTGTAGCGCCAGTTTTACAGAGAATCGGTGAGATTCCCCAGAATTCAAGGACAGTGAGACCTTTCTCAACAAACAAAACCCCTGAGCACTGGATTTTCTTATTTGAGCTTTCTATAACCTTGCTGAAGTTGAAAGGGGAGACAGACCCATGTGCCCACATAGTGACGCCTGCAGGTTTGAATCTTCCCTGGAGAAATTCAGTATGTTTCTGAGCCTTAATGATCAGACTTCCACCTCTACCTACCTGAAGCATCCCTTAGTTCTTCCACAGTCTTCCACTTTGATTTTGGCAAATGGGTCCACAGGAGGAGCAGTGGGGAAAGGGTAGCCTGGGCAGCGAAGACAAATGATGGTCAGAGAAATCCAGTAACAATCCTTACAATGAGAAATCTAAAGAATGCGACTGCCTATTTCGGTCATCACTGCTAATGATGTTTAGGGACTTAACAAAGGTCCCTATCTGTCATTAAGATGCTGGAGGTGACAGTTTCTTCCATTTTACTTCTGACTCAAGTTCTGCATTTTCTTCATTTGATCTCTCTCTCTCTCTCTCTCTCTCTCTCTCTCTCTCTCTCTCTGTGTGTGTGTGTGTGTGTGTGTGTGTGTGTGTGTGTGTGTGTGAGAGAGTGAGTGACTAAACTCAGAACCTCACAAAAGCTTGAAAAAACTCTTTCACTGAGCACCACCCCCAGATTCCCTCTTCCATTTTCAATCACAGAATTCTGAGTCATTCCCAGCATCTAGGCTAACATTGGCTTATGATAGATTTCCAGTTCAATAAATACCAGTTGTAATTATCATCCCTGGACAATTATGGCTACTAAAATGTTTGAAACTTAACTAAGAACTAATAATCATTGGGTAGCATTGTCTTTTTGGTTTCTGCACACCAAATAAAAGCAAGTTTTGGAACATAGCTTAGGCAAATGAACTAGTTCATTGGGTTGGCAAAGGTCTTTGCTAACACTCATTTTCTATTATATTGTGGGTTCTAAAACAAAACCAAATAAGAACATATATTCTGTCAGTTGTGCTTGCACATCCATTTAAAAATGTTTCCACCCAATGTTATGGATTGAATTAACAGGTTTAGAATACATTGTACCACTGTGTTCGACCACTAGGCCCTAGTCTTTTGTTTGTTTGTTTATTGCTATGTAAACTGTCCCAAAATCCCAGACAATCTGGGCAATTTGGTCCTGGTTCCTGGTTCGGCACTCTGGAACAACAGTTCTTTACCTGTAGGCTCCAACCCCTTTGGAGATTGAGCAACCCTTTCACAAGGGGTCACCAAAGATCGTCAGAACACACAGATATTTATGACACAATTTATACAGCAGCAAAATTACAGCTTTGAAGTAGCAATGAAAATAATCTTATGGTTGGGAGTCACCACTAAAGGGGGAACCATATTAAAAGGTTGCAGCACTAGGAAGGTCGAGAACCACCGCTCAAGTCTTGGAACTGTAGTAGTAGATGTGTCTTTACTCATCGTGAGCCTCCTACAGACACCTGAGTTTGTTCTGAGAGATAAGATGCATATAAATACATTTGCTTAAATGTCCTCCAAGATAGGGACATGTAAATTGCCTCCTGCTGTGGCTTGAATTGGAATGACCCTACAGGCTCTTCGGTTTGTTTGTTTGTTTTGAAACACTTGATCCCCTGCCGATGATACTCTTTTGGGAAGCTTTGGAACCTTTAAGGAAGTGAGGTCTAGCTGGCCGAAGGAGGTTACCAGGAACAGGCGTTTGAAGAATTCTCCGTCCTCCACGTTTGGCTCCACTGTGGTGTGAACAGCCTCTGCCACTCGCTTCTGATGCCTTGAGTTGAACTGCCCGACCTTGTGTATTCCACTACAATAGGTTGGACCCATGAAGCTAATGAATCTTCCTGCCCCAGAGCTGCTTCCGGTAGACCACAGAAAAATAAACGACACATCTCTACCTGCTCGTTTCCTCCAATTTCAAAAAAACATAACATGCCTTTACTCACGTTTCCTGGGGGGGGGGGTCTATCTAGAAGATTTTCATTTTGTAACCCAGAAGAAACATGGCTAGACTACCCCTCTAACTACGCCAAGCCCGAGCAGATTACTATTCTGAACAACATGGGCTTCTAGTCCCCTGGGTACTGTATGATTGACTGCCCCAGTTTCACCACATCCAGGCTCCACATGATCTCATTATTATTTTAATTTAGATTTCCCTAAGCACTGACAGACACAAATGTCCCTTCATATCTGTATTAAGCACTTGGGTTCCCTCGTCTGTGGGGTCGATTTCTGTAAACTTTGTCTAAACGCTGTCATGGAGGGTTGTATCTATTTTATGTATTTCATGATTGTTGGTCTCAGATGTTCCTATTTTTCCTACCATCCTCCCAACAATCTTGTTTTTTTATTTGTTTTTTTTTTTCTATGATTCTTGGTTTTTTTTTTTTTTAGACTCAAATATTTAACTTGGATGAGGTTGAGCTAAGAATTTCTCTGCGCTTTGGTTTGTGATTTTTCAGGGCCTCAAGGGATCATTTTCTACCCCCCCCCCCCATCGGCATGAGCCATTTCGCTCATTTTTTTTTTTTTACTTATTACCATTGTAGTGCTATATTGTTAGTGCACTGAGAGCTTTAACCCACTGGGAATTTACTCATTATCTTATGTGAGGTGAGAAATCAATTGTATTTTTCTACTTACATCGATTTGTTTGGGTTTCTTTTTTGCTTTGTTTTGTAAGACAAGAGTCTTGCTGTGTATTCCTGACTGACCTGAAACTCCCTGTGCAGATCCAGCTGGCCTGGAACTCGCAGAGATCCCCCTGCTTCTGCCTGCAGAATGCTGAGAGGTATAAGCTATCACGCCCAGCTCTCCTTATGTTGAATCAATTTTTTTTCTTAGCATAATCTATGAGACAACTTATGCTTTCTCTGGTAATTTATGATAACTCTGTTCCAGTTCATTGGTTCTTTCATGAACTTGGGTCTATTTCCAGATTCTCTCTCTGGTTTGTTTTTTTGTAAGCGAGGACCATGTCATTTTAATTACTCAGCTTTCAAGTGTGCCTTAATTGCCTAGCAAGGCAAAACTATCTCATGGATTATCGGGACTTGATTCTTCCATGCAACGTATAGAAATCATGTGTGAAGTTCCTTTACTGGACTGAAGGACTGTGTGGAAGTGTCTTAAGTTTGAACTGTGAGTGGATGGAGAATTGGGATATTTACAAAATCAGAGTATTCTTTTCAAGATCATGATTTGTCTAGTTATTCCCATCCTTTATGTCCCTTAATAGTTCATTTTTTCTCTAGATAGACAAAATCAGATTCTGTCGATCTCTGTTACTACTTTGAGCTGGATCTTGGTTTCTTTCACATCCTCTGGCTGTTGCTGGTGAGGAAAAGCTTGGTTTCCTAGGCTATGTTAATATTCTAAAAGCTTTCCTAAAAAGTCCAACTAAGTAACAAAAACAACAATGACCACATAATGTATCATCCTCTGTGCTTGAGATGTCCTCCATAGACAAATATTGAGACAGAAGGCTTCATGGTTGCCAAGAGCTGAGACAAGGGGAAACACAGAACGCCTGCTTGCATGGTGTTGGCTCTAGGGAAATATGGCTTCTTTTCAGGGTGATTGGAGTGTTCTAAATATGACTCTGGCAATAGCTGCATAAACCCCGTGAGCATACTTTAGAACCATGTCATGGCATGCTTTAAATAGGTGCATGAACACATGCATGCCCCCGTGCACCCGAGGAGGTCAGAGGACAGCTCCTGGGAGTGAGTTTTGGGATCAAACTCAGGTTGTCAAGCTTGGTGGCCAGTGCTGTTAGCTGCTGTGTCATCTCTAATGCCAATATTTTGACACACAGCATTTTGATAGCTCAACAGAAGGCTATCATAATTTCCCTTATGATTTCCTCTCTACCTCTTCAGTCACTATTTTTAATTGGTATTGTCCCTTATGATCCTTTTATTTTTTTTTTCTTTTCTTTTTTTTTTAGGGCTAGGGAATCAAACGGAGAGCGGAGAATGGCAGGTGGCACTCTGCCACTGAGCAACATTCCCAATCACCCCTCCTCGGGCTTTAGCTAACGTCAAATTTCGTCTCACCATAATCAGAAGACATCTATGTGTACTATGTAGAGTCTTTGTAATCTGCTGACTTCCTATGACCAGCTCATGACAAATTTTATAGGATCTTCCTGGGTGTTCAAAAAAAGTATGGTTCTGTATTTGTTTATATACTCACTTAGATAATGTTATTATTTATAGAAGTCAAACAAAATGTATCTTTTTTCTTTAAATTTTGATTTTTTTCTAATGCTAAGGGTAATGTGCTGAGTTTGATACATTTTGCTTGGACATTTATTTATCTATGTATTTAATGTATTCCTTAATATCTATTATTAATACACATACTATAGAATTAATATAATTACAGATTACTGCTTCATGCATTTGGAAACACCGTGCATGTGTTTATTATAGAGGTATGTATACTTACATATAACACGCATGCACGTATGTATGATAGTTATTTTTGCAGTACTGAGTAATGAATCCAGAACCTCATTCATGCTGAGTAAGCACTCTACCACTGAGTCACATCCTCAGCCCTGAAAACTTACATATTGGGTTCCTGATTTATTGTTTCTTTTATCACTATGTGACATTATTTGTCCTTCACAGTCCAACTTTAATTATATCGTGTCAAATTTCGTTACTATTTCAATTCCCTTAAAACTCATCTTTGCCCAAAACATCACTTTTTTACTTCTTCCAATATATTTGTATATATTTATATGCTTGGTCAAAATTCAGCCATAATCTCTCTCTCTCATTGTGCCTGGCTGCCACACTAACAAAGTTATGTTGTCACGTCAAATGAGTTGGGATTTTTTCCTCTTTTTCTGTCCCCTGAAATATGTTTATGGCACTGAAAAAATGACTCCATGAGTAAAGGCGTCTTTTGCATAACCTGAGTTTGATCCTTATAACCCATGTAATGATGGAAGGAGAAAACGACTCTATAGAATGTTCCCTGACCTCCACACCTACACCACAGACGCTCATGTTTGTACAGCCCCTCCCCCACATCATGCACGCCTGTGGGCACGCACACACATACAGTGATCAATTTTAAAAATTAACCATTTTTTTTTTAATGTAAGGATGTTCTGTCCAAATGCATGCACTGCTTATAGAGGCCAGAAGAGGGCACTGGGTCACCTAGGTCTGGAGTTACAGTTATGAGCCACTATGTAGGTGCTGGGAATTGAACCCAGGTTCTCTGGAAAAGCAGCCAGTGCTCTTAATTCCTGAGCCATCTCTCCAGATCTCTACAGATTTTTAAGGTTTAAAAATGTATATATATATATATATATATATATATATATATATATATATATATATATATACGTATACATATAGTGAGAACTATTTCTCACTTGAATATTTGGTAGAATTGAGCCTTGAGTTTTCTTTTTTTCTTTTTTTTTTTAGAATTTTCTTTTTTTTTTAAAGATTTACTTATTTATTATTATAAATACATTTACTGTAGCTGTCTTCAGACACACCAGAAGAAGGAGTCAGATCTCATTACAGATGGTTGTGAGCCACCATGTGGTTTCTGGGATTTGAACTCAGGACCTTCAGAAGAGCAGTTGGTGCTCTTCACCGCTGAGCCATCTCTCCAGTCCCTTGAGTTTTCTTATTTGGAAGATTTATTTTTAGTTGACTTGAGTCTTTTCTTTCTTCCTTTTTTCTCTTTCTTATGTGGTGTGTGGTATGCATGTGAATACATGTTCACATGTCTGCAGGCACACATGTGTGTGCACAGCTGCGCCTATGGAGGCCAGAAGCTGAAGATTGTCCACTTTCTGTGGTGAGGCAAGTCCTCTCACTGGACTCAGTCTAGTGAGTCAGCTTCCTCCATGTCCTCACCCTCTCTGGGATGGGCAAGCACTTTACCTTCTGAGTCCCTACACCACCACCACCCACCCCACCCAGCCAGCCCATTCGTCTTAGTTCCTTTTATCCAGGTTTTTTTGATTCTTCAGTCAGATCCCCGCCTCTTTGAACAAGGTCTTGCTATGAATCCCAGTCTGACTTCAAATTTGCAATCCTCTTGCCTCCACCTCCCAAGTCCCAGACAAACCAGCTTCATATTAACTGGTTTTATCTGCTTCCATTCTTATGGGACTCTGACCTATCATAAGAGTTGCTGATGTTAAATTTGCTGTACAAATCAGTGCTCCACAGGGTTGCACAACTACTACTATCTAGTCCTACAAAATTTCCATGGTTCCAAGAAGAAGCCAGTCAGCAGCTACTCCCTCATCCCGTCTGTGTAAGCCCTGGCATCCTTTAATCTGCTCCTGTGGGTTTGCCCCTTCTGTACGTGGTCTATAGATGGAAGCATGTGGCCTGGTTTCTGGTTTCTTTCATTTAGCATAATGTTTTCAAGGCTCATCTACCCTGCAGCACACATTGAAACGTCATTCTTCTTTCTAATAGAATAGCATCCCCACTATACAGGTAGACCGTATTTGTTTATGTGTTCATCAGTTGGTAGGCATTTTTGTTGTTCCTACTTCGGGACTATTCTGACTCAGGCAGCTGTGTAGAAGATTTTATGTGGATACATTTTCAATTCTCTTAGAATACAATTGCTGTTACATTATATGGTAACTGTACGTTTTACTTTTTGAGGAGCTGCCAAGTCATTTTCCAAAGAGCTGTAATATTTTACATCCTTATTAACAATGCACAACAGGCCCAACTTCTCTGCTTGCTATCTGAAAAAAGAAACCTTAAGATCCTCTTCTTGTAAAATTTTCAAGTACTCCTTCACCTTCCCTGCATCCTGACTCCTGTGTATACTGACCTGTCTCCCTCAGCGATGAGATATATAGGTTAAACTACCCAGATATGACCCCCTTGCCTCTTTTAAAAAGTTATATTCATTTCCTCATTTACATCAGTTTGTTTGCTTGGCTCATTTCCTCTCCCCCATTTCCCATCTTGATACCATTTTTCTCCAAAATGAAAACCTAAATGAAGATCTGGGGACAGTGCTTGCCACACTAGCATAAGGACCTCAGTTTTATCCCTAGCATCCATGTCGTGAAGCTGGTGTGGTTGTCCTTGCTTGTAATCCAGACACTGGGAAGATTCAGACAGGTAGATCCCTGGATTGGTGAGTCCCACAGCCCCCTAAGAGAAAGCCTGTCTTAAAAAGCAAGATGGAGCTGGGGAGATGGCTCAGCAAGCAAAAGCAATCAATGTGCAATTGTGAGGATCTGAGTTCAAATCCCTAGCATCCATGTAAAAAGCCAAGTATTGCTGCACATGCTTGTAACCCAGCAGTGGGGTGGGAGTGGAGGCACAGGAGTATCATGGGAGTTTGCTGGTCACCAGACTATTAGTTAGAGACCATTCCTCAATGGAACAAGGCAGAGAATGATCAATCATAATGTCTACTCTCTTCTTCTGGCCTCTACATATATAAATCACCCCAGCTCCATCAAAGCAAAATAAAAATATGAGGTGGGTGACTCCTGAGGAACAACACCCAAGATTGACCTCAAGTCATGGCATGTGTATACACACACACACACACACACACACACACACACACACACACACGTATATATATACTTAAGAATGCATCTGTACATATACTGACTTGCTTACAAATGCAAAACCTAAAGAAATATTACATTAAGGGTTTTTCTCGTAAAATTTCTTCTCCTTTCTCACATGGCTTCAGTCTTTCTAGTAATTTTGCTTTAGAAAAGATGTTGGCGGCTAAACCCACAGCCCATGCCTGTGCTAAGCTGTCCACTGTCACTGAGCTCCGCCCACACCATGAATATGCTAAGCAGTCCACTGTCACTGAGCTCCACCTCTGTCCACTCTCGGTTGCTTGAGGCTCTGTGGCTTCCATTCTCATCTAATTTGTGGACTGTGTGTCCTTATTCTGCAATCCCTTGAGCCCATTTTGCCATACTCTACTGAGTGGTTAATGGCATTTGCTTTGCTATTTATTGCTTCTAATTAACTGGTTGGATCGGAGCCTTCAGGTATTCATTAGCCCTCGATTTGGTGAAGTCTAAACCACAGATTCCCTGGTTATCCCAGTCAGCTTCACCTCTGAGTACTACAGCATCAGCCTCTTTCTGAGGCCACCTGAACTGTCGCTTCTACTTACCAGGGTCATATAGTGCAGAGAGGATTGTTGAGCAAGAGAAGCGGCAGACCGTAAAGTCCTACCCGGGTGCTTACGCAGTAGCACTCTGCCCCTTCAGGACCTGCAGCTTTCGACTGCCTCGTGCATCACTCTGAAACCAGGCATCTCAAATGCCTTCAAGAAAATCCTCACTCCTACCTGTTCAAGTCCGGTTCCTAGCACTAGACACCTTGCACCACCTACTCTATAGAGTCAATCCACCAATCCAACAGTCCCTCTGCTACTTTCTAGCTGTGTGAGTCTGGCCAAGATTAGAAAACAAACAAAAAGTGAGTAATTTTCCTTAACTTTTAAAGGATGGGAGGAAACAGTAGCATCTAACTCACAGGATCATGGTGCAGATGAAAATTAATGTAGGTAAAGCACCATAGAAAATGGTCTGGCACACAGTAGGGACTTAGGAAAGGACAGTGAAGGCTGGGGAGATAACTCCATCAGTGAAGTGCTTGACAAACAAGCATGAGCACTTGAGCTCATCTGAAACATCTGGACTTGTAGGTGATACATGTTTGTAATTCCAGTGTAAGAGGAGACAGAGACGGGCAGTTTCCCTGAGCTCTCTGGGATGGATGAGCTCTAGGCCAGTGAGAAAGAGAAAAAAAATAAGGCGGGTAGTGTCTGAGGAACATCATCCAAGATTGCTTTATGGCCTCCACATATATGAATAAGAACACATGCACCTGCGTGCGCGCGCGCACACACACACACACACACACACACACGAGTGCGCGTGCACACACACACACACACACGTGTGTGCATGCACTTACCCATAAGAATAAATAAATAGAACCTTGAGCATAGCGCCAATAAATATTCATGGAAGACTATGTTTACAGAGGACCCAGAGGAAGAATCAGACATGGATTGGTGGCATTGAAGAACTTCCAGACTCATAGGGAGATAAGCTCATATTTACATACATATTTACATACAGTGCCTGACTGACACGGGAAGGACACAGGCTGATGAGAAATGTCCTGTGCATGCTTCTATCCTTCTCTTTGCCTCTTACCCTGCTCCTTGCCACAATAGAAAAAAACTGGTCTTGAACCCAGTGATGAGCTGCTCGTTGATTCAGATGTTTTGCAAATGACCAGATCATTATGTTTTAAAGATAAGCAGTGATCAGTCAAAGGGAAGGCAGCTACAACCATCCTCAGACTCATGATCCTTTATCCTGGGCAGCTTACAGCAGGTGACAGGAACAGAAGGCTTCACTTAAGGCTTAAAACTAAGGCAACACTCCATTTCCTGTTGCCTTTCTTCCTCAAAGAATATCCGTGGTAGAGTAGTTACCCATAATCCAATGTTTTATGTCCTATTGTTTGCAACCGTATATGTTCTGGGCTGGAAACCTACTTCCCAGAGTGACTGTAAAGTGTTCCTTGGTAGCTACTGTCCACCTGATGTTGGTCTTCATAAAACCTACTTATACAGTCAGCAGTTCATTCTTTCCATGTATGTAAATGGACACAGAGAGTCTGGCTTGTTCTTCGTTAGTTAAGTGAGAATATATGTGCTCACATGCTACCTTTAAGTTATTTGGAAGTATAGACTGGCTGTGTAAGGAAGAAATATGGACTAATGTTTTCAGAAAAATATGCTCAGGAACATGCATCCTTTCCCAGAGTGATAGATTTTCTTCAGCTTGTTGTTTCCCCCACCATTTGCTCCTTCTTCCTGGGCTCAGGGGTGCCTGGTCTCCCTTGCAGCTAGGTCATTACTTAATTATGCTTGTAACTGCCAAAGACCATGAGAAGAGATGATCATTACTTATCCTAAACTTTTCTTTTTTGTTTCCTCAGTTGTGTGTGTGTGTGTGTGTGTGTGTGTGTGTGTGCGCGCATGCACACACGTGTCATGTGTATGTGTGGCTGTGGATGGGTGCATGCCACACATGTGCATGTGGAGATCAGAAGACAACATCAGATGTCAGGTCTCTCCTTCCACCTGGAGATATGACCTCTTGTTCGCTGCTACGTATCAGCTGGACCACATGCTCCTATGATTCTATTGTTTCCATGTCCCATCACTCCACAGGAGCATCAGGATTACAGACACAGGAGCTATAGCACCTAGCTTTACATGGGCTCTGATGCCCTGAACTCAGGTACCTCCTCGGATTTGTGTGGTAAGAGCTTTACACACTGAGCCATCTCTCCAGCACCCTACCCTCAATTTTGAACAAAGACATGCAAGTCACCAATCTTCTATTAGTATACTTAAGGGATAGTAGAGCAACAAGATGGAAGGCACATAGGTCCCTGAGTGACAATGTGGAGTAGAGCTGCTTCACCAGCCCTTGAACAGCCAGAGTGGAGGTCACTAAGTGTGTGTGGGGAGAGAGGGTGGTTCAGCAGTCTCTATTTAATAAATATATTTCCCCAATCCATTCTGTCCACCTTCCTTAATATAACAATTATATTGTTTTGAAGTGGATATAGTATGTCTTTTTTATTTACAAGATCACCCTTCCCGGACTCCTTTACAGCTATGTGTGACCACATGACTAATAAACTAAAATCGTTGGATGGAACTTCTATCAGAGCAGCGTCCTTAATAAGTAGGCAGTCAGCATTTTCTCCCCTTCTGGAATGTGAAGGTAATGAGTGGGGTTCAAGCAGCTACTTGGGGTCGTTAAGCTACAAGCTAAGAATTACGCAGGAGTAGAAGCTCCAGTCCCAGGGTCCCTAAGACTGGAGACTTATATTTGTATGCTGCGTATGGCTGAACCTCATCCTAATTAAGAGATATGTCCACGAACAGATAACCTCATTTCAACCCCAGCTGGATTCTTTTGGCTCCTCTTTGCCAAGCTTTCTGCAAGCTGCGGAAGTAAGAGACCAGTTTCCATTCCTTTTATCAGAATGGCTTTGCCTTTTGTACTCTTTGAAACAGCTCCTCAGGGAAGCTGGCGGAAGAAACCCCAGTTTCTGGGCCCAGATGGTCCCAACAATGGTGGCTCTCACTAGGAGACTACAAGTGTGGTGGCAGCAGATATGGGTTGGACTGGGGAGGGAGCTGTGACCCATCTCTGGCGCCAGGGCAATGAGACCAACGGAAAGATGGAGCGACAGTACCTGCAAATTTAGGTCAATCCAGATCGACCAGGAGGTAACTGGGCAACGGGTCTCTTTAAGTTGGGCTTTCTGCTTCCCGCCTGCTGCACTGGGCTCCAGAATCCCAGTCCAGATGGCGCCTCCTCCATGGCTGGAGGATGGAGGAGGCCAGACGCTGAGAACTAGGGGAGCATAAGCTTAGCACCTCCTATCCACAGCGTCGCAGGACTTGAGTCTGAGTCTCCCAGCCCTAGTCTCCCCACGTGTAAAGAGGGGAGCAGGCACTGACAGCTCCTCTAGACTTCCCTCCTACAGGCTGGGTCAGAGCTCCGGGTTCCCTACTCTAGTCTCAGCTGTGCACATCTGCCTCCACTGACACCTTTGCGGACCCCCCTGCACCCCTCAATCTCCCACCCCCAGGTCTCCCCTCACCCTCTGGTAGCCTCACCCTCCTCTGACAGGTAGCGCAGGTCGTAGAACTCGCTGGCGAAGGTGCCGTAGGAGGAGTCGTGGCGCGGCACTGCCTCGTCCGCGCCCGCGTCCCCTCGCGCGCGTCCCCGGGGTCCCCGGCCCCCCGGGCCCGCGCTGTCGTCCGCGGGGCTGGCGTCGCAGGCAGCGATCCCCGCCAGCAGCAGCCGCAGGAGCAGTGGCACCCAGGCCGGACCCCTCAGGGGTTGCCCCGCCATCGCTGCGCACGGATCCCGCAGCCAGGCCGCTCCGGCCGCAGCGGGGACCCCGCGGGCGCGGGCCGGGACCGAGCCGCCGCCAGCACGCGCCGCGCAGCCGCGGAGCGCCCGCACCCGCCGCCTCCCTGCCTCGCTCTGCGCATCCTCGCTCCAGCCCCGCAGCCTGCCCCCGTCCTCTCAGCATCACCCCCTCCTCGCCTGACGCTCCTTCCTCGAGTCCTTCTTCCCATTCCCCCATCGCACAGTCGCCTCCGGATTTGACCTTCCTGGTCCCTAGGTGCTTAGTGTGGCCGGCTGTCCTACAGCATCAGCACCACCTGGGAGTTCGCTTGTATCTCTTCAGGTCCCACTCTGGGTACACAAAGTGGAATTTGCTCTCTTACTCAAATCCCCAGCATCCAGTTTCCACACCTTATTAGAGTGACTGTCTCCAACATCTTGCTCCTGCAACTTTTCGTCCAGAGAAAAAAACTTACTAGACTCATAAATTTCTCTGGACCATCCCAGAAGGAAGATGAAATCACAAAATCCTACTACTATCTAGGTAGCCAAGCATAGAACAGAGACAGGGAAGAAAGTGTAACTTAAGGCCTTGGCAAACGCCACAAGAGCTGGGGCATAACCTGTGCCTTTCAAACTAGGTGTACCCATTTTTCCCAGAAGCAAAGTGTGCAGGCATTATTAAGGGAGCCAACCATGTCTGATAAGCACGCAGAATCTCCACGTTTGTACCACTTATACTTTGTATTATTTACCTGGCCATTCATTTGCTCAATTAATATACACAGATCCCGGGTTTGTCTTCAAATGACCCTTGTTGGGGTGGTGACAATTAGTTGTCTTCTGCAAGAAATAGCAACACTATCTCTTCCTCGATGCTACTTCAGAACCTTGCATGTAAACCCTTCTTCTGGTTCTTTCATTTTTCTTTTTTTCCCACAAAGTAAGGAAACTGCTACCAAGGCAGAATAAGAGATTTCAAATGCAGACCTGGAAGTCAGATTGCCTGAGTTATCAGTAATGACCAGTGATCAATAATTCCCAGGATGTGGGCAGTGGTGGTGCACGCCTTTAATCCCAGCACTTGGGAGGCAGAGGCAGGCAGATTTCTAAGTTCGAGGCCAGCCTGGTCTACAGAGTGAGTTCCAGGACAGCCTGGGCTACACAGAGAAACCCTGTCTGGAAAAACCAAAATAATAATAATAATAATAATAATATTAATAATCATCATCATCATCATTCCCGGGATGTAGTGCATATTAAATACGATCATGCAGGAAAAGATTTGTAGGGTTCAGTGTCCAAAGTCATAACATTGCACAGAACTATGAAGTACTGAGAACACAGTGATTTCAACTGATTTTTAGCCCAGTGTCTGGGAGACATCGGAGCTGCTATTGGGAGGAGAAACTCCTTGGAAAATCCAAAGGCCAGCTGTCCATTATTGGATGGAGCTGACAGGTCAGCTTGTCGGATTGGGATTTAACTATGGTAATCCTGCCAGGGTCTCTCACTGAACCTGAAGCTCACCTCAGCTATGCAGGCTGGGCAGTGAGCTTGGGATCCTCCCGTCTTCTCAGCACTGGAATTATAGACATGATGCTGCATACTGCTTTTTATGTGGGCACCAAGGATTTGAACTCAGGTCCTCATGCTTGTACAGTCAGTACTTTTCTGAGAGTCCCCTGAGCCCAGAGCTTGCTGGACCTGCCTATCTAGTGAGTCCCTGGGATCCACCCCAACACTAGGGTAATGGAGAAATGCCGCTGTGCCAGGCTTTTATGTAGGTGCCTAGGGTCCAAACTCATTTTCATGTAACAAACACATCACCCACTAACCCATCTCCTGGACCCAGTTAGTCACTTTTAAATGGAGAAGCATTCAAGTCCATTTTCATTTTTAAAAGACAGACAACCTTTATTTCTCTTCTCATCAAAATAATTTCTCAAAAGGACCTTTATTTTTCTGTTATAAAACATCCCCATATTAGTGCTACCATTCAGTATCCAACCAGGAATAGGTGTGCCCTGCCTCTGACCGCCTGGTGCGTGTCATTTTTCACTTTGAATTTCATAAGATATAAAAGCTGTGATCTTGGAAGTCCCTCAGAAAGTTAAACATAGAGTTGCCATATGATCTGGCAATTCCAAGAGAACCCAAAACATATGTTCACATGAAAAAAACTTGTACATGAACATTCATAAAATCATTGTTCATAATAGCCCCAAAGCAGGAGCAACTCAAATATCTGCCAACTGAATAAGTAGATAAACAAAACATGGTATTCTCATCTTCTCCATTATTCAGTCACAGAGACAGAATGATGTTCTGATACATGCTATAACATAGACCAACCTTGAAAACATGGTTAAATGAGAGAAGCTCATCACAGAAGCCCACATACTATATGATTCAAGATAAATAAAGTGTCCAGGATAAGCAAATTCATAATCAGAAACCTACAGGCCAGGGTGGGGGTGGTCAGTGGTTGCTGGGGGAGGGGCAGAGTCACGAGTCAGATTGTGTTTGCCCAGCATCATGGACATGTTGAAAGACACTGAGGTGCACACTTTAAAATCATTAAAATGGCGGATTTTATTCAAAGACTTTAAAGGTCTGTGATCTTTGAAATGGTGAATGTTAACAACAATATTAGGATCTTCCTGTGCTTTTTGGGAAATAAAATTCCAGATGCACCCTGGTGGGAATTTCTGAATGTTCAACACTTCCCTCTTCACACCTAAAGATCTGTGCTGTCCCTAAGCTGTCAACTCTATGGGTTGAGGGGGTACCAGACCTGTGCAGTAACACACCATGACTTCCCAACTAGGAGTCTGAGGCTGCAGCCTGGAGTCCAGCTCTGTAGTGATTATGTTAGTGGACTCTCTCCTCTCCTCTTGAGTCCACAGTGGGTGTTGTGTTACCTTCTAGTGCTGTTGTTTGGGTCTAAAGTAGACAAAGAAGGTAATAATTGCACAACTCCTTACAGTCATTGTGAGTTCACCCAGGGCAGCTTCACCATTTCAAGTCCCAATGCCAAGCACCCACCATACACTTAAGTAGGCAACAATATACTCCTCAGGACTTTACTGGTTTAGGTGCCTGCCAGTGGTACTGGGTTTTCACGTATAATAGCAACCAGCATGTTTCTGCTCAGGCTTGCAGTGATGTCCCCCCGTTGAGACTCTTGTGAGCCCAAGGGAGAGGTGGGGGACAATGTAGGAGCTTGTAAGCCTCCTGAAAGCAGCAGCCCAAACCCCCAAGCACCCCTGCTCAGAAACAAAGCAAGTCATACACGTGAGATGCACGTGTGTCCTGAATGTTCCGGAAACCTTCTGCTGTGTTCTGGAGGTTTCCATCAGAGAGCAGGGGGGCGGGGGGGGGAGTGCACACTGCAGAGAGCAGGGGGGCAGTGGGGGGAGAGCACACTGCAGAGAGCAGGGGGCGGGGGGGGAGCGCACACTGCAGAGAGCAGGGGGGCAGGGGAGGGGAGCACACTGCAGAGAGCAGCTCAGAAGAGGAAGCAGCTGCTGGGTTGGCAGGAGGTGCCAACCCTGTGTTCTATAGGAACATGGTCTGTGTCACGTGCACATGATAGAGGACAGCCAAAGCCATTTTGCTAGTACATCTAGGGGCTGCGTGAGTGAAAAGCACCCGCCCAACACTACACTTTCCCCAGACAGTTCCACGGAAACAGCAGGACAACTCTAAAGAGCTATTGATGAGGCGAGGGTCATGGCCTATATAAGGTCACAGCAAGCCCTGCACGTGTCACTAGCTCCTCCTGACAATTTTTTTGGTACCATACCAAGGTACAGGAGGGGCTGATATGTGTACTGACAACCAGAATTCATCAAGAAAGGACTGAAGTCCTTCCAGGACACTCTGTGCACTAAGGCAGGGAAATGTGCCATTCATCCTATAAAGAGTTTGATCAAAAAAATATTAAATTATGAAGAGTCAGTCCTTAAAAGGTTACTTCTTGGTTATCCGAATACCTGTTTACATACCTCATTTGCATCAACGCTAGTCAGTGAGGCAATTTTTATAGTCATTAGTATCAAATTATTGGCACCATTCATTTGTAGGGGTAGGGAGAGGGCAAACTACAATACAACATAAAAATACACTTCTGATACAAAGGTACAAGATCAGTTCTATTGAACAAGCAGTCATAAGAAATGATGTGGACAGTTTACATACAGGAAAACACAGCTCGTAACTCATCACACAGAAAGTGTTCAGCCTTGCTGGCAGTTCATCAAATAAGACAGCTTCTCAAGAATAACTATACACATCTATTAAACTAGCAAAAAAATAAATTAGAATAGCAAAACCCAGTACTGGCAGAGCTATTGGTAAATAGAAATGCTTATACATTGCTGGTGGCATCATAAATTGTAGAGGGGATTCAAGCATTCAGAGGAGGGGAAGGTTAAATGAGATGACCTTTAAGGTCCTTCCAATCCAAAGATTGGATCTTTCTAGAAAGCAATCTGGCAATATAAAACAAGAGCTATAAAATACTTCATGCTCTCTGATCTTGTAATCCCTCTTTGGAAATATTCCAGAGGGAATAATCCAAGAGAAGGATTTTATATATATATTTATTTATTTATATATATTTTTTTACAAAGACATTCATAGCAGCACTATTTATAAGTGTGAAAATTTGCATATAACTCAAATAACTATTAATGGGTAGAAGTGAGGTTAACTGCATCATGTGACTATAAAGACATTTAAGTTAGTGAAAGTATCTGTCTAATGAGGAGATGTGTTAGGTAAAGAAATATAACAAAAGGAATGTCAGCGCTGAGCACAGCTATATAAAAACAGCGTATCTGTGAGAAGCAGGAAGAACTTTAGAGCTAGCTGTGGGTAGGGGTTCCTTAAGTCCTGCAAAGTTATTCAAGTGCATAATAAAAATTTAAAAACACATTTCTTGAAACTATATAAAAAGGGAGTTAAGTTTCTTCTGGATTATGTCCTATCAACATGGTTAGAGTGGATGGAATTTAGAAATAATTTGTCTTTATGGAAAGCCAAATGAATCTTCCTGATACTGAATAATCTTGACCCTGTAAAGATTTTTTTTTTTAGACAATGTAAGTTAGAATTTCCTATATGGGCCTCAAAGATAAATTCCATTTATCCCAAGTTGTTTTGTATCCAACAAGTTCACACGTTCAATTGTATTTCAGGTTAAACTGAAGTATTTTCAGTTGTATAATATGTAACTTTTCCCCATTCATCTATTCATGTCTGAATAAAAATAAATAACTTTATAAGATCTGCGTATTATTCAGTGTAAATGGAAAACCAGCAGTAAAGAATTATTCTCTCATAAAATGACCCATTTAACAAACAGCCAAAGCTTGGTGCAAATGTCAATCATAAAAAAAGTCACATCGTTGAGAGTGTATGTGGAGGAGTCTGTGCTGCGTTAGCCCCTGGGGTTACTAACAGATACACACAGGTACCTCTCAATAGAAATCCCCTTTCTTCTGGAAACTTCCTACCAAACCCTGTCTCCACTGCATTGAGCAGTAGAAAAACCTCTCATGCTCAGGAGACGTAAAATAACTTTTCCAACGAAGTCAAGCCGGAAGCTGGCTTCCGCTAACCCTGGAGACCTGGGCGAACAGAGCACACATCTGTACGTCGTGCCGCAGTGAGTACACCACCGAGCCCAAGGAAGGGAAGCGGACGAAGGCACCATGCCATCTCCAGGCAGCGAGGGTGGAGTGTCACAGTTCAGTCATCAGCAATCTTTTCATCATCTTCTCTCTTTCCAGTTCCTGCCGGAGCGTCTCTGCACTGAGAAGCAAGGGACAAAGCGGTAAGACAAAGCCTCGGTGTCTGCCGGTGTGGGCAGAACCTAAACGTCATCTTGCAGACACTAGACTTTCTTCTTAGGCTCTATTGGAATGCCCTGCATTGGCTAGCAGTACAGTGAGAGTAAACTGTCTGGCTCCTGAGGGGTTTCCCTCCCCACCCCGTGGGGGCGTTCCTTGAGGGATTCAGTTGCTGTCACTCATCTCTATCATCTCACAGCTGAGTGCAGAGAGCTGCTCAATGAATGTCTCTTGAAGGACTGAAAAACTTTTAACATTAAAAAAAATTAGCTTAGTTGGGCACGGTGGTACATGCCTTTAATTCTAGCATTTGAGAAGCAGAGACATGTGGGTCTCTGTGAGTTTGAGACCAGCCTGGTCTAGGTAGTGAGTTCTAGGACAGCCAGGGCTATATAGAGAGATTCTGTTTACATACATACATACATACTTTATTATCATTATTATTATTGTGTGTGTGCAAGTGTGAGCACATAGATGCATTTTGCCATTATACACATATGAAGGTCAAAGGTCAACTTTCAGGAACTGATTCTCTCTACTGAAGAATAAAACTGAAGTCATCAGGCTTTCTTGGCAAGTGATTCTATCTCTGGAGCCATCTGGTGGCCTGGGGGTGGGGGAGTGTTACATTTCTTTCAATTGAGCTTTAAATCCACTTTATATAATTTTTTTCTAGAGTGTATGTTGGTTAATATCCAAAGTAATGTCTTAACAAAGAATGTGCTATGTTTAATGAGTAAAATAAAGAGAAGGGGAAGATGGAAGGGCAAAGGGAGGTTGGCTGCTTTGAGGGGCTGCTTTTGACTTCTTGGTCCCAAGATCTGCTGAATATTCTATTGTAGTGGTTTTAATGAGAATGTCCTCCATGGGCTCAAATATTGAACACTTAGTCTCCAGTTGGTGGCACTGTTTGAGGAGGTTTAGGAAATGCAGCCTTGCTGGAGGAATTCTGTCTCCATCCCTGGGACAAGCTGGGAGACATAGTCTCACCCTCTTGCCAGTTCACTCTCTCTGCTTTGTGTTCCCAGTTAAAGACAAAGATGTGAGCTCTCGGCTTCCTTCTCCTGCTGACAAAGATGTGAGCTCTCAGCTTCCTTCTCCTTCTGACAAAGATGTGAGCTCTCGGCTTTCTTCTCCTGCTGACAAAGATGTGAGCTCTCGGCTTCCTTCTCCTGCTGACATCACAGTTGCTTGCTGCTGTGCCTTGCCCTGCCATGATGGACTCTTATCCCTCCGGAACCATGAACCACAAACTCTCTCTTCCTTAAGTTGCTTTAAGTTGTGGTATTTTATTACAGCAACAGAAAAGTAACTAAGACAGTTATAGACCTTGTTTCTACCAGTTAAATAGGCACACAAATATGGGTAGTTCTGTAAAGGTAGGTGTGTGTGTGTGTGTGTTGGTTTAGTTTGATTTTTATTTTGTGTGCATATGCTACATGTGTACAGATGTCCAAGAATGTGAGAAAGGGGACCAGATCCCCTAGAACTGTAGATAAAGGAGGTTGTGTGAGCTACCCAACATGAGTACTGAGAACAGATCTCAGGCTCTGTGGAAGAACAAACAAGTACTCTTAATTGTTAAGCCATTCCTCCAGCCAGAAAATAAAATATATATGTTTAAAGGCACTGAGTAACTTTAATAATTTCACTCAGGAAGGAAGTCAGTTTCTACCACAGCCAGTGAGCCCCCACACAGTCTGGTCCAGGGTGCAGCTTTGGTGGGTTGCTGCAGTCACCCACCCTGTGCCTTAGAGAGGAAAACCACAAATCAGCGTGCTAGCCTCACTAGCTCTCAGTCGTTAAAGATTTAGTTTTGGAGGTCCCACAGCTGCACTATAGTTGTCAGTGTCTTGCCACCTTGGTTGTGGATTGTGGTGATGGTGGTAGACAAGGCTACCTTTCAAGGACAAGAGGACCTCTTTTGGACTGGAAGCGGGGCTAGGGCTTGGGGTATAGTGTTTGTCCTGTAAGCACAATGACCTGAGTCCTATCCCCAAGTAAAAATGATAGACATAGCACACAGACACACTTCCACAGGGGAGGGAGACAGAAGGATCCCTGAAGGTCACTGGCCACCCAGACTAGCCTAATTATTAGTGAGTACCAGAGGCCAGTGAGAGACTTTATCTTAAAGAGGTACATGATGTTCTTGGGGATGACCCCCAAGGTTGTCCACGAGCTCCACACATACTCCTGCACACACAAATACATACATATATGAGCACACTCGCGCGCACACACACACACACACACACACACACACTTCTAAAAAGGTCTCTTGGTAGAAACACTGACTTCACTTGGGCCGGAAGGCATCTGATGGGGGACTGGCTGGATGATGGAAAAGCTGTCATGTCTTCTGTGCTGCCTTATCTTTGAGACCAGAGTCTGTTCAGCTTCTCACACTGATCATTTGAGAAGTGTTTTGTTCAGAATGACAATAGAGGGTTGACTTGGCCTAGATTTCCTAGTCTCTCCCTGACTTTAAGGCTAAAAATACTTGCTTGCCCCCATGGCTGGAAATACACATCACAAAAGGAGCATAAAAAAAGCTGGAAAAGTCCTGCCTATTCCCAGAAAAAAACACGACTGTCTCCTGAGGATTCTTGTCCCGTGTCACTAACTCCTCAGTTCTCCAGAGCCAAGAGGCTGCTTTGAGACAGTTTCTCTATTTCTCCCCTCTTTCTTCTCTTGTCACTGTCTAAAGTCACTGGTCTCCTCAAGTTTTTCTCATGACTACCTTGGCCCCCTAGTCTCCATGCCAGGCATGCCCAAGTGCAGGAACCTAGGACTGTCAAGTCCCTCTGCCAAGCCTGTCTTCCACAACTATCTGCAATCTGCTCCCCACCACCTTCAGGTGTCACTTCGATGATGTCATCCCAACCTTTCCTATTGCTTTATTTACAGTCTCAATCTTCTTCTTGCCCCTGACATCACACACACACACACACACACACACACACACACACACACACACACACCTGATTTTCTGCTTCTCAAACCCTCATGCACAAAAGTGTAAACTCCAGTAGGGTAGGACTTTATCTGTCTGGTTCACTGTCCAACCCTAGCACCTAGAACCCGGTGTACTCCTTAGAGACCTTTCCTTAGAGGATAAATGAATGGAAGAATGAATGGATGGGACTGGGACGATGACTCACTTTGTAAAATGCTTGCCATGAAAGGATGAGGACTTGAGTTCAGGTCCCCAGCGCTCAAGTAAAGCCTGGCTTGATGGTGCGTGTGTATCTGTAATCCCGAAGCTGGGGAAGTAGAAAGAAGCAGAGCCCTAGAGCTCACTGGCCAGGCCGCCTAACTGAATTCATGGACTCTAGCTTCAACGAGTTGAAACAATTTCAATAAGCAGAAACGTATTCAAAGAATAAAATAGAAAGCAGCTGGTACCATGTGATGTCGATCTCTAGCTTCCATATGCACAAATGTACATATGCATGTGCACTCTCACATATATGTGCACACATGAACATGAACATGTACATACAATACATATATCTACACACACACACACAGAGAGAGAGAATGAATATGGGCCTCTAGAGTCACAGACAAGGTGAGCTGGAGTCTAGGTCTGGCTCCCTGTTACCAGGGTACCTGTCACTCATCTGACTCACCTGGCTGCTAGAGAGACGGGCTTCCGGGAGGTGTAGATGGTCTGTACTGTGGCCACAGTCTCTGTCAGTGGCCGCAGGGTCGCTGTTGGAATCAATGGGGAAGACTGGCCAGGATAGCACTGTAATTTGTTCTCTCTGAAGTCTGCCTGGAGAGGAAACAGAAACAAGAGATCAATCTCCAGGCTGATCTTTATGTGTCAGCTGCTCCCCGGGCCTCACCAAACGGCTCTTATTTTAATAATAGCTGAAGTCATCACACGCTTCCAAATCACTTTAAATGATCTTACTCTGTGCCTGACACCATGCTAAGCACTTTCCACACATTACCTCTTGACAACCTTTTAAGACAGAGATCATCTGTCACTGCGTCTTAGAAACCATCCTTCGGAAGATGTGTCATTTTTGTGGGTACTACAGAAAAACCAAGACATGGTCTCAGACATTGTTGTGTTATATCTTGTAGTAAACATTCTGATTTGGGGGCCGGAAAGATGGGTCAGCAGTTAAGAGCACTTACTGCTCTTGCAGAGGATCCGAGTTCAATCCCCAGCACCCATATGGTGACGCACAACCATCAGCAACTCCATTTTCCAGGGGATCTGATGCCTTATGCTGGCCTCAGTGGGTACTGCATGTATATGATGCACAAAAACTCATGCAAACACTTACATGAGAATGAGAATAAATAAATAAACAAGCATTTTTATTTCATGAAATTAAAAGATAGAGCAGAACATATCTTAGAACTGCTTCTCTGGAAAAGAAAAATGAATCTTAGAGAGTTTAAGTTAGTGGTTCTCAATCTGTGTGGGTCATGACCCCTTTGGGGTCACCTAAGATCATCAGAAAATACAGATATTTGCTTTATGATTCATAGCAATAGAAATTACAGTTATAAAGTAGCAACAAAAATAATTTTATGGTTGGAGGTCACCACAATATGAGGAACTGTATTAAAGGGTCACATCATTAGGAAGGTTGAGAACCACTGGTTTAAAATTTCCAGTTGAGGTCACCCAGTAAGTAATTGTTTGTCAGTTTTGTTAGTTTGTGTGTGTGTGTGGTGACATGGCATACATGTGGAGGTCATAGGACATCTTATAGGAGTTCTCTTCTACCATGTGGGTTCCAGGAATCAAATGAACTTAGGTCATTACCTTGGTAACAAGAGCCTTTGCCTATATAGAGCCATCTCAAAGGCTACAAGAAGTAACTAAAAATAGTACTCAGGGACTTCAAGGTGACTCTATTGGTAAAGTGCTTGCCACCCAAGCAGGTAAAACCGAGTTCTGATCCCTAGCACCCACATGAAAAGTCAGATACAGATGCATACATCTGTACTCCCAGCACTGGAAAGACAGAGACACAAGGACCCCTTGGGACTTGTTTCAGTTTTAGGAAGAGACTCTGACTCAAAAAATAATGTGGAGGGAGCTGAAATGGTGGCTCAGTGGGTCAGAGTACTTGCTGCTCTTCAGAAGACCTGAGTTCAGGTTCCAGCATCTATGTCACATGACTCGCATCTCTAGGGCAACTGATGCCATCATCTGGCCTTTGAGGGCACTGCTACTCTTGTCTCTACGAGCCCCCAAACATGGGTGGCACACACTCACACATTCATACATGCATATAAGTAAAAGTAACTCCTAAAAACAAAAGGTAGAAAGAGATTAAGAAAGACACTTGATATTGATCTCTGGCTTTTATACACCTACATGCACACATATACAAGCATAGTTGCACACAACTGCACATATCCACATAAATACATAATACAGACAGACAGACAGACACACACACACACACACACACACACACTGTATTCGGAAGGAGAGTTTGTAGAACACAATTAATGATGTTCTTCATCAATAAAGCACCACTGTGGATCCAGACCAGCAATGTCATCGTTCATTTGAAACTTGGTTAAAAATGCTCAGGCTTTACTCAAGACCTTGGTGCCAGAAAGCCCAGCATGGTAAGCTCTCACAAGGACTCCAGATGCTTCTGATACACAGTGCTGTCAGAACCACTGGCCTGCAGCACACTGCCTAGTTCAGAGGGGAATCTCTTGCCACTTACAAAGCAAAATCTGCTTATTACTTTACACAGAATGCTCAAGAACAGAAGCAACTGTCGGGAAGCTGAGAGTGGTAGGGGTTTGGACTACATAGTGAGACTCTCAATGAAACCAAAACCAAAGTAAATAGTGAGAACAAAAGAATAAAAGTGAAGAAATACTATAATCTCTTATTGCTGTCATTAATCTATTTGCCAACAGTAGTTTTTCGTGCATAGTTTTTGCTTTATATCCTTAAAGATTTTTGATTATTTTATGTGCATCCATGCATGTTTTGCTTGCATGTATGTATGTGCATTGTGTGCACACTGGTACCCAAGAACTCAGTGTTGGATCCTCTGGAACTGCAGTTACGGACGGTTGTGAGCCACATTTAGGGGCTAGAAACTAAACCCAGGTCCTCTGAAAGAACAGTCGGTGTTCAGAGCTCTCTCTTCAGCCTCCTCTTTAAAGAAAAAAAAACCCCAAACCATAATAAAACCTTTTTAATAATGCATGCACACACACATGACTTTTATTAATGCTGATTCTTGACTCTGAATTTGGAGAAATTTACCACCCAGATTTCTAAAGAGGCTTTGATCTTTGAGTGCATTATTCTCTTCTTGGTGGTGATACAGAAGACGAGCTGCCTTTAGAAGTCTGTTGCAGAGAAGCACAGAACCCCTGTTTGTGTCTTACATCTGCTCCTAGAGGGGAGACAAGCTTGTTCGAAACGGAGAAATGCTGAATGCTTGCTGTTGGGTCTCTGCCGAATGTCATTTTGGAGATGCAGCTCTCCGAAATGCTCTGCATGCCAGTATGTCACACGTACAGGAGTACACATTCTTGTCTAGAGCATGAGGTTTGCTACAGAGAATCATGCAGGTGACAGTCACTGCTGCTGTTCACAGGGCCACTCTGGGTCAAGGCACCCAGTAGGGTAAAACCTCACCGACTTTCTCAAGCAGGAGGTGACCATGTCCTTTGCTTTGTCCAGTCAAATAAGAACTGGTGCTCGTGTCCTTCCACTGGTCATTTAAGGACCCGGGTGTGGCTTGGTCCTTTTCCCCCTCTGCCACTGTGACTGGTGATGCTCCACATGGCAGGCAACTGGTCCATCAGCCTGGGCAACACAGAGTCTGCCTGTGGTAGATGGGATGCATAGGCAGGAAAAGAGTTCTGTGTGTGGTTTAAAAGCCTGACGTGGCAACTGGCTAATAGGAGGTGGCATTGCTTCAGTGAGTGGGTGACAGGTGGCCTTGTGAGGCTACTCCTGAGGGCCATTTGTACCAATGGTGCAAAAGCACAGGTGGGTTAAAGCGCAGAGGTCCCAGGGCAAACACTCACTATGTCTGCACGCACAGAACTGTTTATGGGTATGCAACCCATGTAAGGAGGGTGGGGGAACCGGCTGCACTTAAGAAGGATCTATAAATTTTCTTATAAAGCCCTAACCCTTATCTCTTAAAAGGTCTGTTAAATGACAGGACGAATAGATACACTAGCTTTCAGTAGAATGATGCGGGCAACAGAAGAGCAAATCAGGTTAGGAAGAGGAACTTGGGCCAGATGCAGACAGGGATCCTGTCTGTGATCCTGCTGGGAGAACAGAAGGTGAGTTACCTTTAAAATCTAGAAAGAATGACCTGAGTCTTTGAAGCTGTGCGAATGGAAATCTAACATTATGGCTTAAGAGCGGTTTCTTGGTTGATATTGGCCAACCTTCTCTAGGAGAATTCATTAAGAACTCTTGGGGGTCACCTAGGGACCAGACCGATTGCCAGTTCAACTTTGTACAGAGCGCACTAGAGCTGTTGAAGGCCCCATAGCTGCAGCTGTGGGGTCAGGCCTGGAAGCCTGTAGAACGCTTAGAAGAAGCGGTCTTGTGCAGGGATGAGAAAACTGAAAGTCTGAGGCCTCAGCTTTGTCTCCTGTGACCAACCGGCTCTCGGTATCACCATCTTCCCTCTCAACTATTCCCCAGCCCTGAGTTACTGTCTAACAGCTGTTCCTTGCTTTCATTCAAGTCTTCCAAAGGCAGGCACATCACTGTGCAGGTGTGCCCCTTCTCACAGGCCGGGCTTCCCCCAGGCACTTACTCTTCCGGTTCCCATCTGAAAGGGACACCCGAATGGCTGCATGCTGAAGAGAAGTGGCTGGAGCCTGAGCGAAGGGACTGACTTGTTAACAAGCTCAGAGCTGAGTGGGCTACTGGGGGTTGGGGGCTCGGTGGAGGAAGTGGGTCACTGGGGGTGTTGCTTTGACAGGCATATCTTGTTCCCAGGCCCTTCCTTGGCCACTTCCTGCTTCTGGCTGCCCCAAGAGCAGCTTTCCTCTGCCTTGCCCTCGCACTATTTGCCACAGCTTTGTATCGGGCCTAAAGGCAAAGGAGCCAACTGGTCATCTGCTGAGACCTCTGCGACAGTGAGCCACAGTGGCTCTTTCCCTTTTGAAGCTGGTCTTCTGAGGACCTTTCTCACGATGATGGGGATCTCAGTGAATGGACTCACTGTGTAAGTTCTGGAAGACAGAAGTCTGGTAGCTGTCTGTCCCTCTCCCTCACTAATCCAGTATCTTCCCATCCTCCTAAATACCTTCCCCAGCCATATACTTCTCCCGCCTCTGCCATTAAAATCACTCAGGGGCCAGCTCTCTGCACACACTCTCTTAAGCTACTGTCCTAGATTTATTTCCAGACAATTGTTCTAAACTTGTTCCGTCTGGACCCAAATATTCTCCAACTGTGGTCACAAAGATGCTTTCTAAAAACATCTGCCCTGC
Source organism: Tokudaia tokunoshimensis (assembly GCA_036184795.1). Taxonomy (NCBI): domain Eukaryota; kingdom Metazoa; phylum Chordata; class Mammalia; order Rodentia; family Muridae; genus Tokudaia; species Tokudaia tokunoshimensis. The sequence goes on from BTHU01000005.1 coordinate 44,174,092, forward strand.
CCCTGCCCCTGCCTCTGCCCCTGCCCTGCTCAAACTGCTTCTGAAGGCTTCCCAGTGCTGCTGGGAAAGCACCAGGCACGGCTTTGCTCCTACAGGATTGGCTCCTCTTCCTCCTCTCACACCTCAGGCTCCTGCTTCCTGGATTCCAGTTCTCCGGCCTTCTTTGCAGCCCCTTGGATGTGCTGTGGCCTGTCCCTCCCCAGGACTCCGGTTCATGCTGTTCCTTCTGTCTGCTCTGGCTGCCTTTGAGCCAGTCTTGCCCAGTTCTGAAAAGTCCCAGTGTGGTTGCTGACATCGGCTTCCAGCTTCATCCGTGCCCCCGGCTCTCAGGAAGGGCTTCCCTGAGTTTGCCCCATCACTGCCAAGGCTGGGCAGGAGGCCAGAGTGCCCCCATCGTGGCTCACTGAGGGAAGTAGAGCGAGTTGCCGCCAGCTGGGGAGCTGCGTGCAGCAGAACTGCGGGGTGGGCGGGCTGTATACGCATCAAGGCGATGGTGCCAAAGAGCATGCCCGTCCTTTGAAACCTGAAGGAGCTGCTGCTGTATCTCTCCATGCCAAGGGCTGAGGCCTCCTTAGGCAGGGAGCACAGTCTAGTTCACTACTGTGTGCAGGGATACCTCCAGCCCCGTGGAGATCCTCCAGAGAAGACAGAAACCCTTGGAAGATGATTTCAGAAATTACAACTGACTCCTGGGAGGGGCGGGAAGGAGAGAAAGTAGAGGAAGAACTGTCCTGGTTCCACTGCTGCTATGAGTAGTGGCTCACTATAGAGTGGAAACTTCACATAGAAATTTCCAGGGAAGAATGGTGGGAAGCTAAAAAGAAGTGTGGAAATAATCACTGCTGCCATCCTAGAGAGGAAAAAAATGACATTTAAAATGTTTAGAAGACGGGCTGGAGGGATAGCGGATAGTTAGAGGACTTGTCGTCCTTACAGAGCACAACCATCTGTAACTCCACTTCCAGGGGCACCAAAGCCTTCTTCTTACCTCTGTGGGCACCAGGCACACAGGATGCACATCTAAATATGCAGGTAAAACCCTTGTACACACAAAACAGAAAACATTTTTCTAAATGTTCAAACACATTTAATCCACATGCTGTTTAAATAAGTTGCCTAGTGACGACAGGGAGAAAGGCAGCCATGAGGACTCCTGGCCAGGGCTTGGACAGGGTCCTCATCTTTGTATCACTGTCTCTGGAGCCTGGAGAGTCAGTAGTCACCAAAGATATTTTGGAGATATCTGTATTATATAATTTTGGGATCTCGGTCCCTTTTGATACATGTTTCAGTCAGGCTATTTCTTATTACTATTTCTAGGGAGATGGTTTAGTGGATAATGTGCTTATTACCCGTGGGAGATGGAGACAGGAGGATCTCACATGCACACAGGCACACAAACATATCATGCATTCCTGCACCTGCATACACACATACACACACATACATAAAAGTAGATGGTCTGTATAGCAAAGTGACTTACCTAAAGCCACACACCATTATCAAGATGCAGATCCAACCCCAAACAACTTGAAACAAGTACTAAAACAACACCTGAAAGCACTATTTTCAACTGCCAAAATTGGACACTGTCCAAGTCCCCATGAATAAGTCAATGGATAAACAGAGCACAGTAAAGCCAAACTGCATATGTATTCTACCATATAAGAGAAAGGACATGTAGATTCATGCTCCAAAGTGAATGGACCTGAAAAACATGATGCTAAGTGAAAAATGCCACTGGGTAGTGGTGGTGCACACCTTTAATCCCAGGACTTGGGAGGCAAAGGCAGGAGGATCTCTGTGTTTGAGGCCAGCCTGGTCTACAGAGTTTGTTTCAGGACAGTCAAGGATACACAGAGAAACCATGTCTTGAAGGGGAGAGAGAGAGAGAGAGAGAGAGAGAGAGAGAGAGAGAGAGAGAGAGAGAGAGAGAGAGAGCGCGAGAGAGAGAAGTTAACACCAAAGGACTTATAAAGTAGGTTGTATTTATGGAAAATATCCAGAATCCATGAACACACACACACACACAGTTCAGATTGGTAGCTGGTAGAGGCTGGGACAAGATAAAAATACTAAGTAATTGCATAGTGGGTGATACAAACATATTGTAAGTAAGTCAGATGTGAAGGTGCATGCCTGTAACCATAGGCTGAGATGAAGGATGCACAAACTGAAGGCTATCCTGAACCACAAAATAAGACCCTAAAAGTAGACATGAAACTATGGGAAAACAGAGGGTTAGTGAGGATGGGGAGGGGCAAGACAAGGGGGGCTGTTCTCAATGTACAATAAACACTTGTATGAAACCTTTTAAAAGTAAATTTTAATTTTTAAAAGGCCTAAATGATCTGGGGAGATGGTTCAGTGGATAAGGTATTTTCCATATAAATGTGGGGACTGGAGCTCAGATCCCCAGCACCCACAAAAAACTTGGGATGACATGGTGGCCTGCCTGTAATTCTAGCTCTGAAGGTGGAGACAGGGATCCCTGGGACAAGTTAGACTAGTAGAACTGGTGGGTTCTAGGTTTGACACGTTTTTGACTCAGCAAATAAAGTGGAGAGGTATCAAGAAAGATGCCCCCCCCATCAACCCATGGCCTCCATACAAATGTGCACACATGTGTCTGCACAACGTATATACACGCCAAGAATACACCCACACTCAAGAAGGTAGGCCTAAGTCTTGTACAATCTACCTAGACATCTAGTAAATTTCATTAGTACTTAATATACTGGGGTCCTAGTGGAAAGGAAAAATTGAACATAGGGGTTTTGGTTTTTTTCATCATAGAAAATACTACTGGAAGGAGACAGAGGCTGTCATTATTCAATAAATACAGTAAATGCTTTTGTATTGTCTTCTAATCTGGTTACTTTCCTGTGAATCTCAATAAAGTAAAGCAGGCCTCAGTCGCAGGACCTCTCCCCTCACAGCCTTGCCCATGTACAATGCGGCTCTGCCATCCGTGCTTACTTACAGTGAACTGTGGTCCTGTGGTGAAGGGGTCAGGAAACGGGTTCATCACTGGTTCTGCCGGGAACGTTTTTATCTTCAAAAAAAGAGAAAAATAAGGGGTTACTTTTTTTGAAAAGAAAACATTTTTGAAGTCTTTGTTGGTACAGCTTTAGTACTGAGAGGAAGGATCCTGGGAAGTTTAGGAGCCTTCATCTCTGCAGTGGAGGAGGAAGGCTTGTCTGTGCCTGAGTTACACGGTATGACATGTTTGCCTTGCTCGAGACTCCATTTATGGGGTCTTGTAGACCTGTATCCAAAGTCCGTCCAAAGGCTATTCATTCAAGGTAGATAAGGAGGCAATCCTAATGTACCTGGGGTGACTTCTGAGGGCTTCTCCACAGCTACAGGAATGACAAGAAGCATCTGAATAGTCTGCTGGGGGACATAGTGCACCTCAGCTGCTGGGGCCAACTAAGAAGGCAGTCCCTGCCAAACGGCTTCCATTGTTCAACCCCTGCACGCTGAGGAGTGTCCATGGGAGCATGAAAAGTCCCACCACTATGGCCTTTGGGAACAGAAAGTAAGGTACTTGGAAGTATCCAATGTGACATCACAAGAACGCTCATTTTAGTGAGCATGGCGTCCCACTCAGCAGGTAATCATGGCTTTTATGTCTTTCTTTTTGCTCATTTTGGCTTCTTGGAGGGCTTGGAAAAGGAGAGTGCTTATTTATTTGAGTAAATATATACCTGGAGGGCCAGAGGCCTGGTGACTGTGGCACTAGCTTTGTCTGTAGTCCTCAGGCCCAGAAAAGCCTATATACCTGTGCAGGCACAGGTTGTTGACAAGGCACAGAGGCCAGCCCCACCCAGGGGCAGTGGCTTTGTGTCCTATAAGGTCTTTCCTGTGGACCGACTCTAAGACAGTCCCTTGGTACTTTCCCACTGTTCTAATGGGGATGGAGGAGCAGGGACACCGCAGACCACACCCAAATCAGGAGCATGTTTCTGAATAGACAGAGCAGCTGTGAGTCAATGTGGGGATGGCAATATCCAGTACTTGCCATGATACTCAACCCAGCCTCGCTTTCCTTTCAGTCAAATCTGTTCAAATAAATATCCCAAAATTCCCAGAATGAACCCTAAGCTCCCAAAGGCTCTTGGCCAAAGCATCCCAGTACATTTTCTTACTCTCTTTGCCTGACCTAATAGGTTGACATGGTGTTCTGAGACAAATATTACATCAAAAAGAAATCTACAGATAAGTTATCAGGCCAACCAGAATATACAGAAAGTGTTTCCTTACGGCTATTAATGAAATAAGTTAGCAGCCTCAAATAACAGCCTTCTGCTGTTTGCGTGTAAGCTACGTTCCAGAGTGCCCTAATGCTTACTGATCCAGCAGAACACGTACTCTGTTCTGGTGGCAAATCCCAACTCTGAAGTGGTGCCACTTCAGAAGGCAAACACCGAAGTCACCCTACATCACTCAACAGGGTCTAGCCCAAGGAAATGAAACCCCAGACACAAAAATGCTCCGTGTTCCCTTAAAAGGTAACAAACTGCAGGGGGCACACTTCCTAACATGAGGAGTTGAGGCCCGTGGCACGTACACCTTTTACTTGATGGACTATTAATGGCCATGTAGGGTATGGCAATGAGAACAAGACAGAGACACCACAGTGCTCCACACAAGGAGGAGAGCAGGGACATCACAGGCTACAGGGATACTTTTTAACAGGTGAAACAATGGATGGACATGAACACGCAGAAAAAAACATGCAGAGATTAAAAAAAATTTATATGCTTGGTTACGGTTAAGATGGTTCCTTTTACATCATCAGGTAGCATCATCAGGTCATGATGTCAGTAAGTAGAAGGCAGTGATGAGTTTAAAACTGTATTTGCCATGGGACAGATACTTAGGACCTTAGCTGGTGACTACCAGGGTGTATATCCCCCTTTCTCATCAAAGCTCCCAGAAAGCCAGTGGCTCTTGGTTCTTGAGAGCTATGGAGGAAAGGGTGGGAACAGGGGGTGTGTCTTGGTTTGGCCAACCCTGGGTGGACCCCAAGCTCCCCCCATCCATCCCAGGGTGAGAGCACCCAAGAGTCGGGCTGTCTGAAGGTCTGGCACCTCTGCATGCCCATCCAGCTGCTGCCTCACCTGGGGCTCCGGCCGCCTCACCTGTCCCAGCAGGCCCCCACCCTGCCAGGGTACCTACCAGCCTCGTTTTGATTGGAGGGTACATGCAAACTCCAGTGGTCTCTTCCTTCATGGGGAGAGAGAGTGGAGGAGAGCATCGAGAGTGTGCACAGTGGGGGCTGCTGGCGGGCTCTGCCTGCTCACGAGGAGAGGAGGAGAAACAGGGAGGAAGACGTGATAAGACAGGAGGAGAGAGAGGAGAAGGGAGGGAAAGGAGAGACAGTACAGTGCAAGACGGATCTGGCGACCCAGGCTACTCAAGCCGGCATCACCCGTGGCTGCTTTCTAGATGCTGTTAGCCTCTGGACTGCTCGCTGCCAGTCCCACCAACTACCCTCCTCTCTGTCTCTCTCTTCTCTGGCCTTCACCTCTCTTCTCTAATCCATGAGCAGAATGGCAAGCCAAACCCCCTTCCCAGGGATAGCAGAGCCAAACTCTCTCTTTGTACCGGAAGGGAGGAGCATAGGACTGGGAGCCATGCCCCGCCCCAACCCCCCCCCCGGAAGCATCACCAGGGTTCTGAAGCACCGCCCAGGCCAAGTCACAAACAGCGCCATGAGTTAGCAATGTCAGGCATGGGATCATACACTCGAGGGCGTTTGCCTTCTATGCCCAGTGCCTTCCCACCCTCAGCCAAGGAAGGGTACTGCTTATGGTGTGCAGGTGAGTGAGAAGACACCGAGAAAGAGTTGAGAGACACAGAGGTCAGGATGTCATCCTTCTGGCTCTCTGCCGTCTGGGTTCAAAACTCAGACAGAGCTGGTCCCACCTTTTTCACGCATGAGCCCAGGTTTAGGCGGCTCCTACTGGAGGCAGGGCACCCTGCAGCTTAGCTGGAAGGCACCCCAAGCTTTGCGGAGAAAGTGCCACACTTCTGGGATATCAGCACCACCCCACCCACCCACCCCCTTACACCTCTGGCCCTGAGGAGTGCCATGTGCCCAGCAAAGGTACGAAGGCTTGTTTAAGTGAGGATGAGGATGGCAAACAGAAGACGTTCAGTGTTAGGAAGAGAGGACTGCTGAAGGGTTAGTGTGGGCTTCAGGGAAGAAACACTCACTCCCAAGAACAAACACATGCATCTTTTAGCTCAGGAAACTTGGCAGCATCCCACAGTGAGAATTAAAATACAGCCTCTGGGTAGCTTTCACTAAAAAGAATAATCAAGGAAATTATAGGCCTCCTTCCTTCTCCAAATCTATCTGACTCTGTCCTCCGACGACCGACCCCGGAGCGAGCAGCTGACTGGAGCTTTCGTGACCATAACCTCCCTAACACAGCTTTGCTTCGCACTCACATTTGGGAGATGCAGAAATCGGTCCTGCAAAGTCGGCCTCCCAGGTTCCACCCCCTCTCTGTGGACTGTTTAAGTCCTTTCTTCAAAGCTAAGTGAGTCCGTATTAGTCACCCGCAGTTAAGGTTTACCAGCCTACTTCAAATCCTCCTCCTGTTCTCTTTGGTCCTCAGGAGAACTCCTACCTGCTTAAGAAGTTACAAGATGATGCCTGTAGGCGGTTGGCTGGCTTCAGGACCCCAGGATGTCCACACTCCAGCTAGAACCAGCCACACTGGGCACGATCCACACATATCTCTGCACATAAGTCCCTAGACCTTTGCTCTTACTGATAGCAATGGGGAACTCAACATGCGTTTCATGAAGGAAATAAAATCTGTCATAAATAACCAAGAAACATTCCATCACCAAATGGTGAGAATTTTGGATAGATGATGATTAGTAATGACTTAGGGCTTTGGGCAGCGCTGAACTTTCATGGTAAATGATGACCATTGCTCCCATACTTCTGACCTTCCTAAACAGTCACCTGAGTACACGTAAGCAAAAGAATGACTTCAGACTCCTACTAACTCCACACCCTTGACTCTTAGTCAGTGAGCAGGGAACAAGGTATCAATAACATATCTTATAGGTTACTTTGGATATGCCATAGATATATAGATATATATCTATATAGATATAGATATAGATATGGCTTTTGAGTTTTAAAATGTGATTCTTTGGGGAAACAGAAAGATTCTCGGCATCAATAAATAGTAATGGAAATGTGGTGGGAGGGGTTCTTTTTCATAGGCTTCTAAAGGACATTGCTAGTTTGAGGAAGGAAGAGAAAAGTCAGGCAGATAGAGAAGGAAAAACAGTCCAAAATACTGAGCACCAGGGAGAGAGTGAGCTAGCTCTTCACCCATAGGTTAAGGCTGGGAATGGGAACTAAAAACAGGAAAGACCAGAGTTCTTGGTCAAAGAGAGCTAGGGAGGCAGTTGGTCCCTGGATAGAATGACCCTAGGACAGAATGATGGCCAGTAAGTGAAAGCAAACAGAGATTTCCACCAACCCAAAGACCCCATGAAAGATGCAAAAAGTGTGTTAGATGTATCTGTGAATGATAATACAGTGAACTGACTAGACGTCTCTACACCTGTCCTGAACCCTGGGAGCAAAGATGAAGTGACAGGCCGATAGATGGAAGCCTGGACTGGAGGCTGAGTTCTAGTCCGCCTCGTAGAATGGAGTTCCAAACAAACACTAAGCCATTGAGCCAACTGGAACCCTGTCTACACCCAACTACAGCCTGATCCCACACCCCATGTGGCCTTCCTCAGACCAGAGCAATGTCTCCCAGTCATGTACACACTTCCCTAACTTGCCATGTGCCAGGACACACTGGTCCTGCTTTGTAGCCTTGTAGATAAGTAGTTTATAAGATGCAGAGCTCAGACAGGGACAAGACCCACAGGGAAGAGTCAAGAACACAGAGGGGACAGGTGCTTATGGTCTGTTACCAGCCGGAGGTAGGTCGGCTGACCCAATATACAGAAGGTCTTTGTGTGCCCAGAGTCCATTTTGGACTTTTTTTTCACCTGAAGACTTTGAAATCCACCTCACAGAGACTGGGTCAGGCTAGACAGTAATAATGTGATATTAGGTCTCATAGAATCTCGATGGAACATTCCTGAGTGAATGCCAGAACATCTGGTCTTTTCTCTCCAGTTTCCTTCTAGTGCTGGCTTGAGGATTATGAGGTACCATAGACGATCTCAGCCGGAAGAAACTTGGGAACTAGGCAGAGGCTGTGAGCTTAGGTGTGACTATAGGAGGTAGGTTACTTGTTGTTTGATAAGCGTCAGCTGAGAATTTTACCATTCTTGTTTGGTAAAGTACAACCTTCCTCTTTTGAAGAAAGACCCAGAGAGAGCAAACAGAGGCTAAGAGTATAGATTTGGCAGATAAGAAACCATGCTTTGTGCAGGCTGAATCTCTTAGACTGCAGACACAAGCTTCTCCATTCCCACGTCTCATTAAGGTAGCTGTAGGACTCAACTTGGGTTAAGACTTGAAGACCCTCCCAGAGCTTCCTCCAAGCCTAGGCTCTGGAGGTAAAGCTGAGAGGTCCAAGGATCTGGCAAGCTTAAAGGAAGAGGGACCACTTAGGAAAAAGGAGACAAATCCCGACTCAGTCACCTGCCACAAGGCTTGGGTTCTAGTCTTACACCTGATGCCAACCTGCTGGGTGAGCTGCAACAAGTGCATACCCCCATGTAAGCCTTGGCTTCTAAGTCTGTAGGAGTGAAGCAGGATGAGGTGGTCCCAAGGCTCCACTCCTACTGACAGGTCGGATACAAGCCAGGCATGGGCTGTACGTACACAGTAGCACATCTACCTCAAACCCAGGACTCTGGAGTGGACACAACTACTGATACAGTGGAACTTGGGAGCTGAGTCCACTCTTTCCTGAGCTGCCTAACAGCAAAGTGAGACAGGCGCTGCTCTATAGGAGCAGAAATAAAAGGAGACCAGACAAAGGGTAAAGCAAACTGCCAAGTCCCCCTTCCCTCCCTTGCACTCTTTGGTATTCACGGAAACAGGATTCACTTGGAATAAGAAAAGGTCAGTGCCTACGGTGCCAAGACACATCCTCAGCAGAGCCTGTGTATTCGTACTTGAACATCAGGACACACAGTCACTGTGAACCTCCCTGAGTAGCTGTCTCACTACAGCCCAAGGACCTCAGCTCCATATATGATAAAGCCTACTGGACCCCAGTTCACAGCTAAGTCAGAGTTGTCCAGAGATGTAGAGAGGTATCCCACAAGAGGGGGTGACAGTCCCTGAAGGAGGAAGTCATTTGGCAGATCTCAAGGAGTTACTGTCACACACTGTTTCCTTTCTAATCCAAGTCTGCAATATCCAAGCCAGGAGCTTTTGATTTTACAAGTAATCAAGTCTATAATAGCAAACACGTGGCTTTAAGAGGAATCCTATTACTCTTGCAAAAAGTCATGATATATTTTTAAAAATAAATTGACTATAGTTCTTAGAGCCACCAGGCTCTTTAGTAAATTAATACTTTGTTCATGCTTGTTTGCTTTTAATATAGAATAGAGTCAGGTTCTCACACCGTAGCCCAGGCCAGCCTGGTCCTCATGGCAATCATTCTTCCTCAGCTTCCCAAATACTTGGATTACTGCCTGTGCTGTTATGCTTAGGTGACATTTTTTTAAAGTTATCAAACTTCCCTTCATACTCTAAAATCCAGTGGTCCCAGTCAGGGGATAACCACTCACACAGATGCATGTGGTGTCCTCTGTAGCATAACTGGATAGCTTGGAAGTTGTCTATCAGTCTAACTCACAGGGATAGCATTACCTGGCTTCTAATTCCTGCTTTGCAGATTTCCCTACACATGGTCCTCAGAACATAGCTGTCTCTGCTCTCTCCTTCACAGATTCTCAGGATGCACCCTAAGAGTTCCCAGATCTCTCTGGCTGGCTGCCCTCCAGAACGGGATGTTCTCAGATGGCTGCCAGGGGTTCCATCTTCCACAAGGTACTCCTAAACAAGAAGCTTCAGCAGAGATGTATCTGGCAACTCCTGACCCAGGCGTGCTACTTTGTGACTTTCTTCCATGACCCCCGTTCTCTTCCCCATCCTGGAAATTACTTCTTTTTAAAGTAGCAAATTCCCCAAAGATGAGGCCAGCTATTCTCCAACCCAGCACATAGAGCTCAGTGGGAGGGGCCAGATACCAGGGTTCCTGATCCCATGTGGTCTTGTGTGCTTTGCCTTTCTAACACTCAGTTTCTGTATCTGTGCAAAGGGCTGCTGAGGCCTGGCTGAAAAGCTATCAGTTGTGCTAACTCTGTTGGACAACCAGGGGAGAAGGGACTTTGGTCTTGCAACCCATCTAACAGGAAGACTGAGAGTAACCATGGCGTTTGCTCAGTTGTGACGGTCCCCAGGGCGGGGTTCTCCGGGCAGCTCTCTGCTGTTCTTAGACTTGTGTAACTTGCTAGACAAAAGAGACAGCTGTAGAGATGGCAAGTGCTGTGTCAGCCCAGACTCTCCCGAAAGCCTTTGAAGAGTCCCTCCTCTAAAAGCTAATGCCCAGTGACGCCCCTCTGGCCTCCCCCTGGGCATCTCCTGTGCAGCTTACATGGTGCTTGACTATTTATCAACCTGACTTTCTGGTCACCCTTGAGCTGCCCTCTAACCTGGAGCTATCCCATAACCGAGGACTAAGCTCTCAGGAGATAGGTTCTGACTTGATTCATAGGTTGCCTCACAGCCCAAATAGTGATTTATGTGTACCTCAAGGTGGACCATGATTTATGCTCAACTTTATTGAGAGTGGACTGAGCCTAGCCAACGTTATTTCCAAGTGTGCCTGTACTATCTAATGATATGTTCATGTTGCCTTCTAGTCTCAACATCTCTCTCTGTCTGAGAATGTGTGTGTTTTCCTCCTTCTCTTCCTCTCCTTTCTTCCTTTCTTCTCTTCCTCTCCTTATAACACTTCTGAGACAAACAATGACATCCTGACACCTGTGCTATAGGGAAGACAGAATATGATCCAATGACAAGACTCTTAAATGGGGAGCAGAAAGCGGAGAATGCGGCTTGGCTGGCAGATGCTTGCACAGTGTTCAGGAAGCCCTGGGTCCAGTTCTCAGCACTGCATAAACCAGGCACGGTAGTACACTCCAGAACTTGGAAGTTAGAAGTAGGAAGACCAGAAGTTCAAAGGCAATCCCTGGCTACATAGCAAGTTCAAACTCAGTCTGGGCTACACAAGACTCAAAAAACAAAACACAAAATGGTTGTGTGTAAACATTGGCCAGAAACTAAAGTAAGAGCCTGCCTGCCTGACTCCTTTAAGGCTCAGTCCTCTAAAAAGGGCTTCTCACCTGCAGGAGTCCCACGAGGGCCACTATCCCTAAGGGAAGACCTGTATGTAGAGGAAAGATGGTGGTAGGGGGCATAAGGGGTCTGGGAAGCCAGAGAAGAGCCTTGAGCCGGTGTTTCAGACCAGATGGACTGCCGGAAGCAACAGCAAGAGATGGGTGGGCATGCAGGGCACAGCCCAGGAAGCCAGGAAGCCGAGGCCCAAGCTTGAAGGAGCCCTGCTCGGCTTGAGGAGCAGCGCGCAGGCGCAGGCGGGATGATGGAGCCCTGCCGTCTGACCCTCCTAGAGAGCTTCCAGGACTATCGGAAGCCCTCCGACAGCAGCGCCCGCCTGTCCACCCTCCCCCTGCCAGACGCATCTGTGGTCTGTGGCTTTTCTGCTTTTAGAAAAATGAGAAGTTTACCAGAGGAGTGACTTCTGTAAAGTCCATCAGCAAGTCGCCTGGCCCCAGGGTAAAGGTGCCTCCGTGGTCAGAGGGACTCTGCAAAGGGAGGAAGAAGGTCCCTGGTTAGTGATACCCAGAGAAGATGGCAAGGTGCACAAGGGAAAAGGTCACCGAACTGCTCAGTGTGCAACTCCCTCTCACCCCCATCCCCACCTCCATCCCCACCCTCAACACACTCCTCCTGTACAAAAAGGCAGGATGAACTCCAACTTTACCCTGAAATCTTCGTGGGTAGAAGTAGGGTAAGGTGCGGGATCTTTCCTTTTTAAAGCTACAAACCATTTTTGGGGGAAGGGGGGACTGGTTTGGAAATGGTTTCGGATTGGTTTGGAAATGCTTTAAAGAGTCTGTAGAATACATAAATAGAACAAAGAAGCCATCTCTCATGGGAGAGTCAGGAGACCTGAAGGAGTTAAATTGACCAGTCGGTAGGGTTGCTGGGACCTCTGAAAACTGTTCAAGACAATGTTTTGTCCTGCGCAAAGATGGCCACGAGAGGGAGCCCTGGAGCTTTGGGGAGGATTCTGTAGCTCTCATTCCATTCCACACTCTTCTCTGTAATACCGCAGCCTGGATTTTAACCATCTGTTGGATACGTAAAAGGAGCCTGCCTTCCACTTGGCAAACTGTAAGACAAGCCCGATTCCAGGCAGTGAAGCCAGTATGGTGGCTCATGTCTATAATCCTAGTACTTGGTAGGCTAAGGCAGATTTCCCATGAGCTCAAAGCCATCCTGGGTTCATAGTAAGTACCAGGCTAGGCTGCTATGCAGCAAAACTCTACCTCAAACAAAAACAAAACTCAAAAAAAGATTCCAGGATTCAGTCTATAGAATGCCAGAGGGCCTGAGCCTGCTCCAGTCTGTGCTGAGGGGTCCAAACACACTGCGGGATCTATTTTAGGACCCCCTCAGCATAGACTGGAGCAGGACATTGAGAAAGCTGGACCGTGTTCATGCAGGATATGGGCCTGGACCATTGCTGTTTAGATGCTGCTAAGTGTGACCTTGGAATCTGCATAGTTTCAGGGATGCAGTGGCTCTCGGGAGCCCCAGTGAGGCTTCCTGTCCCGATCTGAGCATCGATGCTGACCCTCTCATCTTCAGGAGGAGGAGAAGCTAAGGCTCAGGGGATAGAGCCTTGAAGAGACTGCTCTTTCAGAGCTATCACTGGTGTGTGACAGCGGGAGCTGGGACCCACTGGACTCCCATCTTGCTGTCTGGGAAGCTGTTCCCTATGCACGACTTTCCCTGAGAAGTTGCATGGACCGCAGCCATCTTTGGCCCAGCATGTGCTTGGACAGGAACAGGGTCAATCATATCTGAACCAACTGCCAAGATTGGCCATTGACAGAGTCACGTGGAGAAAAGCAAGAACGGTTCACGTAAGGCCTCTGCTACCATGACCCACGTTTGCAATTTCCTGAAATTTCAAGCTGACAGAGCGAGGTTTCCCATTTTCAAACCATTAACACGCTTATCCAGTATGAGGTATAGGATGGGGATGTGCCTATGTTTTTTATTTCTCCAAGTTGCCCGGTAGGGAAGGCAATTGGGGCTACTGCTCTCCCCTTAGCTTTGTGATGTTTTAAGACGGTTTAAAACATTTTTTATCTTTAAAGCTACATTCAACTGTTGTGTGCACGTACTTATGTGTATATATGCCTCAGCATGGGTGTGTGTGTGTCAGAGGACAACTTTGGGAGTCAGTGCTCTCCTTCCCCCATGTAGGTCTTGGGGATCAAATTCAGGTCATCAGATTTGGTATCAAGCGCCTTTAGTTTCTGAGCGATCTTACCAGCCCATAAGATAGAACTTTATTTGTTTGTTTGTTTTCAAGACAGGGTCTTACTATGTAGCCCTGGATGGATGTACTAGAACTCACTAAGGAGACCAGGTTAGCCTTGAACTCATAGAAATCCACCTGCCTCTGCCTCCAAGACTGCTGAGATTAAAGATGTATGTGTCCACACCAGACTTTAAAGCCATCCAGGGTGACATAGTAATATAAAACAACATTACCACCAAGTATTCCTTAAAACATTTCCTAAAGCACAGTGCATAGCGTTCCGTTCTATGCCATTAAATGTCTCTCATAAGTGGTTGCCATATATTTTGGGATCAGGGTATGTGAAAATATATTTTGCTACTTTTATTTTTAATTATCAACACCTTTTCCTTGGAACCAAAACTTAATCTCACCAATTTAAACTGGCTTTGCTCTTTTAGAAACAGGTCTCATGCTAGCCTCGAACTCACTACATAGTGGAGTGTGACCTTGAACTTCTGATCCTGCCTCTACCCGCTGAGTTGGGATTATGGGTGTGTGCCACCATGCTTACTCTGTGTGTGCTGGGAATCAAATACATGACTTTAACTCTACCAACGGAGTTAAATCAGCACTCTGGTTGTACTGCTTTTAAATGCATGCATGCAACTGATTATGCAAAACGTACGTGCTCAAGCTGAATGCCATTCAATAAGAGTGCATTATGCCTGGGCTCTTTCCCATACCTTGGCCCCTGGGGACAGTGGGCTCTTGACTTCTGACTTCTGAGGCGAGCTGACTTTCTGGATTTTGGGGGACGTCAGCGACACTGGAACTTGAGTGGCAGACATCGTGGTGTTTGTGGTTGTGGCTGTGGTGGCTCCCACTGCCTCAGCAAGGTCTGGAGGGAGGTCATCTTCATCACTGCGGTTACTAAAAGCACATGAAGCTCTGCTCATTACAATAATACACAGGCTGTGAGGGGATCGGGGAGGGGAGTTCAAGGCAGGAGGACAGGGCTCTCCAAACTGATGCCAACTCAATGTCCAGCATACAGGATCCAAGACCGAAAGAAACTTGGGCTGGATTTTCTGCCACTTTCGTGTGTGTGTGTGTGTGTGTGTGTGTGTAGTTGTATGTGTATGATGTGATTGTAGTGAACCACACATAACATTTTTTTTTGGTGTTTTAATTTGTTTTGTTTCTTGAGACAGGGTTTCTCTGCATAGCCCTAGCTGTCCTGGAACTCACTCTGTAGACCAGGCTGGCCTCAAACTCAGAAATCCGTCTGCCTCTGCCTCCCAAGTGCTGGGGTTAAAGGCATGCGCCATAGATTTATTACTTTAACCATTTATAAATGAATGATTCCATAGCATGACATCATTCACACTTGTGTAGCCATCCCACTATATATCCCCCAGTCTTGTATCAATTGTATAAAAACTGGTTACTGAGCAGTGACGCCCCAGGGGCCCCTCCCATATCTCCCAGCAACAGTCCGATCTTGTGCCTGTCTCTAGGATCTTGCCTCTTCCTGGAGCCCTCACAGAAGAAAGGGATGCTTTCAAAGCCCAACAGTGCTGTGGTATACATCCAAATGCCTTCTTCTCTCACGTTGGGAAACACTCCATTCCATGGCCAATACCATGCTCTCTTAGCTGTGTCTCTGCCCATGGGCACTCTGCTGGGCACTCATCACAGTGAATCACCATAGTCTGGACAGACGAACACTTCTGCAAGGCTGCCGAAATCAAGCGCATGTACCATCTCTCAAACCCTTTATTTTTTCCAAATTTTTAAATTTATCTTTTATTTTTTCTATGTATGTGTATAAGTGTGGGTATGTGCATGTAACCTTGGAGGCCAGAGGTATCAGGTCCCCATGACTGGAACCACAGGCAGTTGTGAGCTGCATGATATGGATGCTGAGACCCAAACTCCAGTCCTTTGCAAGAACAGTATGAATGCTGAGCTTCCAAGCCGTCTGCCGAGCCCAGCTCTCACTTTATTTTTTTAAAAAGTTAGTTATGCGGTGAGTGATGCAGAGGAGAAAGATGGACCTCGTTCATGCAGGATATGGGCTCCTCATGTAAAAGCATTAACCCTAAAAGCAGAGTTACTATTTGTTTTTACATAAAAAGACATTAAAAAAACATAGCCCATTTCTTACAGTAGATAGCCCATTTCTTACCAGAGAGTCTAAAATAGGAAAAGCCAAATTCTTCTTTCTAAAAGACTTTAAAAAAAAATTCTCTCTGTGTGTATGTACATGCCATGTGGTTGCAGATACCCTCAGAGGCCAGCAGAGGGCATCAGATCCCCAGGAGCTGGAATACAGGCAGTTGTAAACCAACTAAATGCGGGCTCAGGAGTGTCCTCTGAAAAAGCAGCATGTGTTTTCAGCCACTGAGCTATCTCTCCAGCCGTGTGTGTGTGTGTGTGTGTGTGTGTGTGTGTGTGTGTGTGTGTTATAACATTAAATATATATTATTATTTTTTAAAGATTTATTTATTTATTAATTATATGTAAGTACACTGTAGCTGTCTTCAGACACCAGAAGAGGGCGTTGATCTCCTTATGGATGGTTGTGAGCCACCATGTGGTTGCTGGGATTTGAACTCAGGACCTTCGGGAGAGCAGTCAGTACTCTTACCCGCTGAGCCATCTCTCCAGCCCCCTATATATTATTAATACATATTAAATATATATCTATTTTAAATAGATATATGTTTTAAAGTTTTTTGTCTTAACTTAGAACTTATAATAAGGAAACATTTAAAATTCAGTATGTCTCCAGCTTTACTTCAGTTTCTGAGGTAACTCTGAGGTAACTCATGATAAATTCATAAAATGTTGTTGTCTGGGCTGGAGAGATGGCTCAGCGGTTAAGAGCACCAACTGCTCTTCCAGAGGTCCTGAGTTCAATTCCCAGCAAACACATGGTGGCTCACAACCATCTGTAATGGAATCTGATTTCCTCTTCTGGTGTGTCTGAAGACAGCTCAGCTATAGCGTACTCATATACAGAAAATAAGTAAATAAATATTTTTTAAAAATGTTGTTGTCGTCTTATGGATGTAGCCCAGGCTAGCTTCAATCTCCTGATCTTCCAGCTGTTGCCTACCAAGTACTGAGATGACAGGCGTGTGCCACCACACCTGGCTTACAGGACACATTAGCAAATTTTTGTGGAGAACTTTGCTTTAAAACTCTTTTGTTGACTGCAGTAGTGCAAAAATAAGAGGACTTAAAAAAAAAGAGAGCCAATTTGGTGATTAAGTGAACTTCTTCCCTTTCCTGCAGTTAGTCATTATTTAATAGGATTACCTGTCCCAAATGGGTAACAATAACGTTTTGAATTTTGAAATGAAAGGACTCACAACTCTGGCAGTCTTGTCCTGGAGGGATGGGGAGAGATTTTCATGGTTTAATTTGTTCCCCAGAGATCATTAGAGCTGTAAATTATCTGAGTTCGAGCCGTTCTGGCTTTCCTAGACACGTTGGTGCTATACACGCCAAGGTTCCCATCCAGGCTAGTGAGGTGCCATGTGCCTGCTCTTATGATCCCTTGAGCATGTCTTCCCTCACCTTCCCAGGGGAGCTGATGGCAGGTCTGTGCCGGCTGGCTGGGGCTGACTGGGGACTGCCTCTGGCACTGCATACCAGCCTTCACGTTGCATCCAGAATCCCTACTGTTTTTCTTTTTCTTTTCAGAAACACAACCTTTGGCCAGACCCTTGCAAAATCCAGGAGGTGGCATATCCTTTAATCCCAGCACTCGGGAGGCAGAAGCAGGCAGATCTCTGTGAATTCAGGCTGATCTGCAGAGTGAGTTCCAGGACGGCCAGGGCTACACAGTGGACTCCTGTCTTGAAAAACAAACACTCCTTTAGAGTAGGTACCAGCTCGCTTTACAGGTGAAGGAAAATCCCTTGAAGCCTGGCCTGATGTCACAGACCTGAAATCCCAATTACTCAGGGGGCTGAAGCAAAATCAGACATTCAAAGTCTGCCTGGGCAACACAGGGAGACCTTGTCTCAAAACAGAATGTGGAGACCGGATGGGAGATGTAGCTCAGTGGGACAGCACTTGCTTTGTGCAGATGAGGTCACCCATACTCCAAAGAAAGAAAGAAAATGAAAGAACAGAAAAGACAAGAGAAAGGTACCGAAGACATGGCTTGGGAGTTGAAGCATTTGCAGTACAAGCCTGAGGACCAGAGTTTGGATCCCCAGAAAACCACACAAATGATTGGTGGGCCTGGTGCCCTCCTCCGAAAGCATAGATGGGGGCTCCCCAGAGCATGCTGGTTAGTGACTAGCCATATTGGTGAGCTTTAGGTTTAGGTTTAGTTGAGATTTCACCTCAGTAAGGTGGATTCCTGATATCAATTCCCACTCTGTAAATGTGCGCGCGTGTGCACACACACACACACACACACACACACACACATACACACACAAATGGAAAAAGAATGGTTCAAAGTGTTCGTTTCATTTCTCAGGATCTCAGAGCTACAAATGGACCAGAACCCCCAGACTTCCCACAGTTTCCATTGTGCCCAGAGATTCCTCTGCAGTTCTCTGACAAACTTCACACCCAGGCATGCTGCCTGAGCCACAGCTGGGGCCAAAAATGGAACTCCATTGCAATCAGTCCTCAAACCCATGGCTGAGCCCTACCCCCCTGCCCTTCCTATGGGCCTCAGCCATCTTGTTTGGGCTGCTGTGTACTACTCTGTCTTTGCCTCCAGCACTTTATGAGAAGACAAGTTGAGATGACAGATGGGAATTGTCAAAGCCACTTTGCCAGTACCTGACAATGTCTGGAACTGTAGCCAAGAGAGTTTTGTTTAACTAAGTGGAAAAAAACGAGGTGGGTCCTGACATCATCTGTAGCTCCATGCTTCCCCTCAGGCTGTTGACTGACCCTGCTAAACACTTTACTACCATGCCATGGGGTGTGGAGGCAGCTTCTCTATGGCCTCTGGGGGTCCCTGTCTTAGCGATCATCCACTCATGTAATCCTCCTCTAGAGTGTGAGCTGGGCCGAGCAATGTGTTTCCAATAAACAGAATATGACAAAAACAATAGGAGGTCTTTTCTGGGTGAGGCCCTACAAGACCAACTTTCATCTTGCCTCTCACATGCTTTCTGACGGAGAAACCTTAGGCGGTAGCATAGGGGTCCAACAGCCTCCTTAGCCTTGGATTCTGACAGCAACCATGTGAGAGACCAAGGCCCTAACGGGACAATGTGTAGCTTTTTGGGACCCACCAGAGGAGCTCAGAGAGGTTGTACCAGACTCCCAATCCTCGCAACTGTGAGGTGGCGGGCACAGAATGCTGGAAACAGTTTACTATACCACAGTCAACGAGGACAAATGTGCCCACTGTGACACCAAAATGGGAATTGAATGGAGTTTGGGGGATGGCCATCTGAGAAGGTGCTAATGAGTTTATAACTAAACATTCATGTGTAGGGGGTAGATAAGCACAGAACTCACAAACTATATTGCCTGGTTAACCTCCTCACTCTGGGAGGCTTGATTTCCGGCTTCTCCACAGCTGGCTGGGCGGTTTCCACACGGATAGGAATGGGGCTCCTAGAGACAAAAGAAAAAAATTGTTTAAAATGTTAATGTTCTTATGTTAGGCTTCTCAGGTAAAATACAGTTTACTGATTCTGGTGGTCAAGAAATCTGACTGCTCTTGGCTTAGTGTTTAACTTAATAACTGAAATTATATTAAAAATGCAGAAAAGTTCACAATCAAATAAACAAGCAAACATTATAGAGACCAGAATAGAGTAGGGAACCAAATATAACCAGGTGTGAGGTAGCAAATAAAACTGCCTTGCCTCAAAAGCTCCTACCTCATATGAGGGTTTGGTTCATAGCTAGGTCTTGCTGTGAAATGAAGAAAAACCCACAAGTAACTCAGCTTTAGTTCCCAATAAATTGGTAACTCACAATGGCTGTTAACTGTAGTATATGGTGAAGCTATATACTATATATAAAACAGTATATATGTTTTATATATATATATACACACTGTTTATATATACTGAGATTATATATACTGAGATTATATATATGTATATATATGTATATGGTGAAAATGTATAGTCAAAAGAACTTTAGGACTCTCTCTAAAATATTCTAATATTATGTATAGGAGAAGATGTTTTAAGAAGTAGAGAGACACAACTCAGTGGTTAAGAGTGCCTGCTGCTCTTCCAAAGAAGCGTGAGTTCAATTCCTAGCACCCATGCTAGGTATCTTAAAACTACCAATAATGCCTCCAAGGGATCTGATGTCCTCTTTTAGTCTCTTGGGATACCTGTACACAGGTGTACACACACACACACACACCACCCCCACACACACAAATAAAGTAAAAATGTTAGGTTTCAAACCTGGGACAGAGGTACCTATTCAACCTATCAAATCAGACCTGGCTGCCAGGTTCTTCCAGCATCTGTCAGACCCTGTTCCTGGGTACAGCTGGCACACCTTGCCCTCTGCCTTGAATTCTCCAGCCCAGGGGGCTGGGCTGACTTTCTCTATATAACCCAACCATTTTGTATATCTGCTTTCTTTGTGCCTCTGGCCTCCTGACTGAGACCTAGTCTCCCCTACCCCACTCCTCACATGTCTGGCTCAAGGTCATGTTCACTCTGGACTCTTCCCCTGCCTGTGCTCTCCTGCACATCGACAACAAACTTTCTCCTCGGCTGCAGCCACAACTAGGCGCAGTCATATCCTTTCTTTTCCTTTTTATTCCTTTTATTTTTTTTTTCATTCAAAAAATATTAAAGTTTCCTTTTATTTTTTCTCAATCACTTATGGCCGCCCAATGGCTTTATTTAAAACTGATTTTTTTTAATTATCTTGGTTTTTTTTTTAATTTATTTATTCTCTATGTGTGTCCAGAGGCTGGAGAGCAGATGTCACGCAGAAGTCAGTTCTCCTGCCGTGTACACCTGAGAACTAAACTGAGATCCTCAGTCTTGAGGGTGGGACTCACTCAAGTCATCTCACCATCCCTGAAATGGCGACTTTACAAAAAATCTTTAATATATTTTTATGGTCATGACTAATTTCATATTAAAAAAAAAAGTCAGTGACACCAAAGAGGCCTCGAGACCAGCTGAGGCACTGAGCAAGGGACCCCAGCAGATCACCAGGCGCTTCTGTACTTCCATTTTTCTCTTCTGTTATGCGGAGAGTGTGTAGTTGGTCCCTAGCAAATGCTTGTTAAATGGACACAGAAAAGAATGAACAAGGACTTTGAGTCAACATGTTGAATTCATGGTTCCCTCAGGCCAGAACCCCAGGGTCTGAAATGACCCTATCTCCTAGGGCCCTCGGTCTCGTGCAAGCAAGACCACCAATGAGAGAGACAGCAGAGGCCTAGCTGAATGCAGGGTACCATCCCCACCACCCTGACATTGAAGGAGCCCCAGCAGAAGGGCAAGGGGTAGGGAGTGACTTGTCAGGAGAGACCTCTGGCTGAGTTTACTCTAAAGGCAGTGACAGTCACTAAAGATTTAAGTCTGGGGAGGGGCACTACCAGTTACGCATTGCAGAAAGGTCTTCAGAGCCATGAAGAGTGTATTGATGGGAAAGTCAGGGTATTAGTGATACAGAATAAGAGACAAGGAAGGGTGGGGAGGGGCAGGGATTAGGGTCATAAAAGGATTTCTTTGAGATAATACGAAACTCAAATTGATGTGTTGCGATGACTAATTAGGTGAGGAGATGAGGTTGGTGGGTGGGAACAAGGACTCTTGAGTTTCAAGCTTGGGGGGGCGGGGAGACAATGATGCTGTTCTCCAAGATGGAGACAGATGGAGGAAGGATGGTGGGCAGAGTGGAAAGGGGCTTTTGTTTGTTAGTTTTGCTTTTTCCAGTGCTGGGGACAGAACTTGAGCCTTTGTATATGTTAGAAAAGTACTCTCCAACTGAGCTGGCCCCAGCCTGAATTATGTCCCTGTAAAGTCCAGGAGGGACCCAGGCTGTCATTAAGACAACATAGAGAAGTGCTAGTTTTCACTCTGAGCATTGAGTATAACAATTCCCTAGGACACACAGGCATTCACAAAGATGCTTGTTTTGCTCCCCTTCCATTCCCACTCCCCCCCCGCCCCCTCCAATACACACAGGATCTCAAGGTCTGAGGTGGGACTCAGGAGTCTAGTCTTATTCATCTGGTTTGCGTGGTTGGGGATCGAACCCAGGGCCTTGAGCATGCTAGGCAGGCGCTCTACTACTGAGCTAACCTCCCCAGCCAGGACCTGGGATTTTCAATAAGAGACGCTGTTGTACATTTGAGGAAAGCTCTCTGAGGAGTAGGTGATGGTAGACCAAGATGCCAATAAGACTGCCTTGGTGACATACTGTCAGTCACTTGAGCCGAGGCAGGATTCCCCTGGGGCATGGGGTGCGGAGATAGTGGCCCAGAGGGTCAACGAACCCATGTGATTCCAGTTTTGACAAAGTTCAGAAATGAGAACCCAAGGGAGAGCAGCGAGCAGAAGCCAGGCTGGGAAGGGTCCTCATTCCTGTATTATCAACGATGATGTCACTCTGGGAACGGTGGTGGGAGGTCTTTACTGGGGGACATCAAGGTCAGCTCTAGTGCTTCCGAAACCACTCAAGGAGGCTTGGTTCTCTACTAGCTCAGCAGGCAGCAATGTTAAGCTAGGAATAAGCAACAGGAAGTCTTTAAACTGGTTTCTTTGAGCCCCTATTCTCTCCCTTTTGTTTTCCCTCTCTGCTTCTGTCACTGGGGTTGTCCCACCCCCTTCCCTCCCCCTGCGGGGCTGGGTGGGAGGAGCAATACTTTCAACACAATACACAATGCAGTGTGATTTCCCCATTCGAATGAGAACCAACAGACCTGACATTGGTGTCCTGGAGACTCGATTTCTTATTGATATTTACAAATGGGGGCTCCTCTTTTCCAATCTGTTAAAGAAAACAGGTTCGTTAAGTGTGAACATAACAGCTTGGGATGTAAAACTTCTCTCGGGTCTTCTGCATCCTAAGGACTGTAGTGATAGGAAGGACCACAGAGGTAATTCATCAGGTTGTTTAGTCAATCACAAAGTTATTCTGTTTTCACAGCAAACAAAAACGACAAAAAGAGTTTCCTTGAGTCATTCCTGCTACTGAGGCTTAAGGTGTGAAAACTGAACATCCAATCAACACTTCCGTTCATTTTACCCAGCACTTGCTATGTGTCAGTTCCTGCCTTAATGAGAAAGGGAACGAGTAGGAAAAGCAACCCCGCAGTTCAACCCCTTCCGGCACTCGATGTATCAAGAATGGGCTACAGGCTCGCGTAGCATTTACAGCTTTAAAAGGAACTTGGAATCCTCTACATCCGAGGAGCAATCCCGGAAGGAATGACGTCATTTGATTTTAATACGAGTCTTGTCTTCCTCCCTCTGGTGAGTCCCTGAGAATTACAAGGGAGGAAAGGACACCCACACAGCCAGTCAGTGGGGGAGATGCCCCGCCCACAGCCCTCATGTTCAGCCTCTGCCCTGTATGGATGCTCAGTAATGTCATGGAAACTGGCGGGGAGGACACAGCAGTCCACACGGGGATCCAGCGACAGCTCCTGCCAGAGTTTTTTCTACAGCTAGCAACAAGACAGTCCCTCTGGCTTCCTTTCCATAGATGCGTGCTCTGCGCTGACCCCGTAGGGAACTGGTACTTAGCCCCTGGCCGGATGCTGGGCTGCATACAGCAGCTCGCCACCACAAACTCTCAAGCCACACTGACCCAGGAATTCCCACGGTAGTTCCGGAGACCATTAGTTCTGTGGAGGGGAGTGGGAGCCATTTACAAAGTAGCCCACGCGATTAGAAAGAAGGAAAATAGAGCAGGTTTCCTTGCGGACTTCTCGAAATCTCTACGAGGCTAATCTGGCGCTTTGGGGGGTGGCTGGGTAGTTGCATCCTTTCTACAGTGGTGGGTGAGCACTCTGCAGGGCCTTCCTCTCTCCTCTTCCACGATTTTCAGGGCCTTCCTCTTTATCTGTCTGAGCCAGTATATTTTTCTTTTCTTTGGGTCTGTATCCCCTCCTTTTCCATACTTTCCAAAATGAATTTTTTTTTTGACACACAGTACATCTTTACTATAGCAGAAACCTGGATCCTCTACAGAGGCTCTGTGCCTTGCAAGACCACTGGGAACACGGCAGACCCTCCCAATATGCATAGCATCAACTTTATAGGCTATGAAACATGTTCTGGTTTATTTGCTTGGTGATAGGACAAAACAGCATACACAGAAAGGACATGGGAAAGCAGGTAAGACAATCAGATGGACTGTGACCTGAGACAGCTGAGGTTCATATATTTATTTATTTATTTCACTTATGTGTACGTGTGTGTGCTTGCATGTGCACTTGCCCAGTATGCACATGAAGGCCAAAGGACAACTTGGGGGACTGGTCCTCCCCTTCCACCATGTAGCTGCTAGGGATGGAGCGCAGGTCCTCAGGGTTGACACCCAGTGGCCTTTATCCTATGAGCCACCCTGCTAGGCCTGTAATCACTCAGTTTGAGGTGAGGCGCCAACCTGACTGTCCTGTAAAAAGTGTCAACTGCCATCACCCAGAGCAGTCAGTGTTCCCCACAATTCCCTAACCTTAATCTGTGATTGTTCCTACCAGGATGTCCTGAGGTAATGTGAGACACTGAGCAGGATCTCTGTGCTATTCTTTAATCATAACAGTTACCCAGGGCGGTTGCTTTTAATTTGTTTTGTTTTGTTGTTGGTTTTTTTTTAAATTTGTGAGTATGTAGCATATACGGGTGTGTGGTATATGTATATGAGTGTGTTCAGGTATGCAGGGCTAGAGAAAGGAGTCAAGTATCCTCCATAATTACTGTCCACCTCTGAGGGTCTCTTGTTGAACCTGGAGCTAGTGGCTTTTCAACAAGGCCGGTACCTAGCCAGCCCCAGCAATCCTTCTGCCTCCACCCCAATAAGCGGAGGTGAGAGGCGTGGATGGGATCACACCTGGCTTGTATATGGATGCTGGGATCCGAATTCCAATCCTCAAGCTTGCAAAGAAAAGAGGTTAAAATGTTTTTAACCTCTGAGCTGTCTCTTCAGCCTCTTGAGAGGAAATCTTACTATGTTGTCTCAAGCTGGTCTCTAGCTCCAGAGCTGAAGAGACTTTCCTGCATCAGCTTCCCAAGTGCCTGGGACTACCACTCTATACCACCAGACCCAGCTGATACCCACATTCTGTACACAACAGCTGAGGCCCAGGGAAGTTAACAGATGAGTTTAAGATGACATTACTAAAACATAGATCAGGACTCAAACTGGACCAGTGGTTCTCAACCTGGGGGTTGCAACCCCCTTGGTGGTCAAATGACCCTTTCAGAGAGGTCACATAGCAGACATCCTGCACATCAGACATTTATGTTTCAATTCACAAGAGTAGCAAAACAAAATAGTTTTATGGTTGGGGGTTACCACAACAGGAGAGTTGTATTAAAGGGTCGCAGCATTAGGAAGGTTGAGAACCGCAGAACCAGACCATCTGCCTTTCCAGTCCCTGGTCCATACCTCCTGTTTACATCACAACCTCCCAATGGGAGAAACCCTGTAAGTTTGCTCTTGTTTCTCACAGCATCTTCTGGGAGGATTCAAATCATACAGATCGTTATAAATGTAGACAGAGAATGAAGTATGTACTCTTCACAATGTAAGTATAGATTGTAGACTCACAAGGTCTGTCGATTCTTGCATATTAATGAGCACTTGGGCAACTGTAGCTTGAAAAAAATCTCTTTTAACTTTGTGTTGTGTGTGTGTGTGTGTGTGTGTGTGTGCGCACACACACACACACAGGAGCGTGCTTGTCATGGTGTACATAGGAGTTCGGAGAACAACTTTAAGGAGGAGATGGCTCTCTCTTCCGACCTTATGGGTCCAGGGATTGAACTGAGCCACTGAGCCATTTTGTCAGGCCAACCATAGCTTATTATATGGCAGGGATGGCCAATGGGTTTCTCCTTGGAGGCTACCTGTGACTGGGCCACTGCCTTAGAACCCTCATTTAGAGTGACAGAAAGAGTGCAATTAATGGCCATTATGAAGCCAGTGATACATGCAATGGTGCCAGTCAGAGGGTTTATGTCAGTTATTACACTATCCTCTCATTTCCAAATTCACCCCTCCTCCTTGGATCTGGGATGAGAAGCAGCAAACAAATGTTCTTTTGCCAACAGGGGGCGCTAGAGGGGGGAGGAATTTTCGGCTTTCCGTTCTTCTGGGTTACCCCAGCCTGGCTTCTTCAGCCATGGTACCCGACTTCTCAACAGGAACATTTAAGTCAGGTTGCAGTATTGCAGCACCAGGAGATCCTGTGTCACCTGTCCATCACAGACACAGCACCGGCAGAATCCCCGCCCCTTTCCCTAGAGTGTGGGATCCTGTCACCCCTGGCCCCTAGTGTGGAACCAGGCTACGTGTAACTCATTAGGTACAAGAGCAGGCCATGGGGACCTGAACTCTAAGTTTCACCTGTGTGGGGTTCTTCCTCCTGGCACTCGAATGTCCATATTTACAGAATCTTTGTTCCCCATGCTCTTGTGTTGGAGCGTGCTTCCGGAGCTGCCACCTCCAGTCCCTTGGAGTAGTGTGAGTCAAAGTGTAGTTCAGGGAGCTGGTTAGACATGCAGATCACTAGCCCCCACACTGACGTCCCGAACCCCTGGGGATGGGATGCAGCTCTGCTCAGGGCCCTTACGCAACTCGCATATCAGAACCACTGTCTCTCATTTTCCCATCTTCCATTCACTTGCATAAATAATAACCACATGTTAGAAATTCTTTGCATTAAAACCCAGGCTTCCTTGAGCCAATGAGATAGCTCGGCGTGTAAAAGTGCCTGACGCCAAGGGTGACAACCAGAGTCTGAGCCTTAGGACCCACGTGGCAGAGAGAACTGACTCCTGAAAGTGGTCCCCTGTCTTCCACAAGCACTCAATAGCATGATCCCCTGCACCCCTCCTAACAAAGAGATAAAATGTAACTATAATAATAATGTTAATATTATTATTATTATTATTATATCATCCAGGCTCCTATACCAAGAAGTGGGTCCTATCTCCATACTGACCTTGACTAATACTGAGTCATTGTCCCCCTGTGTGGCACTGAGGAAATCCCGTAACATGAAATTGAAGGAGCATTCACCCCACGTACCTGGGCATTCACACGAGAGGCATTCTCCAGCTGTGCTTTCAAAATGTTACACTTCACGTGATCTGCCACCGGCGAAGGCAGCAGCGGGGTCTGAAGGGTCTTCTCGGGAACTTTCTTTTCCTCGGCCTGAGATAAAGCAAGATGCAGGTGACACATGTGGGGCAAGCAGAAAAGAAAACTCACAATAACTTTCCCCAGCAACCACAATGACAAGTAACACAGGGATCTGTGTGTGTGTGTGTGTATGTGTGTGTGTGTATGTGTGTACACACTTCCATTTGGGCTGTCACTTTCTAATACAGAGGCTTCTCACATATAACTCTTTAGTGAGGGAGGGACTGGACACACCAGGTGTCAGGTGAAGGTTTAAGACAGGAAAGGACCCCTTCAAAATCAGGCAGCAGGAACTAAGGAGAGAAGCCACAGCCTCCCTTGCCCCAGCCCAGCTATTCCCCCCATGGTACCTCAGCGATAACAGGACATGCCAGTAATTTGCAGGATCAAGAGAAAAAAAAAAGAGCACAAAATACTTGCTGGCATTTGTTCAGTAAATCTTGCTGGAAACCATGACACTCACTAAGGAATTTGTATCTCTGTTACTTCATCAATTAATTTAATGTATATGCAGTAGATGGGACCCAGGGCCTTGTGCTCTGAGCCACACTCCCAGACCCTGTATCACATTGGACTTCAGGAATTTGGTACTAATTTCACAATTTCTGCCATCTCCTAAGTAATAAGTGAATATGTCCCTAAAGTTCATGCAACTCAGTTAAGGTAGGTTACCCTAGGAATACATACTTATATTTGAATCATGTTCAAAGGAAAACATCTTTAAAATCAAAGGCTTTGTCACTAGAGTAGACATGATATCAACACAGTGATTAAAAGTCATTCATCTCTACATGTAGCCCTGAAATGATCTTAGAAGGTATATGTGCCACCTTGGGGAGATAACATCTAATTGCTCACCATATTTTGGTCATGGTCATTACATGTCCCAGAACAATATATAATGCTTGGCCTAGACTTGGTGTCCAATAAATACTTCATATAGACAATTATGGTGACACCCACTTATTGTCAGAAGAGATATATGCTCAATAAGAAATGCACAAGAGCTCATGATTGCTAACAGAAATTCAGCGGTCTCAGGAGGCAGTGTGGCTGGTCAGCCACCATGCACCACGGCAAGAAGGAAATGGTCTAAAGTCCTCAACTTGCTCATCCGGTATTGTTATTCACCAGATCAAAAGCCCCACTGAAGTTAGGCATGGTGGCACTTCTCTACTGCCCCAGCATTCGGGAGGGGGACATGGAAGGATGATAAGTTCAAGGAGAACCTGGCCCATACACTGAGAAAAACCAACAATCCCATTGACCATCTTGTTATTCATTATAGAAATATCATGAAAGCCATAGAAGAAGCGCAGGGCAAGTGAATAGACAATGTATTTATTAAAAAAAAAAATAGGGCGTAGAGTCCAATTTCCCCCAAGGGATTGACCAATGAACAAGAAGAACACTTGGGAGAGAATCAGACTCTAGCTATGCCATTTAGTACCAGACAGACAGAGGCAAGTGCTCTGAAACAAAATGTCAGTCCTTTCTCTCTAGGGCACCACCAAAAATAGATGATGATGACAATGATCTTGGTAATGACCATGATGATGTTGGCGACAACCTCAATAACAATGATGATGATATTGGTGGTGGTGGTGAGGAGGAGGACCGGGATGATGATGAAGGACCATGACAATAATAAGGGTGATGATTAAGAAAAAACACCAGTAGCTGACACGTCCAAGAGCTTATTGGCTTACTGGCCACATATTTCACGTGTGTGTGACTCACTGGAGGCTCGTTTGTCTATCCTATTTGGAGCTAGGTATCTTTTACATTCTTTTAAAAAGCTTTCATTTATTCCCGTGCGCGCGCGCGTGCGTGCGTGCGTGTGTGTGTGTGTGTGTGTGTGTGTGTGTGTGTGTGTGTGTGTGTGTGTGTATAGAGCGAATCAGAAGGCAACACTGGAGAGTCAGTTCTCTCTTTCCGCAAGCGGGACCCGTGTGTGAACACAGGCTTGGCAGCAGCGCCTTCCACACTCGGGCATCTTGCTAAGAAGTCACTGGTGCTGGCTTCTCTTGCCGGTACCCTCGTTCTCTCCACTTGAGCAGGAGGCAGATAGCTGTGGGCTGCTGATGCAGCGGGTGGAATACAAGGTTCAATTCCAAGCTCTCCTCCATCGAAGGGAAAGATTCACACGATCAGAAGAGGAAGCAGAGTATCGTTTACCCCCCATTTGTAAATGAGGAAAAACACCAAGCAGAGTCACAGGAAGCCACTTGCCCAGGGTCACACAGAGGGAGGCAGGACGGCCAAGGTCTAGGGATGGAGATGCTGATGGAGTCCAAACCCAGAACTCCCAACCGATCAACCACGCCAGCTCCCTGACCTCTCTGCTGCCATCTCCTCCTTCATAAGAACTTGAAGATGCTCAATGAGGAAAAAAAGAAAATTATGAATGGCTTTCTCACGCTAGAGTCTATAGTTAGAAAAAAAAGCACCACAAGCTATGCCTGGGATGTGAGAAGGGTACGGATGGTAAACCACCATGCCGGGCCTCGAAAACGGCACATCTGGCTGGATTCATTATCCCAGGAGATGGAGCGTCCTCCTTTAGGAAAAGGAGGAACTTACATATAACTTATTATCTGGAAATGTAGTTTTACAGTGTGGGTTTTGGGTAATTTATTATGTGCTTGTAAATCCAGTTACATGATTTATTTCATAATTGAAAGGATTTTTTTTCATAGATATGTTAAGAGTTCATTTGTAGTTGGTTTTAATTTGGGGGAGCGGCAATTAGCAAAGGGGAACTTAATTAGTTAGAAGCCCATTGGAGGGTTTTGACAATGGCTTACAGGGGAAGTGGTTACACTGACAATAATGAAGACCTACTTAACACGATGGAGTGCTGCTAAAATAAGAAAAGGGTTCAGCATTGACTTCTCTCCTTAAGTTTAGCCAAGCTAACCTGCCATTTAGGACAGACAATTCAAGCTGGCTCGCTCCTGTTCCAGCCGGACACAGCAGTACTGCTCGGTAGGTACTGCTCCGCTGCGTGAATCACCTCCAGTGAAGACCAATATGAAATCTGCAAACTTTTACATCTTTGTTGCCTTTTGTTTAAAAGGCATCCCTAGTGCTGGGTGGGGATTATCTCACAGGTAGGAGGACCTGAATTTGGATCCCCAGAAGCTACATAAAAAGCAGGGCAGGGCAGGGAGGGTAGGTTATCTCACTAATGACAAGACAGGAGGTGGGGAGCCACAGATCTCAGGAAGCCCGCAACACCAGCTAGCCTGGCCTGTGTAGTGAAGTTCCAGGCCAGTGAGAGATCTAGTCTCCAGTAAAGGTAGAAGGTGCCTGAGGACCAACACACACGGTTGTCCTCTGACCTTCCCACATCCACACCCACACCTGCACCATACACCCTCATGAACACATGCTCGTGTGTGTGCACACACACAAAGATGTCTCCAAGGGGATGACAAGGCCACAGTTCCAGCTCAGAGCACGGCCCCCACATTGTTGTGCTGTCTGGTTCTGTCCTATTTGGTTGGTTGGTTGGTTTGTCTTAACGGACAGTTTCTCTGTGTAGCTCTGGCTGTCCTGGAATGCACTTTGTAGACCAAGCTAACCTTGAACTCACAGAGATTCACCTGCCTCTGCCTCCTGAGTGCTGGGATTAAAGGTGTGCCTCACCACTACCCAGTGTATTGTCTATTTTTTTAGAATCACCATATTTTATGTTCAGTTTGAAGTGTGGAAAGAGACTATATCATCCAATATGGCATTAACGATTCAACATACAAATCAATGACAATGGGGTATTGGTGTCGGAACAGAACTGGCCATCTGCTTGGGAAGGTCATCTTGGGAGGCAGTCAGATGTATATGTAAACTGTCGATACAGATAATTAACACATGGGAAATCTGATGAGACTGAAATTCCTGCTGTTGTTTGGGGTACCACTTGGAAATAGGTAGTGAAAAAAATCATTAAGTACAGGAAGTTACAAAAACCACAGATGAATCAGAGGTAGGTCCATCCCTAAGGTGGGAAAAGAATCATTAAGCTAGTGGCTCCCAATTGAGGAATCATGCTTACTGAGAAGATCCGTGAGAAACAGTTTTCTTTTAAAATATTTGATTACATTTATTTATTTATAAATGTGTCCAGGTGTAACTGTAAGAAGTCAGAGGATACTTTGTATGAGCCAGCTCTCTCCTCTCATCATGCGAAACCCAGGGATAGAACTCAGTCGACGGGGCTTGGGTGCAAGCACCTTTACCCGATAAGACAGCTCACTGGCCCAGAAATGTTTCTTAACGATAAAGAATAAATAACACGGAGGCTGGAGCTGCGGCTTGCTTGGCAGAATGCTTGCCTACTGCGCATAAAGCCTCGGGTTTCATTTCCAACACCACATACTTTGGACATGGTGATGCATGCCTATAACCTCAATGATCCTCCTCCCTCAATGGGAAGTTGAGGCAGGAGAATCAGAGTTCCAGGCCATCTGGGTGTGCATAGCAAGTTCAAGACCAATACCTTGGCAACAGGATACATCATCTCAAGAAGATTTTTGCAAGCCAGTTGTGGTGGGCCAAGCTTGTGACCTCTGTATTGGAGAGGCCGACACAAGTGGATCCCTGGGGTTTGCCTGCCAGCCAGCCTGGCCTGACAGGCAAGCTTCAGGTCAGTGAGATAGACACCCTGTCACCCAAGACTGTCCTCTGCCCTGAACACACACACACACACACAGTACATATATACAAAAAATTAAAAATAAAAGAATCAGTGGAGTAAGACTGCTGTTGCTGTGTGAGGGCAAAGTCAGAGTCACTGTATAACCGTATCTGCACCGTATGTGTTTCCAGTGAATTTTTCAGTTTTTCGCTAGGGCCTTGTGAACAGGAAGCACATGCTCTCCTACTGAGCCACTCCCCACCTCCGGTGCATTTCTCTGAATGAGGCAGAAGGGTGGGCTTTGAGAACTTAGCTCCTGAGCTCCAGGGAAAGCCAGGCGCATGCCCGCCCTCAGTGCCCGGCCTCAGTGCCCGGCCTCAGTGCCCGGCCTCAGTGCGCTGCCGCAGCCCTTGGAGCTGAACACTTGTGAGCTCCCAGCCGGACAATGTGCTGCACTTCTTTTGCAAAAGAACTGAGGTGGTGTGAAAGTGTAAATTACTAAAACCAGTGATCATGCGAACCGGAAAAAGTTAAAAGGAAGAAAAAGCAGAGTCATCCAAGGGGCACAGGGCGTGCAGGGTGCCACGTGGTGCGGCCCGCAGTTCACCCGTAAAGATGGCACGTGATGTGCCTGAAGTAGCCTAAGGTGAAAGGGCAAGAGAGGCAGTGGAGATGCCAGGGAGCTGGCTGGGTAAGTAAGGCACTCGTGCAAGCATGGGGAGCTGAGTTCGATCCCCAAAACCCACGTAAAAAGGCCAGGCACAGAGCCGGAGAGATGGCTCAGCAGCTAAGACAGCTTGCTGTTATTGCCAAGAACCAAAATTTGGTTCCCACATCAGATACAGAACTCCAGCTTGGAGGACACAACACCTTCTTAAAGCCTCCACTGGCACAGACGTGTGCCTACCAACATATGCACACACATATACAAATAGATTTAAATATGTTTTTTTAAAAAATCTGGGCGTCTTGGCGCCTGGTGGCAGCAGAGACAGGTGGGTCCCCTGAGGGCGGGTGTTTGTGTGCCCAGCTTAGCCTTCTAGGTGAGTCTGAGGCAGTAAGAGGTCTTGCCTGCAAAATAAAAATGAATAGCACGGGAGGTACAAAACCTGAGATTGTCCTCTGACCTCACACATGAGTATTACACACACACACACACACACACACGCACGCACGCACGCGCATGCACATGCACATACTCACACATAGGCACACACACGCACGCACGCACGCGCATGCACATGCACATACTCACACATAGGCACACACACACACACACGCACGCATGCACACACATGCACACGCACATACACACACACACACACACACACACACACACACACGAAGCTAGAGAGGAAACACCTGAGACTCAGGCCCCTGCTGTGGGGCAGCACACTCCATGCAGAGCTGCCCGGGCACCTTGTTTATGTTGACATGCAGGGCAGGCCAGGGTCCCGCAGCCTTCACAGTCTCCAGCTCCAGCTTCTTCAGATGGGCGGCTGCTTCGCTGTACAGGGCCGGCGCTCCTGGACTCAGTTCTAGTGTGGTCAGGAGAAAGGAAAAAGCAGACATTCAAAGGCCTAGCTAGATACAGGGGGCCAGAGATCCTGCAAGTAGCCTGACTCCCAGACCCTTTTCTGCCCTTTCAACTTGTCATAGTGCAAGAACATCTGACGTCAAGGTTTCATAACCTTACTCCCTTGGATATGAGCTGGGAGGCCCTGGGCAAGATGTTTGACCCCTCCAAGCCTCTAAGCCATTTAGAAA
Organism: Tokudaia tokunoshimensis; assembly: GCA_036184795.1. Classification (NCBI taxonomy): domain Eukaryota; kingdom Metazoa; phylum Chordata; class Mammalia; order Rodentia; family Muridae; genus Tokudaia; species Tokudaia tokunoshimensis. The sequence continues at coordinate 44,207,429 of BTHU01000005.1, forward strand.
TGAAAATAGAAATCACTTATCTTGCATGGTTTCTGGAGTATTATGTGAGATTATTCTCATAAAAAAAGACTTAAATGTGAAAAGGTCCTTTACATGCTGAAAAGACAGACGTCCAGGCTGCAAGGCATGGCAAGGTGCCATGGAGAGTCACATCATGCTTCTAAAAATCAAAGCCATTGGCTTTTTGTGTTGTGTTGCATTTGCTTGCCACCACGCCCCCCTCTAGCTTGGATTTATTCATTAATACATTAAACATCCACTAAGTATTAAATATTCATTATCCAATAAAGCTTGTGCTTCATTGCTTGTTAGCAACTGGCGTCTGGGGAGTTGAAATAAACAAATAAGACATGATTCTAGTGAAAGTGAAGGGAAGACATTCCACATAAAGGTACTGAAAGCTTAAGACACCCTCACCCGAGCTGGGGATGCAGGAAGTGTGCAGCATGCAGGGATACTGCACTGGTGCCACGTGAGCTAGCTGCCTGGCTGCCGGGGCGTGCGGAGTCTTAGGGCTGAGGAAAAGCCTTGTGGGTAGAGGAAACAGCAGCCACAAAGGACAGGGCTGGGATTGCGAGGCACTTTGTGAAAGGACAGAAGTTCCGTGCAGTGCAGCCAGCGGGAGTGTGGGAAGGATGGGGGAGGCTGAGACCGCAGGGAGAGGCTTTGGAGGTCTGTCACGTGACCACGCTCAGAGCGGGGGTGGGGGGTGGGAGGGGGGATGCCAGGAGGAACAGAAGGTCTTAACACTGAGAGTGGCAGTTTCTCTATGAGGACTGAACTGCGGGAGGGATACCCTCAGGAGTCCGTGCCAGTGACCTCCACACAAATGGATGAGGTGAACGAGGGCAAGGGTAGCCTGGGAAGTGCTTGGGCTGAATTCCCATCTTCCAGTTAGCTAACCTCAAATGGCTCTTAGGGTGTGGAGATGTAACAGCTCACAGTTGCACGCAGGGTCAGGCTAGAAGGTTCCAAGACACCTACTGCACAACCTCTCTCTTGCTCACAGAGGGACCAAAGCCCGGAGAGCATCTTGGGATGTTCAGTGAGAACCAGCATCCAGACCTCTACCCTGCCCTACTCTGCCCTGCCCTGCCCTGCCTCTGCTCCTGAAGGAAGTATAGAAGAGGACTGTTGGAAGCCAGTGTCACAAAAGAGCAGAGGTGAGTTTACTGTGACCAGGGTAGGAACCCCAGTCACCATCTGACTCTCCCGCTTTCCGCTTCTAGAGCCCAGGAGCCTGCGCAGAATGCTGCAAGGCCAGAAGTCTACACTAGGAGGCAGGAAGGAATGGCAATTTATAAGACATGGAAGTAGGAAACCACTGAGAATCTAGATCATTCTGCCTCCAGGCACCAGACTCTATTTGAAGCAAGCTGCCCAAATCCAGTAACCATGGCAACACCCCCCCTTCTGTCCTTGACTGTCCCTCCCGCACCCTACCCTGTTGCCTCTATACACTCACTGGTGAGGGCCTTGCTAGAGTTCGGGGACCTCAGCGGCGCCTCCTTATTCTCCAGGGTCAGCGAAAGGCCGTAGTTGGAGTGGTGCTGGTGCTGGTGGTGATGCCTCCCCGAAGCTTTGGGTGCAAATGGTGTACCCCCATTCTCCTCGAGGCTGAAAGGCAGCCTTTCTGTGGGGCTGAGCGCTGGGGATGGGAGCGGGTAGCTGAGACAGGCAACAAAGTCAGGATTTAGAAAAACACAACGGTTTGCTAACCCCTCAAACCCCAAGACCATGAGGCTCGAAAGACTCCCTACTTAAAACAGGGCATCGGAAAAAGAAAAAAATAAAAAATAAAAATAGGGCATCGGGCCAGACAGTGTGCAAAGAAAATGAACAAAAGTGGGAATTTGTATACGTTAGTGCTCTGACATCTTGAATCTTAAAGATGTCTTCACTTTGAAATGGAATAAAATAGCTTGCATTTTAAAAACTCATTTTCAAGCCGGGCGGTGGTGGCGCACGCCTTTAATCCCAGCACTTGGGAGGCAGAGGCAGGCGGATTTCTGAGTTCGAGGCCAGCCTGGTCTACAGAGCGAGTTCCAGGACAGCCAGGGCTATACAGAGAAACCCTGTCTCGAAAAACCAAAAAAAAAAAAAAACAAAAAAACCTCATTTTCAGAGCTAGAGAGATGGTTCAGTGGTTAAGAGCACTGGCTACTTTTCTAAAGGACCTAGGTTCAGTTCCAAGCACCCACAGGGCAGTTCACAAGCATCTGTAACTCCAGTTCCTGAGGGTCTGATGCCCTCTTCTGGCCTCTACAGGCACTGTACACACGTGATCGGGACACACACACACACACACAGAGAGGCAAAAACACTCATACACATAAAAGTTTTTTTTGAATAAGGCATCTTCTAAATGCAAGGTGGAAGAAAGAAAAACTATAAATAATGCTTAGAATCTGTTTTTTATCTATTCCACATGCAGAAAGTCATCCCCATTCGCCTGCTCTGATATTTCTTCTCAGGGGTCACCTTTTCAAGCATGCCCAGCCAGAAACCCCCACAATTCTGTTAAGAGGGATTTGATCTAAATTCATTCACGTGCTCCTAACTTTTAACACCTGAGAGCTAAAAGAGAGGGGCTCTCTTTCCAGGTGGCTCACATTTGCCTCTAATTCCAGCTCAGTGGACCCACTGCCCTCTTCTGGCCTCTTTGGGCACTGCACTCCTGTGCACATACCCACACACATATCCAGGTAATTAAAAATGAAACCTTTTTAAAAATTGTATTTTTTGGCAGTGCTTATATTTAAAACAAGTATATTAATATAATCCCTTAACATACTTTCTTCGACTAAATGTTTGTTTTTTTCCTGACTGTGATGATTTGTATATGCTTGGCCTAGGGAATGGCACTCTTAGGAAATATGGCCTTGTTGGAGTAGGTGTGCCACTGTAGGTGTGGGCTTTAAGAACCTCATCCTAGTTGCCTGGAAGTCAGTATCTCCTAGCAACCTTCAGATGAAGATGTAGAGCTCTCAGCTCCTCCTGCACCATGTCTGTCTGGATACTGCCATGCTCCGGCCTTGATGATAATGGACTGAACCTCTGAACCTGTAAGTCAGTCCCAATTAAATGTTGTCTTTATAAGAGTTGCCTTGGTCGTGGTGTCTGTTCACAGCAGTAAAACCCTAAGACACTGACTATAAAAGAAATTAAAATATTTTTATGGATTCATAAAGTACTGTCATACCAGAACACCATGTTTATTGTGTGCAATAAGCAAGTTAGTTCTGGCTATCAGGGTGTAAACAGAAGCTTCTTGTGACCATCTTTCCCAGACATAAAGTAGGTATATCCTTGATAAAGCATGGAGGGAGAGAAGATGAGCAGAAGCTAATTGTGGGTAGAATGAGAAATACTTAGAGTATTAGGTATCACTTGAGCACCTAAATCCAGCTATACCTGAAGGTGATACTACAGCTAAATCTTTCAATAAGGTTCACAAAATGCATTGCTTTGTTGATTGATTGGTTGAGTGGAACCCAGAGCAGTGGTTCTCAACCTGTGGGTCATAACCCTTTCTCAGGGGTCGCCTAAAGTCACCAGAACACAGACATTTACAATAGCAGCAAAATTACAGTTATGAAGTAGTAATGAAAATTTTATTGTTGGTGGTCCCTACAACATGAGGAACAGTATTAATGGATCACAGCATTAGGAAGATTGAGAACCACTGACCTGGAAAAAGTGGAAGGTGGCATGATTTTGACCACTGGAGATTTCTACCCTTACCTCTTCCCCTTAGAAACAGTTCATGCTACTAACCTTCCTGTTGGAGGCATTAAAAAAGCACACCAGGTTGGAGCTGAAAGCTCTCTTTCCTGGGCCCAGCCACAGCCCTGCAGGGGACCCTTGACCACTGCTCTACAGAACATGTGGGGTAGCAACTGCTGAACTTTTCCAAAGCTAAGAAGATGTGAGGCTAATATCTGTACATCTTCAAAGTCCACTGATATTCTTCCCCATGCTTTAAATGTACTGAAGATATTTGCCCTTTAGGGGTGCAGTGGGGCCCTCAGAAAATCAGATGTCCTTTTGCAGGGGCTGGCGATGGCCTCCAGTCTGGGGCTGGCCTTCTTCTGCCCTGATCCCCACCACTTCTGGCCTGCTCAGAGTCTGAGTGGCATTAGGATTGTCCAGTCATGAGGGACAGATCAGTGAGGAGGTGAGAGAGACGGAGAGACAGGAGAGAGCCACTGGCTGGATGCAAGAAGAGATCATGGAGACATGGAGGGGCAAGGAAATGGCAGGCAAATGGTACATCATCTGTGAAAGAAGGGAGGTGGGGTGGGAGGGAGGCTCTGCCGAGCTTCAAATGTTCACAGTGAGTATGGGAATGAGCACCCGCAGGGAAACATGGCCAAGCAGGGAGCTGGCATGCCATCAGGCCTGGAAGAGGAGTTGGAGAGCTTTGACGAACAGTTCCTGAAATATGGCAAATAGATACCACGTCAGATGCCAGGTCCTTCTTCACCCTCTGCCCAGAGTGTGAGAATTCTGAGGCTGGGCCCAGCTCATGGAGAAATTGCTGTGATTGGTTGAGTAATGCCTCTCACAGGCTTGACAGGCCACAGTGGTATCACAAACTTGTCTCTACATGTGCAAAGGGTGCACTATTTTACTTCAAAAAAAAACCCCCATAGCATAAAGAGTGAAACAGTAAAAACAATCAACAAACCAAACCCCACAAAAACAAAAGGCCCATCTACATGCCACAAATGAGAAGTCACGTGTCAAATAAAATACACATCTTTTGATTTCTCAGATATCTAAGGGGTGGGAATGGGTTAAGACAAATAGAAAGAGAATAGACAAAGGTGAAGGGAACTACCTGGGCTAGAGCAAGAAATCTGGTGCAGGTGAGGGTCCCAGCAAAAATAACTGTTCCTGTTGTAAGGCAATTCCCTCTGACTCAGGAAGAAAACAACTCACAAGTCTCAGCAAGTTCCTGAAACACAACAGGCTTACAAGGTTCCTCCCTCCCCAAGGTTACATAAGCAGCAAGCGCTGCTGAAGAGAGGAAATGTTCCAGCCTGTTGAGCTGCCTGTAAGTCATTTAGAGAGCTCCCAGAGTTCTAGCTTTTGTGAGCTGTCACCCCTGCTAAGGTGGGTTTTCAGTGATGCCTCTGAGCCATCTGAGCTCATTGGTTCACCAAGTTGGTGGTGTTTGTCACTTTGGTCTGTTGTTGGATCTCTATCTGGGTGAATAGACATTTGTTCACTCTCTCCAGGAACAGTGTCACAGTGAAATGAGTTGGGAACATTCTCTGCTCACACACAGGGACCATCCTGAAGATGCAAGCATGGAGTTTTGTCAGTTATGAATCTGCTAAGGAGATTTCTCAAGGCCTCATGCCCATTCCTTGCAGGATTCTTGGAAGCAACAATAACATAGACTTTGAGGTAAATGGTAACCACAAGGCTGTGCATCTTCCCTGTTGACCTCAGCAAAGTCAGATTCACAGTATAAGGACTAAAACACATGCAGAAACACACCAGCCTTAGGGACATTGGCCAAGGGTCAGGACAGTAGGCCAGCTCCATGCTCACTAGAGAATGAGGCTCATGGGGTGTTTGAGATTCTGCAAAGTCACAGTATTTCTAGAATCTATCACCAGAATTGTTATCGGGACAGGGCAAGGAAAGGGGAAAGCTGGAATCAGGGTTTTCTTTTGAAAAGAAGGCCAAGTAAGGATGCTCTCGAGAAGCTAATCATAACCTTTGCAAAGTAAGCAAGTTTTAGGTGACATAGACCCTGGGGATCTAAGCTGGGATAAGAAATCACCGAATCTTATAATGTAGTCCTCAAATACCTTCTGGTTCTATAGGTTTAAACTCAGGCTAGATGATAAGGTCACCAGGAAAACTCTTACATTCTACTGGAGGAAATGTAAGATGATTCACTAGATTTGAAAAAAAAAAAAACCAGTCTGGTGGATCCTCAAAGAGTTAAAGATATTACATGGTCCAGCAATTCACACCAAGATAAGTATCCAAGGGAAAGGAAAGATCTATGAAAAACTTGTGCCTGAATGCTCATTAACAGTATTATTCATAATCACACAATGGTAGAAACAACCAAGTTCACCGATTAACAGTCAAAATGTGGTATATCAATACAATGGAAAATTACAAAGCCATGAAAAAGCCATGAACTACAAACTCATGTTACAATTAAATGAGCCTTGAAAACATTATGTTATCTTGAAGAAGATGGATATCAAAGGCAACATACATGACTCCTCTTATAGGACATGTGTAGACCAGACAAATGGGGGGAAGGTTAGGAGATATTTAGGAGTAGGAAGGGTGGGAGGAATCAGGATTGAAAGATTATTGTTACTGAATTTCTCTGGGAGGAGTGTAATGTTCCTAAAATAGCAAAGACTATGACCAAACAACTTCATGAATATACAACCAACTGAATATTTTGCTGAGCTACACACTATGTGAGACAGATCCCAGTAAAGTTGGAGAGCTTTAGAAATATGGATGTTAGCTCTCCTCCAGACACGGTCACCCATCTCTAAATCCTGCAGCTAGCCTGGGAACCACTCCCTTTCTCCAACCTGCAGCCAGATCATTTTGCATATGGGCTCACCACAGGAAGGGAGGTGAGCAGGTCACACAGCCGGAGACCAACAGCCAAGTCCGGGACACAGTCCAGGCCTCCCACCTTTCTACTCGGTGCCCAAAGGGCTGCCCATCTGCTGTGTCTTACCATCTGCTCAGCTTCTATTTAAGGCAGCATGAGTGCTCATCAGGAAAATCCAAGTCCTTCTCAGAAGCCTCTGGCTGAGACACCCTCATGTTCTTTACCATCCAGTAAGCTCAGCAGGAACAGAAACCGCCATATGTATTTGTGTCCCAGCTGTGCTGGAAGAAGGGCTGGTCCATGGGAGGCCACAAAAAATAAATAGTCCGGGACCAGCTCTGGTGTCTGGCACTGTGCCAGGCATGACAGTCAGCAGGGGGAAGACCTCAGTCCAGTCTTGGACATTGTTAGAGGAGACCTCCTGGGGAGAGACGCTTGAAGTGAGGAAGTCCTGACAGTTATGGAAGAGTGGATGGGGGCGGAAGGGTGGGGCGCAGGGGAGCATGGGACATGGGTTCTCCAACTTCTAAGGCCTAGAGTTGACAGGGTATAGTAGGTGTTGGGTGTGGGGGTCTTGCATAGCTTTCGTGTGTGCTTAAGAGTAGGTGTCCTACTGTTTCTCTTCATGTCTCCCGTTTGGATGGCAAACTCATGGGAATTAATGGGAAACTGACATTTTTTTTTTCCTGAAATGAAGAACCACTTCAACCTCCTGACAGGAGCCATCTGTGTCTGTTCAGGAAGCTGAGGTGCGCTCTGGTCCACTAGTCACCGTGCTGAGTAATTGCAGGCTCAGTGCCCACTTTCCCCAGCCCACTCCAAGGAGTTCAGTACCCTTCTGGACCCCCACCCTGGCTTGCCTCCTTGGGCCCTATAGATGCTTTAGCACCCACTGGAGTGCTCTGTAGCCCAACTCCCCTACCCTGGACTCCTGTGGTGTCATCACCCTTTGTCCTTTTTCCCTTTATTCTGGGGTAGTAAGCAGTTTCCAATTACTCTCATGTTGGGGCTGTTTCAGTGGTAATTCAGGTGCAGTTCTTTCATCCTTTGCATAATCGAGCCCTGTATTAAATTCCCTCTGTAGGAAATGCCTAGATTAGTTTCCATTTTCCCGATTGCTCTTGCCAGAGACAACGTTCACCTGCCTGGTCGGCATTACTCCAGCTTTTCCTCTCAACAGCACTGGACTGGTCTGTTTCTTTGTTACGTTACGCTGTTGCGTTGTTACGTTATGCTGTTGCGTTGTTACGTTACGCTGTTGCGTTGTTTGTTACTTCGTTGCTTTTAGTGTCACCACACACCACAACCTAAATCTGATTTCCTTTCTCACACTGTTGTTTCTTACAAGTCAAATATGTCCTGACTGCTCCCTTTCTTTAGCTTAGATTTCCATTTCTTTCTCTTTGCTCTGCAAGCTTCTGCAGCTAGTCTATTCCAGTTGACAAAGCAGGGAAAACAAACCAGAATTTGGGTAGCTTCTGTGCTTCCCACACATGTATTTCTTTAGAGTTCAAGCTTAGTACCCAAGCCTCCCACTGGCATTCCAGTTTGGACCATTAAATACTGTGCTTCAGAAGACCATACATATAAGGCACATCCTTTGCTTATTAAGATGGTTTAAAATGGTCATTGGTCTGAGCTTTGTTTCACTTCTTTTCATTACAGTATAGGACTAATGTTATTAACCACAGTCCCAGGTATTTCTCAGTTTTATCACAATTTAAAAGAATATTAGTTATTACATCTCCTAATATCCCATCCTTCCTCCCCTTCCCCCTCCTGCCTCTGTGCGAGTGTATATGTGTGTGTGTAGATGCGCATGTCTGTACATGCTGTATGCATGATGCATGCACATGAAAGTACAGGTGCCAGCAGCTGTGCATATACATGCACTCAGACTTGGACCCTCCTCCATTACTCTCCCCGACAGGGTCTCTCACTGAGGTGGAATTCTGCTTGCTATTTCTGCTAGACTGCTGGCCAGCAAGCTCTAGGATCCTCGATCTCTGACATTTCCAATGCCGGAGCTATAGGCACATGAGGCCGTGCTTTCCTACATTGCTTCTGAGGATTTGAACTCCAGTCCTCATGTGTACAAAGGAAGTGCCCTTCCCTACTGTCATCTCCCCAGCCCCTACCCCTCTCCTTTTTCTGTCTCTGTCTTCCTATCTCTCTCTCTCTCTCTCTCTCTCTCTCTCTCTCTCTCTCACACACACACACACACACACACACACACACACACACACACACAGAGTTACTGAATTCAGAATCTTTCTGCTTCTGGCCTCTGATTAGTTCAGATTCACTTGGATTTTACAATCCTCAGATGAATTGTGTTCTTCCTTTCTAGTATTCCATATTTTGTTTTCTTAGCTTATTGCATTGGTCGATAGACTATATCAGGAGGACGCAGAAGGCCTTCTGTCACCCTTGTCTTGGTTCTGGAGTTTACAGGTAAACTAATGTTTCAATAATAAATGCTGTTTCTGCAAAACCTCACACATCAGGCTAGACTCCGACAGTCCTCCTTTCCACTTTGTTACTAAGTCCCTTGAGCAGTGACTTCCCCCTGCCCTGAGGAGATCTGTGCTTTTGCTCCGCAGGCACTGTTCCCCTTGCTGGTGCTTTAAAAAGACTTGAATTCCCCACTGCATCACCGTCCAGCTTCTCACTGGCTTTGGGAATCGATTTTCCAAGAACCCGCACTACAGAGCCCGGTTCCTCTCCTGGCATCTCTCCACAGTGGCTCCAACACACTGGATGCTGACTAAGCACTGACAACAGCTGACTTTCCCAGCGTTCTGGGGGCATCTATTATTTTTAGCTTGAAGATTCAAATTGATCATAATGCAGCCAACTATTTCCTGACCATTGTCTCTTTAGCTTGCATGTCTATCTCCCCCCAACCCCCCAATTCTACCTTCTGCAGTTAGTACATTCTAACTGGAAGAGAGGAAAAGCAGACTTCAGATAGCTCTGGCCTTTTCCTCCTGCAGGCCACCCTCAAGAATGGCTAGGAAAACCTTCATCTCTTTGCTCCAAAGTTATTTGCCATAAAGTCCCTTACCAGTCTGATGATGGGGCTTGCTCTAGGGAGGAGGATCATTATAAATCCAAGGCTAGCCTGGTCTGTATAGCAAGCTCCAGGCTGGTCATGGGTATGTAGTGAGATTTAGTTTTCAAACAAAACAAATCAAAATCATCAACAAATAAATAAATAAATAGATAGATAGATAGATAGATAGATAGATAGATAGATAGATAGATAAATAAAATAAATATTCCGTGTCCTTCTGTTTGAAGTCATGCCCCACTTTCTTCCTTGTTTAAATCCTGCCTTAATTGTGAGTTTCTTGGAGAGACCACTGACACACTTGCCTCTCAGGTTGTCTGTGCTACATGCGCACCCTCCATGAACTGCATTCCTTTTTAGGCCATTCTTTTCTTTGACATTTCTTTGGGCATGCATAGAAAACACAGAGGACTAAACCCCCCAACCCCTCCTACTCTCCTATGCTAATCATTCCAAGACCTTGTCCCACATTCTAACCCAGTCTCCCCAGCTGAAAGATTTAACAGCAATCCCCATGGCATTTCTTCCACTTTCCCAACACCTTCCCATCAAGCAGGCAGGCCAGAAAATCAAAACGATGCTCAGCTTTTAATAAGATGAGTGTCTGGGTAACTAAGAAGTCTCCCCACAAAAGCGGAGTGCCAGTCTGACAGCTCTCTCAGACACACACAGAGCATGTTCCATTCATGCCCCGCCCCCACAGAGCAGCTGATCTGGGTTGCACAGCTCATGTACAAGCCACCTGTATTCATTGGTCACGATGCTGCACATACAAGCAGTGCCTACACCAGCGGTTCTCAACCTGTGAGTCCAGACCCCTTCGGGAGTCCAACAACCTTTTCCCAGTGATTGCATATCAGATATTTAGAAATTATAACAGTAGCAAAACTGCTGTTATAAAGTAGCAACAAGAATAATTTTATAACTGGGGGTCACCACAACATGAGGAATGTATTAAAGGGTAGCAGAATTAGAAAGGCCGAGAACCACTGGTCTACATAGCACTCAAACTGCAACAGTTTTCTATGCCCTTTCTGGAGAAGCCTGGCTGGGACAAACTGGTTCCTGTTTTAGTTCTGAACTGATGTGGCCACATTGCAAATACCACCTCAGAACTAACCCAGCCGGGGCCTGCAGATGGAAATCTCAGGAGAGCTGCCAATGGACGACTCTCAGAAGGGCTGCAAGAGAGCGGTTCCATTTCTCATCCTAATCCCTGGGCTAAGTGGATAGGACCCCAGGGCTCTCAAGCCTCCAGCAGGCTCGTCTACTATCCCAAGTATGTATTATAAATACGTCATTTTCTACATGTGGCACGGAACAGATGCTGGGAAATGTCATTTCAACCCATGTTCAGGTTCCTCACCTAGAACTGTGCCTCACCCAAGCATGGTGTTCTATGGGTCAGATGTCGGCCAGAAGTCCATCTCTCACAAAAACTAAGGCATTTATTATTATATAAAGGGATCCCTCCAATTGACATTTTTGGATGCCCAACACTGTACCATCTGCCAACTTACTTACTCTCCAACAGCCACTTCAAGACTATCGATTTTTATTTTCTAGATATGGAGACAGAAACAGAAAGAGTATGTAACTTTGCCAGAGTCACACAGCTACAGATTGTCAGAGCCAGGGTTTGAACAGAGGCAACTTGACTCTTTAGGGATAAGTAGCCACTGCCTTGCCCTGTGGATGACAGGAGAGGCCTATGGGTAACAAAGGAAAGTGGGCTGGTACCCCACTGTGTGTTTGCTGTGTACTGTGAATTCATGAAATTCACATTACTCATCAGGGTCTCAGACACATCCCTCTCTGGGTGTTTATTAAGCATTTCCAAACCAGCAACTGCAGTGGAAATCCTAAACTCATGCATTTACTGTTGTGTCCACATGAGATAGCAGAAGGGACACATGACTATCTTGATTCCAAGGTACCTGTCACTTATTTCAGTTTTTATTTAACACAGGGTTACAAGTTATCACTGAATTCAGGGAAAGCATACTCTTTGGCTATGGTAGAACATACATTTGTAACATTGTACTTCTTGTGTAATTGGTTTGAAGAGAAAACTGTGTCAAAGTCTTAGAGACAGACACATTACAAATGTTAGGAGTGTTCATTAGGGTGATTTCATACAGAAACTCAGTTTCATTTGTTAAAGAAAAAAAGACTAGAGAGAAAGGTCACTGTGTGTATGTGTGTGTGTACAAAACCCTGGGTTCTATTTTTGGTATCTCTTTCCTACCTGATACATTTAATTTTTTAAAGATGTGTGTGTCTGTCTGTTGTCTGTCTGTCTATATGTATGTGTGCAGGTGTCTGCTGAGTCTAGAAAAGTGTTGGATCTCCCTGGAACAGGAGTTGCAGATGTTTGTGAACCACCATTATGAATTTTGGAGACTGAATTTAGGACCTCTGCAAGAACAGGACTCTGACCATCTCTCCATTCTAGTCATTATGGGTTTTGGTTTTTTTTTTTTTTTTTTTTTTGAGACGAGTCTCACTCTGTAAACCAGGATGACCTTAAACTCACAGAGATCCATTTCCCTGTCTTCCAAGTTCAGAGATCAAAGCGGTGAGCCACCCCCATCCTTGTTACATTTTAAAATGTGGTTAACAATCCCTTATAGAGACCCCTTACTGGCAGAGGGGAATTTCCCCAAATTATAATTTTTCAAGAAAATTTCCAAATAATCAACTTTCCAAATTAATTCTATTAGCATGAGTGATGTGTGTCTCCATATTCGATAGGGGGCTCTTGATTCAATTAGTGTCTTAGCAGCCTGGAGTCAAATGTTGTTTTCAACATAGCAGTATGTGGGAGTGTAGATGTCTAGTAAATGCTTGTCTAATGAACTTGTTCCAATGCATTAGATTTTAATTTTCTTAGGCAATTTTCAAGTATTTACTTGTAAAGATCTCACTTTGTTTATGAGTTCCCTCGTTGCTTATAACCACATTAACTTACTTTTGCAAATTATAGAGTAAAATACTGCTCATCTTGGGGGCAGCCTAGAAGATTCCATGACCCTATATGATCCAGAATAGGATAGACACATTCACCTTTCAATTGATGAAATCAATTGATTTCAATGAATGGCTTAAGCACTTGGTACTTGATATTTTTCTCTCAGAAAATGCATTTTTGTCCTGGTGCCATCCTTGCTAATGTCTGTCTTTGTGAGTGCATGTATGTGCATGTGTGTGTGTTTGCATATGTATATGCATTTGCATAAGTACACATGAGCCACTAAGGTGGTACAAAGCTGTGAGGGGGCGGTTTATATGATTTTGTGGGGAGATCTCAAGGTGTTAGCAATTTCAGACCCATTCCAGGTCTAGTCCAGTGAATGCCCATTTCATGAATTCCCTTTTGCTCAGGGGCCCATCACTGAGAGTTGGCTCAGTCTTTTTGTCCTTAAAACAAACGCTACATCGGGGTTGCTCTGCAAATGGCATTACTTCGAATGCATATGTAGTGGTTGGAAAGAAAATGGCCCTCAAATGCCCATAGAGAGTGCCGCTATTAGGAGATGTGGCCTTGTTAGAGCAGGTGTGTTCCTAGGGGATGACTCTGAGGTCTCAGAAGCTCATGTCTGTCCAGTGTGTCACTTTCACCTCCTGCTGCCTGCTGATCCAGAGGTAGAACTCTCAGCTCCTTCTCCAGCACCATGTCTGCCTGCATTCCGCCATGCTTCCCACCATGATGATATTGGACTAAGCCTCTGAAACTGTAAGCCAGCCCCAATTAGAGGTTTGACTTTATAAGAGTTGCAGTGGTCATGGTGTCTCTTTACAGGAATGAAACCCTAACTAAGACAGCATCCAAGAGTATTTTTCCTTCTTGGTTTCTTTATTCTTTTCTCTGCTTTCAATTCTGTATGCCACTGTCTCTGCTCTTTGCTTTAAGTGAAATTTTCCTTCTGGAGGAAAGCAGCAGAAACACACTTCGCCAATGGCTGCTTTAAGAGTCTCCATTACACAGCATCCCTCAAGGAGCTGTAGTATAATTAATCTCTGTCTGGGTCACTAGAGTGTAAAAAAATAATAAATAAATAAATCCTCTAGACAGCCCATTCCTTATCATCCAGGCTACCCCGAGCTACAAGAGAACAGGTCATGACTAAGGATGATGAACATCTCTTTAGGTGCTTCTCAGCCATTAGATATTCTTCAGGTGAGAACTCTTTGTTTAGCTCTGTACCCCATTTTTTAATAGGGTTACTTGCCTCTCTGGAGTTTAACTTCTTGAGTTCTTTGTATATATTGGATATTAGCCCTCTGTTGGATGTAGGGTTGGTAAAGATCATTTCCCAGTTAGTTGGTTGCCACTTTGTCTTTTTGACAGTGTCTTTTGCCTTGCAAAAACTTTGTAATTTAATGAGGTCCCATTTGTCTATTCTTGATCTTAGAGCATAAGCTATTGGAGTTCTGTTCAGGAAATTCTCCCCTGTGCCCATATGTTCAAGGTCCTTCCCTAGTTTCCTTTCTATTAGTTTCAGTGTGTCTGGTTTTATGTGGAGGTCCTTGATCCACTTGGAATTGAGCTTAGTGCAAGGAGATAAGAATGGGTCAATTTGCATTCTTCTGCATGTTGACCTCCAGTTGAGCCAGCACCATTTGTTGAAAAGGCTATCTTTTTTCCACTGGATGGTTTTAGCTCCTTTGTCAAAGATCAAGTGACCATAGGAGTGTGGATTCATTTCTGGGTCTTCAATTTAGGAAATGCAAATCAAAACAACCCTGAGATTCCATCTCACACCAGTCAGAATGGCTAAGATCAAAAACACAGGAGACAGCACTCCTCCACTGCTGGTGGAATTGCAAGCTGGTACAACCACTCTGGAAAGCAGTCTGGCGGTTCCTCAGAAAACTGGGCATGACACTCCCGGAGGATCCGGCTATACCACTCCTGGGCATATACCCAGAGGCTTTACCTGCATGCAATAAGGACACATGCTCCACTATGTTCATAGCAGCCTTATTTATAATAGCCAGAAGCTGGAAAGAACCCAGATGTCCCTCAATGGAGGAATGGATTCAGAAGATGTGGTGTATCTACACAATGGAATACTACTCTGCAATTAAAAACAATGAATTCACAAAATTCCTAGGCAAATGGTCAGAACTTGAAAATATCATCCTTACTGAGGTAACCCAATCACAAAAGAACACACATGGTATGCAGTCACTGATAAGGGGATATTAACCCAGAATCTCGGAATACCCTAGACACATTTCACATATCAATAGATTTCTAAGAAGATGGAAGGAGAGACCCCTGGTCCTGGAAAGACTGGATGTAGGGGAACGCCAGGACAGAGAAATGAGAGGGGGTTGAATGGAGAAAAGAGGGAGGGAAGGGGGCTTCTGGGACTTTCGGGGAGGGAGGAAACGGGAAAGGGGAAATGATTTGGAATGTAAATAAAAAAAACTCAGAAAATAATAATAATAATAAAAAAGAGAACGGGTCATGAGCTGGGAAGGATATTTTTCCAATCCTCAGATACCATCCAGTTCACTGAATGGATGAAACTTAAACATGATTCATTCCAAATAAAGTTCAGGTTAGATGGATAAAATATACAAAGGGTGCAGGGCAGGCTTCGACACTGTAATTATGGGACATGCCACTGTGGGCCGAAACTGGAGCTGAAACCTGCATATGTGTTTCTGAGTCACATAAAGGAGCATGAGTCTGTTTCAGTATTCATTCGTGCACGACCATCTCAAACAAGCCTCTGTCCCTTCCCCAGATCTCATAGGCTCTTCAGCAGAGTCTGTATGAAACATCCTTAGCCTTTGAGGCCAGACACTGGCTGGGTTTCAGGGCTTTTCGCTTAATTGCTTTTATTACAGGTACAATGTTCATCATCCAGCCAGGGAAGGAGGCTGGCTGGGTCATTAGCACAGCAACTCTTCTTGCTGATGAGGTCTTAGCTACCAAAAAGGATGTTCAAGTCATCCCTTCAGGCAGGGAGTGATTAGGTGGGTTTCTGTAGGGTGTGACTCTAATTATTCTAGCCCCTTTTAGTGGGTTGCCTAGACAACTATTGTGATGCTTTTTAAAAGCTGCAGTCTTCTCTCCATTAAGACCACTCACAGCCTTAGGATATACCTGCAATTTTGGACTGGATCTATCAGAAATACAATCATAACTACAAGGAGGTCCTTCCTTGGTCAGATGCACAGGTAGGTCACCACATCTGAGTGCGCAGGAGTCTGAGAGGAAAGCTTTCAACAGAAACCTTAGCAGGAAAGGAAGCAAAGACTCGAGCAATCAATTCCCAAATCTCGGCTATTTTTATCTTGTCTGTGTTCCCCTCCAGCTCTCCAGGGTGACAGCATGCTGATGGTCATCTGAATGTCTGGAAATCGATTCCAAGAAAGGTCTAATAATGATCAACAACCCCCTGCTTTCTTTTTCTTGTTATCAAAAATGCCAAGAGGGTAGGCTTAATGTTGATTAAGCTCCCTAAATGTGTGCATGTGTACATACTTGCATGTGTGCATGCATGTCTGCAAATGCACGTGTGTGCATGTGCTAGCTGGCCAGCAAACCTCAGGGATCTGCTTGTTTCCACCTCCCCATTACAAACATGCACCACCATGCTCGCCTTTATATGAGTCCGGGAATCCAAACTCGGGTCTTTATGCATGCCTGGCAAGCACTTTACAACTGATCTTGATTAAAGAGCATGAAAGAAGAACAGGTGATTCAGAGAGTCCTAGAAAACTAACTTCACAAGTTCGAGGCCAGCCTAAACATAGGAAGTTTGAGGCCATCATCGGCTATATAGTAGGACTAAACCTCAAAATAAATGAAAACAAAATAAACACTGAACCAGGCACAACCTTGCTCACTGAGAAATACAATAAAGAGAGACATTCTGGATTTTACCCATTGGACTAATAAAAATGGTTAAAAGCTAGCAACGTCTCTGTGCACGCTTCCGTCTCTCATCATACCCATGTGTAGAGGGGACAAACACATGACACCTCCTTAGTGGGTAGAGCAACATAAAAGCGCTCAAATGATAATGCACACACCTTTTGGCTTAGCAAGTCTACTCCCTGGGGGATTTATTCTATAGAGTTCATTTGTTCAAGCGAACAAACAGAATGCCTAGCATACAATTATCATCGACGGCTGATGCAGCTTGTATGTCTATCAGTTTTGACTGGTTGCGTAAACATATGTGCTTCTTTATATGTAGGGCTGGCTTGAGATTGACAAGAAATGCAGCTCAGAACTAGAAAGCTGAGGAATAAAAAGAAGTCACTTAGACAGAGGCTTAAAAATGTTCCTTGTGTCTACCTTTGTGCTGTGCATGAATATCACGTGGCAGCCATGTGGAGGTTAGAGGATAGCCTTGGCTATCAGTCTACACCTTCCACCCTAAGATGGGGTCTCCTCAGTTTCTTTGGCATATGAAAGGTAACTTAGCCAGCAAGCTTCTGGGGATTCTCCCATCTCTGCCTGCCACCTTGACATAGGAGTACAGGGATTATATATGTATGCTACTGTATTGGCTTTCCATGGCTCTGGGGATCAAAGCTGAAGTCCTTATAATTACGTGGCAAGCACAAATCCACTGAACCATCACCGTAGTCATTGAGTTTTTAACCAAACATTGTGCACTGATTGTTTGAAAATATAGCACAGTGGTTCCCTTTATTACAAAGTTTGTGTCTATGCATGCACATGTGGGGTGTGTGTGTGTGTGTGTGTGAGAGAGAGAGAGAGAGAGAGCCAGAGGCCAATGTTGGGTGCCTGCCTCAGTTGCTCTCCACCTTATCGAGTCTTTCACTGAGGCTGGAGCTCACTGATAAACCAGGCTGGCTGGACAGTGACTGTTCCAGAATCCCCCTCTTCCCACCCCGAGCACTTGGTTACAGACAGGCCCCACTGAGCTCTGCTATGTACACGGGCACACAGGCTCCTAACACAGCTTGCCAGTCTGCATGACAGGTACTTTACCAACCGAGCCATCTCCTTAGCTCCATTATTGCACCCTGTTCCGTATACTAACAGGGCAAAAACTTTCTCTGTTTTGTCTGAGATAAAACCCCAAACTAGACAGTTTGGGAATTGTAGACACTTTTAAACTCTCCAAACTTTCAAGACCTACTGGAGCAGTGGAATTCGCTCCGAGCCCTCACCTACCTTTCACCCTGTGTCAGCTTTGCCATTTACAACAGCATTGTTGGCAAACACTGCTGGGCAGTTATCCCCAGGACTTGCAGACAGAAATATCATTTCTATTTCTCCTTTTATCCCTCCTCAAAAGATCCCCATGGTATTTCTGCTCTTACCCTGGCTATTTCAAAGAGAGGTGTCTTTCTGCACTGTGAACCGTCTTTCATTTTATCTTTCCTCTAGAACCAGGCATCCCTTTCTGCTGCTAAACTTAGAACACACAGCTACCCCTTTGGCCCAGGAGACACCCCATTTCTTGTGCTAGACACTATCTTTGTTCTTTTTCTGTTCACATGGACTGCCAAGGTGTCACTGTTCAAAACCCACTGAAAATTGCAAGCAGATAGCTTTAGACACTGTGCACAAGACCTCGATGAGATATTATCTGTGTGTGTTGTGTGTATGGGCAACGATATCAGAGGTGTTATAAATGTATGCTTGCAAGTGTGTATTTGAGGCCAGAGGTAAAGGACAGAAGTCATCTATCATCTTTTAACCTTGCTTATGGAGACAGAGTTTCTTACTGAACTTGGGCTTACCAGTTTAACTGGCTGACTGTCCACTGAGCCCCAGAGATCTATCTCTGTCTGCCCTGCCTCCACCCCAGGACTGTTACAGAACTGTACCACATCCAGCTTTCTACATGCAAGGTGTATTATATTGGTACACTGTCCTGTGTCATTTGAGCTCACTAACCAAGCTGGCTCTGGAAATAGAGTTGCCCCCTCCCATCCCAGACCTGAGCATGTTTGTCTTAAAAGCGTCCTCTGAGGCACCTTGCCCAGGAATGGGCTGCACCTCCCTTGACTCTGTAACAGGGAGGAAAGAGAACAGCAAAATGCCCCAAGAGTAAAAACACGGTGTCCTTGAGAAAAGCTAGAAGACAAATTACATCCAAAAGATGTTACTATTCCTGGTCCCATGATATAAAAGATGCCTACAGTGGAAAAAGAGAAGCCAGGAGTTGTGCAGTAGAGAGTTCACCGAGGAAGAGCTCCACCAGTAGCCCAGCTGTCTCAATTTCCCTAAGCATCCATGTGATGCTACCTGGATCTGGAGGTGACACTTGCCAGGGACTGTCTCTCCTGGGACAGCTGGCTGCCTTAGTGGCTTCCCCAATTGGTTTGTATTAGATATTTGTAAGCCCTTGATGTGATGTTATTATTCTTCTGTTTTTTGTTCTTTCCTAGAAGCCTCCCTGGAGCAGACTATAGGATCTCCAGCTGCTCACTTCAATGAGGCTTCCCCAGTCAGTTTCTGCTGGATGATTTTAGCCTCAGAGTTCATATTTTACCCTCTATTTGCTGTTTCTACCTCTCGGTCACTTGTTATTTATTCTTTTACTTTTGAGTGTTATGTGCTCAACGAACTCACTCATTCAAAATACGGCTGTCATAGACCACCCTCCAGGTTATGAATGGGGTGCCAGCAACCCAGACTCAGGCCTTCACGGTCATGCAACAGGCACTTTACTGACTGAGCCATCTCCGCAGACCTGATTTGAGTCCCTTAACAAGACATTGTTAAATTTTTTTTTGTTATGAGAATGAGACAAATTGGAAAAATTGACCAAGGTCACACGGCTGGCGGCAAAGCTGAGGTTCAAAGCCTGTGACTCCAAAGTTCTCACATTTTACCTCACCAGAGACCTGTGTAAGCCTTTTTCTAGGACAACCAGAATGTCAACACTGTGGGTTTCGAGTCTTTCATCTGGCTTGAAATGTCCTGTCATCAAGTTTCTATAATTTTGCACCTGTTTCCAAGAATGGGCTTTCATTCTAAGACAGGTCCTTAGATGGGTGTGGTCACTGTTGTCTTGTGATTGGACATTACCAGTCTCTGTCTCTGGTGGAGGGCAGGACAGTGACCAGGAAATGGTCTGACAGACTAAGAGGCGGTGGTGATGGTAAAACTCAAGCTATACAAGGAACCACTGGTATCCAAATTCTTCTGCCCCCCTATTTAGGAACTGGCAATGCACATTAACTAGGCAGATTTAGCTACTTTCTGCAGTGCTAAGGATTCAACCCTAGAGCCTTGGCTATACTAGACAAGTGTTCTATTACATCCCAGGGATCCATTCACTTACTCTTTAGTATTACGTCTGCTTAAATTTTATATATATATATTTCCCCCTTGCTACCAACGTAAGTTAAAACTGAACTGTCAAACCAAGAAATGGCTAACTAATTAACTAAGAGAAGCTTCCAGCCCTATTCACCCCACTCCTTGTGGTGATGGTTAAAATTTAAGTCCTAAGCCTGGTATAGTGGTTCATGCTTTTAATCCCAGCACTCGGGAGGCAGAAGCAGGTGCATCTTTATGAGTTTGAGGCCAGCCTGGTCTACAAAGAGTTCCAGGACAGACGGTCTATGTAGAGAAATTCTATCTTTAAATAAATAAAGTAAAATAGTAAGTCTTACCAGCAATTATTTAAATAAAGCCCAGCATTTTAAAAGAAGTTTGTTTTTGTAAGCATCTTTTAACGGCACGTGCATGGCAGTGCCCACGGAGACCAGGACAGTGCACTGGAGGCTTTGGAGCTGGTGTTAGAGGCGGTTGTTGGTTGCACAAGTTGAGTGCTGGGAACCAAATCTGGGTCCTCTGAAAAAGCACCAAGAATCCTTACCCACTAAGCCATCTCTCCAGGACCCAAACTCAACATTTCTGAATAAAATGTCTGAGCTATCATTTGGTTCCTAAACTGAAGAGAAGCAGGCCTATTTGCAGAATTATTGATTTCTTCTTGCTTAGGCTCAGCTGAGCGCCAATTTCGGGTTTGTTTGCCTTTTAGACACCCCAGGGACTCCTTAAAATGTGCCAGTTTTCCTTAACAACAGCTGGCTTTTCTCTGTCTGACCCTCACCCCAGACCCCCTGGCCTGTGTTTGTTCACTGTCTCCTGGTGGGAGATGTAGAATCCAGTCATTCTGGGCTAATTTGTGGTATTTCCCTGACGGAGCACCTGGGAAACTTGTCCAGTCAGGGAATTGACTTAGAGCTTGGTTTGAGAACTATTGATCAAAAAAGATCAATATGGCTGCCCAGAGAGTTCTTTGATGAACTCAGATTTTAAAGAACTAGGTAAAAGCTGCGAAATCAAGGGCACCAAACAGGCTGGCCCTGTTATTTGTCGTGCCCAAAGCTAGACCCAGGAGGCTGGAGCCACTGACCTGGAAGGACAGTGGATAGTTTTAACAGGTAAAGGAATCAGAAGGGACCCCACCCCCCACCCCCATCCTCACTCTACCTTTGCTGCTAAAGAGAAGCATCTTCTGTGGGAACACTTGAGCAATGAAGCACACAAAACAGTTCTGAATGCAGGATGGAACCCACCGGCAGATGTTCAAGACTGCTGTAACAACCAGGAGCTACATCAGCTCACCGTTAGATGTTCTGAGGGTCCACAGAGCCATGAAGACTAGTTAATAAGCTTGTGAATTTCAAAACCAGAATAAGTTCACTAGTTGTGGGAAATCGAGTTTGATGTTGCTTGCAGCTGATGGTTAAAAAAACAAACAAACAAAAAAAAGTATGAATTGCCGGGAAGATGTGGGACATTGCCCACAAGGATGCTCCACTATGAATACTGCATCTCTGCTCCTTTGAAAATGGAGAATGAGTTGAAGTAGTTGTAGATAGGCTACTGGACCAGAGTGAGATGAGGCGTGGAAAGGGTCAATAGACAACTAGGTGGAGATTATAGTGGTTCTCATAAAAACAGAGGTCATGATGGTTATAGTGGTTCTGGTTATAGATGGAGTCCCTAGCCCCAGGTCGGTGTAGGCAGTTACTAGCCCAAGGATGACAGGGAAGATAGTGGAGATGGACGGAGTTACCGCAGACAATAAGGATGACTGTGGAGTGCCACTAGGCTGTTGGCTAGAAAGGCAGTTCTCTAGTCAGCTGCTAGACCTCAATGGAGTGAACTGCACTAGAGTCTAATAGTCTCGCTGAGATGTGGATCAACATGGTGAGGACAGCCATGAGACACAAGAACGCAGAGGCTGGCACTTACCTGTTGTATGACCCGTAGGTACTACTTGCCTGAACCCCATCAGTAACAGCACGCTATTACCCACCTTTCAGAGCATCCAGGAAGATAACGTGACACACTCGGAACGTGAAACTATCCATTAACCCCTCTGTATGATCACTATCCATCTAATGGAGTTTCAGATGTCAGATGGTTGGGCCACTGCCCTGCTCACCAAGCTTCAAATGAGGCACTCTGGAAAGTGTGCGCACACAGGATGAAGCTGGAGCTGTGAATGACACGGTGGCCCATGTCCTACTCAAAATGTGACGCTCTGGATTGGATGTGGTACATGCATCAGAACCCTCAAGACCAGACTGGAGATGACCTATCATTGCCTGTCACCTGGTTACAAATTCCCTTCCAAATGAATCCATTTTCTAAGCAGACATCCATTGAGCACCTGCTATCTGTCAGGCACCGGGAACAAAGGATTGTATTAAGGAGTCTAAGGCTCCAAGACGAGCTGAACAAAAGAGGCTGTTTCAACACAAAGTTGTGAGTACAATGTTCCCATGTCTGGGGGTGGAAGGGGAGGCAGTCGTAGAACACAGAACACAGAAATTAACCCAATTTGCAGAGGTGAGGGCTGTCAAGAGAGTCCCCGGAGAGGATGACGTCTGAGCGGAGGCTTAGAGGCTAAGCAGGAGCGGGGAGTGGCAGGATTCTAGGTGGAAGGAACAGCTTTGCAGGGTACACTCGGGAGGTGTGACGCGAACAGTTTGCTACGACTGTTCCAACAGACGGGTGAGGAGTCAGGATGGATTAGAGCAAAGAGACAGAGGTGCAGTGTCCAGCCTGGAATGACACTTCAATATGGCTGCAGAGAGACAAGAGCAAGCTTGGCAAGCACTGTGGAGATCAGAGAGCAAGAGAAGACATTCCTGCAAGACGGTGTTGGGAGGAATCATGAAGGAAGCCAAGGTAAGCAGAACTATGGACTGCCTGGATATGGGTGGCAAGGCTGAGGAAGAGTTGGGGCTGATATTCACATACATTCTCGCCCTTAGCAAAAGGGAACTTGAGAGGGAAGGAAAGCTGTGCTTTCCAGGAGTGGTGACCAAAGATAAACTTGGCTTTTTGTCACGTGGACTTTGAACTGAGCTCGGAACATCCACAATGAAGTGTCAGGGCAGACGCTCGTACCAATAGTCTGAGCTGTTTTCAGAGTCAGCAGCATTGTAAGATTTGACAGAAGGAGGCGATTCTAGGAGACTTGTTAGTGAGAATAGTAGGGAGCAGAGAAGAGACCCCTGAGCAACACCAATCCCCAACAGAACAGAAAAACAAGGGCGCAAGAACAGCCACCGTGCAATAGATAAAGGTCACCGAGAGGAAGAATGGAAAGCGTCCGAGTCACAGCCAGAATGTCCCATGTCAGCAGCTAACTAAATCCACTCATCAGCAGTTTAAGCAGAAGGCTTCGGTTGAGGGCACTGGATCATCTTTAAGAAGCCACAAACACAGCCAAGAAGAGTTAAGCAACCACAAGAACATGTACGCGTCGCCATAGGCCTGTTATCAGGGAGCACCCAGATATCTCTCTGCTCTGCTTACCTGGAGACAGGTATTGCAGTATCTTCCTGGAGCGCACCAGGGCAACCACCCCAGCCACTGTACCTATAGGAGCCTCAGTGAAGGATGGTTTTGTCCCAACCACATAACTGAAGGTTCACCTTCGGACACCCCGAGTCAACTATACCATGAGTGAGATCCAAGGGAGGCTTCTGTGCAGAAGAATCAATGAAATGAAGATGGAGTCCAAAAAAAAAACCAAAACACACAAACAACCTCCCAAAAAACACAAAGGTAGGGATAATTTTTATTACTTGGAGACACATTGTAAAAAATGTTAGCAGTAAGATGAAGAGACCCAGAGCACGTTTATTCAGATGTAAGACATACACTGGGGATCAGAACACCTGCTGAAATGGAACACACCCGTAAACATGCATCTCGTGGGGAGTTTATAAGTAGGTGGTCTACTCCCCTGTTCAAGTGAGCAGAGGATTGATTCCCTCCTCCTCAAGAGACTTTCATAGAACCAAAAAGGTCAGATTTTAGCAAGAGAAGATGTTATTAACACATGCCCAAGGGCTTAAAAGGAACCAAATTATAATCACATATATCAAAGTGACACAGAATTAACTGATTGCACAGAAACACAAATGGAAGAGCATCCTGGGACTGCCTATGAAGACACAACAGGGTTAGAGGTGCTACTTGAATTAGGGTAAATAAATACTTTGGTACAAGTTTCACCCTAAAAGACAACATGTTGCTTTGGGGTCCTACAGAAGGAGGGGGGACCATATGCATCCCTCTGTGCAACACAATGCTTTGGCACGACCTGCAGAAACCTGGCAGGCTCTCCTGTGCGCCCCCACTTCATCTCGACTGCATGCTGCTCTTCAAAGGGGTTCAGTCTAGAATGGAATCCAGACTCTACTCTGACAGCAGTCACAATGGTGTCTTCTGAAATCACACAGGTCAGCAGCACCAATCACTGAGGCATTACAAATCATCCTTACGTTTGAGAAGTAAATTCTAGTGAAACAGGCTATGCAAGTGGTGATCAGCATCAAGGCTCAATTCCACACGGGCTAAACCACTTAAAGATGGAAACCTCCAAGCCTCCCTGCATAGATGGAATATCTTTTATCTTTACTGAACTTCTGTTACAGAAGGGGTATTACAGTTGCCCTTACAGGGAGTTAGTTTGGATGTATGCTCTCACCCCAAATGAGAAGTGAAGTCGTAATTGATCACAGAACAGAAAGGACCTTGGAGATCACTTAGCCCAGCCCATTCTTTACATGGAGGAAATGAAACCAAAGTCAGGGGAATGATCTAGCTAAGGTCACACAGCAAGAGAGGCTGGCCCCTGCCAATTTCCCTTCCTACAACAGTCCTATGTGCTAAACTATTTCCCCAAGCTTTTGGTTTTGTTGGTTTGCTTTATGTGGCCCCACTGGTTAAATGACAAAACTATCAGGTACATCAGCATGATGGTAGAGACTTTGACTTCAGTTTTAAAATCAGCATATCAAAATGATTCCTGAGCCTTTAGCTACCTTCATTATTGAGAATGCAGTCCACAGTAAATCATGGCAATCTACAGTCGGTATCTTCAAATGTTTATACGGACACTAAAACCACTAATGACACTTGTACAAAGACATCCATGTGATGCCAGGATGCTTCTCACGGAATGCAATGGCACCATGGTGGTGACCGGAAGACGCTTCAGTCTCTCAAAGTGCGGTCATGAGTTTGTCTCGGTACGTGACACTGTATGCCCCTCCTAAGTTCCTCTGGTTCTGGTCGTAGACATAGTCAAAGTGGCCGTCATCTCCACTGGCTGAGGCTTTCCAGTGTGGCCTGTCATCCTGAAAAGATGGCTTGTTTTGTTTGCAGATGGAATGGTTACTGGGAGGATGGAAGACAATTCAGAAATGAGCAAGGTCAAGCATGCATACACAAAGGAAACTGGGGGGGGGGGGTGAGTGGGGGGTGCCTGACACAGAAGTAGCCTGGTGACTTCAGAAGGTTAAAACCCCCTGCTGTGATCGTCTACCAACTTTGAAGCTGATAAAAGCTGTTTCTGGCAAAGTCATGCTTTTACAAGGGGTGTCTGGAGGTCAGGTCAGTCTAGGGAAAGCTAGATGAGGGGAAGCCCCTTTAAATCTGATGTGCATGGTTATGGTTTTGGATAGCATCTGCCACCAGTGTGGACCAATCAACTCTCAAGATGCATCTCCAGAGAGCTCTATGATACAGTGCCAGGTGCCACCTGGGTTCCACTATAGAAGGTCTAGCATGGGACTGAGTGGTGGTTCTCAGGGGATGCTCAATCCTGGCATCAACAAGGCCATCAGGGAACCCGCTGCCTCCAGGTAAAGAATCGGTGAGGGATTGCCACAGAGGGAAAATACTCAACAGAACAGGTAACACCGGGGATGAAATCTAGTTAAACCAATGGTAACAAGATGACATCTCCTCTAAGCCTCATAAGTACCTGCCATGTCTGAAAAACTACCTTCGTCTGAGCCACACTAAGGTTTAGAATCATCGCCCCACTAACCTGATCTGCTCTAAAATGCTACATGAATACCAAAGTGTTGGTACTGGGACGCTGCCCCGCTGTGTCACGTGATCCCCGACAAGCTTTTGCCTAACTTGCTCAAGCCACATTTGATTCTCTTCCTCCTCCTCCTCCTCCTCCTCCATGCTCCCTCAGAAGCAAAGGCTCACAGCTCCTGCTCAGTGCAGCCTGAAGTCACCAACCATGCTTCTGACATAGCTGGATGCAAAAATGCCAATCAAGACTCATAAAAAAATGCAATCTTAAGGACATGTCTGCTCCCCAGGGGTGACCCTGACTCCAAATAGCATGACAGGTGCCAGGTCACTCCTAGGGCAGCAGCAGGGGACAATGACATCCCTCTAGCCAAATCCCACTTGTTGTAAACTGAGTTTCACTGGAATATAGTCATGTGTTCTCACGCAAATCCGCATTGCTTGTTGTTTCCTTCAGACAATAACCCTGGAGCTGAAAATACAGACTCTCCTTTGCTGAACACTGCCACACTGCCCTCATTCCTAAGGGGTAAAAATCCTTTTTTTTTTTAAAGGAAACCATAATCATCACAACTTTAATCACATTCCGAGAACATAAATTCTCAGAATGAGAAAATGTTACTTGGAAATCTTAAGCAACATCTCTGATATAAAACCAAACCAAAATATTTGTGGTTAGAATTAAAAGAAAAAATCTATTATTTCAGATTTATTGGTCCCTTGCTTCTTTTGCTGTGAAAACATCTGTTTTTGCCCTGGTCATGTCACCCTGAGGAGTTGTTCCTTTGGAGTGGGATCTTGCAGGGGACAGGAAAACTTCCCAAAGCAGGTCTCTGTAAGCACGCAAACTCACCTGACATTTGGAGAGTGAGGACGCCACCGAGGCTGGCTGGGGTGGACGTCAGGATGGTACTGAGGCTGGAAAGGAAACACCAAACCTGATTACTCAGTGACCTTTGGATTTCAATGGCCGGCAGGCATGCTGTTTGCTTTCTCCTGTAATGGCACCCACCTCAGAAGCCCAGGGGGCTGTGAATGGGAAGCTGTAACCAAGCCCTGGGGGAGGGGCAGCTAGATCTTTCCCAGGATAATCTCCTTTCTTCACTAACAAAGGCTGGGGCTTGGGGGCTGGAACCTAGGGTTTGGCTCACCAAATATCATCCCTAGAGAAGGGGCTGGGACACAAGGTGCCACATCTGACTCAAAGGAGTCTACTCAGCATGCCCTGGCCAGACAGCACTCCTCTCACAAGGAAGATGGGGTGAGTGGCTTCTCTCTTCAGAAGCCACTTTTGTTTTCAAGATGACGACAGCCTAGCTACATTGGCACACACGCACAGGGCTGGAAGGACCGAGTAATGAAAGCAACAGTGTCGTGGGTGCATAAGCAGCAACATCATCAGAAGGTCCTATTATTTTCATGAGACTGGAGAGACTTGTGGACTGAAGGAATATGGGTGGGAAAGCTGTTCCCTAGAAGATTAGGAAGCCAGTGTGACGCCCGGATGGGCCTAGCAGGGTAGCTGGCTGTCATTCCACTTATCACCTGCAGAGGGCAGCAGCCCTGGACATTGTCAGAAGCCATGGGGTATCTCAAGGCTAAACTCGCTAAAGAGTAAAATTTGCTCCCCCCATCACCTGAAAGTCACTTCAGTTGTGCCACCATTAATCTTTTAATTATTTCTTTCCTTCCTCCTCCTTGCCCCTGCTGCTGTGGTTAATAAGCAGTGGCCTGCTCTCTGTTAGGGAAATTCTCGGCAATTCTGTTCAATCCAGTCTTCAGGGCCCTCATGCCGCCTGCCTATTCTGTATCCCAGCAGCCCTTCTTTCCTCCTTCAAAGTGCCTGTTAGCAAGCTGAGGCTGCACCCCCAGGGGACATGGGGCACAGAGTGGGATCTGTAGGGGTATGTCTGCAGGAGGACCTCAGTCCTGACCTGGTGCAACCTCCTCCTCTTTCTCTCTTTTGGGGATACCAAAACCCATCTGCAATCTGGGTGGTTAGTTCAAAGCCAGCCGGTCACCCCAGGCTCCACACACTGAGGCTCCAACAAGAGAGAATGACTAACCTACAACTGGGCCCTCTACTTTTAAACACACCCGGATTCACCAGAGAGAGGGGTAGAAACTTCATCCACAGACTTGGAAAAAAAAAGGAGACTCCAGAACCTTCCTCGGTGTTTCTCCTACTTTACTGCTAACTCAGGTACTCGGCCCACAATGAGGAATGCATGTGTGTTCTCTTTGCTTGTCACAATAACAGAAAAGAGGAGCCAAGTTTACTGGAATTTCGGGGACAATCAAGAACTGTCCCACCTTAAATAACAAGTGTCCTCATTGAGAACATGGCTGCCCTCTGCAGCTGGCTGGCTCTGTGGCTCTAAGAATGAACAATCCTGCCGGGTCATCCCCTTCCCAACCCTTCACAGCATCACGATGTGTCCAGTCCACTATATCCAAACTGATGGAACAACGCAGGGACGCTAAGATGGCCGAGTACAGGGGGCTCCTGGCAACAGTGAGGAGAACTCCATGTCCAGAGATCCGGCAGACCCGCCATGAACAAGCACAGCCCCGGATGCTCACTGGGAGCAGAACGCATGGGGAGGCAGAAGAGGGCGGGGTCATGGCAGGTGGGGCTGCTTTACTTCCTTAACGCTGAAATCATTTAGGGGACAGCATTGTGATTTGTGACATTCACGGACAGACACAAGGGGAGCTTGCTTCAGATGCCTGTCCAGGACAAGGTTTCGCACATTTGAGATTGGTCAACAATGCAGTGCTGTGTGGGGTGACTGGGTCTCTGGGGCTCTTCAGAGGGACCCTGGTCAGTTCTCCTGGACCCGTGTACTGCCCCCCAGCACACCATCTCCCTCCACATACACTTTTGCTCTTATGCCACAAATCCCTTACCAGAGCTGAGTGGTGGCCTGTACTACTTTTGAACCTCCAGAGCTATGAATTAAATGAACTTATTTTACTGGGTATTTTGTCACAGCAACAGGGTTGGGGGTGGGGGGGAGAGAGACTAATATAGGACTCCAAATTAGGAGTGACCTTTAAGCAGAGACAAATGACCATCTGGGAAGCAAGGCACACACTTGTCCATCCAGAGTCACCTTAGGATCTCTGAAGTCTACGGATACCAAATTCCTACTCAAATGTGTTAGGATAAGGTGGTTATTCTATTAATGCTGGTCACATGGTTTTAACACGAAGAGCTGAATCCCACTGGAGTTGGGAGCTTCCATCTTAAAAGGAGGAGGGGCCCCCAATGTGGAAGGTACTGTAGCAAGCAGGTAAGAGGCAAAGCACTCCAGGAGGAGGAGTGTGGGCAAGCAGCACTAACAGGAACCCGGGGGCCACTACTCTACAGCTGTGGAAGCAGAACATGGGGCTCCTGACAGGAGGTGTAAGGAGTCAGGGCCGGCTGTGGAAGGCCAGACAGGGCTACCGCAGCAGCTGCGGAGGGGCTGGCTTGCTACAGGGTGGGCTATGGAGGGATTCAGCAGCGGTGGGTGGGGAGGTAGAGGGGCATAGGCCCTGGCTGGTACTGCTTTGAAGGAACACAACGCTGGGTATGGAAACTGAACGCCATGGGACTGAAGTTTGACAAAATGGATTCTAGAGATAAACGATGTTTCCACTGGTGTGAGTGGGTTTGCCATGAAAAGGGGCAGATGGAAAGACCAAGAAAAACAAAGCAAAACAACAAAACTACCTCTGGGTACGGTGGCCTGAGCCTTTAATCCCAGTACCTAAGAGGCAGAGGCAGAGGCAGATGGATCTCTGTGAGTTAAAAACTTACTAGTCTTCACAGTGACTTCCACAACATCTAGAGCCAGACCCCGCCTCAAACAAACACGCCATCCTTCCTGGCGGTTTTCTCATTACTTTTGCACCCCACCAGGCCCAGTCATGCCCAAGAAGGCAAATGAAGGAAGAAGTGGAGTCTCCCAAATACTTGACCAAAATCTCCCCTGCAGATGCTTGTCTCGAGAGCTTGTGCTCCCCAAGTCCACAGCACCCTTTCATAAAGGCATGCACTTGAACGTTGCTAAGAGGTTGTGCCTGACCAGCCAGAAACATAACTACATGTCCCTGGCACTCGCAGGTTAACAAGATTAAAAACAGGCACTTCAGATGCCTGGGAGGGAGCAGCGGTCAGGACTGAAGGATTTGTCTTTTAGAGTTTTCTGGAAAACAGCAGGAAGAACGAACTAAACCCTAACAAGCATATTGTTCGTCACGCAAAATTCAGAAACTTTACAAAACATCTGAAACATCTCACCTGATAATTATGGACTTCAGGATTTGTTTTAGAGCTAAAAAGGAAAAGAAAAAAAAACACATCATTTTTAAAGTTGTAAGGAGGTACCGATTTTTTTTTGACAGCTATTACAAATTCTAAAGGCTCCCTACTGTATCAGGAATGTCCACACGCCATTTCTGTTTTGGGTACCATAGCTTACCTGAACATATATAAGTGTATAATCGAGGAAACCACAAACACTAACGTTCACTCCCCACCTTAAGGCTCACCAGCATAAACACCCCAGTAATAGGCCAAAGCGCAGCTGTGACATATGTGAGTTTCCATGCAGAGTGCAAACCAAGGAGCTTCAGCTCCCATTGCAGGCCCTCCCTGGCACTGCCCTGGAGGCTACAGCTCTAGTGATATAGCACAGAGTTTCTTGCCGTTGGAGGAAGAGGTGCCAGCCTCTTCAAGACACCTACCACAGACACTGTGGTAGGAATCACACATGGGTCCCTCGCGCGCAAGGACGCTGCTGCCGCTCTAGGCTCTGTTGCTGAATGTTTGTTCATCCAAGCCAAGCCTCCATCCTGTTATTAGTTAATCTCCATAACAGAGTAATGACACCCATGACGTTTCCGACCACCTCAACTCACAGACAAAGGAAGAGCTGCCGAAGAGAGACTGAGGAAACTTACTAACAATCACTGGCCAGTCAGTGGTTGAGCCAGGGTTGACTGAAGGCTCAGATCCAAAGCCTATTTTCTTCCCACCAAATTCATAAGCAAGAAATACTGTAGCTCACAACCCCCTGAGAATTAAAAGAAATCCGAGGGTCCATGGAAACGTTCAGAGCTCAAGTGTGATCTAATTTGACTAGAATCTTAATGAGAACTAGCTTGACAAATATATAAACATATACACACATAAGTATATGTGTGTGGAATATATGTATGTATGTATATACACAGAGAGGCACACAGAGAGAAACAGAGAAATTCGTTGCATAAGACGCAAACTCAGCACCTATCGGAAACCTCACAAGCGCAGAGCAATTACTGAACAGTCACCGTTGCTAGGGTAGCTGCTAGGGTGGCGTGCCTGGAATCAAGGTTTACTGCCTAACAATGAGAGGGAGGCACATTTGTTCAGAGTCTCACACCCGGTCTACATTTAGTTTTCAGAGAGGACCGGTAGTAAAGCCAGGCTCTGGTACAGACCTCCTAGGCTGGACCTCAGCAGGAGGGTAAATTGTTCTACAAGGTGCTGTTTTACCAACAGTATGTCTGCCGTTCCCAGCACAACTTTATCAGTGGTCCCCACAGCAATTCCACTCACCAGGATCCCACAGGCTGGAAAGAGCCATTTGAACAGCTGCAAATGGCGGTTATTAGCTCATTTGTGCCTGAAGGGTATATTTACTGACAACTTGTGTGTGTGTGTGTGTGTGTGTGTGTGTGTGTGTCGATTTATTTTTTATGTTTGTTTTCATTCCCAATATATAATCTCCCCAAGATTCTAAGAGGGAAATGTCACCTTATCAGAGAAATACAAACAAAATAATCATCTCCTAAGAAAGCAAGAAATGCTGTAGCTTACAATCCCAAGAATTAAAAGCAAGACCTGACTCAAAAAATGTCACTGGGCTGGAGAGATGGCTCAGCAGTTAAGAGCACTGACTGCTCTTCCAGAAGTCCTGAGTTCAATTCCTAGCAGCCATGACCATCTGTAATGGGATCTGATGCCCTCTTCTGTTGTGTCTGAAGATAGTGACAGTGTACTCATATAAATAAAACAAATTATTTTTAAAAAATGTCAGTAGTTTTCAGCACACTATCTGCAGAGACCCTAGCTGCTAGAGACCCCCCGAGACATAGGGCACATACGTGTGTATATGTTTTCATATGGTCCAGGGTTTTCTTGCCCAATGGGAACATTCCAGACACAGGCGGGGTCAGAAACACCTGTGCTAGGGAAGAAGCAGCTAATTCTATCCATGGGGCAACTATGGCGAACTGGTACTTATGAATAAAGTTTTATTAACAGCCATACTCACTTGTTAACATATTGTCTACAGCTGCTTCACTGTTGCTACAGTAGTACTGAATATTTCTGAAAGAGATGTCATGGCCTAGAATTCAAAATATTTCCTACCTGTCCCCTGATGAGAAGCCTGCAAAGTCCCACACTGGAGATTTTCAGTCTTGTGACATATTATTTTCCTGCAGAAACTGTGTACATGGTTTATTTATTGCTTACTATTATATTGCTCTTCTATGTGCATGACGTGTAGATATGCCATGGTGGACGTGTGGAGGTCAGTTCTCTCTTTCTACCTTTATATGGGTTTCAGGATTAATGTGAGTCCCAAGGCTTGCATAGCAAGCGCCTTTACCCGCTCAGCCATCTCGCCAGCCCTCTGGTGGTGGTCAGTGTCTCCTAACACCTGCTTGTCACTGGACAAGGCAGCGCCTGTTACCATGGAGCCTTTGCTCAGGATCGTGGTCTTCAGTTCTCACCTTTGCCTGCCACACCATTACTGCACATGCTGCATGCGCGACTGCCACCTTACCACTCAGACAACAAACAGAGCTCTATGCTACTCCAACAAAGCAGCTGTTTTGCAACAAGAAAGCCTTGGAACATTCTGTTGTGTGCTTATTGACAGCTGGGAGGATGGTGTAGCCAAGCAGCAGAAAAGGGAGAAAAGAGTTATCAGGTGAGTCACCTGGGTTTAATTGTATTAAGGAAAAAGTCAGCATTACAAACAAACATGGTAATTAGAGGGGGGAGCTGTGCTGGGCGTCTGGGGTACTTACCAGAGCTGAGCTGCAATCACTGGGTTGCTTGCTGTAAAGGGAGGATAGAAAGTTATACAGAACTTTAAAACATTCATCAGGGACCAACACACAGAGATACTGAACAGGGACATCTCTCTCGGAGTACACTCTTCATCTCAAGCCAGGCGGCCCTGAACTCCAGTTACTTCTTCCCTGGGGACTTGATCAGCCCTCTCTCTAACTCAGGCTGCTTAGTCTAGGTCTCTAGGCAACTCTCAGAGCAGGCTCCCAGGGCTGGGTGCGCTGGTATGCAGGCACACAGGAGACAACCACGGGTGAGTCCTTGCTCCTGAGGAGAAATCAGTCTTGCAGAAACGCAGTGTAACAGGATGAAGGATGAAACATCAGCAGGCATTTATGGGAGGACTTAGAGCAGGCATTTTTAATGAGGCAGAGGCAGATCCTGCATGAAAGGGGCAAATATTTATTCAACTATACTTCAATTTACATTTCTTCTTTTTGTGAGATGCCGGGAGTTAAACCCACAGTCTTGCTACCACTGAGCTGTATCCCCAACTTCCCCCCACCCCCTCCACACACACTTTTCTTTTGATAGGGACAGAGTTTTACGTTGCTCAGGCTGGCCTCAAATACTAATGAAGCTGAGGATGACCTTGAACTTCTGACCCACCTGCCTCAACCTCCCAAGTCTTGAGATTATAGGTTTATACAAAACTAGGGGATAGAATCCAGGGTTTCATCTGTGCTAGGCAAGCCCTCTACCATCCAAGCTACACTCCAGCTCTCCTTACTTCCTTCCCAGAAGGGCATGACAGGGGAAATCACTCAAAGCTTCACAAAGAAGATAGCAGGCCTCTAGCTAGAAAAACTGTCAATAAAATAAATGAAGAAAAAGGATCTAGAGGCCAGAAAGGGGTGAGAGGGGATCTCGGAGCCAGAGTCTAGAACAGCCCCAAGCTACCCAATGGGGTCCTATCATATGCTCCACTTCTAGGTCAGCTACACTGGACTCCCCTTGTGCGAGCACACACTCATGGGGACTGGGTGCTTACAACTATATCCAAAAAGTGGATTTTTTTTTTTAGAAAGTTGTTCCCAGGACTGGTCTGTTTCTAGGCACCTGTAACTCAATAGGCAACCTCCCCCAGCCCCCCCCGCCCCCCAAGCGTAGTTCTGCTAATGGAGGCAAAGTCTCTGCAGTTCTCAGCCCTTGCTGTTCCCTTAGACGCCATGCTCTGCCTGCAGTCACCTTTATCACCCTCCCTTTGAACGTGTTCCCATTCCCTGATCTTTCCTAGAGTTAAGGCCACATTTTCTGTACTCTGGGCTTTCCTTCTCCACTAAAGCAGCCAAGGATGACTTAAGACCAGTTGACTGTCATGCTACTGAGCTACTGGCTCCTAAGAGAAGGGAACAGGGTGGAGGGAGACAAAGGCACAGGGATATAAGCAACGCTCCACAGAGGCCCGTTACATCCCAAGCTATGCAAGGAAAGCTGTCCAGAATAGTCCTAACACATATAGGAGGGTAGCAGAGGCCATATGTAATGGCCTTGTTGTTAAAAAAAAAAAAAAAGAATGAACAATTCAGAGCTAACTGGAGTGCACGGGATGGAGGAGCAATCCGTGTAGAGAAATGAGCTACACGGAGCTCCAAGCTAAGATTATGAAATCTGGTTTAAATAGAATTGAGTCAGGAGTGCTCATGTACTGTCTGATGCATCCTGGTTTCAGGCCCCACACAGGTGTGAGCCACCTAAGTAAGGGACATTAGGTTCAGAGAATTCTGAACAGGAAGAGTGGAGCAGCCCAGGTACAGCTATATTCAGGGATGAGTATGTCCAGACCAACTACGGAGGACCTGAACTGTGTCCCTGCAGGTTGGGCATCCATTCTTCTGTGGTCACAGTTCTGTTAGCATGCACCCATGTCCCCACCAGGAATGTCGAGGCAGTGGAGACACTGAATGCAGTACCTTCTATGGGCAAAGGTCCAAGCATAAAATAAGTAGAGAGGCACATTCGCAGAAAGACAGACAGGAGACAAAAGAACACATTGAGCAGGAGAAAGATTAAAGACTAGAGGGCACCAAGACTCATTCTTTTTCTACAGCTTTTGAACACCAGAGGGTAATAGATTCTTTCCCTAGCTAGTGGACCCACAGACCCTGCTGCAAAATGCCAGCAAGGAAAGAACATTGTACAACCTTTGAATGTGGAATGTCGCCGGGATGGGTAACGTTTGCTAGGCTTCCTCTCAAAGGTGCTGGTTCTTCGCAATCTGGAGCCGTGTGTAGCTTGATATTCCGTCCGTCCACTGGGAAAGGAATTTTGGTTGCACATAAACACCAACAGCAGTTCTCCATAGCTATTGCAAATGACTTTTATTATTATTCAAGAGCTCCAGTGTGTATTTTATCCAGACACACCAGAAAAGGGCATCAGATCCCATTATAGATGGTTGTGAGCCATTATGTGGTTGCTGGGAATTGAACTCAGGACCTTTGGAAGAGCAGTCAGTGCCCTTAACCACTGAGCCATCTCTCCAGTTCCCAGAAATGCTAAGTTAAAAGCTTTCATTTGGAAATAGAGTCTCCTTTGCCAAGTCAGGGACGGGGCAAGAATCTCTTTCTACCAAAGGAAAAAAACCTGCAACATAATTACCAGCCACTTGGTAAAGTAAAGTAGGTCTAAGTCCTGGGACCATTTGATGAAGAAAACATTGACTAGACACAGAATAACCTTTCAAGGAACACCATAGAGACATTTAGCATGTAACCCCTTCTCCCAGGCTGTTGTAGCAGAGCCCCTAACCTAAACCTCTGCTTCCCTTGCTATGCGTCAAAGGAAATGTTCCTGACTTCACAAATGCTTTCCAGATCCGACCACTGTGAAGGCAGCTGCAGCTTCCAGGAGGCGAGCTGTGCTTTGCTGAGCCACCCCTCGTGGCTCCAAATCCAGTTGCTCTTGGCTGATGGTTCTCAGACAGAAGGAGCCAAACACTACCTGCTCCAGATGCCGCCAAGGGGCAACCTCACCGCCAAGCTTCCCTTCCTCTTTCACATCTCCTTGAGGAACAAAGCTCGCTAGGTCTGAGCCAATCGGAACATTTCTCCCCAGTAGGGGAAGCCTGCTTAGTTTGGCAATCTCCTGGGCTGCCCTCCCAACTCAGTTCCAAATCTACACAGATATGGGCAGACTGCAGAGGCTCTGCGAACCTCTGCATGCTGACATTTCCATCCTCCTGGGGCCTTGATGTGCGAATTCTTTTCCTCAAGGACCTGGTCTTCTTCTCCCCTTCCTTGGAGCATTTAAAAAATATATTCAAACAAAGACTGTTCTTTAAGCAGAAGCACAAAGCCGTCTCCTTGCACAGTGGTAAATCTGAAGCAAGCAGCACGCCTGGCATTTTAAACAGAGTTCAGGGACATGTCATGTGTGGGCAGAGGTTACAAAACCAAGCGTAGTTCTCTAGCATGTAACTCAGATCTCAGACTCGGAGGTATATTCAAAATGTACATTCTAGGCTGGAGAGATGGCTGAGCAGGTGAGGACACTGGCTGCTCTTCCAGAGGGCCCGGGCTTGACTCCCAGCATCCACATAGCAGCACTCTAGTTTTAGGACATCTGACACGTTCTCTGGCCTCTTCAGACACCAGGCACACACATGGTGCACAAACACTCATGCAGACAAAACACCCATACGCATAAATAAATGAAATTAAAAAAAATCAAAACACGCACATTCCAAAGGCTGACACACACATGTACAGTCACAGACTCTGGCCACAGAGGCTGCATGTTTTCGTTTTTCACAGATGCCCCAGAAGTTTTCATACACACTCATCTTATACTCAAAAGCAAAACTATGTGAGAATAAGTTATTTCTGAAGGCTCTTTTCAGATCCAACACACACACACACACACACACGCACGCACAGATGTACACAAAGAAACAGAAGGACCAAGGCCAGGTATGTGGGGCACACTTATAATCCATTTGAGAGGCAGAGACAGGAGGTTACAAGTTCTAGATGAGCCTAGGAGAAGACATGAAGAAGAAAGGGGAGATGGACAAATCACAAAAGAAAAGCCAGCCTGGCTGGCGCTACTCTCTACTCTACTGCTCACTGGCTGTTTGAGAGTCTGAGCCTAGTGTAGCTTGTACACGCAGGGACACTTGATATGCCTCAGTGAGTCTGCCCCTAGGATTAGGAGTGGGTTGTGAGGTGTTCTGGTGCAACGCAATCCAACAAAACCCCCAGGGATGATAATATGTGCTGTTTCTGCATTACCTCACATGTGAGGCAGTCACTACCTCACATGGCCGCTGAACACCAGATACGTGGCTGGATGAGACTAAGGAACTATAGTTTTCAATGTATTAAACAGTCATTCTCTTCCAGAGCTTCACATAACCAGTGGCACTGCACTGGACAACACAGCTCTAGCTATAGGTCAGATCCTGACAATTTAGTTATTAGATTGATGAGCTTTTTTACCCATATATCCAAAACATTCAGGGCTCTAGGCTCAAAATATTTGCAATATTGAGGATCAAATACGGAAACAGTTCCCACACTCATACACAAAAGAGGAGCTGTCATTCTCTGAGACGCATGGTCCATGTCATAAAGCAATTGCCAACCTGAACCGGAAGCGGGAACCCAGCCGGATGAAGTCCGATCTGGTGGACTTGCTGTTGCTGGGTGTGCGCAGACGGAAGAAGGCATGGTGCTCCACAGCACACTTCCACAAGTGCTTGCAGGTGCGCGCACTGTCCAGCCTGAACACGAAGGTGTGCTCTTGCTCACGCCCCTGAGGGAGGAAGCAAAGGTCCTCGTGGGGGCGCGCGTCACAGGGATGCCAGAGAGCGGCAGCAAGGAGGACACTGGGGAGCAGGACCTACCTGGTCATCATCCTCCACTACTACGAGGGTCAGTTTGCTCTTTTTAAAGTCCATTTTGGTGATCTTAGGCCTGGTCAGAGAGAAAGCATTTTTAAAAGGGCAGTCTACAGCCAAGCTGTCTACACATCAAACAGCTTCCTTTCTACTTATAAAAGCTTAGATTGGCTAAGAGAAGAAAATCATCATTCATTCATTTAAATACGATTATCTAGAAGTTCAGTGCACTGGCCACACACCCACAATGACAAAAGGATGGTGTGATTTTTTTTTTTTAAAGCAAATCTGGGTGTTGCAAATACCCCTCAAAATCATCCATCACATAGACTTTCCAACACAAAATAGGAAAAGACATTTTTAATATTAGACAAAACTAAATTACCAAAAGAATAAGCCTATTTTGTTAGCTCCTTCAAAGATTAATATGCCTGTCGGGGTCAGTCCAAGAGAATATTCACAGCCATCTCTTCCCTACAAACAAACGAAGTGACAGTCGGTAGAGGGTTCTAACAGGTCGTCACAGAGAAGAATGTAAAAACAATTTCCTCACCAAAATTTACTTTGTTGGCACACTATACATTTTTTTCAGAAACAGCAAAATACAATGAAACAAACACACGCAAGTCCTTACCCTGACAACATGCATGTCCACCCCATACATTTCCAGCCACTTCGCTTTGTTCAGATAGGAGAGTTCCGCCTGGGCAGGGCTCTTTCCCCTTAGAAAAACCAATGGAGACACATGTAAACTGGGACTCACACCCCGGCTGGGGTGTGAAGGGCCCTCCGCTGTGCAGTAGAGGGTCAAGCAAGAGTTAAGACAATGGAGGGTGCAAGTTTGTAAGGATGGGAAGCAATCTCCAAGAACCCACTGTTGACTGAAATGGGAAGAAGGAAGATCGTAGGATGGTGATTTTAAGGATAATAATCTAAGAAAACAAGAGTAGGGCCTAAGGCAATGGGAAAGCTTGTTCCTCCTGCTCTTTCTCTGGGGGTAAGCAGGCTGCATGTGAGGGAGTAGGCAGGATGCATTGACTGGATCTCTGCACACGTCCCTATCACTGGGTGAAAACACATCATGCCATCTTTTATTTTAAAAGTCATCATAGGACTGAGGGACAAAAAATGGTCACGCTAAGTGCCAGGTCCGAGAGTAACTATCAATGGGTGGTTTGTGGTGTGTGTGTGTGTGTGTGTGTATGTGTGTGTGTGTGT
Source organism: Tokudaia tokunoshimensis (assembly GCA_036184795.1). NCBI lineage: Eukaryota > Metazoa > Chordata > Mammalia > Rodentia > Muridae > Tokudaia > Tokudaia tokunoshimensis. The sequence goes on from BTHU01000005.1 coordinate 44,246,599, forward strand.
GTGTAAATCACTGGGAAACTGACTTATTGGGTCAGGCAAAACAAAAATAAATCCACTAGATTAGGGTGGTGGCAGTTGGTAGGCATGGAAGCCATATACGCCGTGCTGGCTCTCAGAGCACACTTCTGGATGAGTAGTACCGAATGTCACATGGTCTCAATGATAAATACTCTTTCACCACAGGGTGTCAAGTCAAGTGTGAGACCTAAAATGTCTATGGTCCTTTCTTTCCCCCTTTTTCAGATTTTCAAATACCAGGGTGAAGACGATGAGATGCCCTGGAGGGTGAGACCCAACTCTGAACATGAAAGTCATTTATGCCACATTAACCTGATACACAGAACTGAGAGGTCCCTTGAGGTGATTTCATGCATATTTAAAGATTGTTCCCATGATTAGATTTCATGCCTGCCAAGGGAAGCCAGGAATGGACCTTTCAAAGGTGTCACCAGGTTGGTATTCAAAAGTTTCACACTTTAGCTTCAGGCTTTGGGAGGCAGGGATTGTCCACCTGTATTTCTAAAAGGTTTGCTCTAGAACAGTGGTTCTCAACCTGTGAGTTGTAACCCTTTTGGGGGTCAAACAACCCTTTCACAGGGGACCTAAGACCATCAGAAAACACAGATATTTATATCATGATTCAAAACAGTAGCAAAATTACAGTTATGAAATAGCAACAAAAATTATTTTATGGTTTGGGCTAGCCTAACCATGAGGAACTATATTAAGGGGTCCCAGCATTTGGAAGATTGAGAACCACTGTTCTAGAAGGTTCTGTTCAGGAAGGATGGGACCTTATAAGTGCAGTCTCTCCTCATTTTCCACACTTGTGGTGCTACTAGCAAGCAACGATCAAATCGGACAGGAGCTGTAGGTATTTCAAAGACAGAAAACAGCATGGCTGACCTTTGCACATTTCTCACACAGGCCTTTGGGAAACAGGTGTGAAGCACAGGAGAGAAGCTACAAGCCAGAGCTGAGGCTTTCTGCTCTTTAACTGAGCCCCTCTCTATGAAGCAAAGGGCACACTGCGCTGCGGAAGGCATGCAATAATAGTTTGTCAGAAGGGTCTGGCGAACACATAGCACAAAATAAGCCGTTCAGACCACGCCCACGCGAGAGCACTGAGGTACCTGTACTCTTTCCATCTCTGGAAGATATCGAACTCCATGGCTTCTGTCTGATTTGGGATGAACCGGAACTCAGACACAAGCTCTGGTGTGTGCTCCGGGAGTTCACACTCTCCTAGCTCCGCTGGGCAGGTCATAAAAGGGAGGAAAACGGGAGACAGTGAACACTTGGGGTTATTGCTACAACCGAGTCCAACGGCATTCTTTCTGATCAGAAAGCACGGGTGTCCCTGATGTACAGCCCTCCCATTATCAGGTTCCTTCAGAGGCCCCAAGAGTCATCCTAACACCCTCCCAATAGAGAAGTACACAGCCATCTTAGTCTTCACTGTCTTTCCCCTCAAGACTTCTCCCACCTAGGGAGAGGCCTGGCTCTCATTTCCCCAGGAGGTGGAAATTTGCAATAAAAGGCAATTTCATGAGGATCTGCCTGTGAGCATCTTTTGCACAGGACTCTCGTTCACCATAGGTCAGAGCAACACTTTAGAGTTTTCAGGGCTGGCAAGGGTGGATCAGGGGTGCACGAAGAATGCAAGAGAGGAATAAAGGAGCAGAGAGGGAGGAAGGGTAGGCTGCAGGAGCAACTGCGGCAAGTCAAGCAGAACAAAGAAGGGGAGAAGGAGAGAAAGGGAGAAGGAGAGAAGGCAGAGGGCTGCACCAGAGAGGCAGAGCAACAGGAGCCTGCCCGGAAAGAGCCCAGCGTGCACTGCACGGTTCTTATTCTTGCCAGGCCACAAAACAGAGGGCCCAAGGACACGACACACGAGGGCCCTACCCCTCTGGAGCATGAATGAGAAAATCCACTTCCCCTGCCTCACCCCTTTCCTCCCAGTTTCTTCTATAACCTGATTACAGTAAGTATGGGCTTCAGGCTAGCATGTGTAGATGCCACCCATTGAGGGGCTGGGTCACCATGCAGACTTGCTTGCCCACCCACAAGAGCCCAGTCACTGCCTCCGTTTCACAAGACCCTCAAGAATGGGTGCACTTTCCTTGGAGAGACACTGATCCACAGCACTTGTTTTGACCGTGGAATGCAAAAGAATCATTTGGTGGGCTCATTAAGGCAGTACATCACTGGGCCCCACACCCAGAGTGGCTGATCTTGATATGGACCCAGGCCCAGAACTGAATGTAACTGTGGGTAACCTTCAACCTCAGACCCTCCTACCTTCTCCTCTCGAGCACAGCACTACGCCTGATTTTATGAGATGGGATGAAACTCAGGACTTCATACATGCTAGGTAAACACGCTACCGTTGGGCTGCATCTCCAGCCCATCAAATACTTCTAACAAATCCTAGCACTTCTAACAAATCCCCATGTGATACTGACATAGCTAGCCTGGGAATGGGAGGAAACCTGGAACCTGATGTCTCGAGACACCGAATCTACCAGTGAATGGAGCTACACATGCCCAGGAACCCGGAGGAACAGCAGCAGCTCACTACATATCCAGTATCTTTTCATCACCCCATTGGGCCATGCATGGCCAGCATGTGGCTTCTGAAGACCAAAATCTCACAGCCCAACTTCAGGAGAGGGACTCTATCTGACTTGCAGAATGGATAAAATGTCCCCGTGACCAGATGTGGTATGTCACATCCTGAAATCTCAGCAAGGAGATGGGCTACGGTAGGAGGCTCTTATGGTCAAGGTCAAAGTGACCTTGTGGGCAAGACAAAGGGAGACCCAGCCTCAAAACACAAAACAAAACAGTTCCATTCCTGCACAAGAGGCAATAAAATCAAAGTCAAGGAGACTGTGCCTTTACAAGACACTGTCTGGCAAAGAGATGGCCTGATAAATACGTCTCCATTGGAACAACACCCTCCGCATCACTGAGATCCAGACATAAAGGTGTCTGGGTCAGGGCACGAAGCAGCCTTTTGCCTTGGGCAAGGGGACACACATGAAATTCTGTCCTAGAAACAATGTATAGCCAGAAAAGGGTTAAGAATGGGTTCTCCAAACTAGAGACCACCACTGACCTCGGCCCAAGAGGTCACTGTGAAGTGGTCCTGGCAAGCCTTAAGCTTTGTATAGTCTTTAGAGATTCCTTTGGCGTCTCCTGTACCCATGGGCAAACATGACTCAATAAGGCCCTGTGTTTACTGGCGTCCTAAATAGTCGGGATAATTATGCCAAAGGCATCATTGACAAAGAAGGCAGTGAGTGTCCCCTCCAGCCTCTGTTGTACTGAAGCAGGCCTGAGGAACACCCTGGTCACCACTCTGCCTTCCAAGAACAAGCTGAAAGAGCTTGGCACTCCAAGAATCTCCTCATTCTGCAGCCAGGCTCTGGCTCCACAACGACTATAGAAGGCAAAGGAAATAGCTCAGACGTAAGAGACTAAACTCTAGCTCTACAACAGCTGTCTGTGTGCCCCAGGCAAATCACTGAGCTGTCCCAGGTCCAAGATCTCTACCCGAAACATGGGGAGCGGTCACACGGACAAACAAGAACACTGTCATGCAACGGGCGATCTCACATTCCTTTTACCCTTTCGCTTGGATAAATTTTCAAATCTACCACCCATGTATTCCCCAAAGAGCATATCCTCCACGGAAGGCCACAGCATCTCAACTCAGGGGGCAAGATTAATTCAAGAACAACACTAAGATATACCTGAAAGGCTCAACCAACAGAAGGAACTCTGCCCTTCATTTTCTTCACACCACAGAGTAAAGCTAGTGTTCACACAGGGGGCTCCTGGCTGGGCTACAGAGGACAGCATAGGGTGGGATGACAACCTGAGAAGGGCTTCCCCTAGTATCCCTCAGTCTTCCAAGTATTTATTCACACCTGGTATAATGATCATTATCAGATTATACTACAGACATGGGTAGTTTCTCCAAGAAAGGCTCTCATCTTTTGCTCTCATCTTTGCTGCTTCTCCAGTCTCGATGCAGCTGGACGAGTAAGGGCAGGGATGTGCCTCCTCCTCAAATCACTCAGGACAACAAGACAAGCTTAAAACGCTGTGCCAACCGCCTCGGGAGGAAGCTCCCGCAGTGATTAATGGCCCCAGGCCTGACACGGGTGCTTGGGTACTTTCCTTTCATTAACGCCACCTTGACAGATCCTTCGGGGCTGCCAAGCCTGACTAGGCCTCTTGCAGCTCAGGAACCAGTGTACATGAAGGCTACTGTCTGTGCTGGTGAAATTTGCATCTGACCAACAAAAGAAGCCAGGAGCGCCCCCATATATATAAGTGTGACGCCACACAGTGACTAAATATAGCAAGTAGGGCCAGTGACATGCCTCGGCCGGTGGATGCTTGTCACCAAGCTGATAACTTGAGTTCAAGCCCCATGACCCACGTGTAGAAGAAAAGGGACTCCTGCAAGTTGTCCTCTGATCTCTGCACACACACTAAATTAAAATATAACAAGAATACTAAGAAACAACACACAAAAAGAATCTGTATTATTCTAATCTGAGTTACGTTTCTTTCCAAAAAAAAAAAAAAACCAAAAACTAAAGCCATTAACAGAAGCTGTAGGTGCTGGTGGGGGTCGGTCTGGGACGTCACGTCCTTCCTCTGACCTGCCTGACCGCTGTGTTGTTCTACCCAGAGTCTGTAATCAGTGTGATCTGATCCTGTGATACCTCTCAGATCAGCTCTTCTTAAATTAGTAAACTATGAGCTGGTTGAGATGGCTCGGCAGGTCAAGGCACTTGCACTAAGACGACAACCTCAGCTGATGTCCAGAACCCACACATGAAAGCAAGCTGTCCTCTGACCTCCACACTTGCATGCACACACAGGCACACACACACACACACACACAAGTTGTAATTAGAAAAATACAACAGAAAAGGCCGTATCTTTCTATGATGTCCACAAATGCCATGAGTGGATGTGTCAGATCATAATCCAGCAAAGCACTGACAGGTACATGCTCATGAAATCCCCTTCTCTTAGCTCCTCCTACAGACAAATGGTCAAGGTGGACGGTCCTGCAGGCAGACCTCCTGCTGGCCAGTTCCCACTTGCGCGCTGGTGACTTCAGCACCCCTTGGCCAAGGCCCAGACAGCCACTTCTCTGCAGCAGCCTCCTTCTCCTCTGCTCACTCACTAACGTCACCACCCACCCTCGGCAGCAGCCTGAGTCCTCCCACCCCTTCCTCACCTTAAGGATCATCAGAGAATCCAGCTCCTGGCACTGGTGGACGGGGCGGCTGCATTCATCGTGTGCACACCCACCTAGCCTGTTCAGGTTCTTACTACGTCTGTTAGGGTAACAGCCCTCGCCCTACCCAGACTAATTCACACAGCCTTCCAAAATACACACCACCCAGGGCTGCTGCCTCGAGAACTCGCAAAGAATTGCTGCTGACCCCATGAAGTTATCTTCTTTAAGTGGGACCAGAGTCTGTTTGCCAGTTCACACTGTGACTACACACTTACTGTTCCCCTGTGACTTTTATTATTATTTGTTTGCTGGCTTCCCCCCCCCCTTGAAATGGGGTCTTCTGTAGCCCAGGCTGGCCTCAAACTTGTGTCCAGTTAAGGACGACTTTGAATTTGTGAATCTCCTACCACCACCTCTGAATGCTGGGGAGTTATATCTCTATCAGCCCCTTATTAAACAACCCCCACACCCACACGTGCGATACCAGGCATGGAATCCCAAGGCCTGTGCAAACCAAGCAAGCGCTGCATCTCCACTCCTCTCTGTACTTTCACCTTAGTTCTCCAGATCATCTTCCTCCCCACGTCCCCCAGGGTCCTCCCTCTCCTGAGCCCCCTGGGGACCTCTGCTGCTGGGGAACTGCCATAACCTCTATGTGCTTTCCTCAGAAGACTGCAGGCTCCTGGGACTGAGACCACATCGTGTGCCTTCACATCCTGGTAGAAAGCGGGGCACCGGGCCTGGCATACAGCACGTTCTCACTTACAGAAATGAAAGCAATAACTTCAAGATGCTAATTGTCACGAAGGAGGAATGTACCTTGCAGACAGAGGGCAGCTAGTTCCACAGCCGTTTCATAGGGGCACTTCAGTCTTGGGGGGAAATAAAAGAAATTAATATTAAATATAGGAAGGTTACAGTTATAATCATGTAATATATGCCAGTAAAAAATGTCCTGGAAAAGTCAGCATTATCTCAATATGGCTTCAGATGCTAGTCCTTTATATCTTTAGTGTCTACATTAAGCCGCAAACATGGCAGTTCTCAACATATCTATCCAAATATACATTCTATCAACCGTGCAGATGCTTCCAATGAGTATGGAAAGAACTTGGAATGTTTAACAGTGAAAACCTTTCCTTTGTATTGTTATTCCAAGTTTATTTTCTCTCGATACAGTCATTTGTCTTTTCAAGCTGCCTTTAATCTTCCTTAAAACAAAGCCCTGGTGATAAAAACAAACACAGCAGCACTGTAAAGATGACTTCCAAGACCTCCAGATGTACTCGGTATCTACGAGGTCCAGCTGAGGCAGAATTACTGGAGAGTATTACTGCAAGCACAGTGATTTTACTCATACGGTAAACTCTCAGGTGAAGCCAGGGCCCCTCTCCACCTTTCTTTTTCCAGATGAGAGAGTGAGCCTTCAGCATCCTGCCCAAGGTCTTCCAGCTGATAGGAGGCAGGGCGGGGCTCAGAACACTGTTTCAGTTACACACTAACTAGCTGGGTGGGAGTGAGGACACACTGTGAGGCACTAGACACAGATGAAGTACCACCATCAATGTTTAAGGACAAGTTCTAGAGTTACCAGGCCTTTAGTACGATGAGCACAGAACGTACGGAGATAAAAATATATACATAATCAGCACACACCAGCCAGAAACTGTATCTCATGGCTGAGTAAAGCCAATGTATACACTGCATAGTCTACTCGTTTTATTACCTCTCTGCAACTGAAATTTTCAGAGTGCATTTTCTACAAAGAATTTACAAACGCAGAAATTACATTTTAATTCAGATTTGATGTATTTATATAATCAATTTATATTTGGTTTTGTTGTTTGAGACTGGGTCTTGCTCTGTAGCTTTGGCTAGCCTAGAACTCACTAGGTGGACCAGACTAGTCTCAGACTCACTGAGACCCTCCTGTCTCTGCTTCCCTAGCTCTGCAATTCGAAGAGTGGGTCACCACAACTGGCAGAAATTATCCATTACATTTCCTTCAGTTCACATTTAAAATCAGAACATATTCCTGTTGGTGACATCAGGCACTGCTTCTCAGTCTTAATATAGTCTCAGGTTTGTCTTTTTTTTTTTTTAATGTAACAGAAAATATTTAATAACTCTTGCTGGAAGATGATAAAAACTAATTTCTTTACATTTATTCATTCATATAGATGGTGTGTGTGTGTACACGCGTGAACACACACACGTGTGTGCTAGGGGTGGGGTGGGGGTGGGGGCATGCATATACCATAGCACATGTACGGAGGACAGAGCACAATTTCAGGTCCCAGGGATTGAACTCGGATCTTTAGGCTTGGCTGCAGGAGCTTTTACCTGCTGAGCCATTCTGTCAGCCTTCTTTCTCTACTCATGCCCCCTCAAAACCACCCACTTCGGTGATGATGTGTCTTGCGCTTCACACTCGCTACATGCCTCATGCCCCGGGTTTAAGAGCATTTCAGTGAGGTGACAAATCCATAGTTCTGGTTTGCATGTCAGACAAGGGCCTCTTCACACAGCTTTAGTGTGGTGGTGATGAGTGAAACTGTAAACTGCACGGACACTTGCGCATGTATACATGCTGACGGTGCATGCTGCTTGCACATTCGACAGAAGCCAGGGTGAATGGGCAGTGATGTGTCGAGGAAAAGGCAGTTCCCAAATACACATCGCTCAAGATCCTCAATGCCCTTGGAAATGCTCCAAGCCGCGTAGGGAGCGCTGTGAAATGGGGAAGACGGCAGCAGAGCAGCTATCCGACTCACTTGACAGAGCCTGGTGCACCGTTTAAGTTTGGTAAAGGGATCAAGGGTGGAAGAGTTAAAACAGTGCCTTGCTGACGTATACTATGCTCTCTGCAGGGGTAAGAGTTAGAACAAAACCATACTTACTTTCCAGAAAGAATGTCATGCCTGAGTTGTAAAACAAACAGGTACCTGACAAACACAAAAATCATCAGAGAGGAACGCTTCCCTTCCCCAGCCGCCTCCAATCCCCAGCCACCCATCACAAATACCCCTGCACGTGCCCTGGATTTCTGCACTGTCAAAAGGGAGTCCAATGCAAATGAGGAGGGAGGGAGCCTCCTTCTGAGCCCGTGAAAAGGCATCCCTGGTCTCGATGGGCTGGAACTGCGCATGGAGAGTTTGCAAGAGCTACTTGTAGGATGGAGCACAGATGCAGTCTGATGGGACTTGCAAGATGGCTTTGGTGCAGAAGTGTCTAGTCCAACAGGCACAGAGTACTCTGCACAGGCATGCAGTGCGTCCAAGAAAATGGGCTGGGCGGAACCACTGAGCTGGCACCTGGCCAGCTATACCTAGCAGATCCTAGGACTTTTCAAAAAGTCTGCAACAGACTACAGAGTCTGCTAGAAACTACTTGACACTTTTCTTCCTGGTGCAGTTTAACTGCTGACTGTCTTTAAAACAAATAAACACTCATGCAAACCATGCAAAACACACACACACACACTCTTAGAATTACACTACAAAAAAATTACAGGTATTAATATTATAATATAATTATTAGATAATTATAATATTTCTTATTAGAAACAAGGAGAAAAAGAGGCAATAAGCATGAGGAGGGCTTACTGAGTTAAAAACAGATGTATCGGTCTTAAATAAAAGTCTTTTATTTCCAGGAAGATGTGGCCACCAAACCACTTTGTACCAACCAAAGCCTCCTACACTCTAGGCCTGGAGTTAGGATCCTACACTTGAGAGTGGTCCCTGGGAATCCTGATTGTTTTTGTCTCACATATCCATCTACCTTAAAAATGACCTGTTCTTGTGACAGCTAAGGACGACATGTTTCATAAAGACCTCCAAGGAGATATACTGAAGTTGCTTAATGCGTCGCACCTTGGAAGCCATGAAGGCAGCCCTTTTCTGTAGAATGGCTAGAGACTTTGGATGGTCCAGAAATCAAAGTGGGCTGACAGGCTGAAGGTTCTACCTCATTCCAGAAGGCTCTGCTTCCCAGCAAGTCCTTAATTATAACTGAACTTACGCTTCTCAAACTTAGGACACTGATGTGTATATTCACACCAACCACAGCATGGTGTCCACAGGGCTAATAGATCTGGATCACATAGAGAAACCCTAGAGGGAAAGCCCCAAAGGCCCTTGTCATGTGCACAAGTAATAACTTTCAAATGTCACTTAGGGGGTCCTCTCCAAGTTGCTGACCACCAATGTAGACCACCCATCAATGTACAAGTCACTGCTACAAAACATCACATGAAAAATCAGTGACAAGAACACTCTGGGGATATCAAGAACTCCATAAAGCATTCCATGGATGGAAGGGAAGTTCCATATCCTAACCTGTTTACATTCTCCCTTTCTTCTATATTGAATCTTAAATTTAAGAAGTAAACACAGGCACTCACAACATAGAAATATCCAGTGGATCCTAAAAAAATCTTTGGTGACAGAGCTGCTTATGTGAAGTGAGGGGTTCCTCTAATTGGAACAATCAGAACGTTTTGCAACACCACACACACACACACACACACACACACACACACACACACACACACGGGGAGGAGGAAGAATAAGAAGAGGAGGAAATTCCTGACTGTTTTTGCTATTGGTAATGGAGACAAAGACAAAAGGCCAAAGATGAACCTACCACTTCCCAAGGTCCAAGAAAATCCATCTAATCTGACTCATGAAAAATACCAAATTAGCAGACTTGTGAATTTTTAACAGGGCAGAAAAGCCCGGGGGAAAGTGCTAGTAACTTCTGCTTAGAAACACAGAACTAAAAGGGAACCAAGCCCCTGACTGAGTAGATTCCCCCATACCGGCTAAGGCCAGGGCTACCAGACAGAATCCTCTCTGCGATATCCTACCTTGTAAATTCCTCTCGAAGGTTGTTTGGTTCTGAAGAATAGTATTTGACTCGAAAGTGCAAAGCATAGGCAGGTCCAACTAAACATTTGGAGAAAGAAAAGATGTTTGTCCCCCATCAGACAAAAGGAAACACATCCCACTGACAGCAAGCTCACTGCTCCATCTGGAGTTGGAAAAATGGGACCAAACTAGTAGATTGTCTGGGAAGATTTAGCCAGGAACCTCATCTAGCAGGAAACCTTGCCTGGGTGGGTTACAAACAGCTGGCGTTTCCCTTTTATCTCTGATGGCATGACTCCAAAGTGGCAGTCACATTTTACAAAGCACAAAGTGGGCTGGAGGCTATCGACACGGAAGGAGCAAAGCGCTTTGCGAGCAGAGACACCACGAAACCATCGTAAGGTATTTTTAAGAGGATATGATCTCCAAATGACCTCAGCATAGACAGCATTAGAAAATTCATGGTTACCACACCTGTAAGGAATGAGCTGGAGCCTTCCTGCTTCCTACTCCCCATCCTGAATCTGCTTTGAAACTTACTTGGCAGTGAGTAAAGGAGGTGACAGGTTTCTGAATAGAACATTAGTCAGTTCTCATTGGCAGGGGTGTCTGATTTGAAATGAGAGCACAGGTGGGTTTTAATATCTACCCGAAATACTCATTCAATTTTAAAGCTCTACTTTTTGGCCAGTTTACAGGAAGTTAAAAACCACCCATTTAACATTGGCTCGATTTACCAATCAAAAGATCTCAAAAATTCTTGACAAAGCAGTTGACTGTCAGATTTTTTTTTTAAAGGGGCGGGGGGGGGGCGGAAAGAGGCATGAATAGACTGGAGTCTGTGTCTTACCTTTCATCTGTTTCTTTATGGGTTTCGAGTGATCCAGCCAGTGCTGAAAGAAAGACAGTGTTTCTTTAGGAACCAAGTATGTAACCCTGGAGTTCCTCTCCTCTGCAAACCTGGGTGTACTCACAAAGACCTGACACTGAGTCAGACCTTGAATTCCTCACTGGAGATCTGCAAACTGCTAGGTAGGATGACTGGAAAATTCTTTGCTCAGTCTGGAGAGCTGGCTCAGCAGTTAGGAACCCAGGTTCAGTCCTCAGCACTCACATGAACAGCACTACATCACCAGCTTCTGAGGGAGATCTCATGCCCTCTTCTGGACTCTTTAGGCACTGGGCACATATTGCACAGGGCACACATACATACATGCGGCAAACACTCATACATATAAAAATAAGGTAAGTATTTTTCAAAAGTTTTTGGTCACCAATGACTGGGCCAACTTAAGACCATCCTATAGGCAAGAATCAATCCCTGACACTATTAATGATACTTTGTTATGGTTGCAGATAGAAGCCTAGCATAACTGTTTTCTGAGAGGCTCCACCCAGCAGCCTACCAAAATAGATGCAGAGACATAAAGCCAAACATTAGGTGGAACTCAGGAAGTCTTGTAGAAGAGCTGAGGGAAGAACTGAGGAACCCGGAGCAGATGGAGACTCCATAAGACCAACAGAGTCAACTGAGACTGAACCACCAACCAAAGAACATACAAAGGCTGGGCCTAGCACCACCCCATCCCATCCTCCCCACATATGTAGCAAATATGCAGCTTGGTCTTCATGCAGGTCCCCTAAGCATGTACTGTCTCTGACTCTGTTGCCTGCCAGTGGATCTTGTTCCCCTAACTGGGCTGCTCTGTCTGGTCTCAGTGGGGGAGGTTGTACCTAATCCTGCAGTGACTTGATGTGCCAAGGTAGGTTGGTACCCAGCGGGGACTGCTTCCTTCTCAGAGGAGAAGAGGAGGCTGTGATGGGGATGTAAAGTGAATAAATAAATTAATGGGAAAAAGTCTTTGCTCAAGTTGGGGAGATTGTTCAATGTGTAGTTAATACTTGTCTTGCACTGAGGCGTAAGAGATGACTCAGCAAGTAAGAACACTGGATGCCCTTCCTGGGAACCCAGGTTAGATTCTCAACACCCACAGGGGTTACCACTATCTGTAACTCCAATTCCAGGGGGATCCAACACCCTCTTCTGACCTCTGTGGATGGTGTACTCACAGGGTGTATGACACATATTCAGGCAAAACACCATACACATTAAATGAAAATAAATTAACATTTAAAGTGTTTGCTCTAGGGATCAGAGTTTGGATCCCCAGAACCTACAGAAAAGTCAGGTGTTAGATGGCTACCTGTAATTCCAGTTTAGGAAGACAGAGCGAGGATTCCCAAAGTGAGCTGGCTGATGAGATTACCAGTATTAGTGAGTTCTGGGTTTGATTGAGAGACCCTGTCTCAATGAGTGAGGTATCAAAGTAATATCAACCCTCCATGTGTGCCCACATATATGCAAACATACACACATAGACATACACACGTGTAAACAGAAAAAGAAAAACAAATAAATATTTTTCTTGTGCATTTAAATGTACTTTTCTAGTAACCAAAGTTTCCCAAAGCTTTTTAAGAGAGGTCAGAAAGCTTTTAAGATCCCCTAAGAAACTGATCTGCAAAGTCCCTTCTAAAAATTCTGAGTTCCTGGTGTTATAATCAGTCTTCCCCAGTAATTCCAGGTCTCCACTAAGCTAGCTAAAATTACAAGCTCCGGGATAAACTCTGATTTCCAGCCAGCCTGTGGTTCTAACACCCTCAACTCTGACATCAGGAAAACAAAGTCCCTGGACTCCTTCACTCTTTACAGTCCTGGACCCCCAGCACTGACAGGAAGAGGCAGATGGCTCAGTTGTAGCCAGGGAGGACATTTCAGCCGCTCCTCTTATCTACCAGAAAGCCTACTTCAGTTTTATCTACCTAAGGAGGTTCCAAAGCCATTTCTTTCATATAAACATTTATGTCAAAATTGTTGACATGCTCAATAGTCTAACTTCTACAGGAAGCTACATATGAGAACACTATAGAGATATATAGCCCAGAAAGTCCATCCAAAACAGAAAACATTGTGAATTAAAGATGCATTTAATCCCTCTGTCCGACATGTCCTATCTGGCTACACAGCAGACCACAGAGTGTTAGTTATTTATGCCTGTGATTACGTGATTATTCCTGGGATCTCAAGACAGAAAAGCACTAGCCATCAACAACCCAGGAAAGGTCAAAAATCACAATCTGAAGTCTGGTCGCTACTGAACGCTTTTTGTTTTTGTAGCATCATAAAGCTGAGCTATCATGAGTGAGGGGCTATCTGTACGGTCTCTCAGACCAAACCCTAACGGACAGGGACCACGTGGCTGACGGGCTCTGCTTTCTGTGAGAGGGTCCAGGTGTGGTACTGAGCATGTTTTTCCTGAATTGAGAAATAATATGAAGTGTGACTTTCAGAAAGTTTTATTTTATATGGATGGGTGTTCCGCTTGTATTTACGTCTGTAAACCATGTGTGTGCTTGGTGCTAGAAGAGGCTGTCGGATCCCCCAGAACTGAGGCTACAGATGGTTATAAGCATGTGGTGCCAGGGACTGAAGTCCTCGGGAAAGGCAGCCAGTGCTCTTAACTGCTGAGCCATCTCCCTAAACTCAAAGTGTGAATTGTTTTTTAAAAGGGGGATAGACATGTTCACTATCACTGTAACTAACCCAATGCATACTGGAGCTTCACTGTTATAAAAAGAATTGAAATGAAACAGGCAAAGTAGGTTTCTCTCCAGCTATTCTGAAACAGGCTAATTCTGCTGACTACTGGGGACTTGCAGAAACAATCTACACTGGGCACATGTTACTAATGAGAAAGGGCGGGGCTGAATGAGCGCAGTGTACTCCACACCTAACCACAAAGCCTAAGAGGACTGTGTGGGAGGAGGGGGGTGTGGAAACACAAAAAAGCACATAACAGATGAATTAGAATACAATAAGCGTGCACACTGTGCTAAGGAGAGGAGAATGTGGGCCTCTGTCATCTCTCCACCGCCTAGGCTGGGTAACAAAAGCGGATCGCCACAGCAGGGCGCCTATCTCTAAGGCACCATGGCTGGGATGCTACATCTCATTGTTTATAGCTTTGAATTGGCAATGACCTAAATGTCCATCAACAAAGACGGATTCAAAAATGGCTCATCTGTATAATGCATTGCTATTTTAAAAGGACGTAGGCTGATATTTACTGGTGTGACAAGACCCACAGCACAATGTTAAGGTAGGAACATGAAATCAGGTAGGATCCTGTTTACAGAAAATTATTATTTTCTGTCAAGGTGTGTCCAGAAATATTTGTAGGGGTTTTTTTAAGAGGGGGTCAGGGATGGTAGGGATGTGAATGCCATTTTCTTTTACTTTTCTGAACAGCCTTTAATTTTAATGAGATGATTATCTAGTGTGGGAGGGTTATCCTGTTTGGATTTATTCATTGTTTGCCTACTAGGCATATTTATTTTGTGTTCTGAGACAGGCTCTCACATATCCCAGGCTGGCCTCAAACTCCCTATGTAGCCAAGGATGACCACAAACTGAGTGCTAGCAATGCAGGTACACACTACCACACTCAGCCTGTGTGATAGGGAGCATCCAGCCCAGATCTTCCTGCAGCCTAGAAAACCATGCCAACACCCATCCTACATCCTCAGCTCCGAGCTAAGCAATTTTGATTAGGAATTTGCAGAACAAGAATTAGACCTCACCGTGGCCCTTAACCACGGAAACCCATAGGAATAAAACCCCAATCTCATTCTGAGAAAGACAGACACAGAGAGGATAGAAGCATACTTATGTCCCTGCCAAGCACCATGCTAACATCTATGACCAACCTGTGCTTAATGAATTCACCATTCCCAGGCACATCAAGTTCTCCTGCAGCCAGCCTTCTCATCTAAGCAGCTTCAGACACCCACAGCTTAAAGGAACCTGCTCCTTTCTTTCTCCTGTTTCCTTATCATTAGTCTGAGTAGATCAAGTTCAAGCCCATCTTCCCTCTCCCTCTACTGTGAAGCTCTCACCTCGATCCAAGCCTGACTTGTGTGTTTTGCTGGCCTGAGTTTCAGCTCTTACTGCACATTACAATGCTGGAAGAACCCAATGAATGACGCTGATACCCAGGGGTCACACAAGACCCACCGGCTCCATCTGAAAGCATCGGTTTCACAGATGCGCCCAGTGTGCCGGTCAGTACTTACTACTTACTCTTCCATACTCTCCTCTACGGGAAGATGCCCTGTGGACCTTAAAATGTCTTCAGCTCTGTGTGAGTTCTATAAGATCTCAAGCAATTCCAGGGTTTATGGGCTAGTCCAAGAGGTGAGATGGCCAAATGTCCACACATGGGGCTAATGTTAAGTGTAGACGGTTGCCAGATGCTCCTACGGGCAGCAGTCAGCTCCGCCCTGGGGCTAATGGGGTTCGCTTTATCAATCTTTATGAAGGCTTCATCCTTTGCATCTAAAGCGGGGCTCAAGACAGAGTCCATAAAATATCTGAAGCTGAGAAAAGCCTCAAAGTGAAATCAGTATTCTAAGCCCCCTAACCCATGGGGTTTTTCAGAACAAGGGTTGGTGGCTCCATCAGAGGTGACAAGAAATCTATCTATATAAGCAGAGATGATAAAGCCTATCTTGTGTCCAACCAGCTCAAAAATGACCTGGCTTTCTTCACAGCTGCAAAGGCTCAGCAGGTGCTGATCACCAGTAGTACTGCATCCCACAAGAATCCCCCTGTGACTGGAGTACCATAGCAACAAAAGACCTGGCATTTAGAAAATTCCATGTCATGAACATCTTTGAGAGCTGTATCCGGCAGTAGCAAGACCTGTCTAGCATGTTCACCTGCATCTTAGCTAAATAAAGCAGACCATCCATCAGTGAAGGCCAAGGCATTCAGCCCCTAAGCTCCTCCGCAGACCATTAAACCATCACCACAGGCAGACTGATGCATGCCTGGAGTTCTAATGGCAAGGCACTGAACTCGGCTCTCTCGTGGATGTTGGCAAGGTGATTTCTTGTCTGAATCTGTCATCCTAGTCCATCTGGCAAAGCCCTTTCCATAGATCAAGATGTGGGATGTGATCCTGGCAGAGCCCATCTGTTCTTCCAGAACATCAGTTCTGGAAACATGACTGGCACAGGCTGGCTGTAGAACTTAATGGCCCGAGTCCTCAAGGGGAGCACTGAAGCTCAGAGGTTAAAGCGAGTCTAAAATCTCTGTCTGTGGAGCCCTTGCTATGAAGGCTATAAGACTCAAGGTCTACTACCTAGAAATTTCCTAGGCTTGTAAGGAATATCTATTTTGCCTTGAAATTTGAGACAGAAGGGATCTGAAGAGGAAGTCATATTCACGGGAATAAGGGAAGGAAAGAACACTTGGGATTCAGGTCTGGGATAGGGGAGTGAAAAGGCCGTGGTGGGATTCAAACTCACTGTTGTTAGAGTCAGTGTCCCCAACCCAAGGCCCATCACAACCCAAAATGATGCCAAGCATCACCTCTACCTACATGCAGGAGGGGATCACCCTTCCTCTTCATCCAGAATGGAAGCCATAAAACTCACAGCCACGACTGGAGGTTTCCTTGGGGATCAACCTAAGTCTCCCCCACAACAGCTTTGAATTAAGCACTGATCACATGTTTGCCTGCCCCCTCACTGCTGATACTCACAGATGGGCTCCTGGAAGCCTGTTGTACTTCCTCAGACCACGTGACACTTCTCTGTCCCACCACCGGTGGAGGCAGATCAGGGCGCCTCTCCTGCTTTGCAACCTTCTGGTATGTGGCCACAAGTCTTTCTCACCGCGTGCTAGCCCCTACTATGTCTATAGGATTAATGATTGCCTGCAATAGTTACACAAGTAGCCACAGACCACATGTATACATGACTGCTTCTTCTTCCTTCTTTTTCGTAAATGTTAGGACTCAAACCCTTATGCATGTTGGTCGGGTTCTTTACCCCTGGGCCCCAGCCAGCCCTCCTCCTCCTTACAATCACATCTGAAGCAGCATGAAGCCCAGGTGCAGGTAATGCCCTTCTGAGACATGGCCAGCAGGAAGCCGGGGCACTGCAGTATCTCCGGCAGTCACCGCACCTGTGTGTTAAGTCTGCTGCACAGACTCCCACCTGCCAGATTCAAAGCCGTAAGAACAGGAAAAACAACACATGGCCTGGCTGGAAGGAAAGGACAAAATTCTCTTCCTCGAATCTCATGCTGTAAAATGTACTGCCATAAAAACACCTCTATTCCTGTTGGGAAGGTGTCAGTGAAGGGGACTCCAGGACTACACATGACCTATACAACACCTGCCCTTTGTAAGGGAAGGACACGTCTTTTGTGAAGACTTTTGTTAAAGAGTTCTGTCCTAAAGCCCTGCTTTCCCTCTCTGGAAAAGCCTGCCTCTCCTATTCTGTTGATACATCAATGACCATTCATACCCCTCCCACCCCCCAACCCCCCTCTGATACTCAGGTACTTTCTCCTCTGTGAGCCTGGCCACCCTTTGCTGGATGACTGACCACACTGTACTTACTCCATGGGAAATGTCTGTCTGTCTGTCTCCCTAATCAGAATACAGTGTCTATCTAACTCATGTCTGCAACCAAAGAGCTTGGCCCTGGTATGCCCTAAGTCAAGTTTGGCAAATGTTCCCTTTCCTTGTGCGTGTGCGTGCGTGCGTGGTGTGTGTGTGTGTGTGTGTGTGTGTGTGTGTGTGTGTGTGTGTGTGTATGGAGTATTTACTGTGTGTAGAGCAAACACCTGTATAGTCCAGTGGAAAGTACCGGACTTTGGAGTAAGATCAAATTTTGGATCCCGACATTGTCCTTACTTTATTGTGTACAAAGTTTCCAATTTCTCTGAGTCTTAGATTAACCCCCCTGTAAGATGGTCGGCTTTGTGTCAGCTTTGCAGATGGGTGATGAATGCTGAGCAGAAGTCAGGCAAGCCTTTAGTTTAATGCTAGTTCAGAGGGGGGAACTCAGTCAATAGCAGCTACCGTGACCAGGTAGCACAAAGGCCTGGAGAGTGGGGGTTTCAGGCTAGAGGCCCCAGCTCTCTGCAGAAAGCTTTGTTATATAAACTCATTCCCAAGCTCTGCTCTAAGTTGATCCCAAGTGCAGATCTATCTGCAGAGTGGGTCTCTGGGTGGCCTGCCTTTAGGATACAGAACAGGGAAACAGGAGGTCCCAGCGCCAACTGCTAAAAATAGGTGATGCCAACAGGATTTGACAGTTGCTTCAGGGCTGGGCAGGGTACCATGGAAACCAGGCTTGGCTCTTTTCAAGGAACTGGAGATACAAGCTTGGTGTACACAGAATTGTGCCAAAGACCTACCACCACAACCCTTGGATGCTCATGTCAGAGGCTTTGTGGGGATGTGGGCATTCAGGGGAGTCTCTAATGTGGGGTAATAAGCCCTCTCCAATGAATCACTCCTTCCCCATCTGTTGCTCCTTCCTTCCGAAAAATACCTCCCACGGCATCTGACCATCTCCTAGACCCTGTGAACATCAGTAGTCCCCAGCAGCTATCTCTCTCAGCAGACTCTCTAAAGGGCTGTCTAACTCTGCTGAGCATTCTCCCACAGACATGACAGGCTTGTGGTTTCCAATGAGCTGCATCTTCTCAGTGCACTCACCTTGGTGACTTTGTGTCCCACCCCTACCCTGCCCCACTGGAGGGAAGAGACTGCTATGGTCTGAGGAAAGTTGGTTCCCCAGGCTTATGTACTGGAAGCTTGGTCCCCAGTGTAGTGGTAGTGAGGTACTGGATCCTTTAAGGGGTGGGGTAGGGCCTGGTAAAAAGAAATTAGGTTACAGAGTCCCACTTTCACCAGGTTAAGTTCTGGGGACTAAGTCAAATCTGTGTAGCAAAACCACCCCATACACATGGCCTCTTCTGCACCCAAACACTTCCAATTTCTGTTTTTCTAATGTATTATGACCTCTCTCAAAAGCCATCTATATTGAACTCTGTCCACCCCTTATTGGAATTTCAGTGTCTAATACTATGAGGTAAATATAGATGCTTTCTTTATAAAGTACCCTGCATCAGGTATTTTGCTACTGTAATAGGAAACAGATACTCACAACCATGTTCCAGAAGATTAACCCTTTTCTCCTCTGTGACTCCTGATTTCTGCCCTGTATCTACTGTTATCCCCCTCCCTTCCCCTCCCCAAATACACACACACTTTACAGACAAGAGTAAAGCTCAGGGCTGGTGAGATGGCTCAGTGGTTAAGAGCACTGACTGCTCTTCCAAAGGTCCTGAGTTCAAATCCCAGCAACCACATGGTGGCTCACAATCAACCGTAATGAGATCTGGTGCCCTCTTCTGGCGTATTAAAGACAGCTACAAGTACTTACATATAATAATAATAATAATAATAATAATAATAATAATAATAATAATAAATCATCTTTGGAGTTAGTGGAGCCAGAGCAAGCAGAGATCCTGAGTTCAATTCCCAGCAACCACATGATGGCTCACAACCATCTGTACAGCTACAGTATACAAATATACATAAAATAAATAAATAAATCTTTTAAAAAAGAAGAGTAAAGCTCAAGAGTACAGTGTACAAGGACAGGAACATACAAATATACACATGAAACTGAAAACTTCAGTTGGAGCCTAAGTTGTGCTACTAAATGATTTTCCTAGATCTAAAGGCTTTCCAACAGATGAAAAGAAGTATGTGCCTCTCCTATGAGGGTTGCTAGAGGGTATGTGCCTTGCTCCCAAGTAAAGAAGAGGCAGTCAGAAGTCTTAGAATGTAGTTAGAAAGATCTACTTAACTTTTTAAGGTGCATTTCTTTTATGTGCATGGTGAGTGCCTGAATGTATTATGAGCACCACATGAGGTGTCCATGGTGTACCATAGACCAGAAGAGGACATTGAATCTTCTAGAACTAAGTTACAGGCAGTGGTGAGTCACACAGCCATGTGGGTGCTGGGACCAAACCCTGGTATTCTGAAAGAGCAGGAAGTGTTCTTAACTGCTGGGCCATGTCCCTAGCACTATTTGTTTATATCTACAAATACAAAACCCAAGGATGTGTAACAAGGCTTCAGCAAAGGCAACTAAGCTCCAAGGTTTACATAGAGGAAAAACATTCAGGGAGCTCAAGACATATCAGAAGAAACATGAGTGGGTCTGTGGAGATGATGTGAAGGGACATCCAGAAATTTAAGTGGAGTGAGAGGTGTCGGGGGGGGGGGTGGCGTGGGACCAACAGAATAGCACGGCTGGCGACTGGCACCGCCAGGACAAGTCTGTGACAGAATCGGCTGAGAAAGGAAAGATGTGGGTAAAAGGAAGGGCCCGGGAGGCAGCAGAACATCTCTTACATCCTTGGACTTGAAAGCAGATGGGGATCCCACACTTGCCTTACAGGAAGCCTCTCATGTCTGTAGAACAAGATGCTGAAACATCTTCAGGACCAGCAGAGCCAAGACACCTATGGATGTCTAGTCTGCGCAGGACACCTGGGACCTGCTGTGAACATCTCTCCTGCTACGTGGTAGCAGGGCACAATAATGGGAATGCCTGCCAGTCAAGTCAGCAGGGCTTCATGGCAAAGTCTTTCATAACAGTCACATCCACAGCTTTCCAGGAAGCTAAAAGGTTATCGAGGGTCCCCTGAGGACTAGGACTTGATGGCAGGCCAACGAGCCCTTGGTACTAAAGACAAAGATGATGGCTTCCTAGCTGAAGGAGACCCTGGAGCAGATACACCTGCCCACTAGTCACTGACCATGAAGACTGAGAGTTCTTAGGTTTGGGACCCAAACCTCACTTTACAGGTGAGGAAGCTGAAGTCAAGAGAGAAGAGATCGGCTATCTGAGGGCCACCAGATGGGCCAGAACCAGGACCAAGGCCGAGAAGTGATCCCAGCTCCAGGGCTAATGAAAAGCACTATCCACCTGAGGCTGGACAGAGATGAGCTTGGGTGAAGCAAAGGGTTCAAGAGTGTCAGAGGCTGGGGTGGCCGGAGGATGCTGAGCACAGAGCAACTCTGAACATGGCTGCACTGGCAAGGTTTATGTCCACTTGACACACGCAAGAGTCGTTAGAGAGGAGAGAGCCTCAACTGAGAACATGCCTCCATAAGATCTGGCTGTAAGGTATTTTCTTAATTAGTGATCAATTGGGGAGGATCCAGCCCGCTGTGAGTGGTACTACCCCTTGGCAGGTGTTCCTGGGTTCTCTAAGAAGCAGGCTGAACAAGCTATGAGAGCAAGCCAGTAAGCAGCACCCCTCCATGACCTCTGCATCAGCTCCCACCTCCAGGTTCCTGCCCTGTGTGTGTTACCCAACACTTTGGATAATGAATTGTTATATGGGAGTATAAGCGAAATAAATCCTTTCCTCTCCAAGTTGCTTTTGGTCTGGTGTTTCATCACAGCAACAGTAACCCTTATGTGGTGGTTTGTATATGCTTGGCCCAGGGAGTGGCAATATTTGGAGGTGTGGCATTGTTGGAGTGGGTGTGGCCTTGTTGGAGGAAGTGTGTCACTGTGAGAGTGGGCTTTGAGACCATCCATCTAGCTGCCTGGGAAACGGTCTTCTCCTGTCTTCTTCGGATCAAGACGTAAAACTCTCAGCACCTTCTCTAGCACCATGTCTATCTGGATGCTGCCATGATTCCTGCCTTGATAACAGACTGAACCTCTGAACTTTGTAAGCCAGCCCCAAGTAAATGTCGTCCTTTATACAAGTTGCCTTGGTCATGGTGTCTGTTCACAGCAATGAAACCCAAACTAAGACAGCAGTTAGTACCAGGGACTAGGGTATTGTTGTGATAGGCCTGACCATGTTTTTGTCTGGAGGAATGTAGATTTGGGGACTCTGGATTTGGGAAGCAGTGGAAGGCTTTAAGTGGGGCTCTATGAACCATCCTAGTAGGAATATGGAAGACATTTGGTGCTGAGGATAATTTGAACTGTGGAAACCTGGCTCCAGAGGTTCCAGAAAAGAATTTCAGTACGCGGCCTAGAAACTGTTCTTGTGACATTTTGGTGAAGAATGTGACTTAGACAGTGGAGAAAACCACTGGAAAACAGAAGGCTGGTGATGACGTCATAGGAAAGTGGGCCATGTTCAACACCAACAAGCAGCAGAACTGGGCAGTTTCAGCCATGTGCTCTGGCTTTAAGGTAAAGAGTAGAAGGGGTTACTGGGACAACTAATCCTGGTTAGCTGGAGCTAAGAAATTAGCAGTGATTAAGAAGAAGCCACCATCACTGAAGTAAAATCTTCTGGGAAATGTTTTCTATAAGCACAAAGATGCTGTGTTCCACAGATAACCAAGGTTATACCTTGTGCTGAAGCTGGACTTGGTAATGTATAAGAGTCACCCAGGTGGTACTGGTTTTGAAGGTATAAAGGGTCATGGAGAGCAGCTGGGGCTTGGCACTGTGAGAGGCCAGGGAAGGTCATTGGTGAAGGTACAGCCTCAGTTGAAGTTGATGGCCCAGGACTGAAGGGGTCATGCAAAGAAGGTGAAGCTTGGCATCATAAAGGGGACCAATGAGAGGCTATTGGTGAGGCCTAGTTGCAGCAGAAGACTATAGTGAACTGGAGATGCCAGTACCATAGGACGACCACCAGAAAGAGCAGCAGCAGTGGAGTGGAGTCAACCAGACCCTGGAGTGCTACAGAGGGCAGAGCTGGAGATGTGACCCAAGCCCTTTGGAGGAGCCTAGAAGACCATGTGTGGATCCCAGACATTTGAACAAGAAGCTGTGATGCTGAAGTTGCCTTGGAGACCCCAAGATGTTCAAGACGCCAGAGCCGTGGGACACCCACTGAGGAAAGCTGCTAACGGAGTGGAACCTGCCAAAGAGAACTGTGCTGCAGTCAAAGCAGAAAGGAGTTGGACATTAGACATGAGATGCAGAGTTTGGCGTCTGCCCGGCTGGCTTTTGGTCTTGCTTTTGCCCAGGATTTCCTCTCTATGTCGTTTTGGAATGGTAATGTATATCCTGCATGATGTTAGAGGTATGCGATTTGCTTTAGTATTTTAATTCTATAGGCGATTACAGTTAAGTGACTGGATGAATCTCAGAAGAGACCTTGAACTTTGGACTTTTAACATTGTTGAGCCTTAAAAGGAATGCTTAATGGGGAATGTTGCACTTATAACATCTTTTGACAAAACCTGATTTTAAATTGTCTTTATTTCTACTAGTTTTTTTTCTTTAGTTGTTTGTCATTGTACTCACAACTGTTACTAAATACCAAATCAAATAATATAAAAGGCTGTAATATTTCCTTTAAGATTAATAAAGGGAGGTAGAGTTGAATGGCAAAATGACTTTCCTCCATGGCACCTAATGTCCATCACTGGAGTCCATACATGAAAAGACACCATTGTTTGAGTTGTCTTTTACTTTCTTTTTCTTTGATTCGCCTTAAAAATATATATGTTGGACTAACTGATATAAAAAGAAATAAAAACAAAAGGAAATTTTTAACAAACAAACAAACAAATAAACATTATTGAGACTGTGATAGACCATGGGGACTTTTGAAGTAGGACTAAATGTATTTTGCATTATGCTATGGCTAGGTGTGACACCTGTAGACTCATGCACTTGAACAAGCCTAGGCGGCCAGGGAATAGAATGTGGTGGTTTGAATACAGTTGGCAGAGGGAGTGGTACTATTAGGAGGTGTGGCCTTGTTGGAAAAGTATATCACTGTGGGGTTGGGCTTTGAAACTCTTCTCTTAGCTGTCTAGGAAACAATCTGACTGCCTTCAGATCAAGATGTAGAACTCTCAGCTCCTTCTCCAGCACCATGTCTGGATGCTGCCATGCTTCCTGCCTTGATGATTAACAGACCGAACCTCTGAACCTGTAAGCCAGCCATGATTAATGTTTTCCTTTATAAGAGTTGCCTTGGTCATGGTTTCTCTTCACAGCAATAAAACCCAAACTTAGACAACAGTGGCTCTCAGGAATAAGCCTTTTCCTCCCAGGCTGCTTTTGGTCTGGTGTTTCATCACAGCAATGGTAACTCCAACTAAGCCAGTGGTTTTCAGGAAGCAACCGGAAAGGAACTATAGGCCGCACTGCAGAAGAAAGACGCAAAGGCAGCCTGATTCCTTTTCCCAAGGATGGAGTAAGGATAAGGAAACAGAAAGACAGACTACAAGGTGCAGGGCAAGAAGCACAGGAGTCTGGATGGCCTCAGGCTTCTCTGCCCAGATAGACAGCGGCTAGACAGGATTCGTGCGGATCTGACTAGAGGTCTGTGGTAGGAACCGGAAAATGAACCAACCAAATGCCATCCAGGCATCAGTGAGGAGCTCGCACTCCTGAGGCACAGCTTGGAGGACTGGACTTGGCTGAACCTGTGCTCTCTGCTGCAGACAAATGATACAGGCATTCGTCTCCAGCATCGTTTGGCAGCCCAGGAAAAGCAAACAGGTGAGCCTGGTTGCCAAGGGGAGGCCAGAGAATAGTTGCGGTGGCAGCAGAACCAAAGGCTAAGTGAGGACCAAAGTCTGGTTCCTCCAAGGCAGGAAAGAAGGCAAGAAAAAGAGGCTGGGGGAGGGGCGATGGGTCAGAACTCCGGGAGTAAGGGAATCTGTGAGATTCGCTGACATGAAGCTTAAATGAGGAACCAGTGCCCAGAATATGGTCAGGACCAGCAACATGAGTTCTAAGTGAAGAAAAAAAATAGACACAGAGATGGCTTCGATGGATGTGAGGGTCAGTCATGAGGGCAGAGGGCAGAGCTCAACTTTAAAGAAGAAGACTGGGTTGGAGAGGCAGAGAGGGAGAAGGTGGGGGGGCCTCCCTGGCATTTGGGGTAAAGAAAGTCTCCAACCAAGAAACAAGGAACCGGGATCAGTCAAGGAAGCAAGAGCTTTTGCAAAGGAAGAAACTTAGAGCAGACAGAAGTCCTAAGGTACAGAGGGAAGTGGTGGGATCAAAGCGATGTCCCCCTCAGGAGGATGAAGCCAGGAGCCCCAACAGCCAGATTCTATCACCTCAGGGCTCAGCATCTCCCTGATAGTAAACCCAATCACCAGGCACCAGTTCTGAGCAACTACATCTTACAGCTATCCCCAGGGAATATGTGGTGTTTCCCACGTTTAAAGAACTTCAGATCTCCAGCTCAAACAGGTTCCCAGAATACCAGCTTCCAAAACATGGTCTCACCCAGCACCCTATCCCTCCTGTCCCATACTCCTTCTAATTAGTCTGTGTGGTAGGTATGTTTCTGTGCATATGTACGTGTGTGTGTGTGTGTGTGTGTGTGTGTGTGTGTGCACACGCATGCAGGTATGCATGTGGTGGGTAGACACTGATGGGTTTACGCCTCAACCATTCTACACCTGATATTGAGACAGGTTTCTATCACTGGGCCTGGAGCTCACAGATTAGCAAAGCTAAATGACGAGCAAGCTCTAGGGTACAACTCTCCCCCA
This sequence comes from Tokudaia tokunoshimensis, assembly GCA_036184795.1. NCBI lineage: Eukaryota > Metazoa > Chordata > Mammalia > Rodentia > Muridae > Tokudaia > Tokudaia tokunoshimensis. Next base: position 44,272,125 of record BTHU01000005.1, read on the forward strand.
CTTGTACCATGGATGGAACATTGCTGGGGTAACAGACATATGCTGTCATCACACTGTTTAACATGGGCGAGGGGATTCAAACTCAGGAACGTGGGTCCTCATATTTGCACTGCTGAGTGATCTCCCTGTATCCCTAATTGTTAACTGTCCACTACCTGCCATGTTAATTACATCAACTGTATTCACCACCTTCTCTTCAATGCTTAGAATAGAGTGCAATGTACAACAGCCACTTAGAAAACACTTTTAGGATGCCAAATACATTATCTTTGAAACCCAAAGGTACAGCTTGTTGGGAAGAAGGACTAGGAAGTGACTCCTGCTCTCAGAAACGTAAGTGCTAGGGCTGGACAGATGGCTCAGTGGTTAACTGACTGCTCTTTCAGAGAACCTGGGTTTCATTCCAGCAACCATACAGTTGATCACAACTGTGTGTAACTCCATTCCCAGGGGATCCAAAGCCCTTTCAAGCCTTGGGCACTGCGTGCACACGGTACATAGACATACACATAGGCAAACACCCATACAATATAAAATAGTTTTTAAAATAAATCATTAATTTAGAAGGAAATCAATGCACTGAGATGTGTGGAAGTCATTCATTCTAGCACCTGACTCCAGAAAGATGAGGTGAGTCTGCTCCGACTTATCACACACACATCCATAGCCCAGGTCGGCTGCGACCATCCCTGAACCCCTCCCTACTTCAGCTGTGCTCACGGCACCTGCTTGCTTCCCTCCCTGGTTCTGCACAAGGTAATGGATCCCCTAGACCTACCACCAAAAAGATGTCTATAAAGGGGTTTCTTCTTCCTCCCCCTACACTAGCAATGTTCCTGTCATAAACCCGTGTGCAGCCATCCCAGAAGGTATTCTGTGCACATAGCCTACCGGTCAGTGGCTACCTCAAGGGGAGAGGGTCTAACAGGCATCCTGCACGCATTTCATTCCAGCACCAGCACTACCTGCCAAGCTCATTACTGGGACAATATTTCAGCTTTCCTCTTTTCTCAATCAATGTCTAGGGCTCTATAATTAGTATAAAGAGTCAATCATTTTTTAAATGAATCACTGCAAGACATACCGTGACCTGGGCGGAGTCGAGGAACTGCAGACCAAAATAATCTGTTTCTACCAGGTCCAAATGGTACACAATCTGGTCGAACAAATCCTGGCCTTTCGCATGTTTCTGGAAGACAGAGAAGGACATGAAAATTGAGGGTATGATAAATGGATAAGAAACGAAAATACTCCTATAAATCCATTTCTCTCCATAAACTACATGCATGCATACAAATTCATAAATTTTTAATTAGTCTTATTTAAGTGAAGTAAGAATTCAAAATTAAAGATATTCCACATACTACATAGTTTTTCTTTGGGTTTTTGTTTTGGTTTTTTTGAGACAGGGTTTCTCTGTGTAGCCCTGGCTGCCCTGGAACTTGCTCTGAAGACCAGGCTGACCTTGAACTCAGAAATCTGCCTGTCTCTGCCTCCCAAGTGCTGGGATTAAAGGCGTGTGCCACCACTGCCCAATTAAAGATATTCAAATACCAAGTAAGCCTATGAAGTTAAGAGGCCCACCTGAACACTGTCAAACCTCTTCTGTCCTTACAGGAAGGAAGCTTTATGGATGAATGACTTTATGCAATGGTTAAGTTCTGCCCAAGCCAGGTGCTCTGAAAAGAGCCACCCCTGGGCTGGCTGTCAAGGCAGACCACCTCGGGAAACCTGCTAATTCTTATAAATTTGTCTTATCCAGCCTTCTTATGTTACAGTGCAGCTAACCAAAGCCCAGGGGAAACAATCAGTCCTAGAGCACAGCCATATAGCTAGGACTCAAACCCAAATCCCAGGTCCACTCCAGGGTTCTGTGTGATCTGCAGACATAGCTCGAGTGCAGGAAAGGTGCAGCAACCACACCTGTTCCTTAGAAACAGGCACAACATTGGACAAGTCACTTCTCTTGCTTCTCCGTCTGCTGTGCAAAACAGGCTGCTGACAGGTACTTTCCCCAGCTCCTTTTCAGAAAACAGATCTCAAACAGGAAGCTACTGCAAGACAACTCAGACCTTTGACTGACCAGGAAGCTTATTAGTACTCACTGAAACAAAATGCAGGCACGTGTCTCTGATAAAATCGACACCATAGACAAGACATTTCAACTTGGTGTCAAAGAAAACACTGACAAAGAAGCAAACAGCACCAAACAGCGCTCCCAGGGACTAAACCACCAACCGAGGAGTACACATGGAGGGACCCATGGCTCCAGCCACATATGTAGCAGAGGATGGCCTTGTCAGGCATCAATGGGAGGAGAGGCCCTTGGTCCCATGAAGGCTTGATGCCCCAGTGTAGGGGAATGCAAGGGTGGGGAGGTAGGAGTGGGTGGGTAGGTGGGGGTACACCCTCATTGAAGCAGGAGGGGGGATGGGATAGGAGGTTTCTAGGGGCAGGAATCGGGAAAGGGGGTAACATTTGAAATGTAAATCAATAAAATATCCAATAAAAAAAACAAACTTAGAATGGACCAAGAATTCTTGGAAGTAATGACAGAATATAAGTTAGTGTAACTTAAGATTTAATTATAGAGTAACCCACATTGCATAGGCCTGGAATTAGGATAGGACAGAAGAGAAAGTATAGAAAGAGAACAACATATTATTTTTGATAAAGGTGCCAAAATGCTCTGATAGACAAAGGTAACTTTTACAATAAACACCACCACAGCAAGTAGTTATTCATGAACTTCAACTCTAATCGCACACTGAAAAAGAAAAGAAAAGAAAAGGCAAACATCAGCTTCAGCTGTGACTGGAGAACCCACCCCCTAAGACAAACACGCACTCAACAGGAAAGCAGCGGGTTATCACATGGCCTGTCCATGTACTGAAGAGTAGGAAGCAGCAAACAGGCCTCGGTGGGAGAGAGAGAACTGTGAAACTCCCAGTACTGCACAGGCACGATGCTTCGTGAGCCTGGGTTAGGCGGTGCTTGATGAAAAAGGAGCAGTGAACTGTATATCCAAGAATGAATCTGTGCTTCAAAGGCACCGAGACGTCAAAAAAAAAATGCAAAGGAAATCCACAGTGTGGAGGAAGTTTGCAAATCATATATATATAGCCATCACTCCAGCCCGGAGGGAAATGTTCCAGCACCAGTCAAGAAGACCAAAATGCACAGATGCTCAAATCCCTCAAACGCATGGCAAATAAGTTATGCACATCCTCTCACGTGACTTAAACCCTCTAGCGGACTCATGCCACCCAGATAACAGCTGTTAGGCAGAGAGTTGTTCTTGCTTCACTGTGCTGTTTGGGGAATGACCAAGGAAGAGTCTATACTTGTTCAGGACTGACACAATTTTTTTTCAGTAGTTTTGATCCAGTTAGTTGATGTCAAGGGCCGACTGTGTTTGACGAGAGACTTTTACCCAAAATAAATGAAAGAACTATTATAATTCCATAGTGAAAAGACAAGTATCTAATTAAGAACCAGCAAAAGGAGTGTATTGTGCTCTGAAGATCTGCAAGCGTTCAATTAAGCACCTGGAAATGTGACTAGCATCAGTTGCAGCCAAGGGACCTGTAAACCATAACAACAACCAGACCCCACTCCAATGGGATGCCTGGGATGGAAATGACCTAACAACAAGTGCTGGAGACACTGGACTCCTCACTCGCTGCTGATAAAATAACAGGCTGCAGCCATACTGGAGAACACTCTAAATATCAGCTCCCGAATATCAACTCCCGAAAAGGTTAAGCACAGATTAGCACACGGTCTGGAAGTCTATCTGGAGGTATGCATGCATGAATGAATGAATGAATGAATGAATGAATGAACGAACGAACGAACAAAAGAATGAAAACTCATGCTCATGGAAATGCTGTATATGGATGTTCACAGCAGCTCCATGCATTAAACCCGAAAAGCAGAAACACCAAAACGGCTTTCAATTGATGATCAAAACACAGAATACTCATTTGGTAGACTATTATTTCACCATAAAAAGGACTGGAATACTGATGTCTGTTACCATAGGGATAAAATAAGAAAAACCTCAGCTTCAGGCAAGGAAACTGGATCACAAAGCACCATACTTGTACAACCCTATCATAAGAAACGTTAGAGTGGACAAACCCTAGAGACAGAAATTAGGTTATGGTTGCTTAGGACTGAGGGAGTTGGGAGGTGCTAGCTAGGCTGGTGGTGCACACACACACACACATTTACACATATACACCACTGACAGACTGTCCAGGAAATACACTTGGGTGAGGAAACTTGAATAAGGAGGTGACCACACTAAAGGCAGGCTAGCTGCTGCTCATGAGGGAAGAACTCAGAAGGTGGTGGGATGAAGAAACACACCAGCGCATGAAGGTTTCTATCTCAGGAGACAGGATGTTTGCATTCCAGTAACTCGTCAAACTATCCCTTGGTTTTATCTGTGCATCTCTCTCTTTAGGAAATATACAGAGTAAAACCACAAGGGCAGGGATGAAGCCTTACTGGAGAATGCATGAACATCAAAAGGCCCTGGCTTCAAGCATCAGCACCTACCACTAGACTACAGACTGAAGACTCTTTCTGGACCAGCTTCTCCAAAACAACAACAGACACAGAGGGCTAAATGTACGATGAGGCAGGGACATAGACAGCTGCACCCCAAGGTGATCTTGTTTAAAGTCACAGACATGCACCTACCTGTGGGATTAAGAGGAGGGAGGGTAAACCTTGCTCCATGTGATGTGTCCGACAGTAAAGGTAAACTGAGTCATCTGGTACCTCTTTAGGTTGGAGAGCTGACTTTGCAGGATAGGAGAGCTGAGAGTGGGCTCTGGCACGGTGGCTTCCACCCCCCCCCCATCTTCATCCTTCCAGTATCCCTCTGAGTTTCTGCTTTGAGGACCCCTCCAACCTACCCTTTATTTCACCTCTATCTATGAAGCAGACAGGGTCACTGTGGATTCATTGTTCCAACAGAAGATACAGTAAGGCACAGCCGATGTGTCTGTTTACAGCTGCCCAGGAGGCAGCCATGAGTCCACCAAGGGAAGCTCTGGCTTGGCAGAAAGGTCCCTTCCCTTCCTCTACCCAAAGGATAGTATTTAGAACGAAGCGTAGTAGCTGTGTGCACTGACCCTTCTCCCTGTGCATTATTAGTTAATAATCCGGGATTGATGAAATCATAGATTAGAGAGTAAGTCTTGAAATCAAGTAGAGAGGCACAGCTGGGATGCAGACTGCATTTGAGACTGGATTTGGTTGGGTTCTGTGGCCCCTTGTATTCAGGGCACCATGTGAAAGCCTACAGGGCAAGTTCGGGTTGGGGATAGAGGTTTGGGGGAACTATGAACTACTTAGGGTCACAGTGGGTAGTCCGTTCGGTTCCTGAGCACAGGCTCTTGCTTCCTCCCAGCCTAGGTCTTCTGCCATGTCCTGCTGCTAAAGCCTTTCTTAACTAGTTCTGTCCCACTAGGAAACTCTTTAATGAAGCAATGGTTCCGCCATAACAGGTGTTGCTTGGGGCTGGCGGCACTGGAGAGCAACAGGGGACACATCCTGAGGACTGGTTGTTATGGGAAAGAAGACAGAGTGCCAGAATTAGGACTTTATTTTTTTACTCCCTCCCAAATTGTATTTGTTGTCTGACAACTGTCCAAAGGTCAGTTTTAAAGAGAAGTTTAAAGAAAAACAGCCACAGTTTTCCATTTGAATGTCTATTTTTGTTTTAGCAAATATCCTGTTTTGATATAATACATGGTTTGACGTATTATTATTGTATGTGCTGGTGCATGTGGCAGGGGAAGGGTGTATAAGTGCCATGGTGCATGCGCGGAAGCCAGAGGGCAATTCTATGGAGATGATTCTCTCCTTCCACCTTTACGTGTAACTCAGGTGGTCGGGTTTGCGTGGCAAGTGCCTGGACCACTGAGTCATCTTGCCAGTCCTACGATGCATATGCTTTTACGTAGTGGAATCAAACTCGATTACTTCTTTACACTTATGCCTCCCTCTCTGTAACTATCTTCTCTACTGGTACAATGTCGCGCTGCTTCCGAGTGAGCACTTACTCCCTGGGGGGCAGGGTCTAGCCACGCTCACCTGAGTAACCACATCTGTGTCGCCCCGTCTCCAAAGCACAGAGCCTAACTGCCACACATCTGGACCTAGATAGGTGGTGCATAGGTAGATAATCAGGGAGACATATGGTGGGGTCTGGGGTAAGAAGTAGATGTAGGTGCTATGCCACCAACCACAGACTAACGGTGCATCACAAGCGGCAAGTCGAAGCACGGGAATATGTCTATTACAGTATTTTCAAATCACGAATTCCACAAAGCAGCACCAAGGGAACCGACTGTACTTCCAAGGCCATTTACCCAAACACAATTTTGTCGCTATTATGTGAAGAGCTGTCTAATGGTTACCATAGGAGATAAGTTACTGTGAAAGCCATCCTTGATGCTTTAAAATGAACTAAGTCTCCTCATCTGTGCCAGATTTGGTCATTCGGTCATTTAACAAGTATCTGCTGAATGTTCATCAACTTCCAGCCGCCATTCCATGACCTGCGTATGTCATGGGGGTTAAAAAGTTGGATAGTGCAGTGGAACACATCTGTATCCCAACCTTGAGTGGTAGAGGCAGGGGGATCAAGAGCTCAAAGCCATGCTCTTCTGTGAGGTCCAGGCCAGACAGGGTTACATGAACTCATGCCTCAAAAAACCAAAAAAACAAAACAAAAAAAACAAAACAAAAAACCAAAAAAAAAAAAAAAACCAAAAACCAAAAAACAACAACAAAAAAAAAACAAGCAAGCAAGCAAACTAACAAATCAACCAACCAAAAATGGCATAGTGGTGAATGCCTTTAATTCTAATATCTGGGAGGCAAAGGCTCCCAGAGCTAGGCTCCCTGAGCTAGAGACCAGCCTGTTCCACACCAGCCAGGGCTACACAGTAAGGCCCTGTCATAAAATAAAATTTTAAAATTAAAAAGCCTGGGATGGAGACATGGTTCAGAAAATTTAAGAGTATTTGTTGCTCTTCCGGGACACAAGTTTGCTCACAACACCTACGTTAAGTGGCTTACAAGAGCCTGTAACCCCAGCTCCCGAGGATCCAATGTCCTCTTTACCCTCCAAGGGCAAAGCACATGCATGCACAAACGGATGCACAGACACACATATAAGCAAATGATAAGAAATAAAAGCGGGGGCTGGAGAGATGGCTCAGTGGTTGAGGGCACCGGCTGCTCTTCCAAAGGTCCTGAGTTCAAATCCCAGCAACCACATGGTGGCTCATAACCATCCGTAAGGAGACCTGACGCCCTCTTCTGGTGTGTCTGAAGATAGCTACAGTGTACTTATATATAACAATAAATAAATAAATAATTAAAAAAAAAAAAAAAAAAAAAAAAAAAAAAAGAAATAAAAGCGGAACTTTCCTTTAAAGCCTAAATAAATAGTCCGAACCATGGATAGCTCTGCCTGCTTGCCACAGGAAGTTCACGGTGAATGACCACCAGCTGAGAAGCTAAGTTGTACAAAGCAGCTTAGGACACACACAGCACGTGCCTCCTGCCCACTGAGGCCACATGTCCTGAAAGGAAGGCCACAGTCAGGCCTGCAGTTCTTATCGCCAAATTTATGTGCCACGCTGTCCCCTGATACCGCAGGCTCTAGCAAGCTCTACCTTGAGTCTTTGCAGCCCTGATTCTTATGCCTCCCATCTCAACAATAGTGTTTTTCCCAAGGACCGGAATCTTTGATCAGAATGCCTTTCTGTAGCAGCTCCTTCTGATCTGACAAGAGCTGAAGTAACAAGCTCATTAAAATCTGCCTAAGAGTCCACAGTTGCCACCCAAGGTTGGGGTGGGCAGGCAGGCAGCTAGGGAAAGGCAGGGACTCTGTAATCTCTGCTGGCCGGCCAAGAGCTACTGTGCTGAGTCACTGGTTCCCAGCCATGTCTGATAAGGGAGGAGACTGCTGGACAGCTAGTGTCTTCACTGCACGCCCTAAATAAACAAACTATGGAACTGCGTGACCTTAGTAAGATCCTACTGCAACCTGCCCCAGCTATGAGGCCAACAGGTCAAATCTAGTTGTGGAACAAAGATGACAGAAGCCAACTGTCCAAATTCCATTTCCTCTCCAAAGTAGAAAAGGCCAGGCATCCCAGATAGATTTCAAAGGAAGGCATAAGCTGAGCCGTGCATGCTCCTTGAGTAAGTGTGTATGTTCTAGTTGTGAGCTGAACTGGAAAGGTACAGTGTCTAAACAATGTAGAGCGGCTTCAGGAGCCCTCTCGACACATCTGCTCCACACCCCTCCCATGCTGTGTCCCTGTGAGTCCATGTTCTCTTCTACCTCCACAGGTCCGAGCATGTCACTTCATACCCAGACAACAGCAATGGCCCCGAGTGGTCCCAATACCTCCACTTTTCTATCTGCCCACTACCACCCACCCATCTTTGAGAGGAATTGTCATTCAAGACATCCTTCTCTGCATCAAAAGCACCCACCAGAGAACCAACAGTTTTGTGGATACCCTGCAGCCTAACCTGTGGCTTTGCAAAACTATCCTTGCCCAAATCCTAACAAATTCTACCTGAATCCCAGTCACCTACTCCAACAAGGCCACACCTACTCCAATGAGTTCACACCTCCACTCCCTCCGGACCTATGGGGGCCATTTTTATTCAAAGCATCACACAGGGTGTCATTATGTCATACAAGCTGGAACTACAGTGCTCTTGCCTCCACTCAGAGTGCTGAGATGACAGGCATGTGCCACCTTGTTTTGTTTTGTTTTTAAAAAAATTTTGTAATCCCATGCAAGGTTTAAAATCAAAACAAAACAAAAAAAAAAAACTAAAAACACTTCTGAAGTGCTGAGGATCAAACCCAGGGCCTTGAATAAACTAGGCAAGCGGTCTGCCGAGCTGTATCCCATCCTCTATGCTGACGATTTCTGAAGAGAAGAACACCTGGGTTTTTGTTTGTTTTCAAATTTGTTCCCATTACATTTCATCATCCTTAAATTGGCCTGAGATCTAGCACAGGTTAAGTGAATTAAGCGTTCAGGTCTCTCATTCCATCTCTCAGTTGTCCATCTCACTTTTATGACATGTGGAAGCGACTCAGGTGGGCCCGGGTGGGAAACGGCAGAACTGGACCCATAGTGCCTCATAAAAGCACCTGTGTGGTGAGAGGCTCCCAGCCTGGATATGAATATGTACAGTTGTTCCACACAGGCCTGTGCCCTGTGCTCTGTAGGGACACATACTGGATTAGAAACCCAGTTCTATGACCCCTCCAGACATGACCAAACATGACCTTTGCCACTCTTGAGAAAATGGCAACGACCTCATCCGTTCTGTCCACCTTGCTCAACAGCTCTATCAACAAGACGGCAAGTGAGCATGCGCGTCACCGGGTGCCCCACCCCTAACAGAGCAAGAGCACTTAAACCCAAACCTTCTATCTCCTGGTAGGACACAGGCCTAACGCCATGCGCTTTTAGTCATGTCTTACTACATACAACTCAAGGTATCTGAGGTCTAATAATCCCATCAAAAGAAAGATTGTGGTTAGTCTGGTTTGGGGATTTTTGTAAACCTGCCTTGATCCCTAAAGATCAGTTGCCTTTTCTAATGTGTTAAAACTCCCAGTCTGAATGTGTTTCAGAACCCTACCTGGGATCATAGTTGGCTTCACAGTTGGTAGTTATTAGAAGACCCTGCCTGGAGGCTAGAACCCATAGTTTCTAGGAAGTGCTACTTTCATGATTAGTCGCTGGCCCTCCCGCTCCCAGTCCCTGCCAGACTTTCCAGTTTTCTCTCTCTCTCTGCTTGTCTCCTTTCCTTACCTCCTTCCTTCTGCAAACAGAGCTGTTAGGGTTAGTGCCTGAGCCCTGGCCCTGGAGCTCAGAAAGGAGACGTCATCATTGTGAACACATTGCTAATAAGAACAGGGTAAACTAGTGATATTGCCCACCTCCACCCCAAATCCATCTTCAGAATCCTGACATGAGGTTTAGGTTTAAATAGGGTGTCAGGGCAAGAATTACAGCAAGCAGTCCTAGCCAAGTGTGATCCACCCACCGCTGGCCCATACATGCTGGGTTCCAGTCTCTCCTGCAAGGTGGTGGTCAGAAAGGTGTGAAATAGACACAGGCTCCTCCTCTGGCTGCCACCAGGCTTCAACATTTTCCTTCTCCCAGCAAGAGGTTCCTGGGAGAATTCTAACTCCTTGGGACTGTTGCTTTAATAGTCTGATGACCAAGAAGAGAGTCCAAAATGTCTCTTCAGGATCTCTCCATTCCTGCCAGGACGGGTACACCTTTCCTTTTCACTCTTCGCTTGAGACAGTGAGGGTCTTGTACCTGCTGGGCAGATGTTCTATCACTACTGAGCCCCAATTGGCCAGCTTTCTATGAACCTTTGTGAAAAACTAGTTCTCTGTCAGTGACACACACACATCCCAAGTGGCCTAGGCATGTCCCCATGTGTTGAGAACTTGGCTCCCAGATTCACACTGTTGGAAGAATCAGACCTTTTGACCTTTGGGGGTTGGAGAGTGCCTAGTGGGGAGTCTTCGGGTCATTGGGGACATGCCCTTGAAGGAGTTTATGAACGCCCACCCCACTCCTATCCGGTTTCACTTTCTGGCTCCTGATGTAAACGATTTTTCCTCTGCCACCTGATCCTACCATGCTATGCACCTACTTACTGCAGGCCTAAAGCAATCGGGCCAGCTGCTCATGGACTGTAACCTGCATAAACACAGACCAAAACAAGGCTCTTTCTTTTGCAATTAATTACTATGAATAATTTGAGAGAGTAACAATAACTAAAAAAGTCCCCAGTGTCAACATAGCTAAATCGTGATAAACAAAGATAAGCTGTTGTTAACATAAATCATCATAAACAAAGAAGATAAGGCTGTCATAACACAAAACAACTAAAAATTACCACATAAGTCACCTCAGTGGAAGACATGCTATTTCAGCAACTAGAGAGATGGCTCACAGAATAAGAGTACTGTTCGCTCTTGCAGAGAGGAGCCAGGGTCAGTTTCCCAGCACCCATGCAGTGGCTCACAACCGTCTATAACTTCAGTTCCAGGAAATACAATTCCCTCTTCTGGCCTCTGCAAGCACCAATCATGCACATGGTACATATACACACGTGAGAGAGAAGACAAATACTATTTTAGCCATTAGCAAGATTCAGTGACTCAAAACTGGATTGTGAGCCAGTGAGGTGTGTGCACCTATAATCTCTGGGCCTTCTACAAAGACTGAGGCAGGAAGATCCCAAGTTTGAGGCCACCCTGTCTCAAAATAATGCCTCCTCCCAAAAAGGAGGCTAGGCCTCATAGAAGTCACTTGACCAGGTTACACTGTTTCCACCTGGTAGAAGGAGCTTAGGAGCCCCAAGGTTTCCTGACTTTAAATGCAGAGTCCTTTTTATCTTCTCCCAAAGCTTCTCTGGCTATGTCACCTTGGTTCTGGATGCATGCAACAAGTGTCTTGGAACAAGAAATATTATTGCTGGGCATGGCAGTACATACTTTTAACCCTAGTATTCAGAGGGTCTAAACGTGTTCAAGGCCAATCTAGGCTACACAATAAGACTCTGCCTTAAACAGGAAAGGAGTGCGGGGTGGGGGGGGGGAGGGAGGCAGGGGGAAGGGAGCGGGGGGGGGGGGGAAGGGGTAGGGGCAGGGGCAGATGAATCTCTCTATGTGAGTTTGAGGTCAGCCTGGTCTACACAGCAAGTTTAAAGCCAGCCAGAGCTACGTAGACAGACCTTATCTCAGAGGGAAAAAAAAAGAAAAAAGAAAGAGGTAAAGGAAGGAGGGAAAGGAGAAAGGGAGGGAGGGAAGAAAGGTGTTTGTTTGTGTTTTTGTTTTTTCTTGAGACAGAGTTTCTCTGTGTAGCCCTGGCTGTCCTGGAACTCACTCTGTAAACCAGGCTGGCCTCAAACTCAAGAAATCCACCTGCCTCTGCCTCCCAAGTTCTGCCACCACTGCCCGGCTTTTTTTTTTTTAAAGTAGAGAAGAAAAACAATTTTTTCTTGAGGCTAATTCAATACAGGAATGCCAAATGCTACCTGCAAATGTGGGTATGGTAATAAGTGGGATACAGTCAGATCTCGGGGTAGGAGAGGAAATTCCCCTCTGGATAGCTGGAAAGTCATAGCAGTGTGGAAAGTCGATTATCTGCTCACACACTGACACAGAAGCTGAGACACTGCAGAGAACTGAACATCAACAGTCTGGGTGGCTCCTAGAAATTGAATTCTGGTAAAGCAGAGCACATGTGATTAATTTCCTGACTTGCCTGGCTACCAATCTCTTAGAAATCAGAGGAAACAACATTACCAACTGCTCTTAACTTTGAACAAGGAAGGAGGAATCCTCTTAAAAGAACTTTCGCCTTGGCCAGTCAGTCAGTCCAAGGGGTATTGCTGCCAGGTCCACACGATCCTCTTGAGCCACTGGGAGGGCTCTTGATGAGCTGGGAGGTCTAGACAGGGGCTGTGAGCTATCCCACCACAGAGCCACTGGCATGCTAACATCAACTAATGGAGAGATCAATAGAAAACACGGAGGCTCTGTGTTGTATTATCGATCAACTATTGACCAGCCTGTTCCCAGCTGATAAGCTAGCCGTCTTTGGGCCAAGCCGGATTTGGATCTGGGCAGAGATTCAAAGCTCTCGGCTCTTCCCTTTACGCATCCCTTACAGGACGCAGTGAGGACCACAGTATTCTACCAGCCTGGATCCTATGAATATGTTCTTGGCTGGGAGCAGGTGGGAGTACATCAGGGATCAAACTGAGAGTCTCACACACAGGAAGCAGATGTTTTCCATTGAGCCGCACCTCCAACCTCCTGAGGATATACACTGTGTGCTGGAAAGCATCCTCTCTCCCCCCACCCCCTTCTGCTTGCCTATACTTCCATCTTCCATCCAGAGTTGGTCTGAGGGATGGCCTCCCACTTATTCCTCAAGATGCTGGGAAAGGGTAAAGGACTCCCAAAGCTCAATTTTTCAGATGCCCTGAGAGACTTCAAATATACTTCCTACTCTCCAGAAGGATCCTCACACTGCCAGGACCCCCGCCCCCCCCCACTACCTAATATGCTACCCTCATTGGCAAAGACTTCCCTAACACAATGGCCAGGAGCCATTCCATTTGTCTGTTATCATGTCACCTGTCACAGTGCTTCTGTCTCACTAAGTTCTCTCAGTTCTTTAGCAAACAGGAACAGGGATAAGATATACACTGAATAACCTTTAAGGCAGACACCTCCACATGGAAGAGGTTTCTGTCTTCCATCAAAAGGTGAGTAATAAGCTAGGACATGGAAGCTTTGCCCATCACACAAAAGGCTGAGGCAAGAAGACTATCCCTAGTTTTAGGGCAAGATGCTACATACGAAAACAACACAAGCAAGAAGCTGATAGAGTGATACATGCCGATAGACCCTACACTCAGTAGGCTGGAGACCTAGAGTTAGAGTTTGAGGCCAGCCTGGGCTACACAGTTAAAGCCTGTCTCAAAACATCAACATTGGCCACAAGATGAGCAAAGTACATAGGGACTTGAAAAGTGCCAAGTGACAAGGACTTCAGTTTGTATGTTCTCCTTCCAAATGGTAGCACTTGCAACCTGGCTGCAAATTCTCTCTCATCATTCCCACCAAGAAAGGACCTTTGTACCCTTCCCTTGAATCTGGAAGAATTTGGCATGGTTTCAAACAAAATGAACATGGTATTGTGGATGTTTTGTGTTTTCCAAAAATGAGGTTATAACCCCTCACACACACACTCCCCCAAACATACATACACACACACACACACACACACACACACACACACACGCGCGCGCGCGCGCGCTTACTCTGAAGGAGGATCCATTCAGCATGTAAGTCTACCTCCCTGTCATGCTCACCAAGCCACACCCAGATGTTCCTGTCCACTACCTCAGCTGGGCCAGCCTTCCAGTCACCCAAACACATGAGGTACCACCCCATCCTAGTCTATCAACAACTGAGCAACTCTGCAGAGCCTCAGCAGATGCCCCAAGGAGCAGACGATGTTGCCAGGTGAGCTCTGATTCAATTCTTGACCAACATAAATCACAAACCATAAGAAATGGACATTTAAAGCCTAAAGCATTCTGGGAAATGTACTATGTAACAACAGATAAGTGGAATGAAAACCAGACACAGCATGTGTGTGTGGCATATGTGTGTATAGAACAGATTTCATACGTATCAACTTTTTCCAAATTTAAAGCCAAGTTTTTCAAGAAATACCATACGGTGATGCTAACGGGAGTATCACCTGCTTGGAAACAAGGGCGAGCAGGGAGTGGGATAAACAAACCTGGGGGGTAAAAAAGGAAAGAAAAGAGAAACTAGAAATCTTTTTGAAGGCCACTAATTTTGTTTAGGAGAAACATGCTATTTGAGGGTCTTAGATACACCATTATCCAGCTCCAGAAAGAGAATAGAATTGGGGAAGAGCCTTGTCAGCACAGGAGAGCTACCAAACTTAACATGTAGCCTACAATGGCTCCTGAATCAAGTGAGAAAAATAGTAAGAAGGTTTTTTTAGACCAATGGAGAAGAAAGCTTAAGTGTTGGATATGTGACATTAAGAGATCACTATTTTGTACCGAAGATGATAATGACAAATGGATAAATCTGTTACATATATATAACACATATATGTAACATATATAACACACATATATACACATATGCGTATATACATATATATGTGTATATGTATACACACACACACACACATGTTAGAGGTGACTAGTTAAGAACCAAGAGCCTAAACAAATTATGAGAGTTGCTTTAAAATATCCCAGAAACTGGGTCAGGGATGTGGATTAGAGGTAGAGGGGCTTGCCTGGAATGTATTAGGCTCTGGTTTTGATTCCTAGTACTTCGAGAGCAATTAACCAATCAATCAAATCAAAGAAAGAAATAAGAAATGGCTATTCTGTATATTATAGTTGCTTCCATGCAGTCTCTACTTATATCCAAAATTTCCCAGAGCAAGAATTAAAACAAAATCTCACCAGGTACACATGAATTGGAGACTGGGCAGTGGCATCAACATGAGGCTGAGCCCCATCTTGCAGCATCAGGACCACTGGTTGGGAAAAAAAATTCCCATTTCCACAGTGAAGATGAACAGGTTGTGGGGTGTAGACAAGAAAAACTCCTCCAAGTCGTCGTGAACAGTTAATTTGACTCCATATCATTACAACAGAATATAGTACAAAACTTCTATTAGACCCAACTCAGCACCCAAGAATGTACCTCAAACCCCCATTACAGCCACTGCCCGCCCCCTTGGACAGCCTATGCAAGTGATACACCATACACTTTGTGCTTAATTTCACAGACACAAAATGAGGTACTTGTACAGAAAGAAAGCATGCAGCTCAATGAAAGCTAGTTTTAGCTTTGGACACACTGACGATACCTTTCTTTATTATCTAATAGCACAGAAACAATGATTTGTTCACTCAGAACAGCTCTGAAGGACTGACTTCTGACCTTGAACTAAGGTGGGATCATCTTTCATCCAGCAGAACGAGACACCATGATGCCTAACAGGACAAGCTCCCATGAGGACAGCCTTGGAGGGCCACAATAATTGGGCCTGGGCCCAATAGTCAATTTACCAGGTTAAGAACCCAGGAGTGATCTAGACACTTACAGGTTCAAACCTTACATATGACAGATGGGCCAAACAAGACATGAGATCAGTAGGTCATAGTGTGCAGGCAGCTACTTTGGAGCCTTCTGAGGACAATGGCCTTTTAAAAAAAATTATTTATTATTATATTTAAGTACACTGTATCTGTCCTCAGATACACCAGAAGAGGGTGTCAGATCTCATTACGGATGGTTGTGAGCTACCATGTGGTTGCTGGGTTTTGAACTCAGGACCCTCAGAAGAGCAGTCAGTGCTCTTAACTGTTGAGCCATCTTTTCAGCCCCGACAATGGCCTTTCTTAAGACTGTCTTGAACAGTCTGCACTCTGCTGCCTAGGACAGCCAAGCAAGAGGCATGCTTTGCCCTTCTGCTCCCAAAAGGTTGAGACCCAAACATGAAACACTGGAAAAACAGATACTTGGGTGCTAAGAACTCTATCAAGTTTAAGAAGTGTTTGGTTTGAAGGACTACTATTGCTCTCTTGTGAGCTTGCTCTTGTGCGTGTTTTTTTTCCTCTCTCTCTCTCTCTCTCTCTCTCTCTCTCTCTCCTCCCACTCCTCTCCTCTCCCTCCTCTCTCCCTTTCCCCTCTCTTCACGCCCCCCCCCCCACTCTCTCGGCTCACTCATTGACTTCCTCTGCCAAGCAAGAGATAAGGCAAGGGGAGGCAGCCAACCTACACACATACACACACACACACACACACAAGCAAAAGTAAAGTGAAATAAACTGGTTCCCAACGGGCAGTAGCAGCTGTCCTGCTGGGAGAAGGGCAGCCCTGCGAATAAACTGTAGAAGTACTTTTTTTGCACACACCTCCCCCACCCCAACCCCCACCCTGTGCAATTCTGCAACTAAATAACTGTATATAAATATGTAGCACATCCCCATGGAAACCAGCCAAGAAACAGTGAGCAGAAAAAACAAAGTTTTTCTGGCTGTAGACGCTCCCCCAAGCTGTTACGGCCTATGGACCAAACGTGAAAAGCACTCTGAGGGCTCTGATGACTTAGCCACTAAAAGACCCGTCTGGAAAGCACAAGTTTGGATCTCTAGAACCCATGTTAAAAAGAAAAGGGGAGGGGGGTAGAAGGAGGGGAAAGGAAGGGAGGGGAGGGGAAAACAGGGAAAGGGAGGAGAGAAGCCAGGCATTGATGCCACCTTAGCAGTGGGGTGGGGGTGTGGAATGTAGATCACAGAGAAAAGTAGATCCCCAAAGCTTATTAAGCAGCCTAATGAAATTGCTGATTTTAAGATTCAGTGAAAGACCCTGTCTAAAAAATGTTAAAATTAATAAAAAGTTAGGAGAAGTACTATAGGAAAGATATCAGACATAAACTGCTGGCTACACACACACACACACACACACACACACAGTGAGGCCCTTAGGAAGCCACCCTTGACTCTGATCACGCCTTTCAACTTCACAGCTCACCTCCACAGGACCCTCAGATCTGACTGTATACCTAGTAACATGGGGCAATGAGGACGCAGGCTTGGGTTCTGAGTCCTGACTCTTGTTCAGCTCAGGTGGAATCTAAGAGTTTTTTAACCAGTAAAGACTTCTCACAACTCTATGAAGCCTAGTGATGAATGTATCAAGGTCTTGCCCCTGTTTGCCCACAAGACACACCTAGAGGTGGCGGTAGCCTCATTCTAGGTAGCACGTCTATCTCCACCCTAGCAGAGGGTGGAGATGCATTTCTTGAGGTTATGTGACTGAGCGGTGTTGTAGGCCAACTTGCACACTGCACTTTGACCCTTGAAATTCTTACATAGACGCCTTGACCTCAGAATGTCACAGTACTTGGAAACAGGGCGTTTAAAGGAGTCAGGTTAGAATAGGGCTAACATGATGAGCCCAATCCACCTGTGTCTATAGAGAGAGCAGACGGGCTGGTAAGATGGCTCAAGAAATAAAGGTGTTTACTGTCAAGACTGGTTACCTGAGTTCAGTCCCAGAACCTACAAGATAGAAGGAGAGAACTGATTCCCAATGTTGTCCTCTGACCGCCATGTTTTTTTGCTGTGGTGTGCGCACAACACACACACACACACACACACTCACACACACACTCACACACACACACAAATACGTGTGAAAAAAAAAGAAGAGAGTGGAGTAGCGGACAGGACAGGACAGGATACACAGGAAAGACATGAGGCACGAACATGCCCTGAGGAAAGTCCACCGGAAGACAGGAAAAGGCAACACGGGGGATAACCTTTCCCATCCAAGGAGAGACTTGCTACCAGCTCAGTGATCTTAACTCCAGTCACCAGAATGAAGAGTGCAGAGTTTAAGGTTCCCAGCAGGTGGCACACTGCTTAGGGAGCTCTAGCCAACTGACAGAGGGAGGGACTGGGGCTTCCAGTCAGGGAAGGCTGAACTCTAGGCCCCGAGGCTTACAGCCAAGCACAGTCAGATTCAGACTCTTCACCTTGTAAGTTTCTTCATCTGAAAGGTGAAGCCTGTGCTGCCAAGAGGGGTGGGGGCAAGATGAGGACGCACACTCAGCAGTCCCCGCTCCATGGGGGAGCGAGAACACTATCCAGGACTTCTCTACACACCCCACTGTAAGCAAGGCCCTTCGCTGCATGGCCGCCCTCAGGCACTGGTGCTAAAGAGGAAGCCTGGTGGCTTCCTAGCCACAGACAAGACAACAATGCACACAATGCTCCTTTGGTCTCTAATATTCTGTAATAGAGAATAACACCAATTGTTACACACAGCATGGATTACACAGTGTGTGTGTGTGTGTGCGTGTGCGTGTGTGTGTGTGTAAACGGTTAGAAAGGTTAATGAAAAGAAAAGCCGAGGAAATTTCTTCCTTTAATGCCATTTGTGTTTATCCATTCATCTGGTGCAGGCACATAATAAACGAAGCTGGTTTTATGGATGGGTTTTAACTTTTGATCTTTCTTTTTTGGGGGGTCGGGGGTGGTGTCTCTTAGTTTTGTTGTTCTTGTTGTTTGGGCTTTGCTTTTGTGGGGGTGTTGTTTTTAAATGCAGGGGCTGGAGAGGTGGCTCAGCTGTTAAGAGCACTTGTAGCTCTTGCACACGACCCAGATTCAGTTCCGAGCACCCACACAGCAGCTGACAGCTACCTGTAACTCCAGTTGTAGAGCATCCTATACCCTCTTTTGGCCTCTAAAGCCACCAGTTACACATGTGGTATACTTACAAACAGCCAAACATGCAAACACATAAAATAAGAATAAATAGATCTTTAAAAAAAGAAAACTAAGTAGCTGTGTGTGGTGGCCCACACCTTTAATGTTAGCACTCAGGAGGCAGAGGCAGGTGGATCTCCTACGAGTTCAAGGCCTATCTGGTGTACAAAGCAAGTTCCAGGTCGGCCAGGGCTACAGAGGGACAGCTTGTTTCAAACAAACCAACCAACCAACAACAAAAGCAAAGAGTAAAAGTCACTGCCTGTCTGTGGGGAGGCAGGGAGGCGGGGCTACAAAGGAAGCTCAGTGGCAGAGCAGAGAGAAGAGGGCAGTGGAGAGAACCACAAGTTCACATGGAGAAAAGGAAGAACTCAGTCTCCCCTCAGGTTTGGGTCTGCAAGGGAGGCATCAAAATGTCTCCCCGGGCATATGGTTTACAGTCAATGTGAGCTGCTGTCATTAAAATCTTGCCTGTAGGTTCACAAAGTCTGCTTCGCCCAGCCATTAAGTGTGGGGGGGGGGAGAAATACACCCCAATTACATATGCATTTTTGTAAGGGACAATGGAATGCCAAGCAGGGCAGGACCTTGAACCAGGACTATTGTGAAATGTTACTTTAAAATAGAATGCACATGCAGGAAATTATTTACAGAGCCAAACACCTAAGAACAAATATAGTAACTGCCCAAGTTGGTCATAAACTAACCTCAACTTGCACCAGTTCAGGCAGAATACACCTGGAACAACAGGGGTCCCCAGGGCCCTGGCACTGAACCAGCCCCAATCCCATGCCTTCTAAGAAACTTAGAGCGTGCAGAGGAGGGGGGCATCAATAAGGGGGTTGCCACACATTCTGAACAACCTCTAGTGGATGCTGCAGAAACCAAAAATTGGTCACAAGGGGTGAGACTGGGTCACCTCAAAGACACAATCAACTGCCACTCTGAGGCAAGGCAGAGGACATTATCACATTTTCCCAGGGTTCGATGAAAATTGAGAAATGCAAATTTTTATATAAAATGGGTAGTATTATTTTAAGACTTTGCTTAGACCTCGGGTTGCCTTTAAAAAAAAAAAAGACTAAAGTGTCTTTACATAGAAAATGCACAGGTCCAGGTACTCCCCAGTGTGGACAGCCTGGGTGGCCCACCCTCTAGGGCAGGAACCAAACCTTCGCCCTGCTGGAGGTTTCGGTGTACCTCTTCCCGGGTTTTATCCCTCCTTCCTTCCTCCCTTCCTTCCTCCCTTCCTACCTTCCCTCTCTCCTCTCGTTCCTGCTTCCCTCCCCTCCTTCCTTCTTCCCTTCCTCCTTCCCCTCCTTCCTTCTTCCCTTCCTTCCTTCCTCCCTTCCTCCCTCCCTCCCTCCCTTCCTTCCCCACAGATTTATTGGGTCTGTTTTAAGCCCATACCTAGGGAATCACAGGGTGTTTATCTTTCACCAGAGTGGGAGTGCCGGGAGAACACCTCGGATTCCCAGCCTGGCCCTGCATCCATGAACAAAGGCGCAGGTGGCACTTTACAATTCTAGAAGGAAGAGAAATGAGATCCAGTGCACTCCCCTTTTGTGTGCTCACCCACAGAAGAGAAAGGCCTGGGACACAGAGCAGGGAGGAGATAAGGAGACTGGATGGTGGGTGGTACAGTGGTCAAAGTCAAAGTCAGCGGAAGGGAGGGTCTGCTTCCTGATAACAGGGATGGGCAAAGGACTACCCAGTGCCAGAGGACAGTGGGAGAAGCCAAAGTTCTCAGTGCCCAGGAAAGCAGTAAACAAGCAAACCCAGATGATAGCCAGGAAGACGGGGCTGATCCTCTGTGCCCTCCTCTGGGTACAGCAGACAGGTTTCCAGGAAGGCCGGGTCAACAGAGACTGGATAGGCTGTGTATTTTACAGCTCCCCACTGGCTTTTCCGTGTTTGTCTTCCCTGCTCACTAGCCCACGGCCACAGTGAGGGATGCTACATTCTCCCTTTCTTAATCAACTGCCTCTATTTACACCACTTTTAAAAAAAAATTACATCATGGACAGTCTCAGACAAAAGGTCAACAGAATATAAACACCTGTCCCCTTGGCTTTAGCCGTAGTCACTATTCCATGCCATCCCTGGCCCTTTCACTCCCCTGGCCCTTCACTGATTTAAAAGAATTCTTTGGGACAGGCACTAAGTAGTGTTTCTATAGAAATGCACACATCTGAGCTGTATGACAGATGGAAACATCTGTGTGACCCTCCCTCCTCCATCTACCAGAGGCAGCGGCTATTCTGATTTGCTTCCTCCACAGATGAGTTCCGTCCATTCAAACCCGCATATAAATGGAAGCACAGGCTCCCCTTTCCAGTGAGGTTAATTGCACTCAGTGTAACAGGCATGAATACCAAAATGCATCTTCACAATTCATTTTGAGCTTGGCACAGTGGTATTCACAGGCATGGAGACTGAGGCAGGATGACCACTTTGGCCCAGGAGTTCCAGGTCAGCCTGGGCAACACAATGAGATTTATGTCCTATTTTAAAAGAAGGAGAAGGAGAAGACGAGGAGGAGGAGGAGGAGGAGGAGGAGGAGACAAGATCGAGTTTAAGCCAAGCTGGCATCAGCACATCTCTGTCACCTTTCCTGTACTTACCTCTATAAATACCCAGAAAGCCTTGAAATCTGTTTCAGATAGGTATAATCCCCAATGGGACTCAGAGGCTCGGTTCTTAATGAACTGCTAAAGCCAGGCTGTCTTCCCTGCGTCTATGTCACAGACTCCAGTTTCTTTCTGTCCCTGCTGTGTCCATAGCATCTGTCCCAGTGCTCTGACAGAGCTAGCTTCTGTCATCCTCAGAAAAGCAAGGTGGACTTTCATGGTCTCTTTCTCCCCTCCCGTGTTCTGTCTCTGCAATTCGTGGTAAAACTATATAAAACCCAAGTGTTCTCTGCAATTGTAGAAGACACCATCTCTCTTTCACTAACTTGCCAGTAACTTGGGGAAAGATACCCCCTCTCAGTCAGTCTTGACTCTGTCTGGTACCTGGCTTGATTCTGTGTACACAGCACCACTTAATAAATGCCTGCGTTTTCTCTCTCCTTGGAAAGTGTTGACACCTTCCATGTGTAAGGCATCAGAGCAGAGAGTAGGCACTGCCTCTCTTTCTTTACCTGGACCAGCTGGTGACAGTAATACTACACCCCTGCTCAGGTACTCTGGGCTCAGAGTTCACAGGAAGCAGCTAGCTGGCGCCTAGCAGGCAGAGTATCTCAAAAGGTCCACTATGGCTGTGCTCCATTTCCTCCACTACTCCTCCTGGCTACAGTTTCCATTCAAATCTTCCTAGATCTCTCCTTAGAGGTCTGACTTACTGGTCTTTTGTGCTGGCCTCATGTACACCAACAAGGAATGAAGGTACCATGGGACTGTGGCACCTTAAAAACATCACACACACACACACACACCAAACTTTACAAAAGCAAAGATCCAGTGACCCCTTCTTTAAGGTGTTCTCCTCCTGAGCTCTCAATCACAGCAACTTGCCATGCACAGACATGGGATGACATCTGCTCTTCACCATAAGTCCCACCATTAAATCCAACCACCAAATTCACTGGCTTCCAAGTTTGTAACCAACCCCTCAGCACCCATCTTCCTGCCCAGGCCCAGCACCAGGTCAACTGCCAACTGTAATTCAGCTCACCCGTGCCTACGGGCAGGCTGTGTAGCACCCTGCAACTCCTAACACCACTGCCCTAGAACACTCAGTGGCCACAGCTTTCCTGCCCATCTCCCCAGGCTCCGTCGTCCAGGAGCCACTGCTACCTGCCCTCCTCAGAGAGGCTGTTCCTACCTGGACATGAACTCTGTCACCTCCCCCCTCAAAACCATCCCCAACCAAAGCCTCTTTCCCTCCCAGTGAATTCCACAGAGCTTCATTTGTCCAGCTGGGACAGTGCTTGTCACTCCATTTCATATTGTGGTCATCAGAAAGGCATGGCGACGTGGCCAGTAGCTAGCTCAAAAGTCAAAAGAGCCAGCAGCATCCTCCAGGCCTCAGCTGCAGTATCAGTTTGTTCAAGATGTCAGAACAAACTACCATGGACTCATGGTTGAAACAACAGAAATGTATTTCCTCCCTATTCAAGGTGGAAAAGGGCATCTGGAGGCATCTTTCCTTGGCTTATAGAAGCCCACCCTCTTTCTCTTGCTCATTCAGTGGTCCCTGTGTGTCTATGTCCTGATCCCCTGTTCACATGAAGACAACAGTCACGTTGGACTGAGGACTATCTCTAGGTATACCTGAACGACCTCTTGAAAGACCTTATCCCATAATAGAGCTAGGATGTCAATGCATAAGTAAGAGAGAAGGGGCTTGACTCAGGCTATGACAGCGATCTCCTCAGCCAAATAGCATCGACAGCACCATGCCTCCTGGGAGTCTCCTGAGGAGGGTGCAAGCACACAGGAAGATCCACAGGTCAATGCTTGGTCCTATTGGGGGCCATATACACCCAGTAAGTGTATTTTCCACCAGGGCCACTTTGGATTCATGTGTCACTACAGACAAGTTAAGGGTCTCCTTCCCCCATGACAAGGACCAGACTCCCTCAGCTTTTCCAGAAACATGAGAGGCAGTGCAGTTATAAAGACTGACAACATGTGTTGCATGAGTTTCCTTCTTAGAGGTATGGACAGGGTGACTGGGTTGCATTTTTTGTGATCTTGGGGGGGAAATGTTCTCCCTTTAGATATAAAAGCCTAGAACTGTCATGATAGGTAAACACCTCTTCTAATAAAAAACAGTAATTTTTCCCTCCTTTTTCTATTTAAGCAACCAAACTGCTCTGTTCTCATGGTCTAAGTAATGTGTGTTATTGCCCAAAACGGGGAGGGGAGTTTGTGTTGGTTTGTGGGAACTGTGTGTGGTGGGGTGCATGTGAGTGTGGAGACCAGAACATGATATATCACACGTCTCAGTCACTTCTGCAACCTTGCTTTCCTTTTTTAAATCAGTATACAAAGTAATATCATTGTGGCATTTTCTGTCTTAATACTTTAGAATTACTTTTTATTTTATGTTATGGTCATTTTGCCCGCATGCCTGGTACCAACTGAGATCAGAAGAGGACATCACATCCCCTGGGAATAGAACCTGGGTCCTCTTAAAAAAAAATGACTGCTGAGCCTTCTCTCCAGACCCATCATTATAGCATTTTTTTTAAACAAATATGTTTTTAGTAGATCATCTTTCCCCACCTCTCCTCTGACACACTTTGCTGTTGCTAGCTAATATCCCTGTATAGAATAGCCCGTTTCTTTTCTTATCCCACTTCCTGTATGTCTTCTTACGCCTCCTATACGCCCTACACTCTCAACCCCATCCTGTGTTGAGTGCTTTTCTGCTTTTTTTTTCTTTTTTTTGAGAGACTCTATCCCACTAAACCTACAGTCACCCAGTCATCTTAGCTGGTGGCCAGAGAGGGCTTCAGGATCTGCCTGCCTCTGGCCCCCCAGTCCCAAGACTGTGGGCACACACCACTGAGCTTCTCACACAGCACTGTGGATCCAAATTCAGTTTCTCGTGCTTGCCTGGCAAACTCTTCACAGACTGAGCCACCTTACCAAACTGCCCTCCACCCCAAATTTTAAAGACAGTATTGAAGGATGCAGCACAGCAAGCTGGAGCCAGGCTTCACGGGCCCATCCCATTCCGGAGGCAAGATCCCAGCTGAGACTTCACTGTTTGACACTCCTCCATAAAACATGGAAACACAACCTTGTAAAGCGCTGGGCGGCTATAGAGTGGAGCCAAGGTGGCTTGGCATGCAGATTGGAGCTCTGCTAGTACAGCATCCACATGGCTTTTGGGGGATACCCTTGATTTGGGGTAACTGCTACCTTTAGGAGCCCTCATATCATTTTCAACACACAGTGCTCTTCCATATATATTTGGCTTACCACACTATACACAGTTCAAGGCTCAACATTTAACCTTTGGGGGACACATAACAAAACTGGCCCAGTCCAATTAAGCCAAGAACTTTGAACTAACAGTCCTGTTCAGCAGCTCCCCATGAGGCACCCATCACAGGTGACTTCTGCCCGCAGAGCTGTATCATATGCTATGCACAGGCTTCAGAGTGTCTCATAAAGTTTCATTCTTACCCTTCAACTTCAAAGGCTGAGCTTACAGCACCAAAGCTAGCACAGGCTCCAAGGGTCAAGGTTAAGAGGAGACACCAGCAGGTTAGTGCAGGAGCCAGGGATCTTTATAGACTATGTGTGCTCACTGTGTGCACGCTGGGAGTGGCTTAACTGTTCTGTAATCCATCTCCTCATTCGTACAGAAAGGGTGCCAGTAGGACTTTCTGTGATACAACCTACACAGGAAAATGGCTGGTGCACCTTAAAGACATTATGCTAAGTCAAGGCTGGCAGACAGAAACTACCACTCATTGTAGGATTCTACTTAAATACCCAGCGTTAGCAAATCCACAAAGACAAAAGATTAGGTTGCTTAGAGCAAGGGAGCACTGGGGAGTGCCTGCTCAATGGGTGCAAGGTCCACAGCACTGAACATAACAGATGCCATTCACCTTAAACTTTGTGTCATACCAGTTTTACCACAACAAGAAATCATTTGCAAAAATAAAAGGCCAGTAGAGCTATGTATTATTCTAATGACGATATAAAGAACAGCTATCTCATGAAAAGCTCAAGTCTGCCTGTGGCAAAAGCATCCCTCCTGCAAGTCCCTAGAAAGGAAGGGAAGGAGGGTGGGTGAGGGGATGCAAATGACAAGCTCCAGCAACGTGACAGTGACATGGCTGAGATGGGTGAGCCTGGAGAGAGAACCGGGCTCTGAAGAGGTAAGAGTCGACTCAAAAGAAGTCAATACCAGTACATGCCTGAATCCTAGCACCCAGGAGGCTGAGGCAGGAGGACTTCTGTGAGTTTAGGGGCAGTCTGAGATACACAGTGAATTCCAGGGTAGCCTTAAACAACATAGCAAAACTCTTGTCTGGGGGGGGGGGAGATAGGAAGGAAAGGAGGGAGGGGGAAGGAGGGGAAGGGAGGGAGGGAGGGGGAGGAAGGGAGGGAGGGAGAGGGAGGGAGGAAAGAAGGAAGGAAGGACGAAAGGAAGGAAGGAAGGAAAAAGGCAGATAACAAAAGGGAGGCAAACAGGCAGGCTGGGTGGTAAGTGGGGACTGACTCAGGGACTGCAAAGTGACAGTCACAGAGACTGTGGTGTTGTTAATTTTGCACCGAAAATGGCTCAAGTCTGGTTCTACTGGTTCTAGCTATAGGGTATGGGACCAAAATCTTGCTGTAGAGTGCCCCTAATATTAGAACATCTAAAACTCTGCCAGAGAGGTACCACAAATACAAAATAACAGTAAGAAAGGGGACAGCCTGATACGTGTGCAGGCACACACACACACACACACACACACACAGAGAGAGAGAGAGAGAGAGAGAGAGAGAGAGAGAGAGAGCACTGTTAAGATGTGGATCTGTAACACACTAGTTTTCCATTTTTATGATGCCCAAGAAATCACCTAGAAGCCTTGAAACACTGAGGATAACATCCTGCCACACCCATATCCAGTAATCCTGGGGGGTTACCAAGAACCTAAGGAGTGTCCCAGAAAATGCACTTTAAAATGTTCCCAGGAGATTCTAGAATATATGAAAAATTTTAAAATCACTATTCCATGAGCTGAAGAGATAAGATAGCTCAGTAGTTAAGGCCATTATTGGCTGCTCTTCCAGAGAACCCACATTCAATTCCTAGCACCCACTTGGCAGCTCACAACTGTCTGTAACAGGGGATCCCACACCTTCTGGCCTCCACAGGCACCAGGCATGCCCATGACGCACAGACATATATACAGGCAAAAAACCCACACATATAAACTAAATAAGTAAAAATTTAAATAACATCATTATAACCCAAGGACTGAGGCCACAATGCTCTGCAGGTTGACACACTGTACAGAGATGATCCAAGAGCTCAGACCATTTGAAATCTGGGACTGGGAAGGGGTACCCACCACCAGTTGTGTTCTTTTAGTGGGAGTCCTAGAGTCCTGGAGTCTGGAAGTATAATAAACCTGTAGCGGGTTTACCTAGGACAACCAAACAAGCCTCTCTGTCTCTTTCTTAGGAGGAGCAGGAAACGTATGCCAAGGACAATCCTGTCCCCTGCCCTGCATGTGCTCCTGGAAGTGGGGCTCTGCTTCTGAGCATCTGCCATCCCCACAGAGGGTCTGACATAAGCTAGGGGCTCTATGGCTTATTTCTTTTGATAAATGAAATAGCTGTAATAGAACAGGTCTCTTTGGTAAATGGAATACTCTAGCCATCTGGACAACTCCTGAATGAGAAAGGCTCTGCTCTCTGTGAGGGAATAAATTAAATGTCACATTACAGTAATTCCAGTGCATACAATCCTTTTTCTTTCAAAAGAGAAGACAAGGCAGGGAGAGGGCTCAGTGGGTAACTTCTCGCCATGCAAGCATGAGGACCCGAGTTCAAATGCTCAGAACCCACATTAAGAAAGCTAGGTGCAGAACTGCCCACATCTGCAATCTCAGCATTCCTACACGGAGATGGGAGGCAGAGACAGGACAACCCCTGGAAGCTCACAGGCCAGGCAGCTTGATGGACATACAGTAAACAGGAAAGAGATCCTGCCTCAAAGTGAAGGGCAAGGACAAATACCCAAGGTTGTCCTCTGACCTCCATTGGGTACCTGTCTCACACAAACACACATACACACAAAGACAACACACAAGCTTTCCATTTTTCTTTAATGAAGCGACCATGGTCTCTTTAATGAAGAAACTATATGGGTTTTTGGGTTGGGTTGGGTTGGGTTTTTGTTGTTGTTTTTCCAGACAGGGTTTCTCTATATAGCCCTGGCTATCCTGGAACTCACTTAGTAGACCAGGCTGGACTCAAACTCACAAGATCCACCTGCCTCTGCCTCCAGAGTTCTGGGATTAAAGAGTGCCACCACAGCCTGGCAAGACTATAGATTTTACTTTAGATGTCACTGCTTCTACAGACAGGGTCTCATGATGTAACCTTGGCTGCCCTACGCTGTGTAATGATCCTCCTGCCTCGGTCTCCTCAGGACGGAGATCACAGGACAGGCATGCCTGCATGCACCTTCACACTTGGCTGAGACTACAGACTAATGCAGCAAAATGGGGGTGGGGGGGGGGTAGAGCTAGCTCTAGAATAGCAGTGTATCCTGGAAAACATTTTCCCAAGCTTAGATTCCTCCTGTTCCCATTGAGACAGTCCTGATCCCATAAAATCTCCTTGCCCTACTACATCTGCCACTGGTGGCTCAGAGGCCCGACCTGGACCCCAGTGCCAAGCCAGCCTGGGCCCGTCCCTGAACTCTGACCAGCCATCCTCACTGTCATCAAAGTGGTACTGGTGCTGACTAACAGATTGAGAGCAGGTTTGCTTGAGCCTTGGTCTCAAGCCCCAGCCCACAGGAGCAATAAAAGGCTTGCAGCTGATGAAAGCCAGGGATGGGCAGCTGAGAGTGCACGGCAGGTTAATAACTAACCCTCCTAGGCCTTTACCAGATATCAGGTGCCCGGAAGACAGCTGTGTGCATATCACAGACCAGAGAACCCGCCATGGCTGCTTTAGAAGGGGCAGATAGTGGAGGCTCAGGGAGAGAATGGC
The DNA here is from genome assembly GCA_036184795.1 of Tokudaia tokunoshimensis. Classification (NCBI taxonomy): domain Eukaryota; kingdom Metazoa; phylum Chordata; class Mammalia; order Rodentia; family Muridae; genus Tokudaia; species Tokudaia tokunoshimensis. The sequence goes on from BTHU01000005.1 coordinate 44,300,744, forward strand.
GGCTAAACGAGTGGGTGTCACCAAGAAAATCTGAGACAGCCGCCTGCCCAAAGTCGACCTGTTTATATTCTCATCATGCAATGGAGAGAGCAGTGAGCATTTTCAGGCAGCTGGAAATGCAAATCCACCTCAGAACCAGTGGTGTCCACTGGCTCCAGGAAGCCTAAGGCTCAGGCGTTCCAACCGACCCACAGTTAGATGGCTTCATTCTGTCTGGAGTGTTCCCTGAAACACGCTGGCATATCCAGCTGGGAGAGATCGAGAGGGCTTGCAGAGGGCTCCCTGTAAGGGTAAAGGGTACCCAGACAGGAGAGAGCAGGATAAAAAAGTGCCTATCAAGGAGCTGGCGAGGAAATCAAAAGCACACAGAATAAAAAGAAAACGTTCCTTCCTCCCATCTATGGAGAGGAATTTGGACCTCTTCAAAGAGACAAGATCAATGGGAAAGGGTTAGGCTTGCTGGCAGACACAAAGCAAGGAGCAGGAACCTTGAACATGCTGCTTAAAGCCCCAGGGCCTTTGCATATGCTGTTCCAGCCACCTGGATAGCTGATCCACTGCTTGCCCTCGGAGCGCAAAGTCTCTCCATGGTATTTTCCATTCATCCGGGAGTTTTCTTCTAGGTCCTACGTGTTAGGCCTTCCCACTGAGTATCCACATCAAGTTCAGTTATGTATCTCCACCCACACTTTCTGAGCATCAGAAACCTATCCCAGTGATGTACACATCCTAATTCAGGGGACTCAAATGCAACCAGTTGCCAGGGTGACCAAATGTAGCAAAATCCAGATAATTAGGAACATATACAGGACAGATGTCTCAGCTTCTGCAACAAACACATAGTAATAGATGAAATCTGAAGGAGAGAGGGCTAGCCAACTGCTTCATGGAGACTGTCAACAAAGCACTATTAGAGTCTGCTAAAAAAAAGCGGGGGGGGAGTCTTAACATTAGCTAAATACATGATACCTAAAAGCAACTGTTACATTATATTGAGATGTTTTCAAAGACTTGTGTATGCTTTTTAAAGTGTAGCATTTCTTTCAGAGATACCTAATGAAGTACAGGTTTGAAACAGCATATCTGAAATTTATTTTAGAGTCACCGGGGAAGGCCAGAGCTGCACGTATAAACGAGTCACAGAGTGTGTAGGTCAATACCAAATCCTCATGATCCATACTTAGAGTCCATTATACAGTTCCGGGATGACAGCCCAGTCAGCAAGAAACTTACTTTAAAAGCATGGGGACATAAGCTCAATTTCCAAAACCCATGTAAAGTATGGTGGCACACACTGGTAATATCTTGGTGCTGAAAAGCAAATAGGTAGATCCTTGGGGTTCCCTTACTAGCCAGATTAACAGAATCCAATCCAATAAGAGACTCTGTCTAAATAAAATAAAATTTATTTTTTTATTCCCCAGAGAGGGGGGGAATATTAAAACACACACACACACACGTGGGCAGAATGAAGCCAAGACTCTGTCTCACCACTCACTGCTCACCCAAAGCCCCCAGCAGCTGCTAATGCAGCTCATGCTGTTGACAGCGGAGTCAAACACAGATAACTCATCTTCAGTCTTCAGCAAGGAGAGGCTGCCAAGGAAGCCTGCAGACCGCGTTCTCTGAGGGAGGAGACAGACAAGCTCATAGAGGAGTAGGTGTGAGGGTGAAAGAGCCCAGCACACTGGGAAAGCACAGTGGTAGTAAAGGCAGGCACTGCGGCTAAGGCTAAGCGGTTCCGAAGGAGACCCATTCCCATCCGGGTGAACCGGAGAAAGCGCAGGCGGGAGATGAGGGTGCCGCCGGAGCCCTGCCCAGCATTCATGAGGACCTGGTTCAATCCCCAGCACCAAAAAAGGAAGCCCACAAGCAGTGCTGTCACCCCCACTAGACTGCAGATATAAAACAAACAAACAGAAGAAGCTGCAGAAGGCCTGACACCAGAGCTGGGGTAGGGGGGCCACTGATGTCTTTACGTGCTGTTGGGATGCTGGGAAACAACTTGGCATGATATTAAGAGGTCCAGCCCACCACCATAGTTATGCAACCTGAAAGAGACACTTGCACCATGCCAACCTGGGGACCAAGTCAAAGAGGTTTGACAAAATGGTTTGGTTTTTTTTTTTTTTCAAATAGCTCTAAACTGAAAACGTCCCAAATGTCTCCAAAGGATAACCGGACCCATGACAGTTATGCAACAGAGTACTATAGAGCAGTTAGCACCCCGGGCGCCTCATCATCAGAGATGGGTCTCTCGCACACAAGGCTAAAAGAAAAACAACCTCAGCTCACAGCACAAGAAACTAACAATGTACTGCTTAGGCAAAGTCCGTAAACAGAAAAAGGGGATTAAGGCGAGCTTCGGGAAGAAGAGCAGGAATGCACCCCGCAAAGCATTTCGGAGCCATGTCTACATGGGGATTGGTCTGTGCTTGAGCTGGGCGGTGGGGGTACAGGGATCCTCACTGTATTGTTCTGATTTAAATTCTTCCTGTTCTAGGACATCTGACCAAGCATGGTGGCCCACATCTAGCACTGCAGTGGCCAAGGATAGGAGGTTCAGTGTGAGTTGAGACCAGCGAGGGCTACAGAGTGAGCGCTAGGTCAACCTGGGCTGGAGTGAGACCCTGTCTCAACAAAAATTCTTTTGTAGTTATATTTCACTTTTTAATACGCTGGACAGAAGACTTGCCAATACAGGGCAACTCTGACAAAAATGTAATGGGAGAAAGAAAACTGGCTCATCACCTCTCACCACCACCGCCAGCCTAAGACAGGATTAGAAGATACTGAGCACAGAGCAAGTCCCAAGGGAGACACCACAGTTCCATCAACCAGGAGGTAAGGACACAGCAGGTAAGGACCTGCAGCCAAGCCTGAGGATCTGAGTTTGAGCCCTGGGACCAACATGGTAGAAAGTAAGCACTAACTCCTGCAAGTTGTCTTCTGCCTACCAAACATGCATCCTGGCATGTGCACAGACTCTCGTCCCCAAACACAGCCATTAATTAATTAATTAAAATAAAAACAAGAGAGGGGCTGAGGGCATCCATAGCTCCAAAGACAGAGGCACTACTAGATGGGGAGGTCTGAGGTAATGCAGTCCAAAACCCATAAAATTCTCAGACTTGGATATGCAGTGTGCAGCCCACAACTAGGAGGGTTGCTGCTAAATGACACAAGCCTTTTTTTTGGGGGGGGGGGGGATATTTTATGTATTTACATTTCAAACGTTATTCCCTTTCCCGGTTTCCCCTCTGAAAACCCCCAATCCCATCCCCCCTCTCCCTGCTTCTGAGGGTGCTCCCCCACCCATCCTGGCATTCCCCTACACTGGGGCATGGAGCCTTCACAGGACCAAGGGCCTCTCCTCCCATTGATGCCTGACAAGGCCATCCTTCCGCTCCTTCAGTCCTTTCTCTAGCTCCTCCACTGGGGGCCCTGTACTCAGTCCAATGGTTGGCTGTGAGCATCTGCCTCTGTATTATGACACAAGCATTACACCAAGGGGCAAATGCTGTAGGAATCTACTTAATGAGATGAGAGCAGTCAAATTCAAAGGGACAAAAAGTAGAATGGTGGGCACCAGGAGCTGGGATTATGTGTCTGGAAGTGAGGAGAGTAAGCTGGCTCTTTTAATACCATGCAAAGTTGTTTTCAAGCATCCCAACAAGGATGCTGGTAAGTGCTGTCCATCTAGAGATCTTTTCCATTGCTTCCTCCAGCTCAGGTGTACAAGCAGCCCTCCTGTTTCTCTGAGTGTTCACAGGAACCCCCACAGAGGACTGTAAAGGATGGGGGGTGGGGGGGGGGAAGGGGATAAGGATGGGGAGTACTGTGTAATAGGGGAGATGAAGAGATAGTGTTCAAATGGGACTGGGTTTCCATTCAAGAAAAGAAAAAAGTTCTAGAGGTGGATGGTATAATAGCTATACATACACTTAAAATTGTTACAATGGTAAGCTCTGTGTTACCTCGAGTTACCTTGTAAGTTTTGAAAAGCTCTACTTTAGAGTAGGTGCAGCTGAACAAGGAAACAGGAGGCGTATTGGCATTATCAGGCCACTCAAAAGCTAAGGTCATGACCCAGAGGACAACACTCAGAGGAGGGTCTGGAAGAGCATCACAAAGCTCAGGGATGTCTCCTCTACAGGCACTTGTGGGTGTATACTCAGACGCCCAACCCGAGGACCAAGCTCAGCTTTCTGTGGCAACCAATCACTGAGTGGTACCATGTTAGGACAGAACCCTGAGGAACCTTCCAGTTCTTAACTTTAAGAAGAAAAAGCTGTGCACACTAACTAGGAAGGACTAGGGGAAAGAGCCAGCAAAAAGTGCTCAGAACCCAAACTCCAGGGACAGAGAGACTGTGTGGAGAAGCGGAGCCAGGGGACTTTAAGGTCCTCCCTAGGAGTTCCCAGGAACACGAGGTGAAACAGGAGGGGAGGGCTGCTGGTACACCCGAGCTGGAGGAAGCAACAGAAAGGGAGTCCAGAAACCCAGACTGAATCCGGATGGACCACATTTACCAGGCACGTGGCCTGTGGCCATCTGCTCTCTGGAAACCCCCTGGAAGGAGCAGGTAATACCTTGCCAGGCAAGGCCATTAAAGAAATGACACAAATTCTGTGAGCCTGGGAGGCAAGGTACTTAACAGGCACCAGAGCAGATGCTCTGCGTATCAACCTCCAAGTCCCAGAGACGGAGAAGGCAGCGGCAGGTATTACTCATCTGCCTCACACAGAGGCAGGGCAGACTGAAGTCAGCCAGAAGCAGAACGCAGAGGGTGAGAAACTCGGGAAGCCTTGTACAGTTGGGAAATATCTTGCTAAGAAAAGAACAGGCCCGACAATAGAGAATACTTGCCTAGCCATGTATAGGGCTGTGGGTTCAACTCCCAGGTTACAAAACAAATCAAAACAAAACCTGCCACGCTTATACAAAGACTAAAAGAAACAGAGTGCGACCCAACAGTTGCTACGCAGCCAGACGGGGAGATGAAAATTGGTTTTCTTGATGGTAGTTTTAAATGTTGTTCTACTAGACACTTCTTTATGAAGAATGCTTTTGACCTAGGTGTTGAAGACTGGCATTCAAGTCAGAAGAACTGGCTGGTTGTAGCACATGCCTTTTATCCCAGCACTCAAGAGGCAGAGACCACTGGATCTCTGAGTTTGAGGCCAGCCTGTCCTACAGAGTGAATTCCAGGACAGCCAGGGCTACACAGAGAAACCCTGCCTTGAAAAACAAATAACAAACCAAAAACCAAAACCAACAAAAAGAAAAAGAAACAAACTGCACTCGGTCTACCAAAGATGTGACCTCGGGCTCTGGAAGTCCTAAATGGCCTTCAAAGGTAGAAATCTTCATAAGACCCTGGGGTCCCCATGCACCTGTGAATCCCTGGGACTGGCTCAGAGCCAATCACCCATCCCATGCCCAGATGAGCTGACAGGCCGTTCTCAGCCCATTTTCTCCACTGTCTGTGCCTGGAGTTGGACCTTGCTAACTGTGTGGCTTCAGGCAAGTTTCCTAACTTGCCAACTAAGCCTAACTCTCCTATAAAACTCTGAGGAAAACAGTCTTTGTGAGCTTCATAGAATTCCTGAGCATGGATCCAGAATCTCATGCACTTCAAAGGTCCCTACAAGGCACACAAAGTTTACAGCCCTCCATATCTGCCCCGGAGCCCAATCGGTGAGTGTGCTCCCTCCTCCCCATTCCTATCCTCTATGCCTTTGCACCTGCTGCCCAGATACTTTCTAGAAAAACACAACAGCTGTGCTACTATGTATCCTTTGGGACAGCCCCAGTCACTATGGGCACCAAAGCTTTTTCCAACTCTACCACACAGATCAGCAAGCAGTCCCTCCCTTGTACTGCTTCTTATGTTGACTATGTACTCAAGAAAGACACCCACTCTACACACACACACACACCGCCACCACACTGGAAGAGCTTCCATTAAGAGCCTTTGTTAACTACAGAAAATTTACCTTGCACAAGCAAACACACTTTGAAAAACTTTTTTTGTAAATAGTGACAAAATTTTTGTAAAATCAAGTGACCAGGTGAGATGATACAGTTAGCTGGAGAGGAACTACAGAGGCTGAAGATACAAGATTAGAGACACTGGAGTGGAGGGGACATAGGCAAGGCTTCAGTCAACATCCAACAGACCAGCTCTGGCTGGAGGCTTTTACAAGCATTAAGGACTGTGACTGCTTTCCTTTTCTAGTTTCCTTTCTGTTGCCTGCATCTGTGCTCAGGGGTCCTGGGAATGCTCAAAAAGGCATAATTGTTATCCTTGAGTTTTACTATGTATCCTTTGGGACAGCCCCAGTCACTATGGGCACCAAAGCTTTTCCAACTCTACCACACAGTTCAGCAGCCCCTCCCTTGTACTGCTTGTAGAGCTGGGGGCTTAGCTGGCAGGTTAAGAAACAAAAAACAGGGCTAATATCCAATATATACAAAGAGCTCAAGAAGTTAGACTCCAGAGAACCAAATAATGGGGTACAGAGCTAAATAAAGAATTCTCAACTGAGGAATACTGGATGGCTGAGAAACACCTAAAAAAATGTTCAACACCCTTAATCATCAGGGAAATGCAAATCAAAACAACCCTGAGATTCCACCTCACACAAGTCAGTATGGCTAAGATCAAAAACTCAGGTGACAGCAGATGCTGGCAAGGATGTGGAGAAAGAGGAACACTCCTCCACTGCTGGTGGGATTATAGGCTGGTAAAACCACTCTGGAAATCAGTTTGGTGGTTCCTTAGAAAATTGGACCCAGCTATATCACTCCTGGGCATATACCCAGAAGATGCTCCAACATGTAATAAGGACACATGCTCCACTATGTTCATAGCAGCCTTATTTATAATAGTCAGAAACTGGAAAGAACCCAGATGTCCCTCAACAGAGGAATGGATACAGAAAATTTGGTGCATTTACACAATGGAATACTACTCATTATTAAAAACAATGAATTCATTAAATTCTTAGGCAAATGGATGGAGCTAGAAAATATCATCCTGAGTGAGTTAACCCAATCACAGAAGAACACACACAGTATGCACTCGCTGTTAAGTGTAATATATTAACCCAAAAGCTCGGAATACCCAAGATACAACTCACAGACCACATGAAGCTCAAGAAGAAGGAAGACCAAACAAAGTGTGGATACTTTGATCCTTCTTGGAAGGTGGATCAAAATACCATGGCTCACAGCCAACCAATGGACTGAGCATAGGGTCCTCAATGGAGGAGCTAGAGAAAGAACTCAAGGAGCTGAAGAGGTTTGCAGCCCTGCAGGAGGAACAATAACATGTACCAACCAGTACCCCCAGAGCTCCCAGGGGCTAAACTGCCAACCAAGGAGTACACATGGAGGGACCCATGGCTCCAGCTACGTATGTAGCAGAGGATGGCCATTTCAGACATCAATAAGAGGAGAGGCCATTGATCTTATGAAGGCTTGACTCCCCAGTATAGGGGAATGCCAGGTCAGGAAAGTGTGGGGGGGAAGGGTTGGTAAGCAGGGGGAGGGGGGATGGGATAGGGGGTTTTCAGAGAGGTGACATGATGAGGAAAGGGGATACCATTTGAAATGTAAATAAAGCAAATATCTAATAAAAAGAAAGATTAGGAGAGAAAGGGTTTCTTTTAATTCACAATTCCTAGTTATAGGAACTAGAAGCAATTAGTCCCACCCACACTGGAGCAGAGAGAATGAATCTGTGCACACCTACTACTCAAGCTGACTTCTATGCTTACACAATTCCCGATGGGAGCTCAGGGCAGAGTGGTGCTGTCCACACTGAAGCTCCTCTTCCTGTATCAATTAGCATAGCCAAGATGATCCCCCAGAGCGGAAGTCAACCTGATCCACACAATCCCTCACCAGAGCAGGTCCAGGTTGTTCTACATTGTGTCAAGTTGACACTTAAAACTAACCACCACCCTGTCCGGACTGATGTTCCCTGATACAAGGAACTCTAGAGAACCCCCTCCTCAACAGGGGGAAGAGTAGTGGGGAAGGGAGGGCTCCAAGCCTGCTTCTCACCCAAGTAGGGAGCTCAGAGGACCAACCAGACTGCTGCACATTCCTAGTGTGTGACAAGTGGAGGCCCACGGCTTCACTGTAAGGTCAAGGTCAACGGGGCCTCTCCAATTGGCCCTTTTCAGTTCATCACCCAAAATACATATTTCCACATGAACACAAAGATTAAACGTACAGCTGGGGACACAGCACAATGTCACCGGAGGTTCCAAATCTCTCACAAAATCAGAGAAGCTGTTTTAACATCTCTGGCCTCTCTATACTTTCTAGCTGTGAGATGAAAGAGGGAGTGGGACATACAGAAACCTGAGAAAACACAACGATTAATCAGTAGGTGACCCCGGCAGTCGAAAGCTGGGGTGGGTGGGATGGGGTGGGAGTAGGTGTGATGGGCAGACAGTGCAGACCCCTCTGAAGAGGGTTTTTCTCTGTGTAGAGCCAAGTAGCGGAAGGGGACGTCTGCAGTCAGCCAGCCAAGTAGGTCCAGTAGTAGGAAGGACACATGGGGGAGGGGAGGGGGGAGGGAAGGGGAGGGGGGAGAAGGACGATCTCTGTTGTTACCAGGGTAGAAGTTTTCTATGTTCTCACACAAGAAGGTAAGGGAAAAGCTTACCCCCATGGCCTTCTGCTATTTTAAAACCAGGAACAGGAGATTATGCACATGAAAAATACTTAGCAAGTTAATGTTTGCTCAGAGCTTGTACCTCTGGAGGGTCATTTTACTGGTCCTGGAAGAGACCAGGGGAACCCCCACTCACCAACCACACCCCTCCCTTCCTCGAGATGACCAGTGTGGCACCAGCTTCAAGCAGTCTCTGCCACATCCTACCAGGGAAGGGTGCCTACCACTCACCTCGCTCACTCCCAGCTCAGCTTACCTTTTATAATAAAGGCACACTTTATGGAAACAACACAACCTCATGACCCATGGGGACAGACACCATGAGTCCCACTGAAGGTCTGGCGAGGGGCGGAGCAAGTCCTACAGGGCTGTCATTTGCCAGTATCTACTTATGTGAAAAGACTTGGACCAGGCTAAGGCAGCCAGACCTTGGGGGTTTCGTTTTTGCTCCCTCCTTCTTCCCACAATGGAGGGTGGGGGAGGCCCATGGCCCACGCATGCTCCACACTGGCACCTTGTCCTTCACCCACGTGCTCACCTGATTCCATCTATGAACTGCCCCAGGGCCCTCTGCCCCTTCTCCCAGGGATGCCCTCCCTCCTCACCCTTCACCTGGAGTACTGCCACGGTGTAGTTGGCATCAAATCCCTCCTCCAGCCCAGCCTCCACTCCACTATAGCAAAAGCAAGCTCTCTGAAACACAGGCCAATTCCCAGGTCAAAGACTGCCCCACAGCCACCACATACGGACACATGCTCGCTTGCTCGCAGGTACACCTACCCTGGGTTTAATGCAGTTGTCTCTGGCTGTCGCCACAGACAGAGTGTATTAGAGAATGTGAAGGGACAAAAGGGATCAATCAGTGACAATTTATGTGTGTAGAGTTTTGCTTGCCATATGTGTCTGTGCACCAACTGTGTGCCAGGTGAGTGCCGTGGGTTCTCTGGAACCACAGTTATAGACAGTTGTGCACCACCAAGTAGATTCTGGAAATTGAACTTGGGTCCTCTGGAAGAACAGCCAGTGTTCTTAATTGCTGAAGCCTCTTCAGTCCCAAGAGCCCTGCAAATATTTGAGGAGGAAAATAACACACGCAGGCACACACACACACACACACAAATACTTCCTCAGGTAAACTGAAAACATTTAAGACATGCCTGCAGTCCTAGCACCCAAGAAGGTCGAGGCAGGAGGATAGCTGGGAGTTGTAAACTGGGCAAACACAGTGAAACCATCTTAAATTAAAAAAAATTTTTTTCACTGAATGAAAAAACCTGCACTGTCAGAAACACCCCCCAACCCGCGCGCACACACTTTCTGCATAGGTGGGGGGGAGGGAGGGGGGGGAGAGAGAGAGAGAGAGAGAGAGAGAGAGAATGAATAAACTACTTATGGCAGCATCCTACAGCCTAGCCTGCAGTGTGTTTGTGTTCCAGGAACAGCCCATTCCAGCCCTCCAGTGAGTGGCCAAAGGGAAGTCACTTGATGGGTCCTGACCTCAGTCCCCCATATATACACTGGATGGGGCTGTGCCTTTTCAAATTCCTGACTAAGGCAGGTGATCTTTATGCTTTACCACGCAAGCTCTCCCAGTCCTAAGCCTGTATGTAGGGAGGCTTCTTTTCCCTTCCAAAGTGAAGCTTTTTAAAAAAGCATTTCTCACCCAGCATCCGGCTTCCAGTTCCCACTAAACAAGAGCCGGTCAACGGGAAGCCCGCCTGTACGGCTCACTTTTGTTTTTCTAAAGTCCGTATTACAATTTTTTTTTAAACTTCTCCACATTCCATAGAAAAGGATGAGACGTTTATAAAATTACGACTTTCTAGCAATCCTCCAATGCCTCGCTGTTTACTGAAGCATTCTAATTTGTTTTTAATCATCTCATCTCCCCATTTTAAAAATGGGGAAGCCAACGCTCAGAGCCCAAGTGGCCCGAGGTGGCAGTCGGGCTATAAAGTAACACTGACATTCTCCGCGTGTGCACAGTACCCTCGTGAGTCAATGCCAAGTTCCAGATACAGCGAGAGCAACTGTGCCAAACGCTACACTGGCCTACCAGCCTTCCCCTGCAAGGCATGGCGGGAGTGCTAACTGGCAAGCCACTGGTCCCAACAGCTTTGCACACGGGGCTGCTGAAAGATCACAGGCACTCAGGCAGGCAACAGAGGCGGGGCGGGGCGGGGCTGAGCGGAGGGGCCCCAGCACAAGCCATGCCAGGGATTTAGTCAACAGAGAGCTAATATGAGTCAACAGTGGGTTCTGCTGCCAAGCACACCAAGCAGTGGGATCTGCAGACGCATTCATAGAAGGAAAGTGCCTGGCTCCCTCAGACCAGACCACACCTGAAGGCTGAGCGTGGCTGGACTAACAGGAGGGAGGTGCCCTTCGTGAGGGGGCTGGGTTTCTGAAGAGAAACGGCTCAGGGTGGCACTGCTGGTGTTACCTGGAAGCTGGGCTTGTACACCAAGCCCACTTTGGACCGTATACTATAGGTGAGATCGTGTTCACTTTTTATTCAGTGTTGAGAAAGCTCTGACTCTTTACATGAAGGACCCAGTACATCCAGGCATGCTAGCGGATTCAACTAGCCAGACCACCCAACTCCAAGTCTGTTGGGAGGGGGACTCGCTAGGAAAATGACAGTGGCATCTTTTTTAATTAATTAGGACAACTGGACCTTGGCTTTGCCAAATAACAGTGGACTTAACCTGCTCCCATTTCAAGCATCAAAAAGTTCAGGAAGTCCTTCTTACTCGACACCCACCTCACATCCTACACACCCAACCTGCCCATCTCAACCTCCTGGAACATCCCACCAGGAAGTGTTTCTCCTACTAACATCACTTAGAATACAAAACATCTTCCCAAATGTGACCTCCAGGAGCCTCCAGGCCCTATCTCCCTGACCCTTGTGTTTACAATAAGTGGCTTGGCACACTCGAGACATCCCATAAACGATGAGTAAGTGCTACGAGGTGCCACAGCCTGGTCATACTTGAGTGTGTTACTATGTTTGAGGCCATTTTAGAACACAAGTGTCTCTCCTGAGAGGGGCTAATAAAAAGGTTTATGACAACACATTACCACTTTTGTATGCAGAGCAAAGGACTTCTTGAAGCTACCAGAGAATTTAATTGCAAAGGAGTCATAGTCTGGCTAGGTCCCCAGGTCTTGATGGAAGTGATCCAATATAGGACGAAGCTTAGGGGTACCAGGTCAAAGGTAAATCCTATCTGTGTGACAAGCAGCCAGCCAAGGCCAAAACCCAGAAAGCAGTGAAAATCCCGAGACAGAACGAGCACCCGTGGGGTTAAATGCCTAGGAGGAGGCACAGAAAAGGAATTCAGTAAAGTGGGTCTGAGGAACAAACACCACAAATTCACAGGGGAGCCACTGCCTGGCGCTAAACCGCATAATCGGGAGAATTAATTACAGGACCTAGCACTCCGATCTGGGAAGATTAGTGGAGGAGATTTACTGATGCAATTCCGATATCTAATAAATCTTTAAATCAATGAGCCGTGTTCGCTGGCAATTCTTCTCCAGCTTTCCTCCCTGAGAGCTCACACCACAAAGCCAACATTTATTTGCTTTTTATTTGTCTATGGACATGGTGCATGGTCATATGTCTGTTTGTATAAATAAAACTCGAGGTTCATTAAATCACAGTTTAAAAAAAAAAAAGAAAGAAAGCATGGAAAAGATCTACCATCTGAAGGAGACCAGAGATGGAGGAATTCTTCTGTGCCCTTTTATTAAAAAAGGAAGAAGCCTTTTAGGACATCACTGTCCCCCTCCCCCACGGCCCCACCAGCTGCAGTCAGTCAGCGTCCCAATCTGTTCGTTTGTGTACCTGTTTGGATCTCTTTAGTACACAGGCACTTTACTCCGTTTGCAATTTTTCATCTCAGAAACACCACTTAAGCCTGTCACACAAACCTGACAGTAACGATACATTGTATAAGCCAATTATCCCTGGGGAACAGACAAGAAAACTACCAGGCAAGGAGCACCGACAAAGTTCCCAAGGATATCATTCCTTTGCCAGATGCAAACTGCGCCACATCCTCTCTCAACCCAAGCTGCACACTCACCTAGCCTCTGCTCCCCACTCACTCACTGCTCGCAGGCTGCCTCTCTGCATCAGCGCTGGGGCGCCTCATTCTTGGGGAGCGGTGACATGCATGCTTTTTAAAAGACAACAGCTTTGAACTGGGGAGTGTTGGCACCTTTTCTATGAAAAGGCCTCGCGAGGATATTTTTGTGACAAAATGCTCTCCTATAGAGCACAGGAACCACAAAAATGAAACTACCATAAATTGAAACTGTCTCCAAATTAAACCCACACGAAGCAACATTAGAGCCCAAGCCAGCAAGGCTGATTTTTCCCATCTGAAACCCTTACAGGTTAAGTATTCTCTCCTTAAGTCCAAAGAATTCCTACCACCCAGTTACAGATTTTCCGGAGGCCTAAACGCTCCGGAAAATCTGTAACTCATCTAAAGCTCAATTACTGCGGTGTCTTTAGTCATGTCCAAAGATTCCCGAAGGCACCGTCTGCCGCAGCGCAGTGGGCGCCCGTTAGTGCATCGTTTGATCGGATCTGACTGGCCCCAAAGAGAAAGGCTCTTTCAGCGTCCTGACTCCCTGTCGGTGACACTGGCGCTGGCCTAGCTTGCCACTGGAACTGGGCCCGGGTGCAACCACCTGTGGGTGTGTGGCCGGAACGCAGGCCCTGGTGCTGACACCCCGGGATGCCCTGCGCGTCCCACGCACACTGCCGGGTATGGGAGCGAGTGGGTAGGCCAGTCCAGAGGGGGCCGGAGCCAACTCCCCAGCACGCCAAGGCTTCTGTCCGTTCAAAGCTGACCTGACCTGAGTTGGCTCCCAAGTCGCTCCACTCCCTAAGAGGTGGGTGAGTCAGGGAACCCTTTAGGATAGGCTCCCTATGGGGGCCATCCATAGGGAATAGGCAGAAGGCAGAGTGGTAAAACTGTTCCCTAATTCTCTTCCCAAACTTGGGACACCTGCTGAGCAGCAGGCTAGGATTTCTTCTCCACCGAGGCCTGACACCCAAAGCGGGATACCCCGGAACAGCCCTACGTTGCTTGAAAATTTCTACTCAATCCAGCATCGGAAGGCCAACATTGGCAGGGAATGCCGGCCACCTGCGCCAAGGGGAGGGGACATAGGGACGTGTGCGTGGGGGTAGCATGAGGCAGGACCACAAAAACCCTAGGTGGTCGCCAAAGAAGGGCGCCGCAACCCTGCGATGCAAGGTGCCAAAGACTGAGCCCCAGAGCATACCCCGGCTTGTGGTCCGGGAGGGTTCACGGCTGGGGAAGACTAGCAAAAGATGGGGGAGGGGTCCCCCAAAAGCGGTTCGGGAAGCTTCCCGGAGGGAAAGAACCACTGGGGCAGGGGGCTCTGCCCCAAGGAGCGCAGGCTGCCAGTGCCCCGCACGCGCCGCGTCACTCACCGGCAGGTCCACGCTCACTTCGGTTCCGTCGAGCAGGAATACACGGCAGTAAAGGGTGGCCTTGGCAGCTCCTGAGGCGGAGATGTGCACAGCCGCGCCGCCCGTGAGCAGGGGCCCGCCGCCGGCCGGGAACACGCTGCCCCCGGGCGCGGCGGGCAGCACCGAGGAGCTGGCGGCGGCGGCCGGGCCCCCTCGCAGCCCCCCGTCGCGCTCGTCCCCCAGCCCGGCGGCCCCGCGCCCCGCCGCGCCCCGCGCGTAGCGCTGCATGGAGCGGCGGCCAAAGGTCCGGCGCAGGAACCGCAGCATCCTGGCCGGGGGCGCCCCCTGCCTCCGCCCCCTGCGCTGCCGCCGCGCCGCCGCCCGGGAGCGCCCGGCGCCGCCGTCAGTGCCCGCCGCGCCTCGCCGCGCCGCCTCCCGCGGGCTGCGGCCCGGGGCCCGCTCCCGCCCCAGCCGAGGCCGAGGCCGCGCTCCGGCCGCCCGCGGGACGCGTCGGCTCGGCCAGCGCCCGCCGAGAGTAGCGGCGCGGGAGAGAGCGCGCACGGGCGGCCCGGAGGGACCGTCCCGCTGCTGTCGCCGCTGACGTTGCCGCGCGCCTGGGGCGGTCGGTCGGTGCGGGCTGCTGCGTGGCCGCTGCCCCGCGAAGAGCGCCGCGGGGGGACCCGGCTGCGGGCTGCTCCCGCGCCGCGCGCCGGCCGAGGGCCAGCCGGAGCAAAGCGCCTGCGTGCACCCGGCGCGCTCGCTCCCACTCGCGCCGCGCCCGGCCCGAGGAGGCCCCCGCCGAGCGCCCGCTCCCCGGGCGCCTTTTCCTTGTGCCCGCAGCCCCCGCCTCCCACCTGGGAGGGCTGCACCTCCAGCCGCCGCCGCCGGCACTGCAGCACGCCCTCCTCCCCCGGGGCTGCGCCGGGCTTGTGCTGCCCCCTGCCGGCCCGAGCGCCCCCTGCTGCTGTAGGTGCGCTCACGTGCGTACACGTAGGTGAGCACACACGTGTTTCCGGGCGCGCAGGACCCCCGAGAAGTCCAGGAGTTCCCCCACTCCTTGACCAAATGAAAATAAAGCTGCCTCCTTCCAGGGAAAGCTTACTCCTGGGGCAAAGAAAAACACGTTTCTTTCTGAAAGAAAAAAAAAATCAAAACACCAACGGTACTGTTTCCCCTTCTGCAAAAGTAGAGTAGGCGACCTAGAAGGTCCCTGCCACTTAATGAAATTCTGTCTGTTTAAAAATCTCAACCCTGGCTGGAACTTTAACCTTCCAGTCCAATGGACCCGTTCCAAACAAGGAAATTAAGGCCTGGGAGGAAGGGGAAGTACTTTTCCAGACTCCTTAGGAGACACCCTGATTCAAGGGTTCTTGCTCATGCCCAGAATTAAGGAAAGGTCCTGCATAAGCAATTGCTACTGAGAAGGTTGGTCAAGGTTGGACAGACCCCTGGGAAGCGAAGTAGAACAGGAGAATGAATTGCATCGGGCACATGGAGCAAATTAAAGACAGCGATTTGCTAACGAGCAATGCCCACAGGTTCAGGGTTTGCCCACAGACAAGTGGGTTGTCCTGTGCTGCAGACTGAGGAATGTGGGAAATGAGGCTGAAAGGAGGCCAGGCCTTTGGGGAGAATAACGCTACTGTTTATCAGGCCCTAATTTTGCGCCAGACATTACGCTAAGCCCTTTCCATATGTCTTAATTTAGCCTGTTAGCTTACAGGTTATTATCTCGATTGGACAAAGGAGGAAGCTGAGCTTTGGAGAGCTTAAGAGACTGACATACAGACTCATTGACTGGGCTCCAGAGCTATTGGTGGAGCATGTAACATGTTTGGCAAGCAAATGACAGTTTGAGAGCTGGGGAAGCAGTAGCCTCAACAAAACGCACGGAGAAGACAAGGGATGAATGTAGGAGTCAATCCAAAACCAGACATTTATTGAAAACGAAGCATTGTCTTAGATTTCATCGTTTGCATCTTCATTAATTCTCATTTCAACCCTCCCAGACAGTTCTCTGTGTTCCCATTCACTTAGATGGATTTGGGAGCTTTGGTATGTAATATGCTTGCCCAAGGTCTGAGAGCTGGCCCTGCGTTCATTCTATGATATGATGGGGACCACCCATATGACAGGTTAGTTGGTAGAGTAGCATCTGCAATAAGCCATTAGATACCCACTCTGCTCTTACCTCCACAACAAGATTTTAACAGATACTATGTACAAATTGGCCTAGCCCAGGTCAGCTGACTAGTTTCTAAAGATATTCCCAGGAATGCTACAGCAGAATAGCCACTCCAAGATGTCCACCTATGCATTTTGCATTTGCATCGTTGTGTTTCACTGAATGTAGCAAAGGGGGGAGGGGGGATTTGTTCTATGCTTGAGTTAAAAAGGTTGAAGTGGGGAAATTAACTCACTATTATAATCAGTGGAATCAAATAGGACTTAATTAGGAGATTGGAGAGACAACAACTGTCAAAATAAGAATCCAGAGGATAAGGGATATGCATACACGCTGGAACAGTGGTTCTCGACCTGTGGGTCACAACCCGCTAGGGACTGCATATCAGATATCCTGTATATCATATTTACATTACAATTCATAACAGTAGCATAATTACAGTTATGAAGCAACAATAGAAATACTTTCATGATTGGGGTCACTGCAACATGAAGAACTGTATTAAAGGGTTGCAGCATTAGGTAGGAAGGTTGAGAACCGCTGTCTAGAAGCAAGAAAGGTAAAGGGTGAGTTATGCCCTAGAGAGTCTGGAAGGAATGAAATATTGACTTCAGCCTGTAAGATCCACCTCAGCCTCTAGCATGGCAAAGTAACCCTTTTATGTTGTTTTAAGCCGCTGTATCTGTGGTTCTTTACCTCAGCCAAACAGGAAGGCAGGCGTGCTCACTTCAAGTGATGCCACTTTGGAGAATCACAGTTTCCAAAGCTATTTATCCTGTGCATCATCTGAGTGTGTAGTTATGCAGAGCCTCTCTCCTGTTGAGCTCCAGGCTCCATTAAGACATTGTCTTATCTATCTGCATAGCCCCACCCAGAACCTAGCCCCTGACTGGGAAGTGGTAGGCACTCATCAACTGTTTATTGAATGTCCACAGATCCCACTTCCTCTTCCTAGTGGTTCTGTAGGGTGTGCACTATTTCCTCTTGGAGATGATGAAAATGAAGGTTATCAGACTTCGATCTCCACCCTTGGGACTCCGTTCAGACCCAATGGCTACGGACAGTGACATGCCGAATTGCACGGGGATTCCTATATATTAGGCCCTGCTCCCTGATGGATCTCATCCCATTTAGCTCTTACATGGAGGAGAGAGAAATATCCAGGAATCACTAACAATGGTTCTTGTCACTAACAGTTCAACCTCAGAATTTGAACGTTTCATGAGCAACCTTGTGTTTTACAGTTACAGGACTGTATGTTCCAACAGCTCCATTTGCAACTGGTGTCTTCAGACCCTGAAGTCCCTAACTGTTTTATCCAAAGCCTACAACCAGCCCCTCAAAGATTTTATTAGTCTTTTTGGGGTTTTTTTGTTGTTGTTGTTTTTTCGAGACAGGGTTTCTCTGTGTAGCCCTGGCTGTCCTGGAACTCACTCTGTAGACCAGGCTTGCCTCGAACTCAGAAATCTGCCTGCCTCTGCCTCCCAAGTGCTGGGATTAAAGGCATGCGCCACAACTGCCCAACTATTAGTCTTTTCTTGGACCCCCTTTATGAGTAATATGAGTCTGGCAGAGCTGCCTGCGTATGATTGTATCATTCTTCGTTATATATTGGTGTATATATATATATATTTGTGTGTGCACATGTGCACACATATGCCGAGGCCAGAGGTTGATGGTCGGTGTTTTCCTCAGTCACTCTCTACCTAGTTTTTTGGGACGAATTATCTGACTGAACCTGAAGCTCACTGATTCAGAAAGACCGAGTCATCAGTTAGTCCCAGGGATCGGAATCTGATCTTTTCAATTCCCCAGCACTTGGGTTACAGGCGTGTACTGCCGAGTGTGGCTTTTATATGGCTTCTAGAGATTAAACTCAGGTCCTCATGCTGTGTGGCAAGCACTTTACCAAGTGTCTCCCCTGCTTCCCGGTGCATCACACTTTAATGACTTTTTTGGTTCTTAAACTACTTTAGAACCCTGGTGCTATGAATCTGAATGCCTGAGTCCTTTTAAAACCCATGAGGCAGTGCCTTTGCGAGGTGAGTAAGTTGTGAGGACTCTGCTCCCATGAGTAAAATTAGGTCTTTGTAGGAGACTCTCTTGCCCTTTTGGCCATGGGAGGGCACAGAGAGGTTTCACCTATAGAGCAGAAAAGAGGCCCTCACCAAACACCTAGTCTGTTGGTGCCTTCATCTTGAACTTCTCAGCTTCCTGATACTATGAAAAGTAAATTTGTGTTGTTGATGAAGCCAGTCAGTTTGAGCTATTTGGATGGAGCACCCTAAGTGGACTAAGATACCATTATTTCTCATGCATCTTTGTTTAGAACCACCTCAGCCAACCCTCTGTAGAGTCTATACTAACTTCCTCTCCTGGATTATAGCAGTCACTTCATCTTAACTGTAGCCTTCCTAATGCTGTGACCCTCATGTTGTGGTGACCCCAACTATAAATTATTTTCATTGGTACTTCATAACTGTAACTGTGCTACTGTTATGGATCCTAATATAAATATCTATGTTTTATGATGGCATTAGGAGACCTCTGTACAGAGTCAGTCGACACCCCCAATGGAGTCGTGACCCACACTGAGAAATGCTTGCTGTGTTGGTTCATCCAGAGTAGAACCCGTAGCACCTGGCTCCTGGCCATCTACATTCTACAGCTCACTCGTTACCTCTCTGCCCACGGCCTCCACTCACAAGCACTTTCCATGGCACTTTCCATCTCTACTCAGAAGTTTTATGCCGTCAACAAACCTTGACATTTCCTGTACATCTGCCCCCTCCATCAAATTTCGTTAATCAAAACCTTAACTAAAGAACCTTTAGCCTTTTTTCTAAAGCACGTCTAGAAATGTTCTATTTAACCCAATTCTTTGTTTCCTTGACTGAGGCTCAATACAGTTGCGCCTGAATCCCTTGGGGTTTCTTTCCTCCACCACCCCCACCCCAAAGAACAAGATCGCACTTGAATCTATGTCCCTACTTCTTCCTTTGTATTGTTATTCTTTCTATAACATTCCTTGAGGTCATTACATGATACAAAGTCATTTTGCAAATGTTGCATACATATCAGCTGCCTCGTTCATAGATGTGTACATGAGAACACATGCCAGAACTCCACTGTAGATGTCATTCCTTAGACAATGTCCACTTGAAACATTGTCTCACTGTCCTGCAGCTGTTTGATTGGGCCAGGTTGGCTGGCCACAAAGCCAAGGAATTCACCTCACCATCTCTCTAATACTAGAGTTACAAGCACTTGCTACCACTGCTGGCTTTTTAAATTTTCTTTAATGTGGGTTCTGGAAATCAAACTCAGGTCCCGTGCTTGCAGTACAAGCAAGTAGTTTACCAACTGAGTTCTCTCCCCAGCTCCCACATGTCAGCTTAACCTTTCACAGAGTGGACAGCTGTGGTTTCTACCAAGCTAATGTCTGTTTTGCTTCTTTGAGCTACCATATAGAACCATTCTGTCCTGACTCAAGGACTTAAAGATCTAGAACACTGGTTCTCAACCTTCCTAATGCTGTGACCCTTTAGTACACAGTTCCTTATGCTGTGGTGACCCCCAACCATAAAATTATTTCATTTCTACTGCATAACTGTGACTTTGCTAGTTATGAATTGTAATATAAATATCTGATATGCAAGATATCTGATATGAAAGTTCTGTGGGAGGTAGGGCGTGGCCCACAGGTTGAGAACCACTGGTCTAGAAGATGTTGACCCCATCCTCTGCCTCAGGTATGGGAACACATGAGCAGGCATGGCCAATCACTGGGCTGCATTCCTCCCAGAGCCCTGTCACCGGCTCAGGAATGTGAAGACCCGTGGAGATCAGCTCTGGAGCTCAGGCCGCAATTTCTTTCTGTTGGAATTGCTGAAGCATCTGCTGGCTTTGCGCTGCCTCTTGTAGATGCCACTTTGACATCGTATAGAGAAATCCTGAGGATGAGGCCAAGACACAGAGAGGCAGAGTCAACAGACACAGGAGACAGATTTCTGATGACAGCTTGTTCTAAGTACCTAGATCTGACCCTTGCCTGAAGCTTGATCTACCGCCTGCAATACGAGTTTGAAGAAAAAGAAGATGGTGGTAGACTAAGATATAAATATATCAATATACAAATACGTAAATCACATAACACAATCTAAGGGCAGAATCAAGATTGGGATGATTTCCCGAGTGTGGGGGGAGGGGGGGGTCTTTCCTTTGCGCCTCTGTTCTCTTTCCTGAGCATGAGATATAAACATGACTTCAAATATGCATTCAGTTTCATTGTACTTTGAAGGACTTGGCCCCAGGCAAATAATTAACAACTCCCATCTCTGAATTTCGAAGAACTAAATGAGCAGTTATGAATAACTTAAACTCTTAATCCGGAAGTAGAAGTGACCAAAGGACCCAAATCTATGGTTTTGGCCAATCTTTTCCTTCTTGGGACCTCTGCCTCAACATCTAAGCCCTAGATCCCCAGTACAAACACCCACTATCTAGCCCTTGGTCTAGACATAAGAGATCCTATCTGGAAGAAAATGGTGCCTCTTCTTTGCCTGCTGGCAGCCTGAGTGTGAGTTTCCTAAATGAGGAGCCATTTCTTCCCTGAAGGGTATATATACTACATTGAGGAAGCATCCATGGCTCCGACAGGATGGCTTGTCTAGACATCCCAAGGTACAGAGTGAGAGAGGGCATTTACTATAGTGCCTGCTCAACCTACTTCCTCCCTGTTTCCATATGCCCTGCTCTTAGGTCACCCAAGCTGGGCTTTACTCCTACTAGACATCTCTGATGAGCTCTCCGGTTCCTTACTGATGTGTGACTCTTGCTGGGGAACCATTGAGCACCGGGAACCATGTCTTTCATCCTAGAGAGGAGACTGATGACAAACTAAAGAATATGGTTCCACCCAGTCTAGCTTGGTAGAGCAGTGAGTTTATAGGGGTTTCTTACTGGGGATTCAAAGGCAACTGCATGACCAAAAGCCACCTCAGTAGAGGTTACAATTCATGAAAGCTGCATCATTGGAGCTCCCCACCCAACCCCAGCCTCCATAACTGTTTCCTGTGTATAACTTTCTGAGCACAGAAGCCTTGTAAAGTTGCCTTAGTTTTCTGAGTCTTATGAGGTGCCCTCTCCCTCCAATAGGGAGTGGTAGTCATACAACGTTCACTCCATCCTAGAACACTTTGTCTTTGCTTCTTTTCCAACCATTGAACTAATATCAGTGATGTCCAAAGGAACTTTCAGCAGCAGTAGAGACTGGTGTGTGTGTGTGTGTGTGTGTGTGTGTGTGTGTGTGTGTGTAGCATGCATATGTGTATGTGTGTGTGCATGTTTGTCTGTGTGGTGGTATGTATGTATGTGGTATGTGAGGGGGATGGTGTGTGCATGTATGTGTGTGGTGTGCTGATTTGTGTGTATGCGGTATTGTGTGGTATAGGTGTGCATGTGTGTGTGCATGTTTGTGTGTGGGTGGTGGTAGTGTATATTTGTAGTGTGTTTGTGTGTGTGCTGGTGTATGTGTATGTGGTATGTGGTGTGCTAGTGTGGGTGCATGTAGTATATGTGTGTGTGGTGTAGGTATGCATGTGTGTTTGCATGTCTGTGGGTGCCACGTTGGGCGCCATCTGTGGGGAAAAGAAAAGAAAAGAAAGCGTGGGGCCAAAGCAGTACACTCTCGAGGGAAAGAAAGGAGTGAGCTGAGCGGGGCGGCAGGATGTGGGTCTGGGGAAGCTGGCAAGACGTGCACGCACGCCTGGCGGGGGTGAGGGGGCGATAGCGAACGAGCAATGGCGGCTCCACTGCTGCTGGCTAGCAAGTGTGGGCAGAGAAATCTCACTCAGAAGGCGGGGCTGTTCTAGTGTAGATTTCTCGCGGTACCTGTTCTCGTGAACCATCTGACTGTGTGGCTGAGTCTCTGGTGGCTTGAAAGGCATTGCGGCTAGCTCTGTGTGGCGAATTTAATAAGAGACGGCCCATAGCTTTGATGTTTTATTATTAAGAAAACAGAAAGTAAAAAGAAATAGAAAGATAAAGAGAAAGAAGAAAATAGATAAGAAAAGCCATGACCACGTGGAAAGGGGAGAAAATCGAGAAATGAAAGAGATAAAGAAAAGGACTGAGAGAGAGCAAGCGGGAGTAAGAGAGAGAGTGCAGAGGGGCGCTATTATAGTGAGTCGGGTTGCCAGGTAACCGAGGGGCGGGGAGAGCCTGGCTGTAGCCAGGTGACTGTAGAGGTGGAGTTAAGTTAGAACCTGGGGCATGGCTACACGTGACTGATGGCTACAGGATTATGGCCTTGTCTCACATTAAGGTCCCACATGCATGTTTATGTGTGTAGGTGTGTACATGTTTGTGTGCATTGTGTGTGCATGTTTATGTGTGTGGTGAATATGTATGTGGTGTGTGTGTGTGGTATGTGTATGTGTGTAGGTATGAATGTGTGTCTGCATGTTTGTGTGTGTGTGTATGTGTGTGGTATATGCATGAGGGGGCACATGTTGTGGGCGCATACACCATGCACATATGTGTAGAAGCCTGAGAGGGACATCAGGCATCCTGCTTTCTCACTCTACCATCCTCCCCTGAGACAGGGCCTCTCACTGATCCTGAAGCTTGGTGTTTTTCAGCTAGACTGACTGTACAGCAAGCCCTCTGGATCTATCTGCCTCCTACCCCATCCCTTCCCCAAAGGTGGAGTTACAGATGTGTGCTGCCAAGCCCCGACTTTCATGTGGGTGCTTAAGATCCAAACGCAGGTCCTCATGCTTGTACTCATGCAAGTACTCCTACCTACACTACAGAGTCACATCCTCAGCACCAACTAAACAAACAAATAACACTGTTTTAAAATGTTGTGTGTGTGTGTGTGTGTTCATGCACTCTTACTAGCATATGTGCCATAGCAGACATGTAGAAGTCAGAACACAACTTTAGGGGGAATTGATTCTTTCCTCTACCAGGGACTAATCTTAGGTCATCAAGCTTGGTAGCAAGCTCCCTTTTCCACTAAGCTGACTTGTTAGCTTCTACCAGACATCCCTCCAAGCTCCCACCTTTTTTGGTTGGTTAGTTCGTTGGGTTTTTTGGGGGGTGGGGGGAGGTCCTGGCTGTCCTGGAACTCACTCTGGACACCAAGCTAGCCTTATCTACAAGTGGGCCTTGTCTCCCAAGTGCTGAGATTAAAGGTGTTCGCCACCACCTACCAGCCATTTTTAAATAATCATTGAGCACTAGGAAGGTGCTAGTATGACTGAGGTACTAAATATTAATTGGATCTCCCTTAAACTTAAATAGTCATGAGTAACTTGGTCATCCTATTGGCCAAAGCAGACTTACGAAGCACCACACCCTACCACCTTTACATGAAATATTTCCTCTTGCCTTTGATCCACTCCAATTAGAAGGGTCTAAATCCAAGGAGTTACTCTTGTACTGCGTCCGTGGTGACTGACATTCGCCTTCAGATGCCTGACCAAAGTCATGAGATACAAAAATCCTGCTATCTCACTACCAGCAGAGGTGCCGGTCTCTGATCTCAGCTATTTGGGGATCTGGGGCAAGAAAGCTATAAGTTTGAGTCCAGCCTGGGTAGCTTAGACTTTGATAAGGACACAGCCAAGTGATCGAGGACTGACTTTCAATATGCAAGGCCCTGGCCTTAACACCCAGTACTGAAAGAAAAGAAAAAGCATAACTCTTAAAAAGAAATCATATACCTAGCTGCTGTCAGCTTAGTCCAAACAGAGGTGACCTTTCCTCTGGGAGGCCCTCAGCATCTGGACTGCTGCTGCTGGATGGTGCTTGAGAACTGTTGCCACAAACCAGAGCTCCCAGTGGAAGCATCACCCATCTTGAGATGGTAGAGCTGATGTTACACAGCCAGTGGGATAGGAGGCACAGACACAGAAGCAACCTTCCCCATTGGACTCCACTGTAGACTTTAAAGTTCTTATGCAAGCCAAGGAAAGAAATGTTGAATATTTTTAATACCAATCCAGGGTTTCTACCCTGCCTTTGACCATTTAGTTCCCGAATAAAAGACACATACAACCTTTATATTTGTGATAAGCCTTAATCAGCACAAAAGCTGGGCAGATATCTCTCCTCTCTGCTATTATATCTATTTCCCAGCCAATAATCCCATTATATAATTTGCCATGTTTTCGTCTGGGCTGCTCTTAACTCCAGTTAGCCAGCCCACATGGCCATTATTTTAAGATTCTTACTCCAAGGCATCTTCTCCCTTTTTGCCTTCTTCTCTCTCCTGGTCTCCCCAGACCTGAAGCCCGGGAACCCAAGAGTCCACCTGTCCCTCTGCTGCCCAACTATTGGCAGTAGGCATCTTTATTCACCAGTCAGGGATAATTTGTGTTGTATGGGGGGGGGTGGGGGGAGAGGCAAGATTACAGTGTCATTTGAGTACATGTGGTCTCTGGGAGCAACCAGTATTTAGCATAGCAAAAGATCAACCCCCAACCAAGAAAGAAACTGGTGGAAGAGAAGGAGGTGGGTAGAGTGGCATGCATTCCATAGAAGCACTGACAGGCACCAGGTCTACAAAGAGCCCTGGAGGTAGACCTACTAGGCTCAGCCTTCTGCTGCGGAGTGTGACTCAAGACACGCTGGAGTCTGGGAGTGTAGATGGTAGATTCAGACCAGTCAAACATCTTGGCATCAAAGGGCAGAAGCGAAGGGTCTGAAAAAAGACCAGGAACTTCCTGCTGATTCTGGTCAGACACTTCTCTCCTCCATAAAATGGGCAAATACTCCTGCCAAGTTCATTGTGTTTCTTCGTGATGTCACTAAATGGCCAAACAGATAACCAAGGCCCAAAATATATGTTCTATGACCTGCAACGCTCCATAGAAATGTAAGCCCAGCTAGGCAGTGGTGGCGCACACCTTTAATCCCAGCACTTTGGAGGCAGAGGCAGGCGAATTTCTGAGTTTGATACCAGCCTGGTCTACAAAGTGAGTTCCAGGACAGCCAGGGCTACACAGAGAAACCCTGTCTTGAACGCCCCCCCCCCCAAAAAAAAATGTAAGCCCAGGAGAAATGGGGCTTAAGTATTGGACAAATGTTTGGGCCATAGCATTGATTTTAATATTTACAAGGCTACCTGGGCAGTAGTGGGATGCACTTTAATCTCAGCACTTGGGAGGCAAAGGCAGGTGAAACTCTGTGAGTTCAAAGCCAATCCAGTAAGTTCCAGCATAGCCAGGGCCACACAGAGAAACCCTGTCTCCCGAAACAAAACAAACAAAATTTACATTTTAGAAAGTAACAATGTGGAAGTGCTGGTTTTCTAAAAGATAAATGGTGTAGGGAGAAGGGCTTAGGGACTAGCAAAGGCTGTTCCTGACTAGAGAAGGAAGATAAGCTAGAGGAGATGGGTGGGGCTGGACACTGACAAGTGTTTCTCACAGATGCCCTGTTTTTTCATTCCCAAGGGACTAACAAAAAAGGATCACACCTCTGTATTCCTGCAGAGATTTATGGCTTATTAAGGGCTGCCACAGAAACTTATTGCCAGGCTTAATTACCCTTCCCACCCCTCCCCCACCCCAGCGGGGAGGTGTCTACTGAGGATACAAGGGCTCAGAGCAGCAGTGGGTGCCCCGGGTCACATAACTACCAAGCAGCATTAGGTTGGCTTGGGAGTCCTTCAGTCCCATGTGTCTGGGCCTCGTCCCTCCCTCCCTCGTGGCCTCTCTAAACTGAAACCAGGCTCTTCCAGGGGCCACACCCAGCTCCTCCCGAACTGACTCATTGGGAGGGGACAGGGGCCCCGTTCTTTTGCTCCCCAGAGCTAGTTTCTGGCCTGGAAGGCACCACTCTCTCTTTGGCTGCTGCTCTGAAAACCCCCGCCCTTCATCTTTACAGCCTTGTTTTCTCTTTTGTCTAAGCAGCTAGAAATAAAGTCGGGCGATCTGGTGAGCCTAAGTGGAAGCCGCTCGCTGCGGGAAAGCCTTGCCCTGCCACTCTCTGCTCTGCCCTTGGGATTCCCAAGGGACAAAGTCACTGTGGGCTGCAGCAACTAGATACACTGTGCTCTACAGCTGCCTGTGCCCAGTACCCCTCTCCAGTCTCTGACCTTTCCTTCGCTGTGGGCTGTTTCCTCCTCCAGTGGCTGCTAAGAGGAGCAGAGGCGAGTGTACTTAGGTGTGTGTGGGCGTGAGGAACAGAGGGCCACATTCTTGAGTGCCATTTTTCCTTTACGCTTAGTGACCCGACTCACAGGTAAACTTGGCCTCACCCTGGTGCTGGCATCCAACCCATCAGATTAACATTCTCTCTTAAGACGAGCTGAGAGGTGGGCAGGAGTCCTTGCTACTATGGGGAGTCGGGCCATAGCCTTTCTGACAACAGCTGAAGCTAAGCTAGAAACATCCATCTCCCCTTCTTCCCTCTTTTTTTCCAGACTCTATGTACCCACCCACAGCATCTTCATCACCTTTGCTTGGGCTCCTGGACCACTGCGCACGCGCATGCGCACACGCACGCTCACGTGTCTTTTTTTTTTTTTTCTTTCCCCTAGGGAAATGGGCCAAGCCTTTCTCCTACTTAAAATCATGCAACGGGGCTGGTTCAAGAGACACCAGTAGAGATGGCAGGGCTGTAGTAGTCTGGAAAGAGGACCTGGGGTGTATTGTTACCTACTGGACAAAAGCCACATGAGAATTTTAGCTGGTCTGCATTTCCCAGGGAGACTGAACACAGTTCAAGACCCTCAGAGGCCTGTCTTTAGATGGGGAAAAGTTGTCTGACGGTGTTGCTATGGACATGGCTCTGCCATTACCCTAAACTCTTCAGTCACACTAAGACACCTTCCCAGTCATTATAGGTGAATCTGGACCCTCTCAAATACAGTTTCTCTTCTTCCCACAGTCAATTCTTATTCACCCTTGGGGACCCAGATAGGTCTGTCCTGTAAAGCCCTTTCTGACCCTGTGCATTGCCAGTACCATATACACACATGTCCCCTCTGCATGTAGATTAGGCCACCATGCTGTGTTGAAAGGTAACAGTGTTTAGCAGTCACAGAGTGTGAGGCTTGAACTAGTGCAGAGAAGGAAGGAACACCCCCCCCAGACCCCACCACCATCGTGTGGGCTGCAAGGGGTCAGGGAGGCAGATGTAAGGTGACTCTGTGTTCTCCTCCATAGCTGCCTACCCTGTTTCTTCTCAGATCAAGAGGATTTGGGTAACTAGGTTTTTCCATCAACATGACACAAGCTAGGGTCATCTGGGAAGAGGGAACCTCAATTAAGAAAATATGTCCATTAGATTGTTCTGTAGGCAAGTCTGTGGGGCATTTTCTTGATTAATGATAGATGTGGGAGGGTGCAGACCGTTGCAGGTGGTGCCACCCCAGGTCGTGTGGTCCTGTATAAGAAAGCAAGCCAAGACTGGGTGTGGTGCTGTACACCTTTAATCCCAGCTCTCTGGAGGCAGAGGCAGGCAGATCTCTGTGAGTTCAAGGACAGCCTGGTTTACAGAGTGAGTTCCAAGACTGCCAGGGCTACATTCTGCGACCCTGCCTCAAAAAACAACAACAGCAAAAAAAACCCCAAATAAACAAGAAAGAAGGAAAGAAAGAAAGAAAGAAAGATAGGTAGGTAGGTAAGAGAAAAGAAAACCAGCAACTCACAGAGAGCAAGCCAGTAAGCAGCACTCCTCCATGGCATCTGCTTTAGTTCCTGTCACCAGATTCCTCCCTTGAGTTCCCACCCTGACTTCCCTCGATGATGAACTGTAAGATGTAGGAAAAAATAAACCATTCTTTTCCACCTTGCTTTGGGTCATGGTGTTGATCACAGAACTAGAAAGCAAAGTAAAACCAGGACTTTTGAAGGGTGAGTTCTTTATTCCCGACTGTATACGGGCCTCTTGGAGGGAATGCCTTCAGAATGGGCAGGCTTGAACCTGCCAAAAAGGCAGTATCAGTGAGTCTAGCCAGGAGGGGCAGAGAATCAAGCCCAACCTGTAAGTGGTGGGGTGTTGTGTTCCAGAAATTTCAGTTGTTGGCTGCCTGATTCTGTCTGCTCCCTAGTCTTTCAAGGCCCCCTCTAGAAACCATCAATGTCTAGGG
This sequence comes from Tokudaia tokunoshimensis, assembly GCA_036184795.1. NCBI lineage: Eukaryota > Metazoa > Chordata > Mammalia > Rodentia > Muridae > Tokudaia > Tokudaia tokunoshimensis. Next base: position 44,329,185 of record BTHU01000005.1, read on the forward strand.
GAGACGAGAAAGTTGACACACTTATCTTTGCTAAAGCTCTTTCCCCCAACTCACCAAAACACACCACACACATACACACACATACACACACACACACACACACACACACACACACACACACACAGAGAGAGAGAGAGACTCAGTAACTCAGTCAAGCCGTGAGGGTGGACATCAGAGTCTGGGCCAGAAGCATTAGTAATAGGCAATACATGAATCCTGATTGTGCCACTCGCTGGCTATGTGACCTTGAGCACAGAATGTAAGCCCTCAGTTTCTTGTCTTTTATAGGAGTAAGGTAATATTGACCTCACAGGTCTGCTGTGGGTAGTTAACGATGCAAGGCATGTCAACTATGTTTGGTAAGTACCCAATAAATGGGAATTGTTATTGTTAGCATTACTGGTTGTGTTATTATCGATAATTTTATATCCATTAAAAACATAGGAACCTTCTGGGTTCCTCCTGGCAGGGACCCAGGGGAGGAAGAGCACACACACAGGCAGGCCAGCCCGAAGGTCAGCAGCTCAGGACCTCCGGTCTGGAGGAGTGGGGGGAGGTAAGAACCAGCTACCTAGGGACTGGGAGAAAAGAACAGAGAAAGGGAAGAAATACACTGGAAGAAGAGGGGGAAGAAGAAAGAGAAAGGGCAGGGGGGTGGGGGTTTGTAGGCTGTGGCTAACTGAGCCAACTCCAAGGAACAGAAGCCTACAAACCGGTCTGAGCAGTCCCAAGCCGGGTTGTTTGGGCTGGCATCCAGAGGGAGCAGCCTAGCCTAGCAGCAGCCCTTGGGTGCTGCCTGAGGCTTCTGCTACCTGGGAGGTGTCGTCCGGAGTCCCACCCGACCCTTCTGGCCCTGGGAAGGAGACAATGAATGCTTTAGAGACAACTACAGCCCACACAGATTGGCCTTCTCACCCAAAGTCCCTCAGAGCCACGTTTGAAGCCCTTTTCCATCGAGGGTGCCAGGATCACTCAACATGAAAGGGACAGTCTCTTCAGCAAACTGTGCTGGGAAAACGGTCATATCCTTACCTAATACCATATGTAAAAACCGACTCCAAGTAAAGTCAGGAGTCTAACTGTAAACACTAAGCCTCAAGATACACATCATCGGGAGATGCTCTTGACACCAGATTTGGCAGTGATTTCTTCGATAAAACAACAAATGCACACGCTAAAAAATAGCAATAACAACAGAAGAGGAAAAAGTTGACCATATTAAAATGATAAACTGCTGTGTACCAAGAGATACTCTCAAGCAAGTGAAAAGACAGCCTAGAGAAAAAGAGAAATATTTGCAAATAAATGCTTCATAAGAAATTAACACCAAGAATATATATGTGTATATGAAGAATACATTTCAGGGTTAGAGAAATGTCTCAGCAGTCAAGAAACATTTAGCAGGGCCAGGCAGTGGTGGTGCACACTTTTAATCCTCCCAGCACTTGGGAGGCAGAGGCAGACAGATTTCTGAGTTCAAGACCAGCCTGGTCTACAGAGTGAGTTTCAGGACAGCCAAGGCTATACAGAGAAACCCTGTCTCAAAAAAACAAAAAACAAAAAAGAAAGAAAGAAAGACTGATTGATTTAGCTTTGATTCCCAGCAACAACATGGTGGCTCACAACCATTGATATTGAGATCTGACGCCTCTTCTGGTGTGTCTGAAGACAGCTACAGTGTACTTACATATAATAATAAATAAATCTTTGGACCAGAGCAAGTGGGGCCAGAATGAGCAGGGCTGGAGTGCAAGCAGAGGTTCTGAGTTCAATTCCCAGCAACCACATGATGACTTACAATTATCTGTACATCTACAGTGTACTCACACATAAAATAAATAAATAAATCTTTAAAACAAATACTATTTTTAAAAAAGTGTTAAGTAAAACACACATTTCCTCCCCCCCTTGAAAGTAAAAAGCAGCTTTTGGGGTTCCTGAGGTGAAGCCCAGGGCCTTGTTTGTGCTAAGCATGTACCCTCTCATTGAGCTGCACCTTCTTTGAGTAGTTTTTATCCCAAGCTAGTCAAATCTTTGGATAGGAAATCTGTGGCTATGAGGGCCAACCATACCTCTTTTCAAAGTTGTTCATGCATAGTCTTAAGAAAACAGCACTAGTCAAATAAAACAAAAAAAGTGTACTGTGGACATGTTAAACACACATTTGAAAATAAAGGGCAATAGAACACAACGGTGCAGGCCAAAAGGTAGTCTCCAATATACACATATTCTCTACCTTTAAACAGCTTCGTTATTTTATGTGTATAGGTGTTCTAGCTGTGTGTGTCTGTGCACAGTGACACAGTACCCTCAGAGGCCAGAAGAAGGCATAAGATCCCATGTCAGCTGCTGCATGGGTGCTGGGAATAAAACCTAGGTCCTCTGGAAGAGCAGCCAGTGCTCTTAACCACTGAGTCATCTCTCCAACCCATATTCTATGACTTTAATCAAGGAAGAATGTCCTGTGTGGACTGACATTCTTGCCTTTGGATTCTTATATTCTGTTGGGAGGGGGATTAAGAAAAATAAACAAACATGGTAAAAAGGCATAAGGGTGTTTCTCCTTTTCCCCTTTCTTTCCTCCTCCTCTTCCTCCTCCTCCTTCTCCCCTCCTCCTCCTTCTCCTCCTCTCCTCCTCCTCCTTCTCTACTAAATTCAAAAGAGGATGTTTCTGACAGACCCTTTAGTAGCTTTGATTTTTTCAGTGTTAGAAGACTGAACCCAGGACCTTGGACATGCTGGGCCAGGTCCACCATTAAATATATCCTAGACCTCCTTTAATTTTTTTATTTTTTTGGTTTTTCAATACAGGGTTTCTCTGTATACCTGGCTGTCCTGGAACTCACTCTGTAGACCAGGCTGGCCTCGAACTCAGAAATCTGCCTGCCTCTGCCTCCCAAATGCTGGGATCAAAGGCGTGCGCCACCACTGCCCAGCTCCCAGTCCTCCTTTAGCTTTTTTATTTTTAATCGAAGTCTTATTAGGTTACGAAGGCTGGCCTTGAACTTGTTTCCACTTCTGGAGTAGCTGAAATGATGAGCTTGCACCAGGTCTGGCATCATTTTGTTTTGCTAATGAGACAGGGAGTTGCCATATAGCCCAGGCTGGTCTTGAACTCTAGATCCTGCTTCTGCCTCCAGACTGCTAGTATTATGTGTGTAATATGCTATATGCTATGCCACCAAGCCTGCCTCCTTCTTCTTTTTTAAATCAGTACTGGAGATCAAACCCAGGGTCTCTTGTATTCAAATGCCTTCCCGCTGAGCCATCTCCCAAACCACCAAATGTTATTCCCAGTGCTGATAATGCTGAGGAAAAACTGACATTCACAGTTAATCAATGACCCTGGGTTTATACAACCTAATAGGCAACACACAGCAATAAACCAAAAGATAATTACCTCTTTGGTATTATTAGGTATAGTAATCCCTATAGTAGCAATCTACCTAAGAAAATATTGACTAGGAAGCTGACTGTGAAGTACCACCCATCAGTAGCACAGCACAGGCTATATGAGATGATAAAGCTGGGGGTGGTGGTGGTGGTGAGATGAGGTAGAGGTGGCCTGTCCAAAGGGAATAAGTATATATTAAATTAATTGGTGGGTAGTCATAGGTTTGGCTTACTTGAAGGATTTAAAAAAAAAAAACCACACACACACAAAGTCTCAGGCTCTGTCCAATGTCTATCAAACCAGTCTCTCCCCTGTCATTGTTAACGTTTCTCTTGCTGTGATGAAACACCCTGACCATAAACAACTTGGGGAAGAAAGAGTTAATTATCCTTTAAAACCCTCGGGACACGCCCATCACTGAGGAAAGTCAGGGCAAGAATTCAAGGTGGGAACCTGGAGGCAGGGTCTGAAGCTAAGGCTCAGGGTCTGAAGATAAGGCTCAGGGTCTGAAGATAAGGCCTTTGGAAGAAAGCTGCTCACTGGCTTGCTTTCCATTGCTAGTTCAGTTTGATTTCCTTTACACCACAGGGCCATCTGCCTGGGGTGACATCAATCAAGAAGGAACCCTGTTATACAGACTTGCCTACAGGCCAATCCTACGGAAGCATTTCTTCCATTAAGATTCTTTCTTCCCAAATAACCCTGTCTTGTGTCAAGCAGATATAATAATAATGATAATAATAATAATAATAATAACAAACCAGCCATCACTGGTCCAGAGTTCCCTAAATTGTTATATTTGGCTGTCCCCCTTTTATTCCCAACTGTTATCCAATGTCACATTCTTCCTGCTCCCAGCTTAGGGGCAAAAGAAATAGGAGACATTTCTTTTGTGCCCGGTCGTAGGTCACGGTCAGCTGATGAACTCGGCTGCTCTGGGGTCAGTGCTCACACCTAATCTTATGAGCTGGAGGTGGCTGGGCAGTAGTCCAGGATGAAGTCCCCATCGCTTTCCTGCCTCTCTTCTCCTTTGGGTCTATGTAAGGGAGAGTCAGCCTGGGTTGCAAAGACAATCGTCATAATCTCCTATGAATCCTTGGTGTAGGAGCAGATTATGATCCCCAAATTTCTAGTTGATAAGAAATCCAACCCACAGTTTAGCTTGAGTGATGGTAGAAAATGCTCAGCGAATAGGGCTGGCTTCCTGGGCCAAGAGGGAAATAAATATTCTGTGGCCAACAGCCACAGAGGCAATTAGCAAACATAACCTCCAGAGGCCTGGACTTCGGCCTCCCACAAATCTCAGAAAAGCCGCCTCCTCTCCTGTCAGGGTTTTAAGTAGCACTTTCCCAAATTATTTTAGCAAATTAGCAGTTTGGAATCCCACACTCCACTTCAGCAGTCCATGCCAACCTCATCCTGCTCAGAGGCAGGCTTTTGGATGCAGATAGCGCAATGTGTCTTCCTGCTGAAGTCTGGCCAGTGTGCTTCGGTTAATTGAGGAGAGGTTGTGCGGTCCAGTTAACTGAGGAGAGGCCTCCGCAATGGAGCTGCCAGGCACAAAGAAGCCAGAATGTCCACGGTGCAAGCAAAAGCTAAGAAGAGATAAAGATGCTATCTAGTCCTTCCGAAGCATCACAATGCAAGCTGACTGCTGCTGGGTAAGTGTGCCATTTGCTCACCGCCTATGACCATCAGTTAACTAAGTAAGGAACTACTGGAGGGGGGGAGGGAGGAGTTTGGGGGACGAGGTCTAACTGTATAGTCCTGGCTGGCCTGGAACTCACAAAACTAGCCTTAATTTGCAGCAACTCTTTTGCCTCTGCCTTCCAAGTGCTGAAATTATAGCTACATGCCACCTCCTCAACTGGCTATTTACAGAATTGAAACGAGCCATTCTTGTCATTTATAGTTAGTAACATATTAGTAATGGGTTTCTGTGTCACATTATCATGGTGCATGTAAGGTCCTTCAATTGTAGTCACCCTTATCTTCTTTTTAAAATTGTATTGATTGATTGATTGATTGATTGATTGATTATATGTATGGGTATTTTGAAAGCATATATGTCTGCAATTCTTCCAGGCCATCCAGAGCTACAGAGTGAGATTTTGTCTCAAAACAAATGAAAACAAAACCTCCGGAAATATAATAAACAAATAAACAAAACTGAGCCTACCCCATCAGACCAACAAAACTGAGCCTACCCCATCAGACCAACTGTCAGTCTCAGGCCAGAGTTTTTGTTCTCAGGTAGAGTTTCTGTGCAGTTAAGCCCCAGCCTCCAAATGTGTTGTTGGAAAGATTCCAGGGATAGGCCCTGGGGTTCTGAGGTTCCACCTGCTGCTACCCCTCCTCGACTCTAGTGGAATTCTACAGGGCTACTGTCTCACTGCCGAGGAAAATGGTAACTAGCAGGGTAGAGACTGCCAGCCCCTCTCCCGTGTAGCAACACCCCCCCCCCCCCCGCCCCGCACCTCAAACAGCTGCTTTCTCTTCTGCATTCCTAGCCTGCTACTCCCAGCTTGATGAATCTCCAGACATGAGGAACAGAGTCATCTGAATTGTTTGCAGCAATCTGGCCAGTCCCATTGCAAAACATCCTGATGATACCCACCCAGGTTCCCATCTGAAAGGTTTGATTTTTTTCCAAGAGAAGCTTTAATAGATTAATTAGTTCTTCGAGTCTCTCAGGGATTTGGCAAATAAACAATGTTGCATTTGTCCAGACCTGAAGTATAAAAGGACCAGTGTTTCTTCATTGAAACAAGCCAACGTGACATTCACGAGGGGCAAGCCAGAGTCAGAATCAAGCATCAAAATCAAGTGTGTTGGTGTGAGGCAAGGATGAGCTTGGAGGTAAGCTCACTGCATGGCTAATCCTCGAGCCCTTTGGATCAAATTTGCCAGAGAACAGATGGAAACACGTTCCTGCACCGTGGGTGTGACTGCTTCCCCATCTTTAAGAAGTTACCCTACAGGGAGGGCTCTGCTCAGAGCTGCCCGGATCACCTTTCTGAGAACAGAGCTTATTAGCATTTCAATGGGGTGAAAGTGTTTGTCGTTGTATTGACTTATTTATTCAATTCACCGAGGTTCCCACTGTACTTCACAGAAAGGTGATTTTTCTCAGGAATCTCTCTGCCTTAGGACTAAGTGGGTTACCACACTTTCACAATTGAATATCTCCTTTTAAAACATTTTCTCCAGGTTGGGAGAGGTGCCGAGGAGCTGGGTCAGTGGGTAAGAGCACTTGCTGCTCTTCCAGAGGACCCAAGTTTGGCCGTCTGCACACAGCACCTGTAACTCCAGTTTCAGGGGATCTGACACCCTCCTCTGGCCTGGATAAGCACCTGACACACAAACACAACATTAAAAACAAAATAAGTCTTAAAAAAAATTCCTTGGGCTGGCAAGATGTTCAGTGGGTAAAGGCACTCACCGTCAAAACATGCCAACCTGAGTTTAGTGACCAGAATGCACAAGTGGAAGGACAGAACCTCCGGCCCTCACCAGGGGTCCTCTGATCTACACAGACTTGTCATGGCATGTGTGCTAGTGCATACATGTGATTGCATATGCACACACACACACACACACACACACACACACACACACACACACACCCCAAAAGAAATAACTGCAATTAATTTCTAAATTTTTTCTTTATACGATCACCAAGTAAATATATATGTAATAAAGCATTTTCTAAATGTTTTCTTTATTTTGAAGTAAGTATCGCTGGTGGTTTAAAAAATATAGATAGTACATGAACTCAAATTTTAATCAAGAGATTACACACACCACACACACATACACACATTAAATATTCTTCCACATTCAAAAACCACAATTATGAAATTCCCCTCGTTTAGAGATGGCTTTTCTAATGAAGAAGTCATTTAAAGAGCATTTTCATCTGTCACCCTTAAAGCGGAATCAATGTGTCAAAAGTCATTTCTGTATAGCCCTCTTGCCTTTCCAGGATCTTCCTTCTGGTCCCCCTCTGCACATTTTAAGCTACATCATTTTGACGGGCAGGACCTCTTGTGCGCCTGAGGCTCTTTGCAAATTCTGTTCTCTCTACCTTCCATTCTCTATCGGCTTAGCATAATCTTACTGTTTAAACTGCAGAAATTAGATGGGTGCCTTCAAAGCTCTCCGTGGATGTGTGGCAGCAAGACAGATACTGCTCAGCACAGTGAACCAGTTTAGCTGGTTCCAACTTATCAGGGAAGCCTGGCTTCTCTGGAGACTGGACCACTGGGCTAAACCAGCCGGCTCTCTCCTCCCCTAGCTCTTGAGGAAGCGCCTCCCGTTTTCTAAAGTCCCACTCTTGAGCTCAGGTCATTGTACCTCAGCAGACAGGTTTCAGAGTCAAAAAAGGAGGCCCTTAGATCCTCCCAGCCCTGTATGCCCACCATTTTCTCTCCCCAGGTCTTGCTAGGAGGCCTGGAAGCCCCACCCACACTAAGGGTGCCTTCCTCAGAGGCACTTCAGAAGGGGCCTTGGCCTTCTAGGTTGACATGGGAGCTATTTGTTTGGCTACAGTCAACTGAATAATAAGTGTCTCAGGGGAAAGGCCTGGCCGTCTCATCAGATAGCCCCAGCAAGCCTACCCAGTGGAAAGCTACTCTCTGGACCAAGCAGAGGAGGTGTGGCCTGCTGAGAAAGAAACTCTTTCACAACTTCATGTTTTAAGAAATGGTATTGATGAACCAGAAGGTAAGGCTAACTGACTGAGCACCTATTGTGTACAATGACTGAGCACCTACTGTGTACATTCATTCACTTTGTTTGTCGGACAGGGTCTTACTCTGAAGCCAAGAGAGTGACTCTCCTGCCTCAATTTCTGAGTGATGGTACTACAGGTGTGTACCACCATACCAAACTCCAAATTTGATGGATCTCATCCATGTTCTGGGCCGGTCTATGTCTAGGCTGCCTGCTTCTCTTCTTGATCCTGAGTCCATCTTGAACTCAAGCCTGGTGTGAACTCAAGCCTAGTGGCAGTTCCAGGAGTCAGGTTCTTCATGGACAAGGCTCTACCCAGCACAGCAGTCAAAGGCGGGGGTGGGGGGGAGGGCGGGGAGGAAGGCGATAAGGAACAGCCCAAGTGTTTATTTGACTTCATCTCTTGCATAAATAAACTAGTCAAATATGGTTGCTGGGAGAGGTCAAACTCTGGGAAGATGAAACCGGGTAGAAGGGGCAAAGTCCTCAGTCTGAGGAAACAGCTGGTGCCCTCTTAACTCACAGACAATACGGAGTTGACCCAGAGGCACTGCATGATGATCTCGTGGATGCAAATAATGGTAGGCCCTTAAGATCGTCTGATGCAAATAATGGTAGGCCCTTAAGATCGTCTGATCACCAACCAGTGAGGGATGGAGCTAGCCTGTGAATTAGCATCTGTTGGAGTCCCAGCTCCTTCTCTTTCTCTGCCTCCCACGCCTCCCTCTTAAAGTGATAGGGGAAGGTTGTGGTGATAGAAAACAGAAAATAGAGGGCTGAATTTAAGCTCTGGGATTTGATAATTCTTGACTTTCTGGCTTACAATGCAGCTCAATGATCTCTGACTCTTTCACACCCCCTAGCTCCTGCAGGCATGGGGATACCTATTAATGGAATATAGGCTTTGGTGTTTAACTCCTCTTCAAACACCCTTCAGCATTTTGTTTGTTTGGTTGGTTTTCCTGTCTGCTTTTGTTTTTGTGTTTTGTTTTGTTTTGGTTTGTGAGAAAAGGTTTCTCTGTGTAGCCCTGGCTGTCCTAGAACTCACTCTGTAGACCAGGTTGGCCTCGAACTCAGAGATCCTCTCCTCCACCTCCCAAGTGCTGGGATCAAAGGCAGGCGCCACCACCAGCCAGCACATCCTTCAGTTTTTACATATGCTGCCTTTACATTTCTGCTTTGATGAACTCTGACCTTCTCATTCTTTCAGGTTGTCTGGTCAGTGGAGAAAAAGTGACCTTGGGTATGTCAGCCAGTGGATACTCCTCTAGCAGATGTCACTCACGGAGCACAAGTAACAGAGATTTTTTTTTTCTCATTAAACTTAAGTGCTGAAATGATAACTTATTTATAGACCTCTAAATGGCTTTCTAAATGGTGGCCAGAATGCATTTTAAAGTAAGATCTAAAGGAATAAAACACCTAAGAACAGACAGGATATATGGCCATTAAATTTATAGGGCTACTGACCCATTAAAGCCTTGGCTGTTTTTCATTCTTGTTTTAAGGCCAGTGGAACTCTACCTTGGCTACATATGGGAATCACCTGGGGATTCTAAGAAACTCTGAAGTCCCATCTCCAGAGATTTTTGCCAGCTATGAAAATCCCACTGCTTTTCTTGGTCACCTGAATAATCTAGCATACAACCCAAACTCTCCCTACGATTCTAGCTTTGATGGAAACAATTTTAGTGTAACTGCAACACAAATAAACAAATGAAATGTGCTGAGACCAGGGAGGCACCTCCTGCCTGGGAAGATGGATCCAGGGGAAAATGCTTAGTCTAAAGGTCACAGCTGATGCCATCTTTATCCTTAGGGGATAGATCATGGCATACTAATAGCCCACATCCTACCTTACTTCCTGAGGGATTTCCCTTACTTCTTTTCTGCACATACCCAGTCACTGTGGCTTCAAGTGACCATGGGATATGGCAGACACTCTCTTTACCTTCTATAAGTATCATCTCAAAACGAGTGGGAGGGGAACTCCAGCCTCAGGAACTCGGTCTTTACCCTCACCTCCTCCTCAGTACTGTCCCCGTCCCTATTGCCAGCCACTTGTTTGCTGGTGACCCTGTGTACCTTGGATAAGGGCAAATAGCCACTCCAGTCCCTTAAGCGCCTGCAGAGAACTTGTACAGCAAGTTCCACAGCAAGGTCTGGCCTTCAGCTCTGAGAATTCACTCTGGGCTGGGGACTGTGGCTGCCTGGGGCTAGGGTGGGGCTCCTTTCAGAACCTCCTCAGGTGGACTTTCTTTGACAAGCCAATGAAGCCTTGGCAGCCTCCCTGTTGGTCATCTGCAGATCTAAAGATTCCTGACCACACTTGTGTCAGCCACAATAACCAAACTCTGTTCCTGACCCAAGATGGATGCAGACCTGGGAAGAGAATGCCCACATTGTTTAATTCTGAGATCAAGAGTAGCTTTCCCAGTGGTAGAGGGAAACCCTTAAATGCCTTTAATATTTCTGCCAGTTCCAGCAGGCTCTTTGCATTCTTCACCAGGTCACAGAAAACCATTGTTTCAGAGAACCTGAAAGCGCCCCCTAGTGTAGACGATGTGTGAGGCATCACTTGAGCATCAAAATTCTAAAAGACCAATGGACAAAATTAGAGACTTGAATTAAAATTGGGGAGTTATGGTCATCATAACCGTGGTATTTGACACATACATAAGTAAAAATATGGAATAATGATTACATTGTAATGTTCAAATATGAAATGTAATTTTAATCAAACCCTTTAGTGACTTGAGAGAATGCCCATAACACAATTATGTTGATGAACTTGTAGTATAGAAAAAAATCTATATAAGGGTTTGTCTATGGAAACATTGAAAAGAAATGTTACAAAGGGGTATAGGTGGTTTTAATGTTTAGTCTCTATCTGAAAGACCTATATGAAACATGTTTTACATTATATATACACACACACACATATACTAGAGTACAGCTTTAACATCAAGAAAAAGTCATCTCACTTGGGGTTTCAATAGGGAACAGTGGCACTGTCACTGATCTTAAAAAGGTTCATGACAATGGGAGGAATAAATGACAAGTAGGAGAGCCACAGGGATGCTGAGACCTTGGTTAGAGGAGCGTCAGAGCTAGCGCCATACAAAGACTGCAGAGAAGAGGCAAGGAAAGGGTTAACTAAACTTAGGAGGAGCAAGAACTGTATAGATTAGGCATAGTGAGTGACCACCAGTTGGGGAACCAGCCAGCCACAGTTGATCTCACAGAGTCACTGGCCTCCCAAGTATGAGCTCCCTCTAGGAACCCCTACTAGAAGCCAGCAGGCAGGGAGGGGGAGATGCAGGGCATACAGATCTGCACTGTGAGGTCCACAGCAGAGTGTAAGAGGAAGTGAAGGGAGAGGGATATGCAGAGGGGTGTGAGTGTGTATGAATATGTGTATGGTGTGTGTATGTGTGTGTAAGTGCGTGTGTATGTGTGAGATCTGTGTGGGGTGTGTGTGTGTGTGTGTGTGTGTTGTGGTATGTGTGTGTGATTGATTTTGTGTGTGGTGTGTGTGAGTGTGTGTGTGAGTGTGTGAGTGTATGAGATGTATGTGTGGTGTGTGTGTGAGTATGTGTGTGTGGCCTGTGTGTGGCCTGTGTGTGTGATTGTGTGTATGTGTGGTGTGTGTGTGGTGTATGTGTGTGTGAGTATGTGTGTGTGAGTGTGTGTATGTGTGAGATGTATGTGTGGTGTGTGTGTTTGTGTGTGAGTATGTATGTGTGGCATGTGTGTGGCATGTGTGTGTGATTGTGTGTATGAGTGTCTGTGTATGTGTGTATGTGAGACACATGGAGGTTCTCAGGGCAGTGCCCAAGCCTGAAGACCATTAAAGGAACCCAGGTGTCATGACCTCCCTTACTGAGATCTCTCGCTAGAGCTAGAGCTAGGCTGGCAGCCAGCAAGCCCCCGAGAGCCTCTGCCCATTGCCACAGTGCTGCAGTTACAGGCACCTGTGCCAGCTTGTCTGATTACATTTTATTTTATTTTCTCTGCATTGGTGTGAGGGTGTCAGATTCCTTGGAACTGGAGTTACAGACAATTGTGGCCGCCATGTGGGTGCTAGGAACTGAACCTACCAGTACTCTTAACCACCAACCATCTCTCCAGGCCCTGACGTCTGTTTTTTAAAATGTAGATCCTGAGAATCTAAACTCAGGTCCTTGTGCCTTGTGCAACAAGTGATTTATGCACCAAGCCATCTCCCCAGCCCAATAAACAAGTTTTTGAAAAGAATTTGTGAGTGTTTGGAGAATTTATTAAGTCCACATTGGAATGGCTCTTGAGGGAGTTCTATTCTAACTCTATGGCCCATTTTGAAGTGTATCCCTGGGTGGGTGAGGTGACTTAGTAGGAAGGCACTTGCTGTGCAAACCCAACAACCTGAGTTCAATCTCCAGAGTATTCAGAAAGGTAAAAGGAGAGAACAAACTCCTCTACTTACACACCTTGGTGTTCACACACACACACACACACACACACACACACACACACACACCCCTCTACATATCTTTTGTATGTCTCCCTCTCCCTTCACTTCCTCTTACACTCTGCTGTGGACCTCACAGTGCAGATCTGTATGCCCTGCATCTTCCCCTCCCTGCCTGCTGGCTTCTAGTAGGGGTTCCTAGAGGGAGCTCATACTTGGGAGGCCGGTGACTCTGTGAGATCACCTGTGGCTGGCTGGTTCCCCAACTAAAGGTTTTAAAAATTCTCTTTTATTTGCCAGATGTAATTGTCAACTCGGAGGCTTACTGCAGAATAAGCTCACCCTTTCTAGTTCTTTCTGAACTCTAGTTGACTGGTTCAGCTCAGCTGTTCTGGCTCAAAACTCCCCTCCAAGATGACTGATTCAAACTTTCTTCCGTTGGCTTCTGATTAAATTGCTCTGCTTGGAAAAACTGATTCTGAACTCCACGGACTCAACCCTCTCCCTGCATTCAACTCAACTGAACTCAACAACAGCAACTGAACTTCACCAAACTGAACTGAACCAATTCAGCATCTCTCTCTCTCTCTCTCTCTCTCTCTCTCTCTCTCTCTCTCTCTCTCTCTCTCTCTCTCTGTGCATTGCTCTTAAGTAGCCTCTCTTTCCTCTGCTGTTCTTGTGACAGTTGGGCATGTCCTATCTTTGACTCATTCTGTCAAGTCTTTCTCTGATTTGTCACTTTGTCTGCCCCTCAATTAGACCTCTTTTTCAAACATGGCAGCTGCCTTCTACAGACTAACTTTACCTTCATTATTTGGGATTAAAGGTGTGCACTAAGGGTATGTCTGTGTTCCAGCCAGAGGGATTAAAGGTGCATCGTTCCAGCTGGGTCACACAGACCTAGAAGGTCTTTGCCTGTGATTGATCCCTTACCAGAACAGCCAGGTTGCTAAATTAAAAATTCCTCTATGGAAGGTCATTCACTGTAATTAGATCTACACAATTCTTGCTCTTCCTAGGTTTACATACTGAGCTCTAGAACAACCAGAGCTACATAGAAAAAAAAGTTTGAAAATATCATTGTCAAGTTTTGGGAGAATGGCCATTTGACTTCATGCGCAGCTCCCTGGAAATGCGCGACTCTTCACATAGAAATGATTATTAACAGGGTTGGAGAGATGGCTCGGTGGTTAAGAACACTTACAGAGGACCCAGGTCCAGTTCCCAGCACCCATATAATGGCTCACAGTTATCTGTATCTCCAGTTTCAGGGGATTTGACACCCGCTTCTGGTCTCCATAGGCTTCTAGGCATATAGATGGTACATATACATACATGGAGACCAAACACACATCTAAAATAAAATAATTCTTAATTTTTTATGTTTAATGTTTAACTTTGGTCCATTTTCTTACATGGAAATTTCTCACAGGACAGATTTGTTTTGACATTTATGAAACGTGGTACAGGGGAAGAAACTCGACAGGTAGTTGGCACAGAAGGCATTCTGGGCAATGCTGTTGAACCCGAACCCAAAATCTATCTCCCAAAGTCTTTGAAATAATCTTTTTTTTTTATTCCAAGACAGGATTTCACTTAGCACCTTAGGCTGGCCTTAAACTAGCAATCCTCTTGCCTCAGCCAATAGGGTCCTGGGATTTTAGGTGCAAATCACCACACCTGGTTTTTCTAGAAGCTCCTACGTATCAGTCCCATAATGACACAGAGAACATCCTCTGTGTTTTGAAGAAAATGCAAACACCTCCCCCATGTGTTCGCTGCTTCAAGCTAAGCATTTATTTTTCCTTTGACCATTTCTATTTGTTAAGGTGTTTTTCTCCTCTTCAAACAAGGGTCTCACATATTCTGAGGTAACCTGTCTCCATGGCTACAGTGCATCACTACAGAGAGCATATTTGACCAAAGCTGGACAACCGAGCTGGTGTCTTGAAGCATGTCAGACGCTCTTCCATCCTGCCAGGAGCTGAGTGATGTGAGGAAGGGGAAACATTGACAGACATGTTGTCCCCTGTGTAGCAGAAAGGCATTGTCTGGGAAGGTGAATGAAGGGTGTGGGAGGGGCAGAAAAGTGGAGGGTGAGGACTGAGGGCAGAGTTCAGGCATCTGGTTACCATGGCAGTGGAAGCTAGGAGACTGTCATTCAACCCTTCCTGGAATCCAGGAGTCAATGAAGTCTCTGTGTCTAAACCAGTTTCTCAGTGGGTCTCTGAGACGCTCAAATGAGAGAATCACATTGACCACATTGGGAAACAAGAGTGTCTGGTGCTTGAGTTCTGAGTCACTGTAACTGTGTGGTCTCCTATCAGTAATATCCTTACTTGGATGCCAGTTTCTCCACTTGTAAATTGTGAATGGCATTAGATACGTCCCCCTTTCAGTTCAGGACTAAGAAAGGTTAAAACACGTAACGTTTAGTTCTGTACCCACTGACAAGCAGAAGACCGATATAACTTTATTACTTTTGAGCTTGCCGCTAATTCAGACACTCACGAAAGCTATCACAAAGTGTCTTTCCCACCCTGAACTTGCACTGACTTTTTGAGCCCCACCCACTGTGGGATTTTAAGCATTTCCTTGATTGATTTCCCCTTTGCTAATTCCTGAGGAATTGTTTAAAAGGAATGCTGACATTTGTGAACGGACAGTTGCTCTGCTGTCCCCAAGGATGCTTCTGACTTGTGTTATTTTCCACGTTTCATGACCAGGGCAATGGTGACAGTGTCCTCTAAAGAAGTCTTTCTCTCCGCTGTATGGAAGTTCTTGGGCCATTTCCCAGAAATGACTTCCCAGAATAATTGTCATAGAAAGTTACACACAGGCCTTCTGTCTGCCGCTGAACGGCCACATACTGAGGTCAGTTCACAATTCCCAACATTCATTTACCACGGTGATATGTAAAACCATTTTGGCTTGGAAGTAGAAGATTCTGGATTCAAGGTCAGTTCTACAAGTTTCTAGATTTCCTTCTTGGGTTTTAGTACAGGTTCTCTGGAGGTATGGAAAGATCAAGTGAAAAGATTCATTGACTCGTAAGTCAGTCAACACATTTTTAATGAGCCTACTTCATGTTCCAGGCCCTATGGCTGGGTGGTGGAGTTAAAGAGACACACATCTGTTTCTGACCTCAAACAGATCCTAATGAAAGGGATCAGTAACCTACTTATAATGTAATGTGTGTAGTAGTTAGTGTAATTAATAATAGGAGCTGCAAGACGCAGTGCCTCCCCCAAGTCTCAGTGGCTTCTCACAAAGAAAAGAAAGAAAGAAGGAAAGAAAAGAAAGGAGAAAGAAAGAAAGAAAGAAAGAAAGAAAGAGAAAGAAAGAAACAGAGAGAGAGGGAGGGAGGGAGAAAGGAGAGAGAGAGAGAGAGAGAGAGAGAGAGAGAGAAACAGGCAGGTGGGTGGACAGGAAAGGCTTCTTTGTGTTCATGCCAAGTCCAGTATAGGTTAGGAAGCCTTTTTTCTTCCCCCAGCCACACCATGTAGAGTGAATGCATCATTGTTGCAGTAGATAAAGAGATGGTAGGGAGACATTTTGACTCTTAACTGGGCTCGGGAATAACACTGTCACTTCCACTCATGCTGACCAGAGCTGACCACATGGCCAGCCCTGAATTGATTTTGATAGAGGCTGAGAAACAGAAGGAAGCTCACGTGTACTCGAGATCATTAACTGTTTCTGCCCCTGCAGGTAAGCTGTGTCCTTGGCGAGCAAAGCCAGTATGTTCATTACGACTCTGGATGGAAGGAACCGGTATGTTCATTACGACTCTGGATGGAAGGAGCCGGTATGTTCATTACGACTCTGGATGGAAGGAAGCAGTTTGACTTGAGATAAATAGAACAAGAAGTCATAGAGATTCCAAGGGGTTGGAGGTTGCCTTATAGAATTTATTTGTGTGGTAAGGAAGACACATGCTTGCAACTGTACATGTAAGGAGTTCATAGGACACCGGCCAGAGTCAGTTCTCTCCTGTACCAAAGTGGGGACTTGGAGACCTAACTCAGGTGGTTGTCAGACTTGACAGCTAGGCCTTTACCTCTGAGCCGTGTTTATAGCCTGCCTGGGGGTATCTTTAATGATCAATTCCTAGAAAAACAACTGAGCTTAGGGAAGGGCTCAGACTCAGGACATGTAAAGGCAAAAGGCATTGTCTCTGGCCTTGAAGCACTCCGAGAAGGAAAGAGGGACGTTTCAGAGATATCTTTATGGAGCTGAGGGACCCCCTATCCAGCAGGAGTTTTGCTTTTCATTAAGGAAGGAGGGAAACACATAGTAAATGCTTGCCTTAAAAGTTTTTCCTTTAAATATATATTTATCTTTTTAAAGATGTATGTTAGCAGCTAGAAGGACTCTGAGTCTGACGGTTACAATGGGAGTTTGTTAAGTGAATAAAAAGATTAAGGCCAGGGCTGGGCTGGAGAGATGGCTCTGCCCTTAACAGCACTTGCTGCCCTTGCAGAGGACACAAGCTGGGCTCCCAGCTGATGGCTCACGACTGTCTGTAACTCCACTTCCAGGGGCTCTGATGTCTCTTCTAACCTCCTTGGGCTCCTGTTCACACATGGTGCACACATATACTCAGGCCCACACACTTAAAATAACTCACACACAGACACACACACAGAGACACACAGACACACAGACACAGACACACAGACACAGACACACACACACAAACACACACACACAGACATACACAGACACACACACACACACACAGACACATACACACAAACACACACACACAGACACACACGCACAGCATGGTCATTTCAGATGCAAAGATGAGCTCAATGTCCAGCTGGGGTTGCTTGCTGTTCAGTGGTTTTGTGTTTGCCTACAGTGCCTGAGTCTCAAGTCCCTGGGTTTGATCCCCAGCACAGGTTCCTTCTAAAGTTTTCATCTTTTCTTTCATTTTGTAATTCTGCTCCAGGTTCTGCTTTTCCTCTCTTGCAGAAAACTTTTTTTTTTTCACTCCTGGGATTTGAGTTTTCATCTTTTATTTAGGTCTGAGTTTCTTTTAGCATTCTCCATGGTACAGATTTGCCTAGAGAGAAAGTCATCTTTGAAGATATACGAAATGGTTTTTGTTTTGTTTGAGACAGGGTCTTTAAGAACCCAGGCTGGCCCCTGCCTCAGCCTCAGGAGTTGTTTATCTGGCAGTACCCGTGAAGACATTTCCACTGCGATGGCTGCTATACTCTGCCATCTCACCAGTCTTAAGCCCCTGGGTGTAATCTGTGCTTGTCCTTTCCTGTCAGGATTTGCTTGTGGCATCAAACCCTATACCTTGTAGTTCATGTGAAGCAACAGGCCCTGCTCAGTTTCATCTTGCTTCATGTCCATCCGGCAACTGGGATTTAGAACCTGGAAAATCTCTGACATTTTTTTCTTCTCCAGTCTCTTTCTTTCCTTTCTGGGACTTCGGTTCCAAATTCCTCACCCAATGCATGTTACAGTTACATGTGTGTATAGTCATGCATTGATATGATCTAACAGCTCCCTGATTTTCTGGTGGCTTTTGTTTCTTTAACGTTCCTCTCTCTAGTATATAGTTATGATCTCCTGTTAAGTCTACTTATTTATTCCTTTGTTACTTCCTTTTGACTCTGCTATGGTTTGGATGAGGGTCCCCCAAAGCTTCATACACAGAAATTTAATCCCCTTGTGAGGTACTCAAGCTTGCACTGATTCCGATTGCGATGCTTAGAGCGGGGGACTTTGGAAAGTGCAGGTGAGCCTAGGTCATTAGTGTAGCAATCCCATGATTGACTCGTGCTTTTATGAGAAGAGAGAAAGGGAGGGAGGGAGAGAAACAAAGAGGACTCAATATAAGACGTATGATAAACCCACCCCACCCCAATTTAGAACTTGGTATCAAGTACTTCCCCCACCCCCCCATCTAATACTTTAGTATCGAACAGGCATGCTAGTCTACATTGAACTCTACCCCCAGACCTTCCACGCCAGTGTCTTTTTTTTTTTTTAATTTACATTCCAAATCACTTCCCCTTTCCCGTTTCCTCCCTCCCCGAAAGTCCCATAAGCCCCCTTCCCTCCCTCTTTTCTCCATTCAACCCCCTCTCGTTACTCTGTCCTGGCGTTCCCCTACATCCAGTCTTTCCAGGACCAGGGGTCTCTCCTACCATCTTTTTAGAAATCTATTGATATGCGGATTGTGTCTAGGGTATTCCGAGATTCTGGGTCAATATCCCCTTATCAGTGACTGCATACCATGTGTGTTCTTTTGTGATTGGGTTACCTCACGCCAGTGTCTTTACAAGTGCTTTCTTAATGTACTATGTCACAAGGACTGGGAGTCAGAGCTAGAGAATCATTAGAATGAGCTGTTCTCCCTCTCTTTTCTGTTTCACTTCTGTGAGACTGCTTCCTGTCAAGTCCGGCTTGCATGACCCCTGGCCCTGCTGATGCTGCCTAGAAAACAGAAAAGCTTCAGGACCCAGTGACTGTAGCTTCCGGGCCCAGCCACCGAGTGTGTCCTTCACTTCCCCACGCCCACTCATTCCAGCCACAGGCCTTCCAAACCCTTCTGGCCCCGGAGGCATGAGACAGCCACGTACCCCACAGGCCTGTTTCTGCATGCTTTAATGTTCTCCCGAGAATTATCTCGCTGCATGAGACAAGGGCAGAGGCACTGCTCTTTGTGATGCTGCTTAACAGGGCAGCCACTGGGCTCCTGGGGCTGTTTAAATTTAATAACATTTAAATTAAAAAAAAATCTGTCACTCATGCTGCATTTCAAGTGCTTGGTGACCAGGCCCAGCTAGAAGCTACTACCTTAGGATGAGTGGGTATGGGATGTGCACATCCATCATGAGGGGAGTACTTGATACCAAGTACTAAATGGAGGAGAAGCTATCATACACCTTATATTGGGTCCTCTTTCTCTCCTTCCCTCCCTCCCTCCCTCCCTCCTTTCATCCTTTCTTCCCACAGGAGTGCCACACTAAAGACCTAAGGCTCTCCTGTCATTTTCCAAGGTCTCCCTGCCCCCAGCAGCACAGTTGGAATCAGTGTCAGTTTCAATACCTCACAAGGGGATTACATTTCTGTAAGTTCTGTCTTTCTCTGCGTTTAGCCACACGTGCCACAGTAGCGCAGTGCACGTGATCAGGTGTTCAACAAACATGAGCAGAATGACTAACACCACATCCATCTCCATTAGGAGGAGAGGAGAAGGAAGTCCTGAGAGCAAGTTACTTCCATAGGTGTGCCAACAAGTTCCAAGAATTTCTAAACACAGACCATACTTGGCCCCTTCCCTACCTGTGATCGTGTGTCACTGACCTCTGATGGGAAGAAAGAGTCCTCATTAAAATGGCTTTATGACTTTTTCCCTCAAGATAAAAGGAATAGAAAGTGTTAAAAATAATGAAAAATGAAAAAAAAGGCATTTATTCCTCACGGTGAAGGCCAGCACAGGTTGTACTCAAGGGTTTTTCCTTTCTACGTCTCTCAATACAATGTTTTCCCCCCTAAGAGTTGTAAAGTTGTTTTTGAAAACAGATTTTCCAGAAAGCGACTTAGGCTCAGAGCTTTCTGTTTTCTTTTCCTAGTCTTATCAAAAAGCCTTTAGCTCTACAAACACTGGGACAGTCTTCTGTTCATGGACACTAGGCTCACTGTGCCTCACACGTGCCTATGAACTGTCTGAAGGTTGTGTTCTCCACACATTCCTGCATAGATGCCTCACCCAAAAGGTGATGGTGTTAGGAAGAGGGGCTTTGGGAGGGCCAAACATCAGGAGGGTTACATCAGGAGAGTGGGGCCAACGTCAACAGGATTAGGGCTGGAGGAGACTCTTCCATCCCACCAGTTAAAGACTCTGAAAAAAACAGGCATCAATGAACCAGGGAGGTTGCAACTAGAAATTTTCTGTGTGTAAGAGAAGGCTCTGTGTTTGCTAGGGAGATGGGAGTTGGGAGTTTTCTAGGGAGCAAAAAAGGAAAGACAAGAAAAAGAAGTGCACATATTTACTTCAGACCATGTCCAGATGCGGGGTCTGAAGTCATATTTGCTGCATGGCATGGGAATTCTAAGTGAAAAAAGTTAAAGTAAAAACTTGATAAAACAGAGAGGACCTGGGGGTCTGTGAAGTCTTAAGATAAGGATGGTTGTTAAAATTCCTTCCCAGGGGGAGATGTAAGCAGCAGCTACCCCATCTCCTTAGGTGGGGGGTCACTTACAGTGGTGTAGGTGCTCTTCTTCCCAGGGGGAGATGTAAGCAGCAGCTACCCCATCTCCTTAGGTGGGGGGGTCACTTACAGTGGTGTAGGTGCTCTTCTTCCAATAGGCCAAACCTGGAGAGCCTTTATCCGGCTGGCACGAGGGCTTTCTGGTAGCCGCATAGATGGAGGTCCGCCTCTCTCCCTGGCCTATAGACTTGAGCCCCTCCCTGAGGCCTTAAGTCAGAGTTGCGTAGAACAGGTTAAAGATAGGGAGTGCCTAGTTCCTCAGGTGAGGGCTCATGACCCTCCCCACCTCTCCCCACCAATCTGTAAGGTGGTTGTAAACAGTCAACAAGCCCATCTAAGACAATCCTTCTGCAGTTGGACCAGTCCTTTCCCACCCGAGATGGTGTTTACCCCTCTCAGAGACAGACACTTCCTCTGTCAGGGCTTTAAGTACTCTAGATATCTGAACAGAGGGCCACTGAGATGGCTGAAGTAGTAAGGGCGCTTGCCGCTAAAACTGACATCCTGAGTTTGATCCTCAGAACCCACTCACACAGTGGAAGGAGCAAACTGAAGTAGTCCTCTGACCTCTGAGAGCTTGTTATGGAAGACATTCTTCCTTTCCAAGTAAGTAAGTAAATGAGAGAGAGAGAGAGAGAGAGAGAGACTGCTGAGTTTGTAATACATTTAGACTACTGTGCAAAGAAATAAACTACATACAGTTGGTAGCTGCAGCAATCAGATATTGTATCTCAAGAACTAGAAAACAGCACGTTTGAAATCTTTGAAGAGATAAATAGTTCCCCTCAAGCCTAAGGCGAGAGCCGAACAATATGAAAATAGACAAGCTTGAAAACATCGCAAAAATTTCATCTACATAGAAATTGTAGGAAAGATGTAAACAATTATCGATATAAAAGGAGCCCATAAAGTCAGAAATGGGAAAGGAAAAGGAACCTGACCCTTCACAGGTGGTTCCTCTTCATGACAACCGCCAGCCTTCTGCAAGCCAGGTGCGATGGCACACTTTGCAAGTCTACAAACTTACCACATCTGTGTGCGCAGCCGCTCTTTGAAGCTCTGCATTCTTTTAAACCTGTGTATTTCTTTGCCCCCACCCCCCTTTTTAGAGACAAGGTTTCTTATTGTGTATGTAGCTCAGGCTAGCCTGGAATGCACAGGCAGGGCTTTTTTTTGATGGACCCGAGGAACAGTCATCTCCAGGATAGTCGTGGAATTAATAATACTGTTAACATTGTTATTTAAAAACTACGGTGTTGTATGTGGTTCGTTCCATGGGCACTTGATGGTGGTGGCAACATCAACTCCATTTTGTGGATGAGGATATTAGGCTTGCAGACATCATTTCTCAAATGTCTAAGAATTGTGAAGCAGTTTAAGATTTATTTATTTATTTATTTTATGTGTACGAGTACACTGCAGCTGTCTTCAGACACACCAGAGGAGGGCGTCAGATCCCATTGCAGATGGTTGCGAGTCACCATGTGGTTGCTGGGAATTGAACTCAGGACCTTCGAAAGAGCAGTCAGTGCTCTTAATCACTGAGCCATCTTTCCAGCCTGTCAAGCAGCTTAATTGGCGTTTAAAATCAAGGCAGGTTGAATATTTTGGCCAAACTTTACAGAACAATACTAAGGGACCTGTAGTTGCTCATTGTGACTTTAATGTCTAGCATTATGGGTCACTGATTCATACAGGTTCAGAGGCTAGTCCACAGTCATCCTAGTAGGAAGCATGGTGGCCTGTAGGTAGACATGGTGCTAGAGTGCTACAGCTGCATCAGGCAGGAAGCTGGAAGACAAAGTGAGTCACTGGGCCTGGCATTAGCTTCTGAAATCTCAAAGCCCACCCACAGTACCACACTTCCTTCAACAAGGCCTCACCCACTCCCATAAAACCACACCTCCTAATAGTGCCACTCCTGTGAGTCTATAGGGCTTATTTTCATTCAAACCATCACAGATCTGATTCAAAATAAAGAAACAAAGGAAAAAACCAAGATAAAATAAAATAGCAATGCCAGAGGATTATTGTTTGTCCTTTGCATTCTGTGTATCTCCCTACATAAGCATTCACACATTCACAATTACCTGGCAATTATATGAAAGAACCTGCATCTCCCTCCAGAGTTATGAATAAGTGTAGGTGTGTTCACTGCTACACATTACTGTAATCTTCAGAGTCCACATACACACACAAACACACACACACACACACACACACACACACGTACAAACCCAGATACTCCCACTAACTTCCTACTTTTAGAAATCTAGGCTGTCAGGAGGCTGGAGAGATAGATGGCTCAGCGGTTAAGAGCACTGACTGTTCTTCCAGAGGTCCTGAGTTCAAATCCCAGCAACCACATGGTGGCTCACAACCATCTGTAATGAGATCTGATGCCTTCTTCTAGTGTGTCTGAAGACAGCTGTAGTGTACTTACATATAATAATAAATAAATCTTAAAAAACGAAATCTAGACTGTCACTCTAAATTTTACATTATTGCTTCTTTCCCTTTCACTTAAATGTTCTTCCTATGTAGCATTTTCAAGATTTCAATAATTGTCTACTCCCTGACCACATCAGAATTGATCAGAATACATCCTTATTAATAAAAATAAATAAACAACTATCCTTAGTTAATTAACCATTTA
Source organism: Tokudaia tokunoshimensis (assembly GCA_036184795.1). Classification (NCBI taxonomy): domain Eukaryota; kingdom Metazoa; phylum Chordata; class Mammalia; order Rodentia; family Muridae; genus Tokudaia; species Tokudaia tokunoshimensis. The sequence continues at coordinate 44,352,659 of BTHU01000005.1, forward strand.
CATTGGTTTTCACTACGTTAGAAGTCTTTGTTCTAAGTGTCAGTGTGCGCATGTTACTGTTCAAATTTGCTTTATTCTTTACTCTTTTTTTTGTTCTAATAGTTAGAATAAGTCACTTGAAACTGTTCCCCCGTATTCTATTCTGGCTGTTAGGACCAATGACAAGTTTGAGTAAGCAATGTAAATGTCTTAAAAGTGCTTAATAATGACATTTAATTTGCCCTCCTAAACTGTACATGCTTATCATTTCAGCATCAAGGGAGCAGAGGCAGGAGGATTGCCTCAATTTAAAAATAAAATGCAGATAGACTGCTCTCCTAGAAGGTTATGCCAATGCTGTTCCAATGCTCACTCACTCCCTTACACTATGGAATTTTATCAGTTAAGGTGATTTGTTTGTTTATAGATGGAGTCTATGTTGCCCAGGATGGTCTCCTACTCTAAGCTCAGGTGGTCCTCTGTTTCAGCCTCCTATGTAGCTGGGACCTTAGGTATACACCACCAAGCTTGGCTCTACTGAGCTCTGCCTCTGGTTATGGTACACATAATGCTTCGTTTTTATGAAGGCCGATTGTAAAACAACAAACTTTGAAAACACAGCACAAACCCTCAGGTAGCACATGACACAAACCCTAGCACTTGAGGGAATGGAGCAAAGGGATCTTGAGTTTGAAGATAGCCTGGGCAAAGTGGAGAGATCTGATCTCATCAGCAAAACTAAACAGAATGTAAAAGCCCCTCACCACACAATTTTGTTTTAGTATCACTACATTCCAGCTTTTTAAAATCCAAATATTTTCCATAAAATTGTCATTGACTATGCTTCAAAAACACCAGTTTCAGTTTTTGCCAAGTCTAAGCTAAAAAAAAAAATGGCATCTCATTTTAATGTGTCATATTGGCTGCAAATATTTTTCTCAGCGTCTTGATGACTTTTTTGTGTATTTGCAGTGTTCTGAATGTTGATGTGGTCAGATTTAGAAACCTCGCTCCCAGAGAGCTTCTTCTGAAGAAAGTGCAGGCAGAAAAAGCTTCCTAGAGGAGGAGGTGTCTGAGCTGGACCTAAGTGACCAGGCTGGCACAGGACATGTGGCTATGAAGAAAGAAGACACAGCAGAGGGCATCCTGAAGATATTCACTGTCACATTCTTTGCAGGACAGGGGCAAGGAGACACTGTGGGGTATTGACCAGAATACTTATCCTTAAAGTATTAGCAAATATCAGCTTTCTCCACCTTGCAAAGAGAGCTGGATTAAAAGAGGCCATTTGAAGGTGTTTGACCTTCAGTCTCCAAACTGAAGTGTTCATTTAAGTCATAATCACATTTGCGATAGGAATGTAAATCAAAGCAGGGCACAGAATGGAGGAATCTGTCCCTTTGGAAGACTTGTCCTTGGGGTAATAGAATTTGCATTCAAATAATATGGGCCAGGACCAAGGTAGCTCTTGCAACTGGAGAAGAGCCTTCTGACACTCTCCAGGGTCTTATACAATGAGGACAGTATGCCAAGTCGTTTTGGCCAGTAATGGGCTCACTGAGGACAGAGCAAGATGTTGGGACCTTTGGAACTTAGTCCATTTAGAAGAGTCCTCCATCCTTCTGAGCATGAGATTCTCTGTGTCCATCTTCCAGTCATGGTCTGGAAGACAGCATCTCACCACTGCCAGGGATCTGATGCCCCCTTCTGGCCCATGTGGAACCCCCCCCCCCACGAATATACATACAAATACACAATTAAAAATAAAATAAGCAAAACTGTTCTAGAGTCATAAGACAAACCTCATAGTTCCCTTGGGACAGAGCCTCAGATGTAGCATTCCTTTTTTTTTAATATCGTTTATTTAATGTACATGAGTAATACACTGTAGCTGTCTTCAGACACACCAGATGAGGGCATCAGATCTCATTGTGGATGGTTGTGAGCCACCAAGTGGTTGCTGGGATTTGAGCTCAGGACCTTTGGAAGAGCAGTCAGTGCTCTTAACCGCTGAGCCATCTCTCCAGCCCCAGATGTGACATTCTTGGTTATGAGTTTGCACTTTGATGCCCTTCGAAACCACTGGGGCACTCTCTAGCTCTATGGATTTCGGTTTGTTTGTTTGTTTATGAGTATGTGTTTGTATGTATGCTGTGTGTGTGTGTGTGTGTGTGTGTGTGTGTGTGTGTGTGTGTATGTGTGCCTTCAGAAGTCAGAAGAGGGCATTAGATTCCTTAGAGATTATAGGTGGTTGTGAACCGTGCATCAAGGATGCCGGGAACCAAACTTGTGCTTTCTGGAAGAACAGCAAGTATTCTAATCACTTAGACATTGCTTCAGCCCTTGAAATTGTTTATTCTGGACAACTTATAGAAATGAAACCATGTAATCCTTTGTGACTGGCTTCTTTCACTTAATGTGTTTTTTAAAATTAATTAGTTTTGACGTGTGTGTAGTGTGCACGCATGTGTGTGCACAAGTGGAGGTCAGAGGAGGATGTCAAAGGTTTAGTTTCTGCCTTAGTCCTTTAACTGAACCTAGGGCTAGACTGGCAGCCAGCAAGTCTAATAATCCTCCTGTCTCTCCACCTACACAGAGCTGGGGTGACAGGTACCATACCACACCTAGCTTTTTACATGGGCCCTGAGGACTAGAACTCAGGTTCACAATGTCTTGGGTAACAAGAAGTCTTAGCCATGAAGCCATCTTCCCAGCCCTTGACAATGTTTTTAAGGCCAGTCCATATAACATGTGTCAGCATTTCGTTGCTCTTAATGACCAGGTTGTGACACTTTCCTGAGTAAACTCACCCTATCTTATTTACTAACTCTCCAACTGAAAGATGAGCAGGTTGCTTCCATTGGGAAAGGGGCATTCATTACAAAGCATCGTCCTATGAACATCTTTCTTAGTTCTTGATAGCATGAAAATGATAAAGTAGATATCTTTCTCCTGGATAAGAAAGGCATAAAAGTACACACACATACAGATACACAGGCAGTTGGACAGACAGACAGACAGACAGACACACACACACACACACACACAAGTCTGGGAGGACTTGCCTGAAGACAATATGTTTAAGTAAGTAAGGAGAAATAACAAGAGGTTGGTGTGGGGGCAGTCCTTACAAAGGAAAGACCAGCTCTTTAATCTCTGAGCTCCTTTGCTTCCAGATCATGTTGGCCTAAGTCAAAGGCAGAATTCCTATGAGCTATTTGTAATTAATCACAACATAGACTGGGCGCAAGTGCTTTGGTCCTTTCTTTTGAATGTGTTTCTCTAGACTTTTCTGTTCGTGTTAGGGTGGTTTTTATGGTGGCTGATAAGTAGTGTGTGTGTTTTGTTTAGAAACCTGACTTCTGGCCTTGATCTCTATCAAGTGCCTTCTCATCTGCACACCTCCACAGCTTGCCAGGCAGGCCTTTCTCTACAGTCCCAGTGAAATCTAAGACCACAGTTCCTTCCCAGAGGGCCAGGATCCTGGGCCAGAGTGATGTCATACTGGGACATAGCCCAGCAGCTGCCCTGCTCTGGGTAGTGTCCTTCCCACTAGGTTTGTCCGATTGCATTTTCTCCTGGTAATGTCATGTGTATTTTATCTCATGTTTTCTCTCTTTGTCACTGTTTTGTCAGCTGTGCAATTTAGTTTATAAAGTACAAGAAAATGAGATAGGCTTATGAACAAATAGAACAGCGATCTGGGGTTGGCAGACATTGTAATTGATTAGGTTTTATTTGGTATTTGGGGAAATGGATTTCCGGTCATATGAGGTTTCAGTCATATGTCAGGTAGAATCATTCATACACTTCAGAACCAATAACCTGTTTACTAAAGCAAAACAGGGGACTGTGGGGACACTGGGGTTTAGTGATCTAGCTTTCTGTAACTGGAGACACTTCCATCCTATGGTCAGCGATCTCCTTCCACCTCAAGTTACAAATGCTGAAATGTGAGTGGCCACACTTTCAGCATTCCTTGCAGAGATGCATATGCTGATAACAAATGCCAGTCCTTAAACTATGACCAGAGCTAAGAGGTGGCAAGAAGCAGGAGCTGGGGCAGCTGTTTAGAGAGAGAGGGCAGATGCTGGACCAGTTCAAAATGTCTGCAGCAAGGTTGGCCTGGAGGTGTCTGTGGCCCACACTGTACTCTATAGCTAGGGGTAGTGGTATGGGTCCTCAGAAGCAGGTCTGACGTTGTTCATGGCCACAGTACTCTAGAAGTCCCTCCATGGGCACATCTATTTAGTTCGTGTGGGTGGAAGAGGGGAGGGGGACAAGTTCCTCATGGTCCTGGGAATTGTCCACCTGCCTCCGAATGATGGGATGCTCGCTAAAGTTGCCAGGAATGATCTTGTTCCCCACAGACGCTTACTGGGCTGTGGACGTGCTGTGGTCAACTTCCAGTTCTGAAAAATTAGCAAGTGCCAATCAAGTCCTTAAAGTCCCTTCTCTTGAGGCTGGGCATGGTGGCACAAAAGTGCATGGGAGACTGAAGCAGGATCATTGCCACTCATTCAAGGTCAGACTGATCTACAGAAAACAAGAGAAAAACATGGAAGGCAGGTTTAGAGAAGGCCCGGCAGTTAAGAGCACTGGATGCTCTTGCAGAGGGCCTGGGTTTTATTCCCAGCATCCATATGGTGACTCACAACTGCCTATAACTCCAGATCCAAGAGATCTGATGGCCTCTTCTAGCCTCCTTGGGCACCAGATATGCATGTGGTACACAAACACATACAGGCAAGTATTCACCCACATTTAAAAAATACAAATCTTTACAACAAACAAACAATTGAGGGGCCCTGGAGACAGCCACAGAGAAAGCACTGGCCATGCCCGTGACTAAAGTTTGGCTCTTCACAGCCAACATAATGTCAGATTGGCATGGTGGCATGCCTCTAAGTCCAGTGCTGGGAAGGCAAGAGACAAAGGGTCCCCAGAGCAAGCTGGCTTGCTAGACTGACAGGCTGTCTCAGTGAGCTCTGGGTCTGGGCGAGAGACCTGGCTTCATTGAATAAAGTGGAGATTGATCAAAAAAAGACTCTTGCTACCAGTGACAAACTCAGGCCTCCACAGGACACGGACACATGTGCTCACATGTGTGTGCCCACATATATACAAACATATATACACATTATACAAATAAACATGAAAAAAAACGGGGAAAATTGTCTTTCATTAACAAAATAGATGGCATTCCCACTGGGGCAAATGTCTATGCTTAGGTCCAAGAGTACTCTTTCACTGTTATCTGTGAGTTCCAGGACAGTTCTTCAGAGTATGACTTAGTACCTCTTACAGTCTATGTGAGGGAGCTGTCACCTTGCATTGCTCTAGGGGACAGCGTTCACAGTATTGTCTAGGAGAAATAGAGACAGTGAGAATGTGAGGCTGGCCTGAGGCCCGTTGTCTGGGATAGCCTGGAACTTAGACCAGGCAGGGGGGTGGGGCAGGAGAGCATGCATCTACACCCCTGCAGGGAGGGAGGAGGTATGCTCACCTACACCAGAAGCTAAACATTATCAGAGAAAACTACACAGAGTATGTATGCCAAGACTGTCTACTAACAGAGGCAATCAGGACCCAGGCTAAGAAGAAACCAACCTACTGTCTACTTATGAGCCCTACTTTCAAGCACCTGTGAAGTCTCAGAGTTCTGGTACACAGAAGAGAGGTGGAGAGAGAAAGTTCAGAGAGAATCTAGGTCTCTAGAAGTAACGAGGATAAACAAGCAAGGCTGCTGGGCAGCGGTGGTGCATGCCTTTAATCCCAGCACTTGGGAGGCAGAGGCAGGCGGATTTCTGAGTTTGAGGCCAGCCTGGTCTACAGAGTGAGTTCCAGGACAGCTAGGGCTACACAGAGAAACCCTGTTTCAAAACACCAAACCAAACCAAACAAAACAAAACAAAAAACGAGAAAGGCTAAAAGGCTAATCATTTCATATGTTGAAGCTATCTCCCCAATTAGATGGTGTAGTAGTTTTGAATGCAGACAGTGTAGAATCGAATGGGAAAGAGGTCTCAATGAGAAATTGTCTAGATTAGTGTGACCTGTGTGGGACACAAGGGACTTTCTTCACTGGGTTGAGGGTCCTGTGCTGAGTGAAAAGGAGAGTGGCGCATGCGTGCATGCATCTGTTGCTCTTTTATGTTTTTTTTTTCTGACTGCAGACCAGTTCCTGTTGCCCTGACTTCCCAGCAACAATGGGCTGTAACCTGAAATTGTGAACCAAATGAACTTTGTCCCCTATGTTGCTTTTGTCGGGAGATATATATATATATATATATATATATATATATATATATATATATATATATACACATATACGTAGATATATAGATATATTCACAGCAACCATAAAGTAACTAAGACAGATGGCCTCTGGGAGGGAACAGGTCAGAGGAGTTTGTAGGGTAAGGGAGCCCTCGTGATAGTCTGAGGGACCTTAAAAGAAAAGGAAGAGACCAGGCAGGATGGCATCTCTCTGGCATTTAAGGAAGCTCTGAGAAGGCTGTAGTTTGCAGGGACCAATCAGCCAGCACCTTGGTTTTATACTTCCTACTCTGCAGAAAGATGAGAAACCAGTGTCTATACCACCCAGCTTAGCATTCTTGCTACAGCAGCCTCCGTGAGCCAAGGCAACTATATATCCACTAAAGAGGCTACCTTAAATTTTAAAATACTTCATTTTTGTGCATGTGCATTTAAATGCAAGTGCCTACGGAAGGCCAGAGGTGTTAGATCCCCTGGTGCTGGAGTTACAGGTTGTAGGGCCACCCAATAAGGATGTTGGGAATAGAACTTGGACCCGCTAAAAGAGCGGCATGTACTGCTAACCACTGAGCCACCTCTTCGGGGCCCCGAGAGGCTATCTTAAAGATCTGTTTTTATGGATGTGGGAAGAGGGCATCAGAACGTCTGGAGACTGAGTTAAAGGAAGTTATGAGCCACCTGTTGTGGGTGCTGGAAACTGAACTGAGTCCTCTGGAAGGGCAGCGACAGGTCTTAGCCATCGAGCCATCTCTCTGCCCCCATGAGAGGGACATTTTATTTTATTTTATTTGGATTTATTTATTATTATATCTAAGTACACCGTAGCTGTCTTCTGACACACCAGAAGAGGGCGTCAGATCTCATTACAGATGGTTGTGAGCCACCATGTGGTTGCTGGGATTTGAACTCAGGACCTTCGGAAGAGCAGTCAGTGCTCTTAACCACTGAGCCATCTCTTCAGCCCTGAGAGGAACATTTTAATAACTAGATTTGGCTACCAACACCATTTGAATAGATTTATATATAAATAAGAATGGTACATAAGTCAACTACTGGGGCCAACAGAGGTGAACACAACTCAGAAGTGTCTGTAACTGAGAGTTTTGGGTAAAGACTCCAGAGTCCAGCTACATGACTTTAATTTAGACTTCAGTTCCAACGGACAATGCATTTCCTCCTCCCAATATCTAGTTCTTCTTGTCTGGATGGCCAAATACCATCCAGAACCATTCCTGTCGTTAGCTTCTCCCTCTGAGCACCTGCCAGCCATGGAGCCGACTACCCATTACTCCTCCCTGAGAGATAGGCGTAAGAGATGCCAACTCACCTCTGCTTCTGTCTCTCTGAGGACCTTCGCTGCCATCTCCGAACAGTCTTTCTATGCTTGTCCTCTGGTTTGGAAGGCTTGGAGCAGCCAGGACTTGACAGTGGTCAGAAATGAAGACTGACCCTTGTAAGTTTGTGTGGAGGGTGGGTAAGAGACTGGTGTTTCCACGGGAGGCTGCCAATTGTGCCTACATAATCACTCCCCCATCCTCTAAAGGCAGAACTGAATTTTAGGGCTGGCTCAGCTGTTTAGATGGTCCAGCAGTTAAGAGAACTTGCTGCTCTTTCAGAGGACCTGAATTTGGTTCCGAACACCATACTTAGGTGGTTCCTATCTTTAATTCGTTACCTGACACGTTCTCTTAGCCTTCAAGGGTAACTGTGCTCATGTGTGCAGAGGCATACGGGCACAGACACACAATTAAAAATAAAATAAAATAGCCCTGAACTGTGGCTATACAGAATATCATGCAGAATACAGGCATTGCCTAACCTCTTGCTGCAAAATGTGCAGACTTAGCCTAAAGAGAAAGATAAGTGCATGTTCTCCTTCCCCTTTCCTCCGATTTTCTTTTGGTCAGAATGTGTCTATAATGGCTGGCACCAGTGGGGCCATTTAAAAATGCGATGGGCCATGTGATGGAGGCTATACACCGACAGAAGAGTAACCGCTATCTATCAATAGGGGCTCCAGGCTGCTCGTGTTTGTAAGAAGTAAACTATGTCACTCCAGCCACCTTTGCTTTGGATTTTGGATGCAGAATTGGATATATAAAACTACATTATAAATCACATCTACAATGTACCAGGAGCCCAATGGGCTCCATGGGTCAGCAACGGCAAAGGTTTCTGCACTCCTCTGGAAGACAGGCCACCTCTTAAGACCACAGCATCAGAGCCAGTGGTGGCAGGGTGCAGACGTGTGAATGTCGGTCCTTGTCACTTTTCACAAGTGGAATGAGATGAACTAAAGCCAGCCAGAGACAGGAAGGAAGCATGCTTTGCTCTGGAGTAGGCAGCTGGTAGCCTGTACTTAGAGCTGATTGACATCTTCAAGCAATGGAAAGCGCCAAGCCTTTTGTCCTCCCAAGTGCAGTTATCAATAGCAATGGCCTTGAAGTGGGAAGACACCAGACTAGGGCAGCAAGAAAGGTGTGACCTTTGCAGCTCCCAAGTCAGCTCTGGGGGTAGCCTGTCAACCTGAGTTTTCCGGAGGCCACCACCTTTAAATTGAAGAGGCACAGATAAAGGACCTTTCATCCCAGGGTTGAAATGAAGACCAGATCTTTGGCTGTGAATAATTCCAAAGCTTCATCTCCCAGAACTATGAAAGCAGCTGAATGGGCCTCCAATTCTTACCCAAGAGTAGGCAAGCTCGAAAAGCTATGTGAGCCTAAGGCCACTTTTTGGGAGTCTCACTTTGAATGTGACCATGGAAGGGCAGGAATCCTTCCAAAGGGCAGGATTGGACTGTCAGGTGCTGTTCAAGGGACTGGCCACTGCCGGAGAGATCTACTGCTCCTGTGAGGTTGTGGGATGGTGGGAGTCCAGGCTGCCTCCCCACCCATATGTTCAATGTCCGCTTCCTGTGTGTACTTCAGTGCTACTTACAAATTATGTGCGTACTTATTAGTTTTTAAGTTACCGGAGCCTAAAAACCAAACAACAAAAATCCACACACACCACCATTAATCCCAGCACCCGAGAAGCAGAGGCAAGTGGATCTCTGTGAATCTGAGGCCAACCTGGTCTACAAAGCAAGTCCCAGGACAGCCAGGACTGGTACACAGAGAAACCCTGTCTTGGAAAAAGAAATCCACACATATCAAAAGAAGCCTGAAAAATTACTATGTAATTTTCTTTCAGCCATATGACATGATGACATTTAGTTCCTGTAATTCTCATGGGAAGAAGAGACTACATGGGGTTGAAGGGTTCATTGTTCCTCAAATTAATTCTCAGAAAGAGACCGCTTGAAATTTAGTTATGCATACTGTTCCCCCCCGCCCCCCCTTTTTTTTAAAGACAGGGTCTCACCTGTCTCTGACTGGAACTCACTATGCAGGTCAGGTTGGCATTGAATTCATAGAGATTTGTTCATCCCTGCCTTCTGAGTGTTGTGATTTAAGGCATTCATCACACACCCAGCCCTTAAAACATTTTTCTAACATTTGGTCTGGGGCCTGAGGACTCAGGCTTGACAGCAAGTGCCAGTACCCACTGAGCCACCTCACCAGGGTCTCAAGTAGTCCCAGCTGCCCTTGAACTTGTTATGTAGAGAAGGAGCAATGACTCCCGGATCCTTCTACTTCTACTTCCTGGACTGACCCCAGGGCTTTGCACATGCTCTGCAAGCATGCGACCAACCAAGCTTACATCCCTTGTCCCAGCACATGGTTTCTTGGCATTAAAAACTACCCCCTTGGACGAGACATGGCCCTGGGATTAAGGATACAGGTCTTGCTTTTCTCCTCCCCATCCCGTTATGCTAACAAGCACCTGAATGTGTCTGGAGATGAAGGTAGGAGCAGCATTCTGACGATGGGAGAGCAAGTTGGGGGAACCTGGAACCCTGTTGATCACTGAGTCACTCAGCAACCCTGCAGGACGAAGGGTAGATAGGGCTTTGTGCAAGCTACTGCTTTCACAATAACAGAACCCGATTCTGGTCTAAAATTGGCCACCCGAAGTGAATGCTAAGGCCAAATACTACATGGGAAATCAACCAGAAGGTGGGTAAGGCAGATGGATAGCATCTAGTTGATCGGGGTAGGGATACAAATAAGACATACAAATAAAAATGTTGACAGACGATAAAAGTGTTGCATAGCTTGAACGCTTTTATATTGATCAAGCTGTGTTTCAGCAGAGTGCCTGACAAGTCAGAATGAGAAAACATTCCAAATTTACAGGAAAACATATTGCTGATCGACTAAAGAGAACTTTACAAAATATGGCTTAGCACAATCCTGTGGTTGCTCCAGTGGGTACCAGAGCTATCAAGAAATCAACATAGCTATCATCAGTCTTCAAGGTTTGATTGCTCAGGCGGAGGTCACAAGGGACTCGGCTATCTTTTCTAGGTCTGCTCTAGGATGACGGGTAAGAACCAGGAGGATGGCAATCTTTATCTTTGTAATTCCACAGTGATAAGGGCTGAGACAACCCCTTGGGGACAAGAGACAGACTGGGGTGTTTCTCTGTGTCAGCTCTTGAGACTTGGTTAAGGTTAAATTCTGTTTCCCTGCAATCTAACTGAGAGTTCATCTACTCCAACCACTGCTTCCCAACACAAATGGAAACCGGCTGAGGGCTGAGCGCAGGTCTGGACCAAGTCCCACCAACTTTTCCCTGCTAATGCCTCCTCTTTGTTGCCTTGGGAGGGTGAAGAGGCTACTTACTGCCCCCAAAAGGATAATTTTTAAAGATAAAGGCATGTGGGGGGGGGAAGGAGGGAGGGTCAAACCATGAACATAGCAGTGAGAGAACTTATACAAGCCTCAGAGCACATTTAAGTCCCATGGGACCCTGGGAGGAAACTAAAAATACCGCTACACGTCTGAGATCCATTCACGCCGCCTCCCTCCCCCTCCACAAACTTCACTTAATTTTTTTCTTTCTGGAAAATCAACACACCGTGTGTGGGTTCTAGAGAGTGGTACCAGCAGGGAACCCACCGGACCCACCGGATGAAAGGAGTACATTGGGGTGTCTAATCTGTTCTTTGGGAAGGTGCTGGAATATAGGATATAAATATCTTTCTCATTCACAGTCAGCCAAATTTCCCAGGCAAAATATTTAGCCCGATTCTGATGCAATTCTTAGGAGGAAACACAGCTTCTTAAAAGCAACAGTGGATGTGTGGGGTGCAGGAAGACAAGAGTCCAGAGCTGTGGTTTTTAATTGGTAACTTTGACCCAGATCACCTGGACACTCTACTCTTTGGGGTCATTTTCTAGTCTTGTCCTTCCCAGGATCCCACGGAGTCCATTTCTGGTAACGACTGCTGTGTCTGAACCACTGGCCCCATACAGTGGCAGAGAGGCCAGCTGCAGCTTTTTCAAGCTTCACAGAATATTATGTAAGTGTAACAGCAGCATTTTCATGACCGCACTCAACAACTCGTTTCCAGAAAAATAATAAAACAATCTCCAAGGACATTTAGACTCTGCAAGCGCTTTGCGCACAGGGCGGTGATAAACATTTCTATCAAACGACGACGGTTTGTTAAACAGCATGAAATGTACCCAGCACTCTCTCTCCTCCTCCTCTTTTTGGGGCTTTACTGAGGGCGTTCTCAGCATCCAGCTTGAATAGAGGTTATCAGTCCTCTGTCCTTTCCCCCTCTACAACACTGTTCTATGAAAACCTGATGGGTTCCACTTGTCTGAAGCGCTTGGGGCCAACCAAAGAAGTCGGCCTTCCTAGATCTTCAGTGCTTCAGGATTGTGTATTCCAGAGGCTGGGAATCAGTTTCCACAGTGTGATCTAATCCTGGTCTCAAGTTCCAAGTGTTGTTTCTCTTTATTTTACACAGACGGAAAGAGAGGCACAGATCCCAGGTTCCTAGGCTGAGGGCCACCTGATGTTGAGTTCTCTAACCAAATTCCACTTTCTCAGTATACAGGGCACTGAGCAGTGAGTGCACTTCTCACTCACGGCATTGAGGGAGACTAAGACATGTGCCGGTAAAAGACAGGCAGGAGGGAAGTAGACAGATAAACTTAGCTTGCAGATAAAGAACCTTCAAAAACCTGGGATCCTTTGTTCAGGCCCTTACCCATCTTGCCACTAGGAAATGCTTTAATTGGTCCAGTATCTGCTAAGTATCTATGTAGCTTTGTCTACACACATGATAACATCAAAGTATCCCTTTCCCATATCATTAAGGAACCTGCTGACTTTCTTTTCCATACAGAAAAATGGCTATTTAAAAATACCACCTTAAAGCATTCATGTAATTTATTTTCCTTAAATAATAATTCGCTACAATCCTGCCACAAATTAAAAAAAAAAATTAACATGGTATTCACAGAGCAGAATTCTTTAGGACAATCAAAATCCCAGAGTATTTAGAATAAATTAACATCAAATTGTGTTTATATTCAGATAGTCTGATTCTCTCCTCTGAAATGAAATGGAGACCATTGTAACCTAGGGTGAAGGAACACATTTGTTCTTCTGTACAGAGATGAATTCTTTACATAAACTCAACAGTAATTTGAATCTAGTTAGGAATCCTGAGAAAGTCACCCACCCACAGACACACACATACACACAGAGACACAAAGACAGACACACAGACACACATACCACCCTTGATTGAGAAGCAGTGTTTCTCATGGTCACTCACTAGAAGGTCATTTCTCAGAAGGGTCCAAAATTCTGAATATTTGGATGCTATCATCCCCCCACCCCCAAGAAAATCGTCTTGTTTCAAGTGTGAGAGCTCGAAGTAGCAGCAACCCAGAGATGCAGTAGTGGGCGAGTCCAGTCACGGCGTCCGACGTCCGAGTATACAGTAAGCGGTGAGCAGAGGCTCACCTGCTTCCAAGGCTGGGACTCAGCATCGAGCAGAGTCCAGTTCCCAGTCTCGGCTGAGAATTCACCTGAACGTACATCATGAAACTGGTTCAGGCACTGGGCGTGATCCTGAAGAAAAGGAATTTGGGGTGGGGGAATGGGGTGCTTTGGATCGCAGAAGGGGTAGAGATGAGGCAGAAGGAGGGAGGGAGGGAAGGCAGAATAGATCCTGTTCATCCTCCAGCCTGAAGTCCTTTGTGCCCTGCCTGGGGTACATTCATCTGAGTTTTCCCTGGTGTCAGGGGTAAAGGACACCAATTGCCAAGGAAGTTCAGCCCTTGGAATCCTACACAGAACAACACACAAAACACTTGAGCAACCACAAGAAGCCACATTGTCTGGCTTCTGGTGAGAGGGTGTCTACAGCACTGCTGGCGTCCCCTCTCATTGCTCAAAGATGGATGACATGGGACGGTGACACGTAGGGAGAAACACAGCTCCCAACTGGAGATCCCCTGTTGCTTATCTCTGGGCCCAAAGGAGTCATAGCTGCATGCATATCTACACCATCAGTTCTTATTACAGGATAGCTTTTCCACAAAAAGTTAAAGTGCCTGGGTTCAGATAAGCTCATCCCTTTCCCACAGTGACCAGCATCTCTGGGGGCCTCCAGAGGGAATGTGTGTCCCCTTCTTCAGGAAGTCGCCCTAGGGAAGGAGGAATGACCACTTCACAGTTGTCCTAACTGGGATCCAGCCTCTGGACTAAGCCTTCTTCATACACTCGAAGAATCGCTTCACATACAAACTTGTATTGGCTCTGGAAGAGAAAAGAAAGCTGTCAAGGCCAGAGCCCCAGGAGTGCTGTCTCACGCCATGCTTGAGAGGGTCTATCTCTATGTGCCAACTCTGGGCCTCCTGTTGGGAAAGACTGAGGTGAACTCAAGCCTTAACAGACTGGGTGGGTGAGTGGGGTACCCTCAGAGAAGTGTGGGCCGAGGGGGAGCTGGCTGCCAAGCAAAGCAGTGAGCTGTGTGAGCTAAACACCAGTGTTCGTCTTTCTCTGTTTGATTGCTAAAAACATGGCTGCCACAGTTCATGCTGTCATGCCTTCCTTACCAAGACAGGTCCCTCAAATTATGAGTACAAATAAACCCTCCCCCTCTCTGTTAGGTTCCTGGCCACAGTCATGAGAAAAATAAGGCACTGATATTGAAACCCTGGCAACAATGGGACATCTGTTCTGAGGTGTGTCCGCAAGGACCCCACCATCCTGGCCTAGAACACCTAGTTATGTGTAGGGGCTGGGAGTTGGAAGATGGAGGTTATGGACACGGGTGGGCTGGGGTTTGGGTGTGGGTTAACGAATCTACATTCTCTTTTTTCTTAAGAGAGTTAGGGAAAGATGGTAATTACTTGGATGGCCCTTCAGTATCCACAGTATCTAGAACTCACTATGGACACCCAGATTCTCAGTTGCTCTGATCTTTCCCGTAAGAACCCTCTACATATAATCTTGTATACTTAAAAAAAAAATCACCTTTTTGGTAAGGCACAGTGGTACATCCTAGCATTTGGGAGGTAGAGGCAGGTGATCTCTTGAGTTTCAGGCCAGTCAGGACTACAAAGTTAAGACCCTGTCTTACCGGTATTTAAAAAAAAAAAAATCACCTTGTGAAGCTAGGCGCAATGGCTCACATCTGAGCTGTAATCCTAGCACCCAGGAAGCTGAGGCAGGAGGATTACCTTGAGTTCTACAGCAGTCTGGGGTACAGAATAAGAGCCTGGCTAAAAGCAACTCCTATTGCAAGTATCACCAAAATCCAAAAGAAAAGCAAGAAATCACCTCTAGATATTTCTAATAGCTAACAGTGTGAATAGTCACACTGTATTTTGTGGTGAATAATAGAGAAAAGTATTTATATGTTTATACAGATCCCATCCCTTCCCCCTCCCCACCCCCCGCCAACTTTAGATAGGTGATCACTTGAATCCTTGGATGTGAAGTCACAGGTACAGAAGGCTGACAAGGTCTTGCTAAGTTGCCCAGATCTTGCTTTAAGATTGTAATCCTCCGGCCTCAACCTCTAGACTAGCTGGGATTAGACTTTTGCGCCAGCAGGCCTGGCCGAGGGGGTTCTGGGATCTGAAGTCAGCATTTATTTGGTCTTCCATACTGCACAACAGTGCAGATGATGGCCATAAATGGATGATTTGTTTTTACTTAGTCATTTGTGTGGTGGTGGGAGGATAGCTTGCCTTTCTGCAGATCCAACTCAGGTTGGTAATAAGCATCCTTACCGACTAACTTATCTCTACAGCCTGAGTTAGTTTTTCTCAACTATATTTCCCATGTACAAACTAAGGACTCATGCTCTGTTAGGGAAATCTTATAGCCTCTGTCCACTAGCTGGTTAGCAAGTTCTAACTACTCAGAGCTGGTTAGAACACAGCTCTCCTTGCTTCACTAACACCGCTCACGCCCCCCCACCCCCCCCCCAAAAAAACCTGGAGGTTTTATCAGGAGGCCATTTCTCTGTCTTTGCCAACTCATTCTCAAATATTCTTCTAGAATATTCTTAGAAACCCCTGGG
Organism: Tokudaia tokunoshimensis; assembly: GCA_036184795.1. NCBI lineage: Eukaryota > Metazoa > Chordata > Mammalia > Rodentia > Muridae > Tokudaia > Tokudaia tokunoshimensis. The sequence goes on from BTHU01000005.1 coordinate 44,368,359, forward strand.
ACTTTGCCCATCATGACAGAGATTACAAGCCTGTTCTACTCAAACCAAGCTTGGGTGTCTACTATTTAGACAACCCCATCTGCTGAATGAATTATCAAAGGCAGGATGGCTCCCATCTGCAAGATGGGTAATTGAGGCTATAGAGGGGTTCACGGGTTACCCAAAGGTTGTCAGTATCTGAGAAGGAGGCCAACCATACTCTGTTCTTCTTGTAGCTCAAAATGACAAGCAGATATTTCCTCCTAAGGACATTTGACATGTCAAGCATGCTGGCATGAGAGAATAGGAGATAGCCCATGGGGAGGGTACCCGAGTGACATCGCTTTCTTCTGATGGGTAATGATGGAATACAAGTGGGGCTGCTCATGGGCCGAGAGGCATTAGGATACATCAGAGGTAAATAGAATGCACATCAGATGGGCCTGGGCTTTGTGGTCACTGTGTCTCGGACAAGCTGTGTGACTCTGGACACCTGACTCAGTTCTTTTGAACTCAGCTCTCTTCACATTATCCCCGGCATATGGACATTCCTCTGAGGGAGCTCAGGAAACGTAAATCTCTGCCTTGTTGTTGGTCTTTAGACATGGTCTCAGTATGGAACCCTGACTGGCCTGGAATGTTTTATATAGACCAAGATGGCCTCAAACTCAGAGATCTACCTGCCTCTGTCTTCTGTGCAAGAGTGAAGGCATATGCTACTATACCTAGCCAATCTCTCCCATTTATTATTACCAAGTTTCTACTTACTGATGTCTGCACCATCATGGCGCGCTGGTCTCTCATTTTCCGGACAATATCCAGTGGGTAAATAGGCAGGTTCCTCTCAATTAAGCACATGGCTGTTTCCATAGTGACTAACACACCTGTTCGACCTATTCCAGCACTAGGGAGGAGAGAGAAGCAGAGGCTCAGGATCTGTCTGGGCATCATGTCTGCAAGGCAGAGTTGAATCCCTAATCAAGGCCTATGTTTACCCAGGAACAACCCGGCTGCTGATTTCAAGAACAGAAAGCACACATTCAGGTGTGATCTTAAGCTCCTTAAAACAAAGCAAAACGAAACCATCCCCATAGGTCCTAAGGCTGGGACAAGAACGCCATCCAGGAGGTGCAAAATCCACTTTCTCTGAATTGTGCTAGCTGTCAAGGTCAGAAACTTCAGGACAGCGAGGTGTGGTGGTTTTCCTTTTCTGCATTCAGCCGCGCTCACATGTTTATGATTTCGTTAAGTTCCAAATATTTTGCAATTGTTAGGAAATGAGCATAGTTTTACAGGAGGATGTGACTTTGTGGGATAAGGGTGGGTTTGATGTCTGCTCATTTCTTTTGGCCTTTCCCAAGGGGTAGAACCATTAAAAAGAGAATTCAGCGAGGTTCAGTACCTGCAGTGAACGAGGGCAGGCTCACCGTCTACCCGCAGGGACCTCACATACTTCACAAACTCCAGGAAGTCTGACGAGTCATCAGGTACACCGTGGTCAGGCCACGCAACATACTGGAGATGGGTCACTGTGTGTTCTTCCCCGGTCTGTGGAGGATGTGTCGGCCATATGAGTCATCAAGCCAATGAGCCCTGCCTTGGATACCAGCCAGGGTGGCCTTATCCTCAGTGTCCTCGTGTCCCAGCTCTGTCATGGTCGCTGTTAATTCCCATCAGGCTCCCCACCCTCCCAAAACATAAGTCTTGCCCCCAAGATGCTGTCTTCTTGACCTCTTTTGCCTCCAGATGTTCGTCCAGATGTTCGTCCCTTGCTCCTATTCGTCCTGCAGTCACGGTCACCCATGCTGACTTTGTATACATGCATATTCTGTGTGGAGCGGAGGCTCTAACCTACGGCCTTGCTCATACTCATTGAGGGTCCCAAATGATAATGTGGCTAAACACCCTCCTACTGCTGATCCCTACCCTCAATACACGTAAAATGAAGTTTACCATCTTAACTAATTTCAGAGGTAAGGCTTACTGGCATTAAGTGTAGTTACTATGCTGCCTAACTATCTCCTCCCAGAACCTCCATTTTTATCACCCAAATAGAAACTCTGTAGCCATTACAATATAAGTCTCCATTTCTCTCCCCCTTCTTCCAACCAGGGCAAACACTGTTATCCTCTCTGTGTCTGTGAGTTTAGGTATTTGGATAGAGGTAATCTTAGTATTTATCCTTCTGACTGGCCTCTTTTCATTTGGTATAATGTCTTTTGGACTCATCCCATAGTGGGATTTGCCCAAAATGTCCTCCTCCTTTTGAGGTTGACTACTACTCTATTACATGGTTTTACCCTTTAGCTCTTGACGGGCAGACCCCAGGGTTGCCTCTCCCGCTTGGCTACTGTGGATGGTGGAGCTACACACACACAGGATACTGGCTCTCTGTCAGGAAGAGTTTCATTTACTGACCTACCTACCAGGTGGCATTGCAGCAGAGCTGAACACCAGATCCCACAGAGACTACTGACTGGGCCTGCCCCTCCATATGTCCCTCAGAGCCCTGCTCACCTCAGTGTTTGTAACGAGCATTTCTCGGGACACATAAGCAATGGTACAGTCCTCTGCCTGACACTGGATGTGAAAGATGCCATGGTCCATGATGTCAGGGGGATCCGGCCAGTACTGGTGACATTTGGTCTGTAAGAAACCAGAGAACACAAGTCAGGCTTTTCTTAGGGCATGACCAGAGGCTGGATAACTGCATGGCATCCAGTCACATCTGTCCAAAGATATGTGACAGGAGAGAAGAAACTCAGATGAGACCCACTTGTGCCCATGGCCTGAAGGGAGTCAGCTTACCTTCTGGGGTTTGTTCACTGGAAGAGCAGCAGGGCCTGAGTTTAGGGGCTACCGACACCCTGCCCAGGCTTACCCAGACTCCCTGAGACTCTTTTCTGCTCTCGGCACCCTCCTTTCCCACCCCAGAGCTGCTCATCTTTCGCCCTACCTCGCTCAGGAGCCTTGGGACACAGCCAGTTAAGTAAGATCTCATTTGGGTGTCGGGGATCTATTGGAAGAATTTCCCACCCCATTTACTGGCCATTTGACTTCCAATGGTCCCTGACCTCTTTGAATCTCAGATTTTCAAACACTGACAGAGGCCAGCAAGGGTGCAACATGGGGTCACTTGTGAATGAGGTCTGCAGTGGTCATCCACACTATGGCTGTGGGAGCTACAGCAACTGAATTAGGTTGGTAATGTTCCTCAAAAGTCCTGATTTAAAAATCTCCAGGCTGAGACAACTATCCTTTTCCATGTGTACTGTGTCTCCTGAGCCCTCAAATGCATTCATAGAAAATAGGGTCTGGGCCCACAGACTTTGCACTTGCCCTTCGGAGGGTGAACGGGTTCAGTGGGTAAAAGCACTTGTGCAAGCCTGATGATGAGTTCAACCCCCCAAACCCTGGTGGGAAGAGAGAAGCGACTCCCATAAATACTTGTTTATTTCCATGTGTGTACTGTGCTCTAGAACGTTGAGTACACACACACACACACACACACACACACACACACACACGACACCACCCTGATAATAAACAAAATAAAAATTGTAAAATACTTTTATAAAGGTGGGTTGGGGAGATGGGACAGAGGTTTAAAGAACTGGCTGTTCCTCCAGAGGACCAGGGTTCAATTCCCACCACCCACAGGGTAACTTCACAACTATTGGTAACTCCAGTGCCAGGGCATCTGATCCCTTCTCCTGGCCTCCACAGGCACTCAGCACACACTAGTACATAGCCACACATACAGGCAAAATATTCATATACATAAAGACTTCCCATATAACAAAGGTAGGATTCACTGGGCACTAAGTGACTTGCCCTGGCACGGAGCTGCACGTGACAGTCTAGCATTCATCGTGTGGCATGTCAGAGTCTCTCAATATGGTGGCTGTGGCTTTCTAACGTTACTACTGCCTTCCCATGTTCTATTTCCCCTTCTAAACTCTGTAGCCTCTTCCCATAAACTACTGCAGTTCCCACTTCTGAATTCCACATCAAGTGTAAATCTAAGTGGTCATCCATAGGTACTCTGCCAAATTTTGACTCTTTTAACAACAACAACAACAACATTATTATTACTATTGTTGTTGTTATTATAGATTTCTGTGTTGGCCCAGCTAGCTCAAACTACTTTCTTGCCTCTTGAATAGCTTGCACTGTAGGTATGTACCATCATGTACAGATTAAAGAAAAGAACATTTCCCCTCAAATCTAAACTGGCTCCCATGTAAGTAAAAATGACATTTGTTTATAGCAGTGAGGCGACATAGCCAACAGACACATGGAATTTGTTGGGGATAACAGCTTTCCTAGCCTTCTTTTCAAATGTCACAGTGAATATCTGAAATTAAAGTATGCCGTTGGGACTGGAATTAAAAGGTCTATTGGAACAGTTTAGATTGGAAACCTCGCCTGGTGCGGAGTTATTCTCTGACTCTCCAAGATTCAGAGGCTCTCTGTCTACAGGACTAGAGACAGAGTTGTCAGACACTGACAGCATGCCTGTCTGTCCATCTGAACCTGCATCTACCTCACGTATACAGGGGGACATAATGGCTCCCCCAGGCTGCCTGCGGTCCTACCCTAGCATAGCTGGGGGACAATACTCTCCAAAGAGAACCCCTTGTGCAGGGCAGAGCTACACAGCCGGTGCTCCCTGAGCGTCTTTACCGATGAGGAATCTGGGGGAACTGGACTCATTTTAGGTCTATTTGGATCTGGCCGCACCAGGACCACACCAGAAGAATCAGAAGCCCTTGAAGGTCCTGGCTCTCAAACCCAATGTGTGTCTTCGGAGCCTGTTTCTCATGCCTGCTGGGGGAGGGGTGTGGAGGCCCCACATCTTCTGAATAGGAGCTGTTATGCTCCAGGGGGTGCTTTTCTGCACAGTGCTCATTTCTGGCTTGAGACCACTCCCTGAAGGGGACAGTGACTATCATGACTTAACTGAGGCTTGGAGGCTCAGCTTCACCCCGTGTCGGGTCACAAGAACTATGGGGACAGAGCCCAGTTTTCATTCCAGGTTGATACCCTCTGAAGGGATATCAGGGCTGTGGGGAGACAAGGAAATCTGCCACCATGCGGAAGTGAGTTGTAGAAGGACAAGGGCCACTGTAGCTGGCTGGTGGGCCATGGGCTACAGGCTACAGGTGGGCCGTAAGGACTCAGAATACTCCCCACAAGAATTCAGTACAGGCTGATAAAACTGTTCTTTTCTTGCGGCCCCAGCCATCTAGTCACTCTGAGACAAGGGTTGGGGAAGGAAAGGTGACACTGAAATGGCTTTGGAAAGGAAGCGCTTTAGGTGACCAGCAGAACACACTGAAGGTTGAGCTCTCGGTAGAGGAAGACTGCTGTCCCAGGAAGACAGGCCAGATGGGGTTGTGGGAGAGGAGAGCTGTGGACCCAAGTGAGAAGGCTATATCGTCAGTACTTGATTTCTTGCTAACTTAGTTGGTCAACAAGCATCCCTGGGGAGGGTTGGATGAGTCAGAGACATTAGGGCATTATCTAGTCTCTGGATGCTCTCCAATGCAGCCAAAGTAATGCAGGAAGAAAGGACAGGCACCGGAGAGGGCAGGTGAGACAGGAGTGGACAGATGTCCAGGACAGAGTGGGCAGGGTGTTCAGGACTGAAGGTGTATGATGGATGAGGCAAGGACAGATCATTCAGACCAAAGAAAAAGGAGAGAGACAGAATGTGAAGTGTCACCAGGGCACCTAGGGGACAACAGACTACTACTCAGCAGAGCTGCACAAAGTGTACAAGTTGGGCTGGGGACATGCAACGTTTTGCTCTGTGCATCTATGAACCATACAGGGCATGGGCAGGAAATGCTGGACCAACCCTCTGTCAAGGCCCTGCTGAAGGAGGTGTAGATGGACCAGCCTGTGAAAACTCTGTGGATCAGTGATCTGCTGTTTTTGCTGTGGGAGACAAAGAGGAAGGGTCTGGGACTAGGCAGGGGTAAGAGGGACACAGTGGGAGTCGTGTGTGCCAATGGCAATAAACACTGAGGGGATGAACTGAAGAGAAAGAAGAGCTAAGACCTGCTCCAGATGGCTGGCGTCAGTGCTTAGGTAGACGTGTGCCTGCGGCTCAGACGTGAGCTCATGGAGCTGGGCCGCATATGTGCATATGTGTGTATACTCGAGGTTGGTGGCTTTGGGATCATCTTACAGAACAGCACTAAGTAGATATGTCCAAGCAGAAGGTAAACAGCTGGACTTGGGTTTGAACCTTCCATCAGGACACCCGAGGGCACCAGGAAGCTAAGCAGATTCAGAACTAAGTTCCACGGGGAATGAGCCATCCCTCTAACCTCCCTGCGCACATTCTCAAGCACATACAGAAAGAGGTCTGTGCTATCCCAAACCTCTTCTTGTTAGCCTCATGGCAGTTATGGACTTTACTGCTTGCTATTCAGAGCAAGTCCACTGCCTTTGGTCCAGTGAGACAGTGGGACTCTGGGACCTAGTCCCTAGAAATTCATCCCAATACTCAGAACCACCCAAGAGATAGGCATTGTGCTTTGTGGTGATGTGGGAACTGGAGCCTTACAGTCCTATTCAAAGCCTGTACTTTGACTGACTGGTGTGATGGAAAGGAAGATTATACACATGATTCATGTGTAGATATAAAATATAGGCGGGGGGGAGACATCTGATAGAAGGCACTGGTTTTCCCAACTGAAAAGCGATCCATCTAAGAAGAAACCCCCACGTAGTCAACAGAGAACCTAACCAAAATAAGGACAGAGGTCAGTGACCCTGCAGGCTGCAGACTCTCTGACCTCAGGTGACGAGAGACTCTTCATTCAGGGGACTGGCTCCCTAAGACTCAGGGCAGCACAGGAAGGGCATGGGACCCTGGTGTGTGCCTGCTGGGAGACCCACTTTCCTTCAGGCATGAAGTCCCAGTAGGGACTACAAACTGGACGCACTGGAAAGTTCATCTTACATCAAAGAAGGGGCAAAGCCATTCACCTGGAATGACTGATTCGGAAGTGGGCGTGGACTGGGGCTGGAGGACAAAGGGCACAGGTCACTGGAGAATCCGTAACAGGAGAGGGAAGCAGGCACCTGGGATTTTTTGAAAGAACAGGTTTCTAGCTATTGATAAAGGACAGAGTAAGTTGGCAGGGCCAGAGATGCTGAAGGGATGGGCAGGCCTCATGGGAACTCTCAAATGCATGGTGAAGTTACAGTAAGAAGAAACAGTTGGGAAACAGAGAAGTAGGCTGGGTCACACGGAGACCTCAGATGACAGGGAAGGACGGGCAGCCGGGAGCTGGAGGGGAGGTCCTGGAAGAGCGATGGACGAGGGTAAGGTTTCTCGTAGAAAGCTTTGTTCCTCTGACCTGGAACAAGCAGATCAAGGGAAGTTGGGGTTGCCACCAGGTTAGAGCATCTGTCACCTTCTGCCATTCCTTCAGGGGCGCCCTGTTATGAGAAGAATGACCGTCTAGCTGGAAAGGGAAGAGTGAACTTTCACACAGCAAGAAGCCCGACACCAGCAAGCCAGCCTCGGTGCTGAGTCACCGGGTGGCTTCAGGTGTCAGCTCTGAAGAACTGCATCAGGACCTCAAAGACCTCAGGCAGAGAGCCAGCACCACAAACTGCTCCCCAGGAAACGTGATGTCTGAGCACCGAAGTGGCAGAATAAAGGCAGTCAGAGCACAGAATATTTGCGACCAATAACACACTAGAATCAGAGGCCAACAGGTATGGGGACAGACTCTTCTTTGTGCCAAGTCAAGTGACTCACTGTGCCACCAAGAAAGCCTCCGCCTGGGTCTAGGGCCACTTGAACATTCCATCCCTAACACTTTTGATCTGTTTTCACAATACACAGCACAGAACAAGATTACTGTTGCTGGCCTCAGGCGCAGAACTTAGGAGAGAAGAACACTTGGGCTTTAATAACAATGTTTTGTATTTGTTTTGTTGGTGCACTTTGAGAAAAGGGTCTCAATGTAGCCAAGGTTGGCCTTGAACTCCTGATCCTTGTGCTTCTGCCTCTCAAGTGCTGTATTACAGGTGTTTGCCGCTGTGCTTAGCTCTGTTTGGCTCTTTTTGAGACTTTTACACATATTTTTACCTCTGGCAAAAGATACTGGATTTAGGTCTAAGAAACATTAAGAAAATAAAGGTCAATAACATTAAAGCAAAAAAAAAAGTTAGTTTGAATAAACTATGAAACAAATGCTATGCAATTCTGGTACCAGTCATTAAGGTAAATACAAATTGATGTTATTGTTACTGCTGGCTAACATGTGTACAGCATTAAAGGTGACCACTTGGGTGTGAAAGCACACGTGTTCCTTCCTAGCATATGGGAGGGCTGAGACAGGAGGCGTAATATCAGCTTGGAGTATAGAGTAAAATCCATTCCCCCCCAAACAAAACAAAAACCACGAAAATAACAGTAACAAAAAAAATGAACGTGTACCAAGCATTCTTCAGAGACTTCCCGTAGCAGGCAGCTCAATTCCCCACAGCCCTGCAAAATGGGTGATATTTTGTGCAATTCCTTAATCACACAGGTAGAAGGGACAGCAGGAACTGACCCTGGCTGGCTGGTGGGTCCGCCACTATACCAAGTAACCAGATGGATGCAGGCACTTTAGGAAAACAGAAGGTGCAGGCCTGTGTAGGGGGCTGGGAGTCTTTAAGTTCAAAAGAGGGCCAAGCAACTCCATCTCTTATTAAAACAAAACCAGACAAGAATGAGGCTTTCAGACAAAGAGCTGAGCTGCGCTGCAGAGAGTCTCTCACAATGAGGGGGTAGGCAAGATGGAAACTGGGGAAGGTAAGAACAGATGCCAGGATTAGCAAGTGCCCGTCGAAGCGTGCTCTCAGTGCCTCCAAGGACCAGCATTCAGGAGGAGGTTTCTACTGCCCCTCGGGGACTTCGCACTTTTCTGATTTATGGGATGAGAGGAGACTCTGGCTAATGTGTGAGTGACAAGAAACTGGGAGTCAAGGCTACAGCAGAGAAGTGAAGTACCTAAAAGTGCTAAACTCCAATGACGATGACAACGTTTGGGGGACACTGGAAACATGTAGTCCTCTGAGCTCCTTATACATACTGTCTAGCTTTCCCCAGCACCCCCAATGTGGTGGGCACTGTTGCTATCTCTACTGCACATTCAAGAAAGCCAAAGTCAGACAGGCTAATAACTTACTCAGGAGGAACTATGTTTTCAGCCCAGTCCGGCCCAGTGCTGGATGAAGATGCCAGGGGTCAAGGGCATGTCTATCAGAGGGACGAGACAGTGCCTCAGCAGACTACAGTGGTGTGAGATGCGACATTGATCCTAGGTTGGCAGAGACACAGGCAACACAGGGGTTCTGGGGCAGTTGTGTGGGGGTAAGGGGTGGGGGAAGTACTACCGTCTAGCTTGTCTCTTTTAGATCTATTTATCTTATGTGTATGAGCATTTGGCCTACATATATGCCACAGACACACACACACACACATATATACACACACATATATATATATCATATCTATATCTATATATGCTAAGTATTCATGGAGCTAAGAAGAGGATGTCAGATCCCCTGGAACTGGAGCTACAGATGGTTGTGAGGTGCCATTTGAGTCCTGGGAATTGAACCCAGGCTCTCTTAACCATGGAGCCATCTTTCCAGCCCTTGTAGCTTGTTCTCATAGATGCATGTGAGGACGTAGGCAGGAAGAGGACTTTCTCATCACTGCGGGTGTCCATTAGAGATTTATAGGTTGGTAGGAGGCCCTTTCCAGCCCCGAGACTCATGTTCCACAACAGCACAGTCTACACACATTTGAACTGGAAGTGAAGCCACTTACCCGCCCTCGCTCCGTGAGAGTCGTCAGCATGACAACAAGAGACAACTTCTGATCCCAGACAACTTGCCAAAACTGTGCACAGGTGTGTGGCAGCGGTCCCTGAGTGGCAATGTACTTGTTCACAAGGTTGGCAGCGGGAATCTCCATCTATTGAGATCAGTGAGGTATTATCTATAGACTATCAACTGACAGCGGTGAGCAGGATTCTCCATTTACACTTTCCTAATAGCTGAATCATACCAGAAAAAGATCTTACCCACTCAGTCAGAAAAAGAAAGGTTCAGCAGAAAGCCACTTCCAGATTTGACTATAAAGTGACAGAGTAGTGAGTGGGACTTCTGAGAGGACCAGTTTTTACAAGGGCACTTCTGCAAAGTCATGGTTTAGTACATGAGGGCCTGAGCGGCCAATTCTGCCTCCTGGGTAGCTAAGAGTAGTTTTCAGTGTGGTCAATTAAAGTTTACTGATCCTAGTTTTAAATGGAGAAATTTAAGTTCAAGTAAGTTGCTCATGATGAGCATGTCTTTATAACAGGCAAACCTTCCCCTTTTCCTCTCGGGAGATTTTATATATATCTATATATCTATATGAAGTGTTTTGTTTCTTTGACTAATAGGCAGAGGGACACTAATAACATGGGTAAAACACAGAAAGTTACCAACATACCACCAGCAGAGGGAAAAAGCAAGCGCCCAGTCTATCGGCAGGTGATGGTGGTATACGAATGTGTATGAACCCCTCTCTCAAAGTTTTGTGGCTTTTCAAGTTATTCAGTGACCCTGGCTTTGCACCTCTGTAAAGGGAGGCCACTCACAGTCTCACCAAGCCACTGGACTACAATGATGGAGTAAATGGGAGCATGCTCTGTCATTGAAAAAGTCCCCCTTGCTGTCCCCACCCTCATTGCTAGGATCAATGCGTCCTTTTGTTTACTGCCCAGATTCCCAGCTTACGTTCACATAACTGGCATTAATATAATCTTCATTTCCCTGCAATAATACCCGGGTGGTGTCATCTGTGGGAGAGAGAAAAATTTACCATTATCCTGAATGTTATTTTTATCATCCCAAGTAAACAAGGGTTCAGTTCCCAGCCCCATCTGCGGCTCTCGCCTCATTAGCATAAACACCATTCCCCAACTGTTCTGAGTCTGAGATGGCTGCAATAAAGACGACGGTGTTTACAGACACACTGAAAACCATTCCAGAAGCCCAGACAATCTGTTTTAAAAAGGAAGCATTATCTCATGTAGGGGAAGGAGGCATCGGGCCGGATACTCACAAGGCAACACATCTTTGTATCGGTTTTTATCCAAATTTTGAGGCAGCTTTGCAGATGTGATGGGTAAGCCGGGCTTCTTTCTGTAGAGTTGCTGTTAGACAAATGAAGACATTTAAAATCCCCCATCGGTATGAAAAGAACCATGAACACATATCGGAATGGCAGAGGTCTTCATGCGAGACCCTTCCCCACCAATCTTAACATTTCAAAGTGATCCAATGCTCCAGAGAAACCGCAGTAAGAAACTCTTATAGAACAAACCAACTGAAGTCTTAAATATATTTAAACTTGAGGATCTGTAGGGGAAAGAAGTCAGGCAGGGGTTGAGTCACAGACAATTGATCCCGGTAAGTAAAACCTTATTTTTATGACAGCTGACAAGTGTGGGGGATAGAGGAGAATTCTGACTCACCTAAATTAGTCTAAAACTACATTTTTCCTCCAGTTCAATGGAACGAAACATATTCATTGCTTAAGAGCAAGAACACTTCATTCACTGTTTCAGTAACACATTCCCATAGCTCGTAACACCGATCCTGATATAGTAACTTCATTTAAAGAGACATTTCCCTATCCATACAATTAGCACTAGAAATTAAAATAAAGCCTTCTATGCACAGACTGGACTTGTTGATAGAGGAGCCGATGTGATTTTCACCGCAGCTGTGGGAGGGATTAGGAGGGTTTTTGTAAGTGGCAGGTGGAGGTTAATTGCTTGGCCCAAGATCGTAAGAACAAGCTCGGGTCTGAAGGAAGTAGCCACGACCCCTTCTCATTTCTATACAGCTGTTTCCACAGTTTTCACAACTGTCACCAAGCCCTCACACAAGTGCTTCTTAACTCCCCAGGAATTTAAACCCTTATTTTTCCTTCTCAGTGTTGGAAGGAGTATTTTTTTTTTCTAATTGCAAATTTGGGAAACTCAGACTGGCACTAAGTAAAACCAAATTTAAAACAAAACAAAACAAAACAAAAACAAAAACAAAAAGCCAACCAACCAAACCTACTTCTAGAAGTCTAGGGTGGTCTTTTCATAGATTTCCCAAGCTTATTATTTTCTGTATATACATGTATGTAACTATACATAAGTATATCTGTAAACATACACAATACACATATATACTGCCTTCTTATAATCTTTTTTATGTGTTTGAGTGTTTTGCCTGCATTGTGTTTGTGTACCGTAAGAGTCTGGTGTCCACAGAAACTAGAAGAGATCCTAGGATCCCCTGCAACTAGAGTTAGACAGTTTTGAGCGTTAACGTGGGTGCTGGGTACCAAACTAGATCCTCTGAAAGAGCATCAAGAGCTCTTAACCACTGACACATCTCTCTAGCCCCAATATTATCTTCTTAACATCAAAAGATGAGACTGCAGTGGTATTTCTCATGTTATCATCAATAGAGATAAAGTATCTGAAAGGACTAGATATTTTTGAGAGTTAATCTTGACTGTCAACTGGATTGAGAGACACTTAGGTTGCATCAGTACACCTCTGGATAGGTGATGCCCTTCGCAGGGAGATAGAGAACACTGAGTGTCGACGGCCATCCCATAGGACCAGGATGGAACAGAAGGCAAGAGGAGGCTGTCTATTCCAGTCTTCTCTTTTCTGCTTCCTGGCGGCTGAGGGGCAGGCAGCTCTCCTACCTCTGCCCCGCGCTGCGCTGCCCTGTCTCACCACAGTCCAGAAAACACGGAGCCAGACAACCATGGGCCAGGACTTCCGAAACCATGAGCCCAAACAAATCCTTGTCCCTGTCAACTGTTTCTCTTGGGTATTTGACACAGCAACAAAAAGTCAACAGAGCCAGGAGTGGTGGCGCACGGCTTTAATCCCAGCACTTGGGAGGAAGAGGTAGGAGGATCATTGAGTTCAAGGACAGCCTGGTTTACAGAGTAAGTTCTAGGACAGCCAGAGGCTACAGAGAATCTCTGTCTTGAAAAACATATAAACAAACAAAGCAAGAAAATAAAAGCAAACACAAAATTCCTCAGGAGAAAAAAAAATCTATTTTCTTTAACTCTATATTCTATAAATCTCTAACAAGACAAGTGCAAACAAGACGTTTTTAATTCTCACCAGTCAAACATTTCACAAGCTAATTTAAACCGAAAGATGTGAGCATCTCATAGCCAGCGCTCTGGGAAACAGCTGCAATTGTGAAGCCTACTTCATCCTCATTATTAAACAGTATCTGTTTCCCATATTGCAAGCTATACTCCACACCGATGATTTTTAATGGCTCAGAAATTTAATTATTGTAATTTACTTTCATTCTCAGTCTACTTTGCTATTAGTCCATTCTACAATGTTTCCCCTCTGATAAACATCCGAGAACAGAATCACAGCACCTGAGCATATCTGCAAGGACTCTGAGACTCACCACTAAACTGCACTGCAGGAATGAATACTGGTATGGTCACCAAGCTATAGACAACATACTCAATTAAGATTTCTTTGCATTTTGAATGGGAGGCTGAACACCCACCCACCCCCTCCTCCAGCAGTATTTCTGTGTACTATATTGTTTTATAAATTCACATCATTTAGGTCTGTTTTATTCATTAGACAAACTGCATAAAACTTATCAGAAGAGAGTTAACGTGGAGATTCAGGGTCATAATAATGGCATTGTGTCTGTACCTTATACATCTACTGGATGTTTGGAATTTGCCAATTCTCCAAGAACTCAACTACTGACCTATGACCTATAACCTAGACAGTTTCAGCACCTAACAATCTAAAGGTAGCTGCTGAAGCAACTCTAAGAACCGGTGGGCTTTTATAGACAGTACGTACATTCTAGAAATGAACTCATGGTTTATTGGAGGCTCCGGCAGAATTCTGGCAGAGACGTCATAGAAGCCAGTCACATTTGTCTACATGGCATTTTGTCTCTAACAGATTAACTGCGTGGAAGTAAAATCCAATTAAGTGAATAGGAACCAGCACCAGATATATTTCCAAATAGCAGGAATGTAAATGCAATCAACCTGAGCTCAAGCAGACAAACACAGACCCACAAAAAGGTGTGATCACAAGCTTATACCTGTATCCCAGTAATAATGACCTGCTGATAGAATTATAAGGTGCAAGGTAACCTTTTAAAAAAAATTTCCTGAATGTAGCTGTGGTGGTTTCAGGAAGAACAACCCCCCAAAGGCTCACATTTTTGAATACATGGCCCCCATTTGGAACTGTTTGGCAAGGACTGAGAGGTGTGGTTTTCTTGGAGGAGGTGTGTCACTGGGGATGAGCTTTGGGGTTTCAAAAGACGTTCCCAGTGTCTGTGTCTTGAGATTGTGTCTCAGGATGTGAGCTCTCAGCTATGGCTCCAGGGTCAGGCCTGCCTGCTGCCATGTGCACTACCATGGCGGTCATGGGCCCTAACCCTCCGAAACTGGGACCCCTCCTGCTACACAGCCCTGCTCACTTTCTCCTCTTCCTCCCTCCTAAGCTCCTACTATGAATCTATAAAAAGCTTGTCTCTTAAATCAACATATGCACAGAAAAGGAGTAAAACAGAAAACCTATTTATATAATTGAAAATTACAGAATTTTCAGGAGGAAAAGTGAACAAGTAACAGTGAAGACTGGTTTGGCTTTCGCAGGGGTCTGACAGCACTCTCGAGTCTGCACGCCCTTTGCAAAGGCTCACAATGTTTAGGCTGGAAGCCGTTCAATGGGAACGGGATTCCAACACTCTATCTCAGCAGTGACAGGAGCTGGCCTTAAGCACCAATGTTCCCACTTTTCTCAGGACCCTAGGGTGGGTGTGAAGAGCCTGATATGAGACAGGTCAGAGTTACAGGGGAGTGAGTTGGATCTCCATGGTAGTGGCCACAGTTAGAGACAAGGCTTTTAAAAGAACAATGGAGCAGAAAAACATATTTTGCTTTGATTATTCCAATGCACATCCCCTGAATTCTGTCCTAGCATAGCAAATGAGAGCCACCAGCAGACAGGGGGAGGATGGACAAGAGACAGGGAAAGGAAGGGAGGAAGAGGAGGTGGGGAGACCCTGGCTAAGGAGAGAACAAAGTGCAACTAGCCCGTGTCAGAGTGTTGACTTTAAAGATACCTGCTGCCTTCACCTGTTATGGATTATATATGCTTGGCCCAGGGAATGGCGCTATTAGAAGGTGTGGCCCTGTTGGAGTAGGTGTGTCACTGTGGGTGTGGGCTTTAAGACTCTCATCCTAGCTGTCTGGAAGCCAGTATTCTGCTAGCAGCCTTCAGATGAAGATGTAGAACTCTCAGCTCCTCCCGCACCATGCCTGCCTGGATGCTGCCATGTTCTTGCTTTGATGATAATGGACTGAACCTCTGAACCTGTAAACCAGCCCCAATTAAATGTCCTTTATAAGACTTGCCTTGGTCATGGTGTCTGTTCACAGCAGTAAAACCCTAACTAGGACAGCCACCGTTCAAATGTGGAGCTCGTGGACTGTGCCACCAGATCGAAAAAAATCTCAGAACCTGAGATTTAGAAGTCTCATCCAGAGACCATCAGGAGTGAACTGACTTCCCCCACCCTCCACGGTTCTGTGCCTGTCTCAGAGCAAGTAACCTAGAGACTCCCAACCAGGTGGTTACGGGTAGTCAGCACAGCACCTGGAATTCTTCCCAATGCAAATGGAGCATCACCAGTGTCTTAGGCTCGGCCAATAGAATGTATTTACCCCCGAAATTCCATCCCACTCTTCAAGGTTCATGGATAGTCCCTGTCCACATGGAATAAAGCCCACAAGTTATTTTTACCAAGGATTGTCTGACACTGGATGTTTTTTTTACTGAGTTGTAACACTTGGGGGAAGGCTCTCTCCCCCAAAGCACTTATCCCTGTACCTCAGACCTGCCGGCCTGGCCAGGTTCCTGTCACTCACAGAAGTTCAGAGTGTGGACCCTTGACATTACCGCTGCAGCCACAGCCATATGGGACCCTCTATGAATGCAGGGATCATGTTCCACTAACCACATAAAGGTAAAGGTCAGCACTGTGGCTGCCACACAGTAGGTGCTCAATAAAAACACGGCAGTGTTGGCAGCTGCTATTTGACAGAGGGTTGGAAGCTAGTGCCAAGTTTGGGGTCAGGGGCTACAATCCTTATTGCTTGGAAGGCTAAGGCAGGAGGATCATCACACAAGGACTGGGTTATACACTGAGCTCAAGGACAGACTAAAACATAATGAGATCCTTTGTCAAAGAACAAGTAAGTCGGGGCTAGAGAGATGGCTCAGTGGTTAAGAGTACTTTTTGCAGAGGGAGGCCAGGGGTTTGGTTCCTAGCTGACAATCATCTGTAACTGCACTTCCTGGGAATCTGACTGCCACCCCCCACCCCCCTCTGACTTCCATAGGCATCAGGTATGTATGTGGTGTAAAGACCTCATACAGACAAACACTCAATAACATAAAATAAATCTAAAAGAAAGAACGACTAGATAGACAAAAACATAGAGATAAATGGTTGGGGATGTAGCTCAGGGGCAGAGCACTTGCCTAGTATTCACAATCCCTTAGGTTTAATCCTAAGGTACTGCACAAGAAAGAAAAAAAATAAGCAAAGGTGGGAGCCACATACCAAACCACAACAAGCCAAGCTTTCTTAGACACAGTGCCATATAATTAAGCTAAGGAGACTAGTCTCAGAATGGCCCCAAGATGTGGATTTCCTGGTACTATCTGGTAGGAGCCTTAACGGTTTCCCCTCCATGAGCAGCTCACCCACACTGTGGGTATCTCTTTTCCTCTGTACCTGAATCCCCAGAGGTCAAAACACTATCTCCAGGGCACCTGGGGCTTCTGCTGACCTTTCTATTCAGGCATGCCGCAATGGGACAGGTGCCAGTGACTCTGGGATCCTTAATGGTCCCAGGCACATGTGTCTGGCATCCTAACAATTGTTCTTTGGGCCCATTTCACAGACAGACACGCAAGATAGGATAGCATGTTCTCTGGAAGCATGGAATGTACACACTGCATGCAGGCACATTCAAGGGCCCCAGTACTCTGTTTCCCATTGACACTCTTCCTGTCTTGGTTGGTTTGTTGTTGTTGTTGTTGGCATTTGGGGGGTTGGGAGGAGAGGGGTATAGCTCTTACCACTTAGCCCTGACTGGCCTAGAACTCATATAGATCCACCTACCTCCTGAGAGCTGGAATTAAATGTGTGCCACACTGTCTTTCACCTTTCCTCTCTTAATGAACAAAAGGAAAACCAAACCAAACCAAACCAAACCAAACCAAACCAAACCAAACACTGGGTCAGTAAGAGAGGTAAAGGTGCTTTGCCACAGAATCAGGTGACCCGAGTTCAACTCCCCCAAACACACACAAAGATGGAAGTAGAAGAGGATTCCACAAAATCGTCCTCTGGCCACCACATGTGCACTGTGGTAATGTATGTGTGTGTGATGTAATGTAATATATGTGCGTGTGATTTAATATAATGTATGTGCTAATGCGTGTGTAATGCAATGCAATGTACTGTATGTGTAGGCAATAATGGATGATTGGGCAGGCGGGCGGCTGGATCATTAGATGGGTAGGTGAGTGGATGGATGGATGACTGGGTGGGTGGAGAGAGAGCAGTATCCAGGAGAGGCTACTGAGGGTCTTTTCCACCCCACCTAACTTTGGGTATCACCTCGCATCATCCATTTGTACCAAAACCAAGTCCTCTCTGTCTGATCCCTGTTTCTTAATTGACGCTTACATTGCCACTCAAGGAACTGCCCATTAGGGTCAAAACAAGCGGCTCACTGGCTCCTGTGGTAATGGCAGAGTTGGTTTTTGGAAGGCTAGAGGAGCCGAGCACCACTTTACCAGAGATCGAGATCAGCCCATATTGCAATTAGCAAGAACAACTGTACCTTCGAGATTAGATCTGATCCCTGGAAAGAGTGCAATAAAAAAAGTTAGTGTCTGTCAGATGTGGTAGCCCTCCCTTCAGGAGGCTGAAGCAGGAGGATGGAGAATTCTAGGCCAGCCTAAGTTACATACTTCATACCTATACTCCACCTCCCCACCCACTCATTTATCCGTCCATCTGTCAGTCCATCCACCCGCCACTCACTTGTCCGTTCATCTGGGGAAGAGGTTGTTCCCTTGCAAAGTTCACTTTCTATCAGCTGAACTCCACAAGCCTCTAAGGAGGCCGTAAATAACAGTAAGCAAGAAAGAAGCCGGCGGACAAGAGCTGAACCCTACCTAAGTGTGAACTGCTGACAATGATTGGATTGTTACTTGAGCCAAGTCTTGCCCAGCGTAGTCTCAAAACCGAGAAACTCTCGGGTTTAAGTGATGATCCTACTGCCTCAGCATCCCGAGTCCAGTACCCACCCACTCTGGCATAGTTTACAGTTTTGCTTGTTTTTAAGATTCATTTTATTTTTAGGGTGTGTGTGTGTGTGTGTGTGTGTGTGTGTGTGTGTGTGTGATGATTTACTCACATGAGGAGGTGAGAAGAGGAAGAGTCAGATCCTTTAGAACCAGAGTTACAGGACGCTCTGAGCCATCCAACACAGTTGTAGGGAACTGCACTGGATCCTCTGGAAGCCCAGTATGTGCTCCTAACAGTTGAACCATCTCTCTAGCCCCAGGTCTTCATTTTCAAAATTGTTCTAATTCTAGGGCTATCCCTGACGTTGGTATGGGCACTAGATGAGTTCCTTAACATCTCTGAGCCTCCTTTTCTCCAAAGAGGGATCTGGGGTTGTGGTTGTAGCTCGGTGGCAGAGTGCATGCTGAGTGTGGCAGGGGTCCTGGGCTAGTCTTGGGCATGGAAAGAGTATACAGATCGATCCTAATAACTCCTCCATATCCATTCCATAGAGAACGTGAGAGTTAATGTAACGTGGGAAACATACACAGTAGATTGCAAAGAGCTTTAGAAATGCTAATTGTTATTCTGTTACACAGGGGACCAAATGCCTTCTGTTTACCGAGAGACACAGAGAAGGATGAAGGAATCCCCTTAATGAAAAGAAATGCTTAGAATAAGCCTTACAAGAGTGAGGATTGGGGGATCTGTATACGGACCACCACGGCAAACCTGGCGCTGTGTCACGGAGGAGGAGGTGTGGATACCTGCTGGGGCCAGGACCTTTTTCCTGCACTGGTTCACAGAGAGGAACGGTCACCAGCTGAGCAGCCCACTTGTCAAGGCCCTGGGGGATGGGAGGACCCAGACAGCCACGACTCTGGAACTGACAGCCTGGGGCTCCAAGTTTAATGCCAAGTGACCATACCTTATGCGTCTTGGCATGCTGTTGACGTCTCTCTTGGTTTATAAATAATAACAGCTGTTAAGTTTTATAGTGGTCTTATCACAGGCCAGATAAAGCATTAATAAGCATTTATCTCATCTAATCCAGGAGACACCCAGTTTATAGACAGGGAGGCATAGAGTTTAAGGGATGGCGTTAAGGGGGTAGAGTTAGAATTTAAAGTCTGTCTGGCTCCATGGCTAGACAGCCTCCTAGATAGCAGTGATGTCTATGCATCTAATAACAACTTCACAGGGCGTAAACATCCAATTCAGTTTCTTAGGCCCGTGTATGTGGTGGTTAAAAGAACAAGCTTGAGGTACTGGTACCTCGCCAGGGCTCCCGTCAGGCTCTGTGATTTCTGTGAGCCCGTGGAACACACACTTAATCTCAGATTCTCCTTCTTTCTGTGTGTTACAGGATGAAACCACACCTAACAGGGTGTTATGAGAATTCTAGAAGCCGATGCCCTTACACAACAAGGGCTCACCGAGGCTACCTTTTCTGAGAGTTTCCTGTTTGGTCTGTTTTCCTGTGGGTCCCTCTGATCCAGTAGTATTAGAAGACACCCGCCCCCCCCCCCCCCAGGGACGGTGCTTTCACATGATGTTCTCGGGAGCCTAGGACTCCTTGAGGGGCAGTGAGGGACATCGGGAGAGCTCTGTAACCACAGCGGCTACATCTCAGGGTAGTCAGTATCTTAGAACTCACTAAGACATTATATAAAGAGGAGCTTCCTAGACCATGAAACCATGCAACAGATTTGAGTGTAAATCCCGGATGTACACATTCTACAAGCATCTCCAACTACAATCTCTGAGGGCTGGGACAGACAGTAGTGGTACAAGGGGCATGATACCATCTCCACCTCCCTCTCTGGGATCAATTAATGCATCAAAACTAAGAGACAGCTGGAGAGACGGCTTATTGGATAGATGCACTTGATGTGAAAGTTTGGCAACCTGAGTTCAATCTCCAAAACCCACACGCAAGAAAGGAAATGACTTTATGAGGCTGTCCTCTGACTTCTATGCCCCTGTTGTGGGCATCCATTAATGATAATAAATTAATGCCCCCAACACACACAGACCCTTAGGTGACCTTGTTAAAGAACCAATGTCTAGTAGCTGTGGGGGAGGTTCACGGTTCCCCAGGTGATTTCCATATACATTGCTACAGGCTCACCCTTTAAGAAATAATTTTAAAAGGCTTTCAGAAGCCAATGAAATCACTGCAAGGAGAACCTTACGGAGGTCCCACGTATGTAAAGAGCACATCAAGGCTGAGTCACAGCACAGAGGCAGCTTCAGGGGAAGAGTAGCGTTCTCAAGCACGGTTCAAGTGTTCCAAGGAGAGCCCACAGTGCCTCCTTGTGGATTCTCAGCCCAACTGGAATTACCAGTTGCCAGGGCACATATACTATTACAAAATTCTACCCTATCTTAGATACAGCCTCCTAAATATACCAAAATTAGACAGCAAGCCCCCTGTGGCTAAAAGCCTCCTTCTCCATCCCTCCTTAGGTTCCCAAAGCACCTCTGATATACTGTGTGAGTCAACAAATGATCCACCAATGCCCCTCCCAATTCACAGCATCCCCAGCATCAAAAGGAGAAACCTCACGCTGTCCGAGCCTGGATCTGAATCCTCACTTAAGTCAATTCTAGGTGTTTGAGTCAGCGTTTCTTATCCAAATATCATTGCCACTCCATTGCAAGGCTTTAAGTTATTTGTCCAGACAACCAGTTAATTAAAAAGTTGAGACTCTTCTGTTGGTGGCGGATGGGAGGGGAGAGGCCAATCACCTTTGCTTTTTCTCTCACAGAGTCTTTTCCACGGCTGTTCAACCTGCGGCCCCCCCACATCATTTACACGCTGGCCCCAGGCTACCATAAGGCAAGCCTTTTGCTTAAGGCTCTCTGCTCTGCATTCCTTTGTTTGCCAGACGCAGGAGCTTTCTCCTGAGTCACTCTGCAGTCAAATACATTTGACAAAGAGCCTGCCTTTCCTTTCTAGGGTTTTTTTTTCTAGCAAACAGTGTGTTGTTTACCTGTTTCTGACTCTAACTGGAGCTCTTACATCGTGAGCCTAGACCATGCATGACATTGTTAAAACTCTGATCTAGTTTTTCTTTTTACTAGATTCTTTGTGTTCTTTCTTCTATTCTCTCTGCCTCAAGTCCCTTTCTGAGACAGGCTGTTACTATGTGGTCCAGGCTAGGATCGAACTCGTGATCCTACTGCCTAGCCTCCAGCATACTGAGGTGCCATACACTTTTATCTGTTCAGGGCATGAACAACTGCTTTCTTCTACCTCCAAACATGGAAGATGAACACATTCTATTTTCATTTGGTTAGTGGTGGATAAAACTGTCTTTAAAAGCAGGGTCTCTTCTGCTTTGGGGGTGGTGTGAAAGGCCTCTTGGGGTACCGCAGATGCATCTTTCCTGAGAAAACAGGACAGACTTTAAAGTTCTGTGATCTGGTGGCCTTGGAGGGCCAGACACTGTGCCTTTGTGGGATGATATAAACTTTCTAAATTCCTAAGTCTTCTTAGGGACATGCCCCCATTCTGTGGATGCCCCATTTTCTTTCCTGTGGATGCCCATTTTCTTTCCTGTGGAGTCCTGAGCTCCTGCTGGCAGCTTGGCAGGCTCAGAGGCCCATCCTCAGCAGCCCCTGCTACAGACACTGCTAGGAGAGAGCGGGAGAGCGCAACACCTAGGAGATGTCCTGGTCCTTCACCTGATGCGTCGTTGCTCTGGGCCTGTGAGGAGGCCCCATCCTCACTGAGACTCTGCTGCCCGAGGCATGTGAGGCAGAGTTACCGTGACCAAGGACACACGACCTTGTTCCAGCTTTGCTGCCTGCTGTTCAGCTGACACAGTGTCACATAGTGAATGACAGTAACTGGTCGGAGACTCTGGCCCTGGGATCCCCTTACCTCAAACTGGATCAACACCGTACCGCTTTCCAGACCTTTCTTTAGCAGCTCCATGGATCCCTCCAGACTGTCCCCACCCTCAGGACAGGCAGGAAACATGGCTTCTGGGAAAAGCTGACTCAGCTCATCTTCCGATCTGATCTCCGCCAAGGAGCGCACAGCTGGAAGACAGAGCGGACAGGACATTGGGCTCCCCTGCTTATCGGCCAGGACACCACATGTGGCCGTCCGCTGGGCTGATGAAATGGTCATTATCTGCACCCAAAAGACACTGGTAGGTGAGTGATCGTGGTAGGCTATGGGTCAAAGGTGAGACGTGGGAATAAACGTTGTTAAAGAAAGAGCTCCTGGGCTAGGAATGCAGCTTGGTAGTAGAGAGATTGCTGAGCATGTATGAGACTTTTTAAGTTCAGTTTCCAGAGTCCCAAAGAAAGAAAGAAAGACAGACTTATAGGGATGGTTTGCTCTCTAGTTCCCACCTGGCATCTTTAACATAGGCAGTCTTCTGGGAACATGGGAGGCCCAGGCTCTCCGATTACCTGCAGTCTAGTTTCTTTCTTTCTTTCTTTTTTTTTTAAATAAATTGTAATTGTTTCTATTATTATTATTCCTATTTATCATTTGTGTGCCTGTGCGTGAATGCATGTGTGGATGTCATGGATAACAGAGTTGGTTCTCTCCTACCACGTGAACCCTAGGGATAGAACTTAGAACTTGGTGGCAGGCGCTCACATGCGTGCACATACACACACACGTACACACGTGTCCAAAAGTTGACATCAGGCATCGTCCTCCCTCGCTCTCCACATTATATCCTGAAGCAGTTGTCACTTGTACCTAGAATTCAGTGAACAGACTAGTCAAGCTGGCTGCTTGTTCTGGGGGCTCTGTCTCTGCCTCCTACCTGCTGGGATAATGCACCCTGTTTCTTACATGGGTGCCAGAGACCTGAATTCCAGTTCTTACTCTGACGGGTAGGCAATTACTCTCTCACTGAACTTTCAATGGCTCCCTACGCCCAACAAAGAAAATAACTAAACAACTTTGAATTTCACCATATAGTTGAATTGAATCCTTGGAATTCTGAGTCAGCTGTTGAGTCTTCCATTCCAGAGAGCGTGTCCAAAAGTCACCCAGCCTGTCTGGGTAGCTCATGGGAACGTAGTGTGTATCTTTAACTTTAAAGTCCACATTTATTGGCCAGAGCAAATCAGTTTTTCTTGTGCTGTGTGATTTCTATCATATTTGCAACCACTTGTGTTAAATTAGTTGACTTATTTTTCTTTAAATCAATTCATATTTCTCACTAATATGTTTATGCTAGAAATAATATTAATAGTACAATTGCTTGAAAAACGTGGTCTCTAACAGTTCATGCTGGGTTTTCCTTACCTCCAGCAGATACCAGTCCCTCATGGTCAACACAGGTAGCTTTTCCTGTGGACCTGGACACCCAGGATGTCACAGATGGTGGACTGGTACTTTGGCCCTTTATCAAGGTGTGGCTCTAACAACCATATGGCAGTAAGGCAACTGTCTCTCCATCCTGTGGCTTTCTTCCCTGAATTTTCCGCGTGGGGATGAGGACCCTTGTACTCGGGGAATCATGACGGTTAAAGGGGATGCCACCATAAAGTGGTCAGCACAACACACACTTTCCTTGGTGTGTCCCGTTACTGCTGAACTCCCATTGAGCCTCTGAGCTCTAGAAGGCGACTGGATTTGTAGGATGGAGTGTCAGGATAGGGATAGATGGGGGCTGGACAGCTGCCCTAAGGCCTCCCAGAAGAGGTGGGGTGAGCATGACTCCAGCTGGGTCAGACAAGGAGTCCAAGTTGGAACAGAGAGCAAGGGCATTGGGTAGTGTTTACACCAAGGCCAGACCTCCATTCATGGTAGTATTTAAAGCTATCTAAGGGCCAGCAAAATGGCTCCGTGGGTGGGAGTGCTTGCCACCAAGCCTGACAACTGGAGTTTGATTCCAAGGACCTTTGACCTCTCCATGCATGTACACACAGTAATTGTGCACAAATACGTACAAAAATAAAATGGGTAGATTAATGTAACAACTAAAAAAAAAAATGTCGGGAGCTGAGGAAGCCTCGAGTAAATTTAGAGAGAGCAGATAAAGTCCTGAGTGCTGTTATTGGTGTCACAGGCACAGCCATGTCAAGCCAATTCCTTAGAACCATGAAAAACCAGAATAGCAAGGCCTCTCTGTGGTCCAAGTATGAGTATTTATGAACTGGCCAGTGTGTGCAAAATCTAGTAACCATAGCTTCTTCCTCTAGGACGTTTATAGACCCAGACTGCCCGCCTACAGACACGGCCTATGGAGACTAGCTAACTCCACCCTCTGTGCTGCACACAGTAAACACACTGAACGTCTAGGTTGTTGGAGCAGGTGGTGCCAGCTACCAGAATGGGGCTGCCTCTCTCCAAAAGGCCTGGCCAGGAGCAGTCAAGACCCCTGCAGACAGATTTGTTTGTTTGTTTGTTTCTGGCAGTGACAAGCCAGAATCCTAATTGTTAAATGAAAAGAAAAAGAAAAAAGAAAAAAAAACCCAACAACAAAAAACTCTTCTTTTTCAAACGCTGACTACCATGCGGGAAACACAGCAAGCAGCCCAGTGTGGAATTTCAAGCTTGTAACTGGAGCATCCAGGAAGCTGAAGCAGAAGAATTGCTGCAAGCTGGAGTACAGCCTGGGCTACGGTGTGGGAGCTGTCCCAGAAAACAAAACAAAACAGAAAAACCAAAGCAACTGGGTAGTCAAGTCACTGCTCCTCAGGTGGTGTCCCTGTGGCTCCGCCCCCAGGAGCCTGTTACCTTTCCTCCTGATCACCAGGGCCAGTTCTCTCGAGTGGGACTCCCGGCTTGCTTTGATGAACATCACCACCTGGTCGTGAGTGTGCTCTGAGATGTCCCGGCCATTGATCAGCACGATCTGATCCCCTTCATTCAGCTTTGGCATGCAGGTATCCGCCTGGTGGAGGGAAGCGACCTTCTCTGTTACCATAGCACCAGCCTCCAGGGGAAGAAGAAGGCCGCCTCCCTCAGACACCTGAGACTGCGATCAAATTTACCTCCTCTCCCCTGGGCATTGCTGTCATCATTTGTATAGCTGCTGCTAGGTAGACCTAGAAGCTGGTGGTGGGATTTTAAAGTGGCTCTGAACATAAACTCTGAGACACTTCAGAACAGGCAAGTCAAGTTTACTGAAGCCATTTTTCCATCGGAGCCTCCCCCATTAGAATGACTCTCTTGATGCCTCTAACCTTCTGTTTGTTGGATACACTGTTTGAAAATGCTTAGCCAGTTGTGAATGAACACGCATCTGTCTTATAAGGAGAAATAGATTGTTGTCAGCCCAATACCAGGGGCAGAAACCACTGTACAGCAATGTTGTAGGAAAGTAAGCCTCCCTAATCCCTAGAAACTACAAACAAAAAGCTACTGGGAAATGGCTTTTAAAAAAACAAACTAACTGTATGTGTATATGTATGTGAGTTTAAGTGTGTGTGTGTGTGTGTGTGTGTGTGTGTGTGTGTGTGTGTGTGCGCGCGCGCGTGCGTTCACATGACATGGACAGGTGTCTTCCTTGATTATCTTCCACTCTATTTACAAAGGCAGGTCTCTCACTCATTCTGGAGCTTACCAATTTATCTAGTCTAACTCTCCATGTTGTGCTGGGGATCCCCTGACTCCCACACAATAAATTCCAGGTGGCCACCACTCCTGGCCCCTGACTTTAATGTGGGTACTGGGGAGCCGAACTCTAGCCTTCATGCTTGGGCAGAGTGAATGTTGTCCACTGAGCCATCTTTCCAGGCCCCAGGGGTAAGCTTGACTGAGGATTCAGTCCTCTGCCCAAGAGGTCCCCTCTGAGAAGGCACAGTGTTCACCTTTATGTTTTATTGAAAGCGAGTCATCATACAGAAACCAGGGAAGATGGCGGATACACTCACCCGTCTGCTCCATATAGGCCTGGGAATGCATCATGCTACTTCTTAAATATGCACACAGCAAGAAAAGCTGCGCAGTCGTGGCGCATGCCTTTAATCCTAGCTCTTGGGAGGCACAGGCAGGCAGATTTCTGAGTTCGAGGCCAGTCTGGTCTACAGACTGAGTTCCAGGACAGGTAGGGCTACACAGAGAACCCTGTCTCGAAAAACCAAACCAACCAACCAACCAAACAGAAAGAGGTAAAGGATCTCTACTGGAAGCATGTGAAGAGCAAACTCTGCCTCAGTTTCCTTCCCTTGAGTGGTACTTCCCAAAGTTAAATGTGCACACAAATCATCCAAGGATCTTGTCACAAAACAGATCCAAGGTAAGTAGGTAGGACCTGGGCCTGTACCTGTGCTGGGGCCAGAGGTACTGCACATATAACAAGGCCCCAGGTGACACGGTCCTGCAGCTTCAGGGACTGACCACACTGTGGAGTGTGGTTGCAGTTAACGGATATCACATTCTTTGTCTCCGTCTGTCTGTCTGTCTGTCTGTCTGTATTACCAAATACAAATCCAGGCTGCTACCGATCAAACCAAGCAAGCAGCTGATCATCTAACCATCCAACCAATCAATCAAAGAAAAACGAAATCGCAACAAAATCCAGGGATGGGGCGTAGAGATAGAAACTTGCTTGACGTAGGGGAAAGCAAGCACAGGAAGTCATATGGAATATGTTTACTCACAGGTGACTCTGGGTTTATCCTCGAGACCACAAGCGGCATCTTTTGATCCACTCCTCCCTGTAAACATTTTTTTTTAAAGTAAGCAAAACCAAACACAAAACAGAACACTTGAGTAGTTTTGCTAACAAAGGTATGTAGACATCATAAATAATGAGCCTTCTAGTTCAGGAAGGTTTTACAGGAGGACCAATCACGGGGATGGGGACCCCTTTTGGAATTCTAGGGCACACTGCTGACCCCTCTTTACCCAGATGCATATCCTGACATCCCCATCACCTGAACTGAAGATGCCCTTGGAGGACCCAAAAACATTTCCTGGAAAAGAACGTGTGCTGGCTTCTTTAAAAGGGGAGGCACAAGGTCTCAGGAAGGGACATATGCACTGGGTTGCGCCCCCCCCCCCCCCAATCTCCACCCCGCCGTGTGAGCAGAGTCCTAGAGGCTGGTAGTCAGCAGGGGCAGTCTGCTCACTGCACTCTAGCACAGGAGTGGGGGTGGGCGAGGGCGTGCGGTGGTAGTGGTGGTGGTGGTGGTGGGGGGCGGCAGTGGTGGTAGCGGCGGTGGTGGGCATGGGTGAGATGGAAGTTAGATGCTTCCTCAGTGCTTTCCTAAGCTGTGTGGGAAAGAGGGCCCTGAGGCAGTTGCTTTACTCCACCACCCAATCCCTGAAGCTGTAATGGAATGGGTACAGCACCTGTTTCAATAACGCTAAGTACACAAACAGATGGGTACTGGGTGGCGGCGGCCCAGCTGCTACCTAGAGGGACTCATTAGACAAGCAGGAGGCCCAGAGACTTGAGCTAGCTGCTTTCCTGTATCTGTTCAGCAGGGCTGTACAGTTCTCTAAATAATCCCTCCTGGGTGGGCTGTGGCTGCATTTGATCACCAACTACACACTCAACTTTCTGAGCCTCGGGGTTCATGTGTAAGATGTGTTTAATGGCTGCTGTGTGCTTTGTCTATTTCTTCATTTCTTTTGAGGTCAGGTCTCCGGACCTCTGGCTGGCCATGAACTTGATATGCGTCTAGGCTGGCTTCAAACTCATAATGGTCCTGTCTTAGTCTCTGAAATGTTAGAGTTAAAGGCATTTGTCCCTATGCTCTGCTTATTCTAAGGGCTCACTAAGATGACAGGGACCTAGTATAGTCTGCAAATGTTGGGCACATAACAAGTACATAACACAAGGCAGTTGAAAAACCATATAAAAAAGTCCAGTCCTTAGCCCTGAGTAGCTTTTTCTTTTTTTTAAAGGTGTATTTATTATGTATGTTCTATCTGCATGTACACCTGTGTGCCAGAAGAGGGTATCAGATCCCACTATAGATGGTTGAGAGCCACCATGTGACTGCTAGGAATTGAACTTAGGACCTCTAGAAGCCACTGAGCCATCTCCAGCCCGAGTAGTATTTCATGAGTGTGTGCATATGTGTGTTTGGGTTTGCAATCACACATGTGAGTGCATGGGTATGCGTGGAGGCCAGAGGTCAACCTTGGGATCTCATTCCTCTGGTACTATCTAACTTGTTTCTTAAGGTGGTGTCTTTTACTTGCCTGGAACCTGCTTCTGACTCTGGGATTACAGGAGAGCCCCACCCCCCCACCCCACAATCTCTGTTAGGTAGATCCTGGGGACTGAAACCAAATCCTCATGTTTGCACAGCAAGAACCTTACCAACTGAGCTCTTTGTAGCTCTAAGTGAGTTTTTCTGTTTTTTGTTTTTTTTTAATGCAGTGTAGGTAAGGTAGTAGATTTCGGACTGAAATTCAAAATCTGCCTGAAGACTGTTTCATCGAATACAACTTAAGGAAGTTACAGAGGCTCATAACATACCTTAAGGTTAAATCCAAATCTTCCGTCTTCATCTGGTGTGATCCGGATCAGGACAAGGTAGCCATCTCCGTCATCATTCTAGAAGACAAGTAAGAGTGTTGTTTATGCCACTTCCTTCTGCAGTGGCTGGTGACAAGGTATTCTCTCTCTGTGAGAGCCAGTCACGTGGTCACAAGCGAGCGTGACGGGACCCAGAAGCCCCTCACCTTATCACAGTAGTACTGGCTGGCATCCTCCATGGACCCCCCTTTGGTCACCTTGTGGTAGTCTTCTAAGAACTGCTGATCAACTCCGTCTGGGGGGCAGGAGCCTGGGCCATTTGAAGATGGGGACACAGAGCTGGATGACTTCTGGGTCAGGCAGCTTTGGGCTGGGTTGTTTTCGGACAAACTCCTTCATGGTGGGGGAAAGAGGAGATGTTTTAATAAGTCGATCAATATTATCAGAGTAAAGATCATTGGCTGTTGGAGGCTGGCACCTTGAGATCGCCATGGGGTCCTGGAACCTGAGCTTTCCTGCCAAAGTCCTTAGGTTACCCATGCTCTCATCTAGGCTAAATAAAATCACATCTGACTTAGGGTAGGAGGGCAGGGAGGCCTGATGACCATTGAAAACAGCCCCTCCCCAGGGCCTTGAAGACTGATGGGGAAATGTATAGATCTACTCTGGTTTAATAGGAGAGCTGTTGCCTAGGCTGGTTTTGAACTTCTGGCTCAAGAGATTTATCTGCCTTGGCTTTCTAGCTGGGACTCTGCCTGGGGCCCACCGATTTCAACTTGCCAGGAAACAGAGCATCATTTATGGAATAAGCAGCAGGGGCTATATATTGAGAGCATAGCAGCCTGCAAAAGCCCACATGTACAGCGTCTTCATGCCCCCCCCCATTCCCACCTTTGCTTTTGACTTTCGCTAACCTCCTATCCCAGACCCTTGCCTAGAGATTGTTCTTTAAATGATGCTTCTGTACACTAGCAGTTTAAAATTGGGGGACAGGGGCTGGTGTTTGTTTTTTTGGTTTTTCTCCTTCAGTGTTGAGAACCCAGGGCCTCTCACATGGTAAGTAAGAACTGGGCTATTACCCACCCCCACCCCCGCCTAAATTAGACTACTCTAAATATAAAATCTGTACCTATTCACATACAATGATTCACAGTCTTAATTTATTTGAACAAAATATTCGCTGGGAGACCAGCGTGGAAACAGATACGTATAAGAGAAGAATTTGTCCTGAAGGTTTATTGGTTGTCATCTCCCAAGCCTGTGATAAAAAAGGTACTTTCAATAAAATGGTATCAATCAATACCCTGTTTACTTATGTTTTAAAATTTTAGTTCATGAGTTTTTATTTCACAGGGTTTCAAGGTGCCTTTTTCTTCTTAATACAAAACTCTAGCCTAAAGCCAGATGGATCTACATAGTGAATTCCAAGATAGACAAAGCTATACAGAGACTCTATCTCAAAAAAAAAAAAAAAAAGTAAGACAAAAATAAAAACAAACAAACAAACAAACAAAAATCCCCTGATCTAGCTCAAACAGAGCACATGGTGCTAGAGAGATGGCCCAGGGGACAAGAGTACTTGTTGCTTTTGCAGAGGACTTGCATTGGGTTCCCAGCACCTACTTGGTTCATAACTATGTACAGTTTCAGTTCCAGGAGATTCAATGCTCTCTTTATGAACTCTGTGAGCATCAGACACACACGTAGTGCACATACACACATGCAGGCAAAACACTCATACGTATAAAATATCATAAATCTTAAAACATTTTAATTCTACCTTAAAATAGCAAACTGTAGTCACTACAAACACTGACACAGTCTAAGACACCCCGCACCCCAAGCTGTCTTCTAAGTAGGGTTAGAGAGCTAGGGTCAGGGTGCTCTAATCAACAAGTGGCTAGTTTCCAGACCTAACAACTACACACTAAAGTTCATCCCTACAGAGAACAATGACATTCTGTTGGTGTTCAGGGTGGACGGACAGAGAGACTCGAGGAGGACGTGGGACAGTGAGAAGGTAGGTGAGTGGACACTAGGATGCTGGAGATAATAGAGCAGAATGGCACTGCTTTCTGGTGTGGCCAGAGCTCCCTGTGGAAATGCAGGGGATTTCAGCAGTAGGGAGGAGACAACCCCGTGGAGTGGGGGGACTCACAGAGGTTACCGAGAAAGGGGTGAAGAAAGCAAGAAGCCATTTCCGAGCAGGAGGTAGGCAACACGAGACATGTCTCCATCCTCCGGGAAAGAGCAACCAGAGAGGGACAGGCACACCCCAGTCCCTGGGGAGAAGGTACCGAGACAGACTGTCGGGCATTTGAGGACTACCGATGGAACAGGCATCCGTGACAAAAGCCACCAGAGAATCATATTCTCTGAAAAGCTGCAGTGTTGGAGAGATGAGGAATAACACCATTCCCCCCTGAAAGACTCACACGGGATGCTTTCTCTCATTCTAAAGATGTCCGGGGTCCAACCACATGAATGAAAATGGTAGCAGGAAACAGGACCAAGGAAGACTGAGGTTCCCAGCAGGTGCAAACTGGGTGGCCCCTCCCCAAGACAAACAGGGGGCCATGACACAAAGATCAAGAGCAGAGACAGGTGGGGAGGTTCTAGGCTCTTGTGGATGTCCTCGAATAGGCCTGGTCTGGCTCGGGGATAATGGCCATCACCGCCACCCTACCTACACACAATGGAACCCTGTCCCTGGCTGGCTCCCTGAAGAGACAGACCCCCTTTCATATTTGCTGTTGCGTGGTCCTCTCCTCTGGTAAGGGGCTCGTGTATTGCCTAAGAAGAGTGGAAGAGGAGGAAAAGGTAAAAAGTGACAAGAAGAACAAGACTGCTTAAAGAAAGGCAGGCAGGGCCGCCGGGAAGATTGGAAGGCAATGTGGCGTGGGTGCTCAGAGCCTGAGGAAGGAGCCTGCATGCCAGGCCAGCGTGAAGACGAACGGCATAGTCTGAGAAAAAGCATCCCCTGAGGAGCAGTTCCAGGACAGCATCCACCGCAGATGCTTAAGTCTCTTATATAAAATGCTCTAATGGCTTCACTTTATTTATGTGCACTCCCCTGCGTTTTTTAAAAGTCACCTTTAGGTTACTTAGGGTACCTAATTCAGTGTCAATGTTGTACAAACACTTGTCCTGTTCTGATGAGAAAAAAAAATTCTGTACATGTTTAGCTCTGACCCTGTGACCAGAACAGGTCTCATGACACTGGACATGCAGCTGATCAAGGCTGTGGTCTCAGAACATGTGGGCAGAGAGCGTCAACTGTACCAACAATCTGAGTGCTTAACAGCACAACAGACTGCCACACGGCTGGGGTTTCTGTCATTGGTAGGGGTCACAGACCCCAGAGCCCAGAGGATGGGCCATAGGAACTCCTCCTCTTTGGTTGTAGATGGAGAGGAATTGCCCCAAGGTCCCTTCCAAAGGATACATTTTAAAATGAATGCAAGAGCTATCTGGTGTGCTGTGCAAGAGGACAGACCTTGAGGAAAGAGGCAAATAGCCTCTTTACCGTGTTACTAAGTTACTATGACAGGAAGAGAAGACTCTGGGGCACCATGCTGGTGATCTACCAGAAACAACTATGAAAGAGAGACATAGATGGTCTTGGGGTACAGATCAGAGACGATGTGACCCCTGTCTCCTTCAGCGTCAGCGCCGAGGATGCGCTCGCTCTTCCTTAGCACGCACCTCCTCCCTTGTATCCGGGTGAAGGGATGGGGAATTGTGGGGTTTTGTTTTTACCATGAAGAAAAGCTGCATCTCTGCCAGCATTGCAACTTCCCCTGGAAGCAAGGAGAAGTTCAGAACAGCGCTGGGAATAACAAAAGCGCCCAGCCTGCCTGGGCACAAAGCACGCTGCCAAGGCTTCAAAACTATAATCATAAACTCCGCGGCACCGCTATAAATATGGAACAAACCAGCAAGTGACTCATCTGCCGGGACGATGTTCCTTCCCTGTGCACTGGGGGCGGGTGGGTGGGGAGGGGATGGGGCTAAGCTTTTTTTTCCTCCTTTTTCTCTTTCTTCTCATTCTTGAATGAGCACAGAACATTACACTTAACTCTTCTCCAGAAGAACCCTCCTTGCTGCCTGTGAGCTCGCTGCTCTGATTTCTTTGATAGAATGCTTCTTTTAGACTCTTAGCACAAATCTGCTGCAGAAAACATGTCAAACACTTCTTAAACATTTTGTAAATACAATGATACTGGCTGAGTTTCTTCCCAATTAAGTACAGACCAGCCAGTATCTCTTGCTTCGGGAATAAAGCCCTCCTCCATCCCCCAGATGTTAAGGCTTCAGAAAGCCCAGAAGAGTGATTTCCCTCCAGGGAGGAAGGGTCCTTAATGCCATGGAGGGAATCCAGGTTCTGGTTTTCCAACCATATATCCATGTGAAGTCTAGCCACAAAACAGACTCTCGGAGCTGTCAAGGGTCCCTTTACAAGACCATCATCTGTTTGTCCGAATCCTGGGCTGCAAAAGGAAAAGTGCTCTGGGAGCCATGTTACAGAGAAGGTCTCATAGAGACATTCAAAGAATCAGCATGCAGTGTGAATGGGGGTGGGGGTGGGGGGACGACACACACTGAAGTCAACAGAGCCCAGACAAGCAGACCTTAATTTGTAATTCGTTCTCAAGAGTTTAAATGTAAGCAGCCCGATCCGGGTGGTGGCCCGAAGATCTGCCCAGAAAGGCCCAGACATACTAACATCCCTTGTGAATGTTAGTGGGAAAATCCATGTAGGCCATGCCTTTCCCAGCCCTGACAGTTCTCCCAAGCCACAGAGCTCCACAGTGTGACAGTGAAGGCAGATGACACAGTACCCACCCAGGTCTGGGGGCACCCAAAACTGAAGCCTTATCAAATTCCACTTTGTGGTCCTGTCTCCACAACCAGCGAGGATGTTTAAAGATGAACTCAGAAGGAATGGAGCTCTTTTAAATGTCCATGTGTCACTGGACAAGAGACAACGGTCCTGTACCTGGTCTTGACATTAGTCATGGGAGGCAAGGAAACACAAGGCTCCCACCTACCCTGCCGATGTACAGCTGGGTGATGGGTGGCAAGTACTTCACTGTTAAGCCAGGTGATGATCCTAATCTTGACTGTTTAGAGTTTGCTTAACTTTCAAGGACTGGCAGGGCCATCCCAAGAGCATGCTCGGATGATGGGAATGGGCAGTACCTGCTGACTGATATGGTGGGGTAGTCCATGTGATTGACAATGCTCTAATGCATGTACATTTCCTAGCTGCTGAATGTACATCTTACTTCAGTTGGCTTAAAGCTAAGCAGCTGCCTATGGTGGGTGGCTGCTGCACTGGCCAGTGAAAAAATCTAGCTGCTCTTCAGTGCCAGAAACAGGGGAAGTGTATATGGGCTTCCCCAAGCCCGTGGATGAAGTCCCCTAAGCCCTCTTTTCACCGTGTGCCAAAGTCAGAGTCCAGAGGCCACGGAGGACTCAGACTGGTTCTAATCGCCATTTTCTATACTCCCTGCAAAGCCACAGGTTTATGCAATGAATCTCACACCCACCTACTGCGACCTTCCCAGCAGTACAGCAGGCTGCAAGCTGCAGGGACAGAGAGTGATCACTTCAACTAAAGAATCCTGGAGTTTTGGTCACAAGGAAATAATGACCACAGGGATCATGTGAGCAGAGGCGATAAAAATGCAGATCATCTGAAGATGAAGATGAAGATCATGCTGTAGGCATGGGAGTGGAGAGATCTGCAGTTCACCTGGCAAAGTCTGACACACATGCAGGATGTGCCGAACGTCAGTGAAGGGTCGAAGCTTCATCGGTAAATGTCTACAGAATGACCAAAGAGCCTGCTTGCTACCCGTCTCTAATAGGAAGACATTACCGTTCTTGGTTTTGGCCATTATTTGGGACTTAACAATTTGAATATCCAATGGCTAAGATTGACCTCCTAGCACCTTACCCTTTCCTATCATGATTTAACATAAAGATATGGTTTATGATCTACCGTTTACCTGTTTCAAAATATAATTTGGGATAGCTTATCCCCAAACACTCAGATATGATAGAATTGTAAAGGTGAGGCACATGAAGAGAAAAGAGACAGACTTGGGTCTGGGGAAGCAAGAGCAATTGAGCCTAACAGTTGAGCAGCTCTGAGCTCTGATAACCAAGGCAAAAAGGATCAGATGAAACACTAAGACTCAAACCTGTCTTTCAGAACAGACGTGCACTCTTTGCTGGCCTGCATCAACGAGGGCAGAACGTCTCTTTAGGAAGAGTGTATGTAAACTGGCTGTGGCGACATGTGTCTGTGACCCCAGCATTTGAGGAGAGGACAGGAGGATCAAGAGTTCAAGATCACGTTCAGCCACATAGCAAGTTAGAGGCACACCTAGGCTCCGTGAGGCCTGCGACAAGTGAACATCACATAGAACAGTACAAGACCAGATGTTCAATGGTCACATATTGTAAGCCACAGTAGGAAGAAGGACACTGCCTCACTGGTCCCAAACAACAAGAGTGACCACAGAAGGCTTGAGAAGAAACTGTCCTTGACAAACATTTTTAACTGGTGTGTGTATGCACGCACATGTGGAAATCAGGTCAATGGCAATGAGTGCTTTTGCCTGCTGAGCCACTTTGGTGGTCTTGTTTTGTTTTTCTTTACAGTAATAAAATGAAAAGGAAACAAAACCCAAGGGCATACTGTTGTTCTGGGAAGGCTCCTCCATGTTAGTATGGTCCTGACAGGGTGGTCAAGCTTACGTGATGTAGAGGAATCAGGACAAGCAAGTCCTTGAGTCTGTACTTGTGCTATAGAAATATCTCAAACCAAGCTCTGCCTGGTTTGAGTCAGTATAAGACCTACAGGTTCTTGGAGAGTGCTACTTGCTCTTCTCTGAGCTCCGGCACACAGGCTGTGTACTGTACAAACAGGCATTAGGATTTATGTTCCCATCTCAGGAGAGCACCTCTGGGAGTTCGATGCAGGCACCAGATACTGCCTCCTGTCAACTGGCACCCTGGACTGAGCAAACTCAACAGGCCAAAGAAGATTCAAAGATAGAAAGACACAAAGTCTTACTCCCGGTGTGGGCTGTGGTTCTGTGAAACTTCAGAGTCGCTGTCTTTGGGGGATAGGGATCCCTTGTAGGTATAGAACACATCCTCAGTTTCTGTGATGTAGGTCATCTCATTGGCCAGGTTGTCCGCGGAGGAATGGCGGGGCTTGCGGATTTCATGCCGGAGTCTCGGACTTCGCCTGCAAAGGGGAGAAGAGCAGTACACAGAGATTTGACCCAATGGCAGCTGTGCGACCTTATGACCTGGCCTCTCGGTGGATGCCCTGACTGGTGCTTAGAAAGTCAGATCCAGAGCTGGGTGTGGCGGTACACACCCAGAACTCCAGCACTAAGGAGGATTAAGTGTAAGGGCCAGTTGGGGGAATTAATGAGAACCTGTCTCAAAAATAACCAACACAAATATAAGTCAGAGCCAGTGAGGTCGTTCTTAATCCAGCAGAATCCAGCCAGGATGATGCAAATCTCAGGCAGGTCTGGGTAAGTGGTGTGGCTCTCAGAACCATAGTCTCCACTTAAGAAATGGGAAGAACTAAACTGGATTATGCCATTGGTCTGAGAATATTGATTAAAGGTGAGTTAGTCTTCTAGAAAACTCAAAACATAACTTTTCTCACCAATTCAACAATGTATACTGACAGGCTTAGAAGGCAGTGTTAACTTCTCACTGTATTTCACTTGATCCAAGAAGGAATAGCTAACCTTTAAAAAAAAATGTGTGCATATGTGATGTGTCTGTGTGCATGTGTGCAGTATGTGTACGTGTCTATGTGTGCATGTGTGGTATATGTGGATGTGTGTATGTGGGTTCCTTGTCCATTCATGTAGATGTATAGGGTCAGAGGTTAGTGGCAAATGTCTTCCTTTGTTACTTTCAAGCTTCTTTTTTGATAGGGGTCTCTCATTGAACTTGGAGCCCATCAACCTGGCTAGGCTGGCCGGCCCCTTCGATCCTCCTGTCTCTGCCTCCCACTCCTGGGATTACTGGCATCTACATCCATTCCTTGCTTTCCAAGGTGTATGCTAGCATCTGAACTCAGGTTCTCCTGTTCACATAGCAAGCACTTTCCACAGACATCTATGGACCAGAGATGCTTGGTTTCTTTTTTGTTGTTGTTGTTTTTAATGTTCTCCTTTTTAAACATCTGTAATGTGACTGGGAAATAGTCAGGCAATCTCAGATAAGTTCCATCACCCTCTCTGGACCTCAGCTGTACTTACAGCCCCTGAGAAAGAGCTAAATGGGACAGTGTTCATGGAATACTTGGGACTGCCCCCGGGTGTCAGGCCCTCTATCACATGACCTCAAGCTCTCTTCTATAGCACTCCCGGCTTCCCTTCGTCAGCTATTTCTCTTTGGGACTCCCGGAGACTTGCAATTCCCCCTGTTCCTGTACAATCAATACTGTGTCCGTTGTGTAAGCAAGATGGATCTTGTGACTCCTGGGAGAGGATCTATAATTAGCAGCAAGAGAGCCAAGCCAGTGATATGATCACATCCAACCTTGCTAGCTCCTGGAGCTCACGGGGGCTCTTTCTGCCTCCTTGACAAGTTTCCACATAAACTAAGCTGGTTCTTTATAGCATGCATGTCATCGTCATCATTACCACTGCCCAGGACATGTGGTCCCCTGTGGAAGGTCCTTTCCTAGCAGGTCTCTCTCCCCATATCCCTTAATCCCATAGATCCTAGTTAGGAAATGTCCATCTGTCTTGCAAGCCACAATGCTAATCCTATGGAGCCAGGGTACAATCTTTTCCTGTTTCACTTCCCCTCTTGCGGATGCTCGGACATTCACAAACACGGCTGATGTCTTTGTGGACCATTAAAGTAACGAAGAGAAAATTTCCTTTGATGCTTTTCTGAAATAAGCTTATGAAGAAGCGTTCATACATTATTCCATTTGTGGCAAACTTAGAACCCGAGGGTCTCGCATCTTTCCATCCTTAATCCTTTTAAAGTCTTTACCATGGGACTTCTTAGATCTCAAGACACTACACTATGTTATGATTCTAAGGCAGGCATTTCAGGAGGCCTCAGGCCAAATGTTATTATTTATTTATTTTTCAGGGTTATAGAATGAAACCAGGGTCTGCACATGCTGTATATGTAATTTATCACTGAGCTATGCCCTCGGGCCCATCCCAATTTATTAATTTTTCAGAAAAGCAGTTCAAGAATGCAGTTAGGTAGGTGGGATAATGTCTAATATTCTAGCATAGCAGGGTAACTCTGATGTGTAATAATCAATTTAAAAAAATTCAAAATGGCCAACAGAAAGGATTTGCTTATTTATTTATGAGAGGCTGGGTCCACAAAGCCCATGGCCTGAAACTCTGTATTCTCGTCTCTGGCTCCTGAATGCTAAGATTGCAAGTATCTGCCACCATGTCCAGCTACCAGAAGGGACTTCTAAGTTCTCAACACAAAGAAATGCTGTTTGTCTGATGGACATGGCAATTAACTTGATCTGAATACTATATATGTATGGGAATATCACAATGTATTTTGTGAAGATAAAACTATTTAGGTTAACTTATAATTTTAAGGCCACATTATCATTATCAGAAGGCTCGCTCCTGCAACACAAGGAACACACATGGGAAGTCTGACTGTAGGCCAACTCTGTTTTTAAAAGACAGAAGGTATCTGCTGGTGTACGGCATAAAAGAGGACATACCAGTTGGGAGTGATGGGAGGGGACTGGGAAGGCAGGCTCTTGGTTTCTAGCCGTTCCACCGATAGGGACCTCCTCATAACTGGGTTCCACACCATTCCTCCAATCACCTTTTTGCAATATTGATTATTTACAGACCTGAAAAACAGATAAAGGGTCATTGTTCACACTGACTTGTCCAACAAGAAAGCAAGTGCCTTAAATAGTTGAACTGCTTCTAGACTGTACTAAAGCTACCAGGTTAGAAGGAGTGTCAGAATAGCACAGACCAGCACAGCTCCAGTAACTTCAATGGATCAACCTCACTCGCCTCCCACTGGCATGAACTAAAGCAGTCATCCTTGCAGATGATATCTGTCACCCTGGCCACCAGATGCGGCGACTGTAAGTCACTGGGAACTCTTTGATAGAGAAGCAGAGGATGTGCTTAGAACAGCTTCAGGCCCTATCCTCTGACTGAAGGATATTCCTGAATTTTATTTATAGTTAGAGAACTGACATCCCGAGGAATAGATTGCCTTAGTAAACTGTTTGAAGTCTGGTTAGCAGTGACAGGTCTGGCATTTTTAATTTCACACCATGCTCTAATGTCTTGAACATTCCCTGTATTTCCTTATGCCCCAAGACCAACTGACAAAAACAATAGAACAAAGAAACACCACGAAATTCAGGTTCTAGTTTACAGTAACAACTGCGGCAGTCACTCTGATCAAAGTTCCCTGCAGCATCGCTAGGAGACCTATTCCCCTGAGGTCAGTTGTATCAGAAGCCACGTGACCACTGATTAAGGCTGCAAATTAAAGTTAAGGAAGCAGGCAGCAAGGCTCCAAGGCTTAATGTGGCAGATCCCTAAAGCACATGTCACAGGTTATTAATAGAAATTTGGAACTGTTCCACTGTCCCTGGAAAATAATGAGCAAATTCTCCTTTCACAGAACCTATAAGAAGACCCAACACACAGACCCTACAGATGTATCTCTAGGGCTGAGCTGACTATGGTTCCCTCATCTGTGAAATGAACAGAAGCGATAAAGGCTGGGGAGATGGCTTAGCTTGGTGCTTGCCATCAAGTTTTTTTTTTTTTTTTTTTTTTGGTTTTTCGAGACAGGGTTTCTCTGTGTAGCCCTGGCTGTCCTGGAACTCACTTTGTAGACCAGGCTGGCCTCGAACTCAGAAATCCTCCTGCCTCAGCCTCCCAAGTGCTGGGATTAAAGGCGTGCGCCACCACCGCCCGGCCTGCCATCAAGTTTAATGACTTGAATTCGATCCCTGAGACCCACAGGACAGAAGAAGAGAACTAACTCCCAGAAACTGTTCTTAGACTACTACATGTGTACCATGGCAGACATATGCTTCCCCCATACCACCCACACATAAATAAATAAATGAATAAATAAATGTTTAAAAAAAACAACTGAAGAGTCAAAATTAGAAATATAACATATCATTTAAATATATATATGCATATATATTCAAAATTAATAGTATACTATAAAAGATGGTACCAAAAAGAAACCGACGACCTGTACCCCAAACTGCCTTCTACTCCTCAAGTGACCCTATATAGAGGTTTAAAAGTGGCTGTTTTTGGTTTGGGCTGGAGAGATGGCTCAGTGGTTAAGAGCACTGATTGCTTTTCCGAAGGTCCTGAGTTCAAATCCCAGCAACCACATGGTGGCTCACAGCCATCTGTAATGAGATCTGACGCCCTCTTCTGGTGTGTATGAAGACAGCTACAGTCTACTTAGATGCCAGCGCGAGCGGGCTGAGCTGGAGTGAGCGGAGGTCCTGAATTCAAATTCCCAGCAACCACATGATGGCTCACAACCATCAGTACAGCTACAGTGTACTCATATACATAAAATAAATAAGTAAACAAACAAATAATTAAACAAATCTTTAAAATAAAAAAAAGCTTTTAAACTGTGTGTCACAAAATCCCTGTGTAATAGGGCAGATCTAATGGAGCAGGAGTCCCCAGTAAACCTTTCCTGAATTCCTGATCCACAAATTTTGAGATATAATAGACTATTGCTGCTGTAATCTCCAAAGCAGGGATTCTTATGTGACAGAATTTAAGCAGGACCCATACAGCACCCTGTACTGTCCACAGAGGGAGAAGTTTGCAAATAAGGAAACTGAGGCAGCACACTAAAACTCAAGGGAGAGAAGGATTTGAACTCTGTCATACTGTCACAGAATAATACCCTTTCAGTCTCTCATATGCCACCTTCCCATCTGCCTGGAGAATCAGGTCTAGGCCATTCTTTGGAAGACAACTGCTTCCTTCTAATGAACACATGAACAGGAAGTAGCATTACAACATCTGGGTGGGGGCCACACAAACACATCAACGATAAGGAGGCCCCCTGCCAGTTGCATGTCATCTCATTGTACTTCTGCAGCTAGACTGTAGTGGGATTCCTCTTTACATGGCCCATCTGCAGGCCGTACAGAAACTGCACAGCAGAGAAGCTCACTGGTACTTCTATGCCTTATGCTCCACTATATATTTTCATGCTAAACGGACTTTGTTTCTTCAACCTGACTTTCACGACTGTACACATTTGTTTGCAGATCTGACCTGCTGGAGGACCTGAATCTGACTCTGGGACTCTTACAGACATGGCGCCACTAAGCCACTA
Source organism: Tokudaia tokunoshimensis (assembly GCA_036184795.1). Classification (NCBI taxonomy): domain Eukaryota; kingdom Metazoa; phylum Chordata; class Mammalia; order Rodentia; family Muridae; genus Tokudaia; species Tokudaia tokunoshimensis. The sequence goes on from BTHU01000005.1 coordinate 44,409,620, forward strand.
TGGCTGGGGCTGCACACGCTAGGTTCCTGAGGCTCCCTCCTAGAGAGGGATGCCAGGCTTCGAGTGCTCAGCATTACTTCCATCAGGGAAGTCCCCCAGCGGGGGACGACCCACTGAGTGTTCAACAAAGATGCACGGCAGCCTCACCAGCTGTAGCCATTTGGGCTGTCAGTCCTGGCGCTGTGAAACAGCAGCAGATGAGCCCTCTGTAGACAGCGGGGCTGTTGCTGGTGGCTGACTGTATCATGCTTGGGAACAGCTCTCATCTGAGGCCTCTGGCTGGCTAGAGGGACCACCATGCAGTAAGAGGACTCAGTCTCCATGAGGCATCATGGAGACAAAGTTCTACAGGTGTCCCCACTACATTATTCTTATGGCCTGCTCAGTAGTAGAATACTCAGTGCAAAGAAATACTAGACTGAAATGTAAGAGCTAAACACCTTAAAGATGTTTGTTCTCGGTTCATAAGAAAAAAATACCACCCCTATCAAAGGCAATTTGCTACTTACTAAATCATTACATTACCTAAAGACTAACATGTAATAGGAAAGCCACTAGAACATTCTTACAAAATTTCATATCAAACAATAGCTCATACTTGAGCTTCATTTAGAAAAAGCCACATTAACGATAATTAATCACAGTTTTGAAAAACCAGCAAATGGTTTAGAAATCCTAGCAACTTGGTGAACAATTTCTGCTGCATCTTATACAAAGCTAGCTTAGAATAAACACAATTAATTTAGAGACCCAAAGGATGTTCTTATTTTAAAAATTATAATGTGCATATGACATATATATATAAATTATATGTATATTAAGTATTTTGAATATCATTCCTATAGGTAACCTTTATCTCTTAGGTTCATTACAGGAACCAAATACAATTAAATATGCGCCTTCCTTTTATAAACACTAGGTAATTGTCAATTATAATCATTATTTAGTAACTATTATAGGTAATATATTCTAAAGTCACCTGACTCTGGATACCTCTGTTGTGGGAGAGGGGCTGGCTTAGTGGCCTTGGTGTGAAAAGCCTAACATGTTGGCAGCAGAATGACACTCAGTGACCTTTATTGGACAGGACATAGTGGCAGTTGCAATATTAGCTGTCTGAGAACTCAAGACCACAGCAGGGTTGAGGGCGCAGAAGCTAACGCTGACAAAGTATCATGTACCTGAGTGTGTGTGCAAAGGGCTCAGCCTCCCCTGGAGAGGCTTAGCCACCATTCAGGGACCTACAATCTGGAGTCCAGCCCCAGAGTTGCCTCTCTGCTCAAAGATGTCCATTAGCCAGGGGCGACCAGCACATATTAATATCTCAGGATAACACGGATGGTCCCCCAAAAGTATACTCACTTTTTGGGGTTCCTGGAGCCTAGAGTCCAGTACTGAGACAGAACATTCTTTTCCTGAGGTAGTAACTTTTTTGCCTGAAAGAACGAATGGTGCTCGACGCAGGATTTCCACAAGTTTTTGCAAGATCGGTAATTCAGCATGTTGAAGGCCACAATATGTTCCCTGGATTCAGCCTGGGAGGAAAAACAGTAAAAGTATAGGGTGGTAAAGGTGTGTCAGGCTTGCTACCCATATGTAACAACCAGATGTGACAGGAAGGGAGCAGGCTTCCAGATACCTCAGATGCACCCCAATGTCCCAGGAATATTTTAGAGCAGGGCTGTGAACCCTCTGTGGGTGTGAAAATAGAAATAGCCTGAATCCATGTCTCCTCACCATCTGGGGTCCTTCCCAGTTACTCTTGTTTCAAACCTGCTTACAGTTCAAGGGAGGGATTATTTGCTGCTACCATCTGATAACTTAAAACTCAACTTTGTGAACATCTCTTTCCTGAAGGAATACTCTTCCACCAAGCAGGTAGTAGAGACGTTAGAACTCTGACGGTTCTCTATTTCTTACCCCAGAGTAAGTCCCAGTGCTCACATATAATAAGCAATTTTGTCTTTAGTTTTGCCTTCAGGCTACTTGTGTTTAGGTTTTCTGATTCCATATGCATTTTGGCACCACCCTGACCCTCCTTGCACTAGAGGTGGGGTCAGGGTCAGAGGTGGGGGCAGTCATGCAACGTAGGTTCCAGTCTTTAGTACTCTGAGCTTTAGTGATCCCGTTTCTAAGGGTCCATTCTCTGTGTGGGGCTAGTCGAAGGGCATATCGTATTTGAAATGTTGGGACACGGACACAGCAACAGACGGTGACAACTATGCAGCATAACAAGACAGGGCGTGGTGCGGAAAGGGCAGGCGCCTTGGTTCAAATTCCAGCTCCTTCACTCTGAGGCTGTATGAGCTTGGCTTCCTTACTGAGTGTACTTCTGCTGTGGCTAAGCAAACAAACAGAGTTGTCTAGGATCCTGCCAACTCCTCTTGTAAGACCCAGTTAGTAACAAGCTATCACCTTCGGAACTTAGCCGTGTGGACGCTTCCAGCTATGCTCTGCCAGGTGCCCAAACTGGGCCCTTTTGTCTGATTCATACAGCTCCCCTCATTATTTGAGTTTCTAGAAACAAGGGAATATGGACTAGAGGAGATGAAAGAAAATGTCCAGCTGTTAAGGAGAAGAGGCAGGGTCTAGACCTAGAGTCTAACTATAAAGCAAGTTCATTCTCCACACAGGCGCCGACCAAGTCATGGAGATGACCACAGGGTCTGAAGACCTAATGGCCAGTCTTTCCTTCCTAAGACACAGAAAGCAATCCCCAAGGAGCTGAGAGTGGGACAAGGCTTAACAATGCGGCAAACACAGCAAGTGGGGGTCAGAACTCACCTGTTTTTGCCGCTGGTGTATGAAGAACTTTTTCCTTTTGAAAGAAATTTTGAGTATGTTCACCCTGTAAAAAGCAAAGCAAAACAAAACCACACATAGCACAAAAAATAAAGCAAGATGCAAATCAAACAAAGACATCAGGGCTTAGCCGGGCTACGGCTGACCCTCTTCTGCACGGGTCCTCTATTTCATGATCCGATGGCGGCGGGCTGCTGGGAGTGTGCCTTGGCCGAACTCAAGGAGCTGACCGAGCTGGATCTCCGCAGGGCCTCTGGATTGGGAGGCAGCTTTTAAATAACTAGGAGCGTGGGCCATGCGCACTCTCTGCTGTAAGTCTCTTTGTGACACTGAAGCCCTGCAGGAGCTGGTGCCTGCATGGGGGAAGACAGCTGAGGGCAGTGTGGAGCAGAGCGAGGACAGGCCTGGGTTGTGCCCCAGCTCTGTTACGTAACAGCCACGTGTGCATAAGACAGAATAAAAGGGACTCGTCATCACCAAATATATTTTCATATACCGGGCCTCTGTCAAGGGCTTTATAAACACTGTCTCTATTGGGTTTTGCAACAGTCCAGAATAGTATAGAGTTATCCTCTAGAAGAGGAAGCTGAGGTGCAGAGAAGTCACTGCTTGGAGCCAGGCTCTGAGCTTGGGGCCCAGTCTCCAAAGCCTAGGATCTTGGACCCTATGATATCTGCTGAGTGGTGGCCCATAATAGCTTTTCTTATGACAATTGAGGTGGAGTAAGCATGCCAAGTCCTTACATGATCATGGTATACCACAGGCTTGCAGTGTTGGTTGTCTTCATTAAAACTGGTGAGTGAAACCAGTGTGTATGTGTGCGTGTGTTAGGGTGGGTGCATATGTGGAGGCCAGAGGTCTACCTTAGATGTCCTTCCTCAGGTGCTATCCACCTTATTCTGAGACAGGATCTGTCTCTCATTTGACCCGAAACTCACCAATTTACATGAGGCTAAGTTGGCTGGCTTGGCGGCCAGCAACCTCAGAGATTACCCTCCCGGACCCACCAGGGTTGGGATTACAAATGTGTGTCATCCAGCTCAGTACAAGCTCACCTTTTAAATAGATTTTATTCACTATGACCAGCTACTATAATCTACACAGTACTGGGGGAAGAAAGGAGCTCTACTGTTCTCTAGGATCACATCAAGACCTTGCTAAGAGCAACTTAGAACAGAGACACTGAGTAGATAAAGGGAAAGTTTATTCAAATATTTCCCCAGTGGGACGGGCAGACAGACAGACAAACAACACACATACACAGAGCACACTTGCATTATGTATTAAAAATAACACCTACTATAAGTAATCTGCTGGCATACACACCTATTTAACTAGTGAGTTTTGGGAATGACTGCACGCTAGATCAGAAGGCTCTTATGTCCTGTTCTGAGGTGGCCATCACAGAGCATGCTACACCCCAAGGTGGCCAGGTCTCCTCTATACAGTCTGTGTTGAGGGGCTAGCACAGGAATTCCTATTTCACAGAACTCTGAAGAAACTACTCATTAGTGTGTAAGTTCCCACCCTTGTCTTGATGGGCACAGACTGCTTGTGTACTACTGGCTTCATATGAGGGGTCCTCTGCTTGTCCCCCTGGTTCAGAGGGTTCTATCCCAGTGCCTCCAACTCTCTCTTTGACTGTGTTCTTCACCAGAGCAAATCTGAAGAACGCAGATGTGATTTCCAGACTGAAGGTCCTACACTGGGGCTACTGCTCTTCAGTCACAGGAACTATGAAATATACTGCGTGTCTAGAGGGACCAAGTCCTGTGCCATGTCCCAGGGAAAGAAAGAACAAGACAGTGGGTACTACTGCCTGGACATGTAAACCCAATGAAGGAGACAGGTGCCAAATGATGCACACAGCCATAGCCTCGTGGCCACTACATGCAGGAGAATCTAGTTCCCATTAGAGCATCGACGATTAAGTCTCCACTCTGGTGTCCTGTGAGGCTCTCCATGGCCAAGTCACTCTCTAATTGCTGGCCACAGCACAGCATGCTCTAGCCTTAATCAATCATCTACCCTGAATTGACCACTGCAATACACACTCTGGAACACACTCTCGGTACACTCTTTCTAGAATGTACCCCAAGGTCAAAGCCTGTTCTCTTTAGCGTCACTTGTGTAGGCTCTGGGCCCTTCTGTACCCTGTCCTCACTCACTCTCCAGGGCTGACCTCCCTACTGGCCTCTAAGGTTTTCACTTGTTATAGTTGGAGTCTGAGGTGCTCATGGGTTTGAACGCTCCATCCTGTCCAAGCGCCCACGCTTCACCTGCTCAGCCTACTGGATCCCCTGAACAAAGGCAGCTTTGCTTCCCTTAAGTTGCTGCTTTCAATTATTGTGCCACAGTGTTATAAAAAGTAAGCGATAGAGCACTGGCATCAGAGACAGGCTTTAACAGGAGCCAGTCTGAAGCTGAAGAATAACCGAGATTATCAGAAAGAGCCCTTAGCAGGTGTGCCAAGAGTCCCTGTCTGGCCTCCCCCAAAGGCTTCTGTTTACAAATGTGCTTTGTGAAGGTTTTGGCTTCTGGATATCTTTAAGGATATCTAGAATCAGATATCCTTATCAGGCATCTTTAGTATCTTTAAGGGCTCCAAATCTGCCTCTAAACGTGGTGATGTTCAGAACCTGCTTATGGGACCTTCATAGATTCAGACACAGGTGGAGCTAGACTCCAGTGGCATCTGGGTTACAGAACTAGATGATTAGGGGCACTGAGAAAAAAAATCAGGCCTGTGCCCACTCCCTGGTCCTTTGTTCAGAGCAGGCCAGAGAACTCTACAGGCCACACCCAGCAAGCCAAGCCATGGCTGGGGTTTCCTGCTTCCAGCAAGGGCTCAAGAAGGTCTTATCGTCTATCATCTGTCATACTGATTCCATGGTAAAACTAAGCAGGACCACAGCACACTTTGTTGAAAATCTAATGTACAAAAAACTAATTGAAAACCAGTGTCTCTAAGTGTACATCCTATTTAAGCATGTGCCCACAAACACAACTATTAGTGGTAGCATAAACCCCAGGAGTGACAGGCTGGATGGGAATTTCAAATGCACCATTATTAGCAGAATGAGCCTGACAGGTTTTACAAACTTCCTTGTTCTACAGCTTTCTCTGCTGAGAAGTCAGGGATACGAACGGCTTATTCAAGGTTTAAGTGAGATAAGTAAGATCCAGAGTAACATGACTTGTATATTGCCAACACTTGATAATATGACAGCTGCTATCATATGACAGCAGCTAAGGCCCCTGTGACGTTATTTATAGGTTTTTATTCCTGTTATAAATAATGCTGTGATAAACATTGTTCTGTCTCCGTTTGTGAAGTTCTAAGTGGTCAAACTGAGGAACAGGCATAAACCTAATGTAAAATCTGGCCTGCCACAACTCTGCCATCCAAATCTGCTCTGCCCTGTCTATACATTTCTGCATGGCCGCTTTTCTTTGCATGTGTGTGCTTCCATATCTCTCACGCCTGCAGCACTCACTCTCCTCAACTCGCTCCATTTACTAAAATGTATCATCTGGGTGGGGTAATATTTTCTTAAAGAAAGCTCTGTTTCCTGGGTACAATAAACTCAAGATCATCTTGAAAAATCAATCGAGTCTCCCCTTGTCCATTTCTACTCTTGTTTTTCTATAGATTTGGTTGCCTGGAGTCAAATCAGTTTGAAAATACTACAGCCTGGATGAGAGAGAGAGACAGAGAGAGAGAGAGAGAGAGAGAGAGAGACAGAGACAGAGACAGAGACAGAGAGAGACCATTTAGTGCGCATAATTCATAGATTAAACTTTACCACAGGCATGTATGTAGAGGAGAAAAAACAAAACAAAGCAAAACAAAACAAAAAAACCAACAACAACAACAACACACACACACACACACACTTAGTACTATTTGCAAGTTCAGGATTACCAGAATCTAGGTCTGATTCCATACACATACAAGAGGACGCAGATTTCTCAACAAGACCTGCCCCGTGTCATTTATCCACCAACTAGTCCAACCACAGGACGACTGCTGGAGGGAAGTTAATGAAAACCAAAGGAAACTTTTCCAAGTGCCAAATCTGGAACAAATTCAGAGTTCAGAGCATAAAACTTGGAGGACTGGGGACTAGGGGGAGGGGGAGGGGAGGGGGAAGAAGCGGGGGGAGCGTGTCGGAGCTCCAGCTATTCTTCAGAAATAAAAGTTTAAAATTAGAGCTATCATTGCTTTTGCTCGGCATATTTTTATAGCATGATTCAGACAATATGAAGTGCTTGCACTCACCAAGGGTAGAAGCTTGTGCAAATGTATTTTCGGTAGACTGCAATGCCTGCAGACGCAATTCCGATCATTAGATCTAAATTGTGCAGATCCTGGGGGGGAAAAATGAAGAGTCCAGGTTCACAGTGTTAGTCTGCTAACTTTGAAGCACCCACGCTTTTATAAATAGCAGTATGCGTCCGCTCAAGAGGGGGATGCCACGAGCACAGGAAACATCCTCGCTTAGCAGCCACTTAAGAACAAGTAGTTGGTACCCAGTTCTTCTAAAGTGAGCACATACACAGCACATCATGAACACACACACACACACACACACACACACACACACACACGTCACAATACCTGGCTTAGGAAGTTACCAGATATGATTTCACATACTCCACACATATAAACACTTTTGAATTTTTCACCATCAACTTTTGGAAGCCACATGAGACTCAAATAGGCCTCTTCCCTATTCAGCTCCATACAAATCTCAATTTCAATTACTGAAAAAGCTTTAGTTCTTGAGAAATGATAAAAAAAAATTACACATGTAGACATGACTCTAAATTCAATTAAGAAACAAATGTTATGAATCCAATGGAATTACACTGGCTAAGGGCTTGTGTGCCTGGAACTGCCATATATTATACAGACACAGAAGGAAAACAGAGAGGATTAAAACTGTTTTAAATCTACTTGAGTATAAGCAAATAACATTCAAAGGGACGGAGTTCCTTCCTTGAGTTGCACATCATTTCTGTTTCCAATCAGATATTGTTAAGTACAAATATTGGACAGGGACAGTTACGAGTCAGTGTGAACCTGCTGACCTTCTACTCATAGCCTATGTTATCCGGGGCTTAGGAGCCCCTCCATTTCCCCTTCTCACATTATAAAAAAATTTAGGATCCCCTTCAAAGGTTTGTATCAGACTGAAGTACAGAATATAAGAACGCAGAACAGATCTGTGGATATGGATTAGCACTTGGCAGGTGTAACAAATGTTCATTTTGTACTGGGGTGGGGCCATCACGAGTAACTAAGGAACCAGGGGAGGTACAGACACTGGACCGGGAAGTGGTGTTGATACAGAGGAAGTCGTGATTATTCGCACTAGGCACCAGGCTAAAATCCCACATGTAGGCAAAGCCAGAACGGTGCGGTGAAGAACAAGGCAGCCGCAAGCACTCACCACAGTATAGGAAGAGGAATGAATAATGGCCAATGGCACCAGGCAAATGGCTTGGTGGGATGAAGACTGAATCTTATCATGCATTCTATTGTCTTACAGTGTGCACCTTTCCTCATAACTGTAGTTTATTCCAGTTACCTACTTCCTAAATTCTCACACCAGCCCCACATGCCAGCTCCCTTTGCAGAAGAACAGATCACGTGACTGATTCTGGCCGCCATGCTCTGAACATTAGTGACATGATTATTCTCCTTGGAAGCATTGAAAAGACGTGTGCCACCTTCCAGCTTCTGACAACAAGCAAGTCACACAGGGAAAGCACGAAGCTATGGAGAAGGAACCTAGACTGGGTGGGGAGTCACTGGGTAGGTAGTAAGAGCTGCCTGAAGAGAAGTCTGGACCCAAGGACAATACAGAAGTCAACTGAAAACTACTGTGTGGTACCAAGTCACTCAGCTATGGGAGTGTTCACTAGGTACTGCCTGGTGTAAGGCAATCCTTCTGACAACTGGAGGGACTGAGGTTGGATCTCAGCTGATCATCTGCCTCCAAAGCCAGAATGGCTCTGTGTGTGTGTGTGTGTGTGTGTGTGTGTGTGTGTGGTTTAAATTAGGTTTATTCATTTTATTTTATGTGCAACTGTTACGCATGTAAGTAGACCCTGTTTGTGCTTGGTGTCTTCAGAGGTGAGAGGAGGGCACTGGATGCCCTGGTACTAGAGTTACGGATGGATGGTTGTGAGCTACCATGTGGGTATTGTCAATCAAACACTGGTCCTCTACAAGAGCAACGAATACTTTTAACCACCAGGTGATTTTTTTTTTCTTTTGAAATAGGGTCTTCATATGTATGCCAGGCTGGCCTAGAACTCACAAAATAAGAGGTAGTTCAGAATGGCCTCAAAGTTATTAGATTTCTCCTGCTTCTACCTCCTAAGTACTGGTCTGCACACACCCTGCTCGCCTGAGGGGTTCATTGCCCTGATAGCTGAGGGTAGAGAAGGTAAAGGTTAGGTCTGGTGTTGTCAGGACTCCTGTTCCACCACTGACTAGGTCCTTGGAAATACTCTATCAAGGATATTAACAGAACTTGAAAAGGGGGCTAAAACTTACCAGTTACTTCCCAAAGCTGTTAATGCACAAGAGCCAATGTATTTCCCCCATTTATGACCCATGTTAGAGAGCTCATGGGACAGAAGACAAGTTCAAATGCTTCTATAAATTTCAAACAGTGTGTAGATATTTATTTACTCATTTTTTTAAAGATTTATTTATTTATTATATATAATTACACTGTAGCTGTCTTCAGACACACCAGAAGAGGGCGTCAGATCTCACTACAGATGGTTGTGAGCCATCATGTGGTTGGTAGGATTTGAACTCAGGACCTCTGAAAGAGCAGTCAGTGTTCTTAACCGCTGAGCCACCTCTCCAGCCCTATTTAGGTTTTTTAAGACAAGTTTTTCTGTGTAACCTTGACTGTCTAGGTCAAGGACTGTCTTGGTCTTGGACACTATACCAGGATGGCCTCGAACTCTGCCTCTACCTCCCAAGTGCTGGGATTAAAAAGGTGTGCACCAGTACTGGCTGGCAGTGTAGATTTTTAAGCAGGCAAAAAAGCTTGGATCAGTTAATCAACTTTCACAGGCTTCATTTGTAAATGGAGATGATTAAGAACACCAATTTGGGAAGGTTTCTGCGATCCTAAAGACTAGCCGCCAGCTGGTGTTTAATTCTCCTTCCCTCACCCCTCCCTCTCTCTGTGTGTGTGTGTGTGTGTGTGTGTGTGTGTATGTGTATGTGCGCGCACACACGCGCACTCTCGAAGGTACATGTGTATATTTGTGAGTATGGAGGCCAGAAACTTATAACAAAGGGAAGCAGGTCCAGCTCTAGCCATCGTGGCCCAGGAGTCTCCTGTCTCCACAGATCACCAGGCCTGGCTTTGTACATGGGTTCTGAGCTCCAGCTCAGATCCTCCCGCTTTTCCAACAAGAACTTTATGAAGTGAGCTGTCTCCTCAGCTCAGTAACAGTTTCTTTGTGGGTACAATTGGGCCAATGACAGGCAGAAATGGTAGTGTCATCACTAAAATGTTGAACATGATTAGTCAGTGTGGTAGTTTGAATGAGAATGGACCTCATGGGCTGATATATTTGGTTTGTTTGCTTTGAGACAAGGTCTCTCTATGTAGTCCTGGAACTTGCTATTTTTAGACCAGGTTGGTCCCAAACCCACAGAGATCCGAATGCTGGGATTAAAGTCATGCACCACCATGCCCTGCCCAGGTTATATATTGAAATGCCTGATCCCCAGTTGGTAGAAATGTTATGGAAGGATTAGGAGGTGGGGCCTTGTTGGAAAAAGTGTGTCTCTGGGGGCAGGGCATGCTTTCAGGTTTCAAAAGACTGGTACCAAAACCAGTACCATTCCCAGTTAGCTCTCACACACACTCTGCCTCACGCTTGCTAATCAGGGTTTAGCTCTCAGCTACTGCCCGAGAGTCATAACCACCTGCTGCCATGTTCCCTACTGAACGCTCTGGAACCATGAGCTACAATAAATGTTTTCTTTTATAAATTGCCTGGGCCATGGTTGTCTCTTCACAGCAATAAGAGTGACTAAGCAGGCTGTGCTGAGCCCAGGCACTGATCACCTAGGTGCTGAATGAGCTCTAAACACCAGAGAATCAGTCTCCCATATATAAAGTGGGGAAAGTGATAATCCCCCAAGTGACGGAATTGTCGGAAGAAAACTGTCTACCTGGCCGGACACAGAGATTTGCCCAGCCGATGACGTGTATTAGTCTTCTAAACTAATCACGATGTAAAATATATATCAATCTCACAGTCACGCCACCATAATTTCTTCTACAAAACTATTACACTTGAATGGGGCTGGGGAGTAGGCTCAGGCAATCAAGCGCCTACTGTGGAACCATGAAGGTCTGAGTTCCAACCCCTCACCTCCAGGCATGGTCTTACACAACTGTAATCCCAGACTGAAGTGGAGATGTGTGTGGATCCTTGGAGCTCACTGGGCAGCCAGGAAGTAAGTACCAAGTTCAGTATAAATGTTTTAAAAGATAAAGGTGTGGGGGGGGGGAGCTGGAGAGATGGTTCAGCGGTTACGAGCACTGACTGCTCTCCAGAGGTCCTGAGGTCAAATCCCAGCAACCACATGGTGGCTAACGACCATCTGTAATGGGATCCAATGCCCTCTTCTGGTATGTCTGAAGAGAGCGACAGTGTACTCATATATATAAAATAAATAAATAGTTCCTTCAAAAAAAGGAGGATATGAGAAGTGAGGTACGGGACACTCCTTAAAAAAAAGAGGATAATGGTGGACAGGCATGTGTGTACCTTACATCTAGCTATACCGACAAATATATACATATACACACACGCGCACACACACACACACACACAACTTACACACACCATATGCAAACATATACACGTTACTGTATTTGTATACCAGCTCCAATCTGAGTACTGCTTAAGATGTAGTAGAAACCTTGGCTCAGCAAACTGCCACTTAAAAACATATTTATAAAGTCATAAATGTAGAAGAGGGAGCATTTGAGGGAAGGAAGGGGGGGGAGACAGGGGAGGGTAACGAGTGGAAGGAAGGGGAGTACGGGGGACAGGGGAGGGTAACGAGTGGAAGGAAGGGGAGTGGAGGGGACAGGGGAGGGTAACAAGTAGTTTAAGCATGAACAAAATACAATGACATGCATCTCTAAACACCTCCCCACTTTGTGATGAGAGTGCCCCCTGGCCTCAGTCTCACTAAAAGTGAGGATGACCTTGAACTTCTGATCCTCTTGCCTCTTATGTGGGAATTGAACCTAGGGCCTCATGAATGCTAGACAAGCATTTTACCAGCCAAGAGACATCCTCAGCACTCAAACCCATCATGCTGTATGTTTACTTAAAAAAAAAATTAAAAGACAGAAAAAACTGGATTTTTTCCCATTGCAAGTTTGTAAGTCTTCTATGCCCTGATCCCTCAGAAGTGTGGGAAAAACATCAACTGAATGGCCAACAGGACCTGGATAAATTCAATAAAACTTTTCAAGTATCTGTCTTAAAAGAAAATTAGATTCATTTCATGTATTATTTCGTGTGCATGAGGGTTTTGCCTGCAGGTATGTCTGTGCACCACATGCGTGCTTGGTTCCCAATGAGGTTTCAAACCTCCATGTGAGTTTTGGGAATCAAACCCCAGTCCTCTGCAAGAACAAGTGCCTTCAAACCCTGAGGCAACTCTCTAGCCCCTAAGTATCTTTTTAAAAGATCTTGTTTGTGATAATGGGAGGGAAACAATTCCCCAAGAAAGTTTCCGAACTTACATAACTAGAAATACTACAATAGTTCCTGAGCTGAAGGGTACATACTCTGCCTCCATGAAGCTCCACTCCGTAGAAGTCAAGGGTTCGAGCTATGTTGATGTAGCAAGATTCGGCTTCTGACTGCTTTAGCCCACTGCAGAAGAAAAGAGAAAATGCAAAACTCACCCGACAGGTGGAGAATATAACCTTGAGCTTTTAAGAATTAAAAATACCTGGAAAACGTTGTAATAGTCCTCTGTAAGTTATTAACAGTTACTAAGTGCCTTGGGCCACCCCGTTAGCACTCTAGCTTTGAATCCTAATGAGGCAGGTTTTTCTTCTTCTCCATGGAACCTGACCTCCTCAGGACCCCTTGGTTTTTACTAAGACACCCTCCCACTTAGTGGGCTCTCCCGGAGGTCTCCCGACAGTGAAAACTGTCTATCGCCTTTCAAGATGCCTGCCCTCTCTTCATACCATGTTGCTCAATTAATAGGTAATCTTTGATCATTCTGCCTGTCTATTCTCTCAACAGTGGCCTCAGGTTTCAAACGCCAGTGGCCCTGTGCTATTTTAGGAAGCTGACTTCTGTCCCAGGAGCAATTCCGGGAGAAAGGGCTGGCGGCGCCCTCTGAGAAGGTAGCTGCTGCTAACTTGCCCTTTGTTTTTATGGCCCTTCCCAAGAAATGAGATGTCTCTGGAGGGCTGGCCTGGGTCAGCGTGGTTCTCATTTAATGGGAACAGAGCAGCTGCCACATTCACACTGGGTCACGTGAGGAGTGGGAAGAAGAGGCTAGGAGTGGGAAGTAGTTGGTAGAGGCAAAGTTTGTCCCAAGGCGACTCCCTATGTGGAGGAAAAGCAGTCTCAATCCTGGACCACCCACCCAGTCAGCTCTCCAGTCTAGCGGTCTGGCCACTCAACGACACCAGCGGCCTGTTTTATTACATGGGGTAAATGGCTAAAAGGTATGCCTGGCTCAATCAGCTTGGAGGCCAATCAATCAGATTGAAAATAGGCATCTCCTGGAGGAATTAACCAAGGTCAATGACATCTTGGAGGAGGAGCAGGCCAGCTATTGTCCTCGATTCCTACAGCATTTTTATGCTTCACAAAAAACGCAAGTGATGCTAAATATACATTTGCCACCATCTGGGGTTAAACATACAGAAAACCACAGGAAGGCAAGGCGGGCATCAAACACAAAGTGGTAGGTTATCTATAAATATCCAGCCTGACTTCCTAAGCCCGGGCCCCGCCAGCCCCCGCTCCCCCAACACTCCCCCCCCCCCAGTCCCAGCACCTGTGCTGTTCATGGAGCGACTCCACCTTGCTTAAAAAGTCATCATTTTGATCTGGTATGAACTGGCTGTCAGCAAGATAGCCTGGATGATGTATAGAAGAATTAAAGTCTCCAAAATGAGCTATTAAGACACAATGAGGGGGAAATCATGATTAGCCTCGACTCTGCAGTATGGTCCTTATCAACAAGCAATGATAACATCACAAGAGATACAAGTAAACCTTCATTAAGCTAACTTCATTAGCTTCCAATACCGTGCTTCTAATCCGGACCTCTGCTTAGGGTTAAATTCCAAGTAAGTGCAGGGGTGTGGCGGGTGAGGGGTGGAGGTGGCTAAGCTCACAATAGTGTGCTTAAAAAGATACCACTGGGATGCTCTCACAGGGCACTCAGTGAGAATGCATTAATACATCTTCATCAGGGTTCACATTAAAGAGGAAGAACTGAGACCCAGGGAGAAGGGATCCCTAACCCAGGCTATTCTCAGCAGAGTAAAGACCTAGGTGATAGGGATCTTGGCTAGCACCCTATTTCTGTCCGTTTGTCCATCCAGTGAGCTGCTGAGTCTTCTCTTGATGTCCTAGAAAGGCCAACAAGGTGCTGCAAATGCTTTTCCTACGCCTAAAGGCAGAAACCTCTTTAATTTTTCTGTGGGTTTCCATAACACAAGGAGAGCCTTCTGAATCATTTCTTTGCTCGTCTGTCCTCTTAATTAGTCATACTCATCCAGCTGCCCTTCAACAGGAATAAACTATAAGCTCCTTGCTTTAGCAAAGTCACTGACAAACATTTTTTTGATCAACGTGAGAGCAGCGCACCTTCCCCTTGGGAAGATTTCACTTGAAATCTTACGCTGCTTCCCTGCATAGGGCTCTGGGATAACCACTAGGGGGAAACAGCTACAGACATTTGCAAGAGCCTCTGGGTGGAGGAATGGGAGGGTTGCCAACGGTGTCAATGATGTCACACTGCTGGAGGGTTTAAGCAAATGCCCCCCCCCCCACACTCCATGGGTGACTCTTAATAAACAGACAAGAAGACAGAACAAAAGGTAGGACCTGCGTCCCTGTGCTCTCGACCCTGGGCCCGTCTTATCTGTCTGCTGAACACATCCATGCCCCAAGTTTGAGATCCCAGGTACCCACGTTTCAAGCAATCAATCAATCTGGCCGACCGGCAATACCTCCATTTGCTATTGTTCTAACTTCATCTTGGAGCCTCCTCTTGGCGCTCACTCCTCTCTCTGATCCTTTTCTAGACTCCCTTCCTCTCCCCAAGCAGGAGGGGGCACACACTGTGCTCTCTCACCCCCAGGAGGCTGCAGAGTGTCCTTTATCCTGAGGCTGGTACAGAGCCTGCCGGTGGCAGAGGCTCGGGAACATGACAGAGTAACTACATATTTCCCAAACCTTCCCTTTTGTGGGCCTCGTAGGCCCCTGACTAGCCGGCAGCAATCTTCAGCCACTGGGCTGGAAGCATGTTCTCTCTGAACATTGTACTTCTTGACCTAATACGAAACTGCTTAGGTTAGCAGATCACAGATGCGTCTTAAACACTAGACAACCATTTTGAAACAACCTGACAAAATGTATCGGACAAAATGTACTAAGTATACATTCGGAGCCAATAAATTTACATCTGAGAATCAGTCCTATAAGAAATGTATGCAGAAATGTATGCAGTCATCTATCAAGGCTAGAGGAATATAAAGAGCTTAGACTTCAAACCGCCTGTCTGACGACTCATGATTTATTAGTAGGACAGCAATGTTGAGTTTCCGGCCTCAGACAGCTTCTACCTTTTAGGTTCGGGGACGGTCTTCAGTGGCTTTTCTGTCAATCCTCCACAGTGGGAAGCCCAACGGCACACGCTTGGAACAGGATGTCTTAAATGTAGGCCTTTAATTTTTCTCATCGCTTATCATGGCCGACTTTCACATTTACTTTTTATTCTCTATGGCACGTGTGGCGGTCAGAGGACAACTTTCAGGGGTCAGTTCTCTCCTTTCACTGTGGGTCTGGTGACTGATCTCAGGCTGACAGGCTTTGTTGGCTGCAAGCGCTTTGATGACAGGAGTCATCTCTCCCACTTGGCACACAACATAGTTTTCTTCTGGACTGACACGGAAAGATGCCAAGAGTTAAGACTACGATGAGAAGAGTCTTCATGTGGTGGCTCCATGTCCTTTCTCTCCCCTACATCCTACAAAGTAGAATAGATACTTCTGCTCCTGCTCGACACACGAGGCCTGCAAGGTCAAGCCATGCAGATGAGAGGAAAGGCTAAGACCCAGAGAACGGGGCTTCCATCCCTGTTCTCACTGACTCAGTCAGTGCAGGTTCAGTATTAAGGGAGTTTTGGCTGTAGGCCACCTTCAGGCACTGTTGAGTCTGAAGCAGCCATGTTGCATAAGGACCAGACGCCTCCATTCCCAGGTGGGAACCTGAGGTTCAGCCAGGTGACATCACAGGGACAAATGAATAGAGCGAGGTTAAACTGAGCACGATTCTCTCCCTCCTCAAGTTCTTGCTGCTCAGCCTGGATGCTCCAGCTGTGAACACCCAGGCCTGGCTTCAATCAGCCCAGAAGAAATGGGAGCCACAAATCTCGAGATTGATGAGGACACGTTGACTCTGGCTATGTGTTATAGATCACTGCCCTGTGTCATGACATGGCAGACGCCATCTTAATCATAGCAGCTGTGACTATAGTCCCAGAGTCTCACAAGACAGAATCTATTGACTTTCCTTCCTAGAAGGAGAAGAATTATTCTGGCCACTCATTCTTATTATCCTATCTCTTCCTGATCTCAAGAGGCGCTGAAGTACACAGTAGGCAGAATGTTAGCTGAAGGAGTGGCCCCATTTGTGCACATCAGGGAGGTCATCCGTGTTGGG
The DNA here is from genome assembly GCA_036184795.1 of Tokudaia tokunoshimensis. NCBI lineage: Eukaryota > Metazoa > Chordata > Mammalia > Rodentia > Muridae > Tokudaia > Tokudaia tokunoshimensis. Next base: position 44,426,411 of record BTHU01000005.1, read on the forward strand.
TGGAACTCTGGTGATGCAGTTCTTTTTGAAGTCAGTCACACGCTTTTGAAGTAAAAACCTAGCAGTTCACTAAGCTCGACTTGGATGGGATAGTGTCTCTGGTCTGTTGTTGGTGCCCTATCTTCTGGTTCATGTCTTCCCAGTGGACACAACATGCCGGTGTGTCCCAGAGGACAACCTCTTCTGAGTTTTTTGTCATGAGAAAGGAGGCTGGTGGGATGGGGCTGAGGCTGAGTGTGTCTTCCCAGTGAGGAGGCTTGCTGTATGCTTGACATCATGGGGTCACCTCAGCATGCTCATTCCTCCATTCTCTGGCCCCACACAGTAGGCAGGTAGGCTGTGGGCCCACCAGGCCTGTTCTTCACCTCTCTCCTTTCTGTCCTTGTTGTTCAGGGGCCTCCTCAGTAGCTCAAGTGTCTGACTTCCTTCCTCCCTTGCCAATTTGCTTCTGAGGCCACAGTAAGATGGGTAATTTGGCTTGCACCTGCTCTGAGACCTGATCATTTTGCTTTCTTAGTTACCTGCCATGCTGTGGGCTGAGACTTCTGTCTTATGGTAAACTATATGACTCTATACAACCAATAGGTCAGGCACCACAGAGCTAATGAATGGCAAAGTGGTATTTCACCTTGCACAGGAGCCCACAACAAGCATGCTTAGTTATTAAGTTTTGTTGACAGGATGAAGAGATTTCTTCTGTAGTTTAAAAAAAGCCTTGGCTGGAAAACTCTACCTAGATTTTCTACCCACCATGGTACCTGTAGTTATGTGTGGCTTGTTCAACTGGAAAAAGTGTGGAAATTGCAAAACCAAGACTGGATATCAAAGATTTAGTGAAAAAGCAAAAACAAAACACAACAGAAAAACACCTCCCATTGCTCATTCATTTTTATGCTGATAATGTATTAAAATAATATTTAAATGGGCCAAATAAAACCTTCAAATTACACACACACACACACACACACATTTTTAAAGGACGGTCTCATGTAGTCCAGGCTGGCCATATGGACCTGAAGATGACTTTGAACTTGTGATCTTCCTGCTCTGAATAGTCACAGACCAGCGTATAACCTATTAACTACACTGAAGCTCTGAATATAAATTTGTAAGCTCTCAGTAGCATTTTAGATAGGTATCAAGCAAGCAGGAGGAGTGCCTTCCAGCAAATTCCTTAACCTAGCCAGGTCTTGGTTTCCATGTTCAGAGGAGGTGAGGGATATAAATATTGTTCCACCGGAGTTTGTATGGAGACCAGATCCAAATACCTGGGCAGAGGCTCTGGAAAAAGCTGGTTGTAGCTGTCTGCTGTTTCATAGCTCCCTGGGGGGAAATGCCACACCATTCCTTCCCCCCGCACCACTGTCCATCTGATATCCCCAAGCAAGAGGAGATGTGGCTCAGGTTAGAAGTCTTACTATTAAGACAGCAAGAGATATACTCCACCCCGGCATCCTGGGGAAGAGATTTCCTTCCTCAGTGAGCAGTCAGTGATAGGCTGGCTCAAATGAGCCCGCCACCACCTAGTCAACCTCCCTCAGGACTTACATTGTACTGCATAGGATGCTAAAACCACCGCTGAGTTGAGAGGGCAGGTTAACCTGTCAGAAGAAAGAAGGATTAGCTAAGTCAGAAGAATCACAGACACTCATAAATCACAGACAGCCCTTGGCTTTCTTTTCTCCATTAACTGTTAATGAGCAATGTGAGTGAATCTTAAAGGCAACTCCGATATATATCAATCTCAAATGGCACACAGAATATAGTAAAGAGGTTTTTGGAGATAAAAACCACAACTTTTGATTTAAAATGATAAGCGTCACAAATACCAGGAAGCTAATGGTCTGACACTGGACAGCATGCTCACATTATAAGAGAAGTGAGAAAATAGAATCTGAAATAAGTTTGCAGCCTTTGATCTTTCTAATAAAGACCTGAGACTTTCTGTAGGGCTCTGACTACATCCTGAGACTGGAGGACTCTTAGGTACCTCCTCCCTGGAATGGCGATAACTTATAAAATGGAAAAAACGGGGGGGGGGGGGAGTTCTATATTCTGACATTTGTAATTCTGTTATTAAATTACTTAATTTAGGAATACTGACTATTCCTAAACCCACTTACCTTGCTGAGGCTGACAGGGTTCAACCATCTCTGCCTCTCTCCCTGTCATCCATTAGAAATCCAGACTTGGCCTGGATTTGTTCTTACTACCAGCTAACGTCAGTCTTCCCAAATGCCTGTTCTCAGTGACACTACCTGTCTTTATTGCTCTCTTTTCTCCACTCAAACTTGACTCTGTTCTGCTCAAGCTCGGCCAGCAGACCTAGAACAAGGGCCACTGCTGAATGCAAGAACAGGCCGGGAAAGGCCAGGGGCAGTGGCCAGGAACGTGAGCCATCCTTACCAGCAACACTGAGACAAGAAGATTTTAGAAGCGTCTTCCAGTCCCGTGGCAGTTTCCATGGCAGCCCGTGAAGTTCTTATGTGAGTCATCCCATTTGCCAGTGTAGTCTGGTTGGCCCCCAGCAGTTTCCCTGTCTGTCCACTGTACTCCCGCTGGTTCTGAAGGTACATCTGAAGGTAGCATTCCCTATCTGAAGGCCCCTGATGACCATGAGTGCCCTGTGTGTCCCCGCAGACATCCTTGTCTCTCTGCGTCTATGGATAGGTCCTAGGGTTGCTCATTATCTATCTGTTTTGAGCAACAGCATCTTCAGAACAGGTGAAGATGTGATAAACACAGGCTACCAGTCTCCTACTAAGATGAGCTTCACTTATTGTCTAGCTTTTGCTACAAGATGGACAGCTGAATGGATTTGGGGGTACAGCCTAGAAACAGGCTATGGGGGCTCACACTAGATGGAAAGAGCCTACGGAGACTGAAGAAAAATAGTTTCCTAAGGATGATTAGTGCTCAAAATACATAGTAGAGAACAACACCAGCCTGTACTCCCCTCTCAGCATTCCATATGCTCCTGTGCACATTTCTTTGTGTCTGTGGTTCAGGCCTCTAGGTGCCAAGTGAGGGGGCTGCCCTGGATGAACTGTCTCTGCAGAGGAGAGATGCTCCTACTGCTCTGGCTACCAGTGACTATTCAGACAAGTCAGAAGATCTGACATCTCAAGGAAAATGCTAACCTCACAACACCACCCTTGGAGCTTGAGAGCGGTTGGAGACATGACAGTGGCAAGGCTCTAGGGGGATCGAATCCAGGATGTAGGTTCCTACCACCTTATCTGGAAATCCCAAAGGGCATCTTGTTTGGGAAAACAAAAAGGAGGACAGTGTAGTACCAGAGTTTGGAGTATGGGAAGGCTGAAGGGGAGGCCCCGGCCCGGTGGCCAGCACAGGCTGGATACCTGCCTCATAATGAGTGCGAGAACAGTAATTACGGAAAAACAAAGCATCTTCTTATAAGGGAGCCCTGGACCAGGTATCCATGACTGCAAAGAACAGCTCAAGAGGGGAGTTGGGCATTTCAACATAGGGTTCTCCTGAAGTGTAATGAGGCTATCTTGCAAAAGAGGAGCCCATAGTACCCAGTCTACGGTTCGTGCTGGAGAAGGGGTGCCCTACTACTACCTTGGGGAAAGGATGCACAGAATTCATGAAGGTCCTGAACTCTGTGATCCCTAAGCAGTCAACAGTTCTGCCCCTTCAAGGAGGCTCTGGCAGGCAGGACTGTAGCACAGGGAAGCTCTGGTCTCTTCCAGTTTGTCCTGGTGCACATGGACAGCATCCCTCCAGACGGATGCATTATCACAACCTTCAGCTTGCTTTAATACCCTGCAGCTGCTCTCTTCCGTCCGGTGGGCGTGAGACACACGCCTGTAGCAGGCAGGAAAAGCCCCTTCTCTCTGTTTTCCTGCAAGTCGACCACATATGGCTTCCAGCTGGAATGGGGGTGGCCTTCTTGCTGTTCGGGGAATCTCTTTTCTCCACTAACCCTAAACCTGGCTTATCCTCAGCACCCCACAGAGACTTTTCTAGGCCACGTGGCAGCAGAGCTCCGGAAACCCTAGGCCAACTGTGATTCCCACTGCCCATATGGGTCTCATTTGCCTCATGGGCTTCCTGCCTCATGTCATGAGTCACAACTGCCAGTCTCCTTGTAATGCAGTTGGCCAGTGGCCTCTGATGACCCTCTCTACAGTAGAACTAAACTCACGGGAGCAAGTGGGGATGAGGAGAATTGAAGTAAACCGGCCCTTTTCTTGCTGCCGTTTATTTTTCACTTTTTTTCTCCATAAGGTTAAAAACAAAAAGGTGAAGGGGCTGGTAGGCAAGAGGACTCAGCAGGTAAGGGGGCTCGCTGCAAATGCCTTGGGGAGTCAAGTTCAATCTCTAGAACCCATGTAAAAGTGCAAGGAGAACCAATTCCACATACGTGTACTTTTGTACATACATGTACACATGGGCACATGCATATGCACAGACACGTCCATTCTATCTATAATAATAAATTAAAAAACTTTTAAAAGAAAGAAGATACTAAGGACTTGGAAGACTGGATTTTGTGGGCTTGGAATTTTAATTCTCTTTCTGGCCACTCTCAGATACCTTCCAAGCACTGACATGGCCTGTATCCGACTCACAAGCGGATGCTCATCTGAACACAGTTCCTCCCAGAGAGAAGACAAATCACGGCCTCAGCAGTGGCTCTAACTTACACCTATTTGCTACCTGAGCTGAGACCTGATTTACATTCGGCACCTTTCCTTCCCTTTTAAAATTCCCCCAGTCTTTACCAGAAAGATCACCGTGTGTTTTGTATAAAAGTGTGGTAAAGCGGAATGAAGTTTCTCGATCATTAGCCTCTGGAAACCAGGAGAGTGTTGAAACCAGCCTAACACGCAGGCTTGGTTTAAATTGAATACTGTTGCCAGGAATGCATGCTCATTAGATTAAAACCAGGAATCTGGCTAGTCTGACAGGAAAAGAAGAATTCAAAATTCTCATTACCTTCCTTCACAAACATCCATCTTCAGTTGTAAGAAATACAAATGCCTGAGAAACAAAGGCGTTTGTTAACAAGTGCTCAAAATGCGGTAAGGGAGCAAGAACAACAAAAGCACACATTTGAAATACAGAGTATTCGAAAACACCATTTTACCTATTTGCAAAGTGCCTAGGTGCTCTGTGCTAGGGAGGGCTGAGGGGATGGATGGGGTAGGAAGGAGCCAGGGGTGCCCCCGGCCCCAGCTTGCTGCATGGGCTTTCGATGAGGCACAGGGACCTACTACAGCATTCTGTACGAGCTGCCCACACGCTCACAGGCCACTGTTCTAAACATGGGCACTTACACACACATACACACACCCTGCTCTGTGAAACTGTTGAGAGGGGCTGGGTCTGTAAAGATCACAGTTGGCTAGAGTGTGACTCCCAGCTGGGCTTTTTCCTGGAGCCTAAGAACCACAGGAGCCAGAGGAAAAGAATTGATAGCCTAGTTACCAGGACCTGCAAGCATCATTTCAAAGTCAGCGTTGAAAGCCTGGAGCTGTCCTGGGGGCAAACTATTCCAGTCCCCTGAGCCCTGCAGGCTGCATCTTTGTCCTGGGACAGAGAGAGGAAAAGGAGGCCAAGCATCCACAGCCCTGGTAAGGCCAGGAAGCACCATGGAGGCATTTATATTTAGGGACGCGGCATACATGTGACGCTTGGCTCCTGTCTCCCACTCTTTTTTAAAACCCAGATTCAAGCGGGATTGACATTCCAGGGTCTGGCCAAAGATGACAAAAGGGAAGCCTCCTGAAAGTTAATCCAGGCGGCGCAGAAGTGCTGGGGCGGGGGAGAGATCATTCTGGCAATTTAAACAAACCAGTCTCATATTCCTCAGGGTGGACAAAGGTCACTGGCCGTTTTGAGACCTGGCTGTTTGAGACGGCACTGCAAGCTCCTGTGTGCAGTCTGGGGCTGGGAGCCTGGTACTCTGTGGCTTTCCTCCTGTCAGCCTCCCAGTGAATCTGCGAAGCTATAACACCATCTCTATTTTAACTTATTAAAACTTCTATGATAAAGAACTTGCAAATAAAAAACATAACACTACAAAATTAAATTAGGTCTCAAGAGTATACACCTCAATAAACTCTCTACAGTCAGAATTGCCAACCTGGGGAAATGCCTCCCTTTATCCTGGACAGACATTCAACAAGAACAATCTCTGTGGGCTGCAGAAGTCATTCCTAAGCTTAGGATCAATATCCTAACTCCGATACAATTAGCACCACTCCGTATTGTGCTGAACATGGGCATGAGTGGTTAACCTTTTTCTCTACCTGACTGGACTTCCAATCGCCGTGGAAACATACCTCTGGGTGTGTCTGATGGCCTGTCCAGAAGGTTTAAGTGAAGATGGTGGGCCCACCCTCAATCTGGGAGGCATAAACTCATGGACAGAATAAAGGGAGGAGGTGGGCATCAGGTCTGTGCTTCCTGACCGTGGGTACAGCTGCCTCACACTCACACAACCACGCCCTCTACCCTGATGGCAGGTAGCCTTTAGGATTGTAAGCCAAGACAAGCCCTTCTTCCCCTAAGTAGCTTCTTGTTGAAAAAAATCTGGTCACAATAATGAAATACTTGTGCTAGTTCATGTCCACTCAGTAGTGGGATCATCTTTTCCACCCAGGAGAACATAACCAGTTCTTTCTAGTTGGTTTCTATGTTTATCCAGGCTAACATTCAACCAGAATTAAGTGTTCTCTCCTCCTGGAAGGATACTGGGAGAAAGAAGAGAGGGCGGGGCGGTGTTATAAATGATCCACTGGTAAAACCTGCGCTGACGGGCACAAACGAAAACGTGAACATTCGGGGATCCTTCACCAAACACCACCTGGTCCTTTGCAGAGCAAATCCAAACCAACCCCACTGAATCACATGTAACGAAATGAGAATCACAGAATGTGCCCCAAACTTAGGAGGCTTTGTCATTTTCTTCAGGGAGCTCAAATTGTCATTAGAGATTGTCGGTAAGTTTGGAATGCTGCTCAGAACGATCTAAATTTACCAATGTAACAGCAGTTGTGGAGGCTCACAATAAACAGACATGTAAGTACCCTTGAGAAGAAAGGAAAGCTATCAATAGGAGAAACTCGGTATGTTTAACTTTGGAAGTGTTTGACCCCCTTTGAGAGTGTACTCCATCCAGATCCTGTGATGGCTAACTGTCAATATGACACAAGCTAGCATCACCCAGGAAGTGTCCATCGGGGTATTGTCTACATCCAGTTGGCCTGTGGGCATGTCTACGGGACAGCCTTAATTAAGTTAATTGATATGGGAAGACCCAGCCCATTGTGGGCAGCCCCATTCCCTAAGAAGTGAGGAAACTGATCTGAACACAAGTAAGCCAGCGTGTGTGTTCTCCACTGTGTCTCTCCCTTCGATTTCTTACAGTGATGGACTTTAATTTGGAACTGTGAGCTGAAACAAACTCCTCCCTCCCTATGTAGCTTTTGGTTAGGGTATTTTATCACAGTAACAGAATTTAAAATGGAACAGACCCCAACTTCAGAAAGACAAAAAACAAAATAAAAACAAAAAACCCTAATGATTTGTCCCCCTTCCTAGATAAGAAACAAAATAACCAACACCACCATCACTGCATTCCTCCTTTGACTCTTGGGAGCCAAATTTCCTTAAAAGGAAAGTGCTCTTTGGACAGGTTGCAAACCTAGAGCTTAAGAAGATCATATGTGCCAGGAATATTGGTAAAAACCTCCATGTAAAACAAAACAAAACAGAAATCAACCCAGTGGGTGAATTAAGGGAGGAATCCAAGCCCAATGCTAAGAAAAAGATCAAATAGGCCCAGAGGCTCACCGGCTGTAGAGCACTGTGCTGCCCCTGTTCCTGCTGAGTCAGAGGGGGAGACCGCTAGAGCGGACTGACTGTTCACCGTGCACCTCAGGATGGGAAGTGGGTCACAGAGTGGGGGGTGGATGTCAGAGCAGAACCAGTGACTTGGAAGAGTAACATGGACAGACCTAACTGACTGGTAACTTAGCTTAGAACATACTAGTCTATCTCCAGCTAAAGTCTGCTCCCCACTATAGTCCTGCTTGCCCCCCATCCCTGCGGCTACTCTGGGGATTTGAAGATGGCCCCACTTCTCCACAAGGCTTCTCTCCACTCTACATTTCCCTGGAGGCTCCTTGGATGCACTTGGAGGTCTCAGCTTCTTTCCTTATGGGTGTGAAAGGCAATGGGGGGTGGTGGTGAGATGAGGCTGGCCCTGGGAGCACCTCCCTCAAGCCTTTCCACTTGGAAGCTTAAGCATGCATACGGGACGCCATGCACCTGGGGCTCCAGCGTCCCAGGATGAGACATGGAGGACGACGACAGTGACCATATATAAGTTGGAACTTCTTAAGGTAAAATCAACTTGGTGGGTCACAATGGTCACTTAAGAGAGAGAGGGGAAGAGGGAGAGGTAGAGGGAGACAGAGAGGGGGAGAGAGATTGCAACATGCATACATAATTCTTCAAGGGTGTTCATCTTGATTTTTTTGAGACAGGGTCTTGCTAGGTTGCTTAGGCTGGCCTCAAACTCCTGTGCTCAAGGGACCCTCCTGCCTCTGCCTCCCCAGTAACAATTAGAGGTCTATACCATTGTGTCTGGCTCTTCATGTAACTGTAAAGCATTCCTCAACCAGACGCTACTTCATACTGTTCTGAGGATACCTCAGAGAGGTAGTTTAAAATACATACTGACAGATGATGTCACCAGGTTTCTGTCAGTTAACTTACGACATGACATGCTGGGTTGAGTGTCTCCACCCTGCCCTTAGCCCAGAGCAGTGTGGTGAGTGTGAGTGTGTGTGTGGGGGGGGGGGGGTGAAGGGGAGGGTAGGCTCCAAAATGATCCAAAGCAGCTCGCACTCCACTGTGGTTTCCCACTGAGCCACCGAGGCCTCCCTTACACAGACTTCACATTTACCGAAGTGATAAACGCAGTCCCACTCCAAGGCCTGCCTCTGTGGAGAAAAGCAATACGTACAGAAGCAGGAAAAATAGAGTAATAAACCAACAGCTGGCCTTTAAACATATCGAAAGCTAAAATACGATGTGTAATTGTCCTTAAAAAAGAAGAAAGGAAAAAAAAACTGAGAGAACATTCTACGTCCGAGCTAATAGCATCTCTTTGGTGAGATTTTCTGCCATAAAATGGGACTCAATAATCCAAAACAGCTTCTGCTTCTTCCCAGGCAGACAGTTTCCCTCCTTAAGAACAGCAAAGGGATACTAACTGGCCGCATCTCCCACCCTGAGGCAATGGCTTCCTTGGTGTACCCTTCCCATCCTGCATACTCCAGTCTCCCCGCCCAGACAACCCACTTGCCAGGACCAACCCGAGCCAGCACGGCCTGCAAGCCCCGCCCCACGGCGTAAACAGCTCCCACCACAGCCTTCCTCCCTTACCGGCCTCACAAACTCCCTACACCTGCTGATTCACCCAGCAAACAAGCTGGGTCCAGCCAGAACCATTCTCCTTCCTCACCCCTGGCAAATGAGGACCTAGTGGAAAGTTCTGGTTTCAGCTAAGCCCTGTCATCCCCAAGGGACTTCATTCCAGCCGCTCAGACTTCATACTATGTGCCCCGTGGGTGAATGCTCCACTCCAGGCCTGTATCACAAGAACTGACTTAGCAACCTCAGTATTCACAATGCTTACCAGATAGAGGCCGGAAGGGTGCCCACATGCATTATACCAGACTGGGGCTGAAGGATGTAGGCCACAAACTGAAAACAAACCTGCGATTAAAATGTCAATCCAATTTTTACTTGGTCTTCAGGATGGTCAGAGGTTATACCCAATCAAGTTACTTGTCCATAGCCAGAAAACAAAGAGTACATTTTTGGCAGCTACCAATTTGTATATACTGGACAGAGAACATCAAGAGGAAAAGGTTTTATTACCTGGTTTGTTCCTGCTGCAGTGTGTTGGGATCAGGTATAAAATATCTTACTCGAAAATGCAGGGTACAGGGGAAACCTCCTACAACATTTTTCAAAAACAAATTAGGTTTTCCCTTTAAACAACAAAAGAGTCCATGTACATAGCCGCTATTCTCCTGTAAAGGAAATTTCTTATCACTTCACCACAAGCTTTCCATTATAAAAGTCCCGGTTTCAAATCCAGAGTGTTTAACTGTTTAGAAGTCTCTATGTACACCTAAAGTAAGGTGGTACCACCCACTTCCGGCTGTATGTTTGCCATAGGGCCCTGTTCAAACAATGATATCTGTATTAATGTTTAAAAGTCTTAAATTAGCATCTATACATAAAACTCACAAAGAACTGCAGCTGCTCACATTTACATAGTGACTTATCCTTTCCCAACATTTCCATGTAGCATCTAGAACTTCAACACCACCATGGCTACCTGTGGGCTGAGTGGTTCTATTTTACTGATGGAGAAATGTAAATGGCTCTCTGGATTAGGTAGCCAGAACATTCCGTAGCATTGAAATTTCTGACTTGATGAGGTTTTTTGTTGTTGTTGTTTGTTGTTTTGTTTGTTGTTGTTTTAAAAACTGGAAACCATTTTAACAATTTCAGTTCTGAGTGTGTTAAAATAGTCACTGGGACCCTGAGTGCTACACAAGTCACTCAGATATTACTCAGGCATCACCACCAAGTGCGTTTGCTTGTGTGGCTAAAACTAGCCATGTGTCTGATACAAGATCAGACCAGTTAGGGTTAGGGCAATGGAAGATCAAGACATGTTGCCAAGACATGGGGAGACCTTTTGACTTCTTGGTAAATATGCCAAGGTCCTGTCTACTGGCTCACGTAGCACTTTCGGGCTCTCTGAAATCCAAGTCCTTCTGCGGGCTGCCCAGCTGGCTGATCCTTCTGCTCATCCTGCCTTCTGCCTTGTTCATCGTGGCTCTGCGCCTCCCCCACATCCTCCAAATCTCTTAGTTCCTTCCTTAGTTACCTCTGGGCTGGTACCAAAAGAGTCTTAACGGTAGGTGTGTGCCTCTGCACACACACCTAACTGCCAGTGGGTGGTGCTAGCTTTGTAGCAAACTTTTTCCATTTCCTGCCTTTGTCTTACCCCCTCAGTCTCCCCCTTCCACCATTGTTATTTTGGTGTCTCAGGTATGGTCTCTTTGTTTTTCTTGTTTCTTCTGTGGATTCAGAATGTGTGTGTGTGTGTGTGTGTGTGTGTGTGTGTATGTGTGTGTGTGTGTGTATACCCGTCTGTCCGTCTATCCATGGGTGCACAGTACTATCATAGAATTCCTTTTTTCTACTACACTTGACCATGATAGCAGGGTTCAAATCCGGTCTGGACTGCATTGCCCAGATTCAGCATAGTGCTTTGCCTTGGCCTGAGCACTGGGGATGTGTCTGCTGCAAGGACAGAATGATAGAGAGAGAATGACAAACAGTTGCCTCATGTGATTGGCCACCTCCTGTGTGTCAAGAATCGTGAAGGGTATGGAGCGGAGTGGAACAGTCCCGAGAGGCAGTTAAAGCACCTCACTGTAGAGGACAGCAGGAGTGCTCAGCCACAAAGGGGCGAAGAAAGGAGAAGGAAGGGGAGAATTGGTGATCCCCTTCAGATAACAGGAGGTATCTGAGGAGCCCTGAGGAATAGGAGATGGGCTCAGGGACAAGGAGAAGATCATCTACTAAAGAGGGAGGAGATTGAAGGGTGGTTCAGACAGAGTCCTGCAGACTGGTCAAGTTAGTTTGGGACACTAGGTACGTATGGAGCCAATGAGAGCCATGAGGGAAGCCAGGATGAGAAGGGCTGGCCAGAGGGGAGGTTGGGCATGGCTGGAATAGCTGTCCCACTGGGAGCTGAGAGCAATACAGGGGCCCACTCATGATGGGTGAGCCAGCATCTGTGCTGTTGGAAAGTATGGGGGTTTGTGTCGGTCTCCGTTATGTGTGTGCATTTGTGTGAGCACACATGTGTGCAGGTGTCTGCATGTGCACATGGAGACAAGAGGCTGACGTCAGGTGTCGTCTTCCACTGCTCTCCATCTTTGTTTTCTGAGACAGGATCTCTTACTGAACCTGGAGCTCATCCTTTGGTGAGACAGCCTGGCCAGCGAAGTCCAGGAATTCCTGCCTCTGTCTCCAGCGCTGGGGTTATGGGTATGCACCACAGTACCGAGCGTCTTATGGTGGTGCTGGGAATCTGAACTTGGGTCCTTAAGCTCGAACAGCCAGCACTTTTACCAACTAAGACACCACTCCAGCCCTTGTATGTCTCCCCTTCTTACACTGGGCTAAGAAAGACTATCCTTCATCCACTTGCTGCCTTGTTCCGAGCTGCCTCCTCTGCCCTCACCCTCAAGGCTGCTCTGAAGCATCTCTCCCTGACCCCACCACCCCCTTAAATCCCCGAGAAGGAGAAGACAGGTTGCCATACACCCAATGACCAAGCGAAGGGAGATCATACCCACCTTTCAGCTGCTTCCTGAGGGGTTTGCTTGCCTCAAGCCATCTCTGTTGAGTGAGAAAAATAAGCTATGAAACCAACCCAAGCAGGCAAGCAGGACATCTTACGTGTAGGCACTTACAGGGGAGTCCACTGGGTCGTCGCCATGTTGCAAGCCAAAGTATTCCTTCTCCGTCACGCCCAGGTGGCCATAGGCCATATCCAGAAGCGACTGGCCCAAATCTTGTTTCTAGATCAAAACCATCAAGTATTAAAATGAACCAAGAAATAGAAGTCACAATTTTTTTTAACAGCGGGCAAAAGAGAAAGTAAAATTTTCTGAGATTTTTATGTAACAAAAGCATTAATAAATTTCAAGTTACAAGGCTGTAAGGAGGGATACAGAAGTAGGGTTAAGACAAACTACATTAATATGTTTTCAGACACTCTGGATTTAAGGGACTAAGGAGAAAGGTCGGTAGACTCCTTGCCTGGCATGTGTGAGAACCTGTGTGTGTGCGAGGGAAGACACAACCCTGGAACTTGCTGGCCAGCAATCTAACTAAATATGGAAGCTCCAGGTTCAGTGAGATCATGTCTCAAAAAACTAATGCAGGGGGCTAGAGAGACGACTCCGTGGTTGAACGCTTCCGGAACTTGCAGAAGACTGAAGTTCTCTTCCTAGCGCCTAAGCTGAGCAGCTTACAACGCCTATAACACCAGCTACAGGGCGCGTACTGCCCTCTTCTGGCCCCTGATTGCATGCACACTATTAACGCAGAAATACAAAAAAATATATCTTAGGGGTGGTGCACATTTTCAATCCCTGTACTCAGGACACAGAGGCGGGCAGATCTCGATGACTCTGAAGCCCGCCTGATCTACACAGAGAGTTCAGACCAGTTGTGGCTACACAGTGAGACTCTGTCTCAAATAAGCAAATGAATTAGACAGGTGATAGATGGATAGATGATAGATAGGTAGATAGATAGTGTACTGGCTGGTTTTGTGTGTCAACTTGACACAGGCTGGAGTTATCATAGAGAAAGGAGCTTCTGTTGAGGAAGTGCCTCCATGAGATCCAGCTGTGGGGCATTTTCTCAATTAGTGATCAAGGGGGGAGGGCCCCCTGTGGGTGGTGCCATCCCTGGGCTGGTAGTCCTGGGTTCTATAAGAAAGCAAGCTGAGCAAGTCAGGGGAAGTAAGCCATTAAGTAACATCCCTCCATGGCCTCTGCATCAGCTCCTGCTTCCTGACCTGCTTGAGTTCCAGTCCAGACTTCCTTTGGTGATGAACAGCAATGTGGAAAGTGTAAGCTGAATAAACCCCTTCCTCCCCAACTTGCATCTTGGTCATGATGTTTGTGCAGGAATAGAAACCCTGACTAAGACAGACAGACAGACAGACAGAATGAGTGAATGTATGTTGAAAAAAAATGAAATAAAGAGTAATGAAGGGCCGGGCAGTGGTGGCGCATGCCTTTAATCCCAGCACTTGGGAGGCAGAAGCAGGCGGATTTCTGAGTTCGAGGCCAGCCTGGTCTACAGAGTGAGTTCAAGGACAGCCAGGGCTACATAGAGAAACCCTGTCTCAAAAAACAAAAAACAAAAAAAAAGAGTAATGAAGGAAGATACCCAATATTGACCCGTGGGCAGCTTTGCCAACCTGGCCAACTCATGAAGCTCCAGGCCAATGAAAGACTGAAGACTTTTGGGAAATAATATTGCAGATTGACTTCTGGTGCGCGCGCGCGCGCGCACACACACACACACACACACACACACAGAGCTTAACCTAGCTTTCTGAGGTTGCTTCCATCCCTTAGCTGAGGTTCGCCAGTGACTTCTAAGTTGGAAAACTCACACATTACACAGCAGACACGCCATGGCCTGCTGCGGATTACCCACAGCAAATGCTAATCCCAGGTCAGCTCCTGTTGGCCGCTGGGGGCTCAGCTGCAGCTCCTTCCCCTGGAGGAACCCAGAGCGTGTGCAGGGAGGAAAACTCTCTACTAACAGCTAAAAATACTCGAATGCCATCCAAAATACCCTCAAAGTGACTTGGCCTGTGTCCCCCTGTGGGATTATCTGCCCTGCTGCTTCTCGTCATCTGAAGTGAGAAGCCAGTGGGGACATTAGCCACACTTCACTCCAGAGTAGGACTCAGCGGCCTGCACCGGTGTTTATGGGGCAGCCCCATGTGGGCCCTGGGACAGTGCCACAGGAAGCACCTCTTTCCTTGCTTGGCTGCAGGAGGGGTGACTAACATGGAGTGTCAAACGCTGTCAAGTGCTCTGAGCCGGGCAAGGCACAGTAGACAGATTTCTTAGAGGACACAGCGTGGACAGTGGGGTCCGCCTGGGGACAGGGACAAGGAACCCCTTTGTGTTTAGTGGGGGTGACGGGGTGGAATGTCACCCCTCCCATCTTTCTAGTGGGCCCACCCAGTCTGAAGCTGACTGCTGGGGACAGTGCGAGAGCGGCACACAAAATAGGCACGGAGCGCTTGGGGGATTTCAGATTCTGTTTTCAGAGGTCGACCTCCCAGGAAGGCTTTGAACCCAACCCATTCAACTCAGGACAATGCAAGTCAGAAATAGACAGGTACAGAAGAGGTTCTTCCTGCGAGCTTCTGAGAGCAGGTCATGTGCAGAAAGTGGGTCGCAGAGACCAGGGCGGGGAGAACGAGGTAACGTGTGGACACTCCTGCAGCAGCTGCCTCCACGTGACTTCATGGGATCTGGTCTGCTGTGTAAGAACTCGGCCATTTTCAGAACGTATCGCCTGTCCATTCTGAAGGCCTCTGGATCTGCCATCGTGCGTCAGAAGAGAGTCTTCATGGGTTTTCAAAAAAAAAAAATATAGCCCTCCCACTCCCCCAAATTACCAGATATATGTGTGTATGTGTGTGTTGGGTGCACAATCATGGGTACACTCACCCCTGGGGTGTATGGAGGCCAAGGGTTGATGCTGGGATATCTTCAACCACATCTCACCTCGTTTGGGGGACAGAATTCCTCACGGAACCTGAAGTTTACAGTTTCAGCCGTACCGGCTGCTCAGGGCGCCAGAGGGCTCTTCCCATCCCAGCCCCAGGGCACGGCCACAGCCACGGGTAGCTTCAGCCACTTTTTCCGTATGAGGTTCTGAGCTCCTCATGCTTGCTAAAGCAAGCACCCTACCTCCCCACCGAGCCATCTCTCCGGCACATGAGACAATCTTCTAAATACATCAGAGCTCTCTTCTCACTCACTGTAATTATTACTGTTTTGGTATACCGCTTATGTAACTTTGACTTATGTCATTAGGAACTGTAATTTATTGAAAACCTGCAAAGTGGCTCTCAACATCGGCCTTGCCACCAAGGACCAGGCTCTGCGAGCTGACATGCCTGGAACACCGGCACCATCAACCAGTAGCTGCATGAGCACCTGACTCGGAGTTCACGCAACACCAAAGCCCTGTGTACTTGCTGGATTGAGCCTCTCACCTACCTCTGAGCTAGAGGAACATTCAGGTGTCAATCCTGCTCAATTCTAGTTCCCAAAGGAATTAAAACAATCCCAGGTGTCGTGGTGCACACCTTTCATCCCCAACATCCCAGAGGCAGAGGCAGGTGGATAGCTGTGAGTTTGAGACCAGCCTGGTCTACATATCAAATTCTAGGCCAGCAGGGGATAGATATACAGTGAGACCAGAAAGAAGGAAGGAAGAAGGAAGAAAGGAAGGAAGGAAAGAACGAACAAAAGAAAGAAAGAAAGAAAGAAAGAAAGAAAGAAAGAAAGAAAGAAAGAAAGAAAGAAAGAGGGGGAAGGGAAATACAAAGAGGACAAGCTAGACTAGGAAAACATGGCAGGGCCCTGCCAGCAGCTCCAATAGGCTCTATCTTCCAGGTACCTCCTGCTAGCCCAAGCTCTCAAGACTGCCCTGCCCACCACCAGAACCTCTCTCAGGGACTGCTACGGTAGCCTCTCAGCCCTCTCCCTCCCTGGCTACTTCAGACTGAGTGACCCTTAAGTCAGGCTATGTCAGGCTGCGATTCAGAGCTCTCTACATTACGCTGTGTAGAATCCAGCGTGCCAAGGCTCCAGCTGGCCTCTCACCCCATCCCTACTTGGAACCTCTCTGACTTCACTTATCTCTGGCTCTCCTCCCCCAGGATCATGCCGTTCCCGGTGAACTGGCCTTTCACCATGTGGGTCCGAAGGCTTGTCAGGCTTGGTGGCAGGCACCCTCACTCCCCGAGCTATCCTGCCCTTCCTCTTTCTTGATATAATAAATAACACTCCCATCTTCAGAAGAGCAGAAAAAAGTCTTAGAAACAGGTCAAGAAGAGAGCCGGGCAGTGGGGAGGAAGGCTGGGAAACGAGTTTCCACTAGTGGCCTCTGTCTGCACCCCTGGGTGCTGCTGAGAACATTCTCACGTAACAGGGGGGTTGGGGGGGGGAGAGAGAGAGAGAGAGAGAGAGAGAGAGGGTGGTGTGACTGGGTAAAACCCCACAGGGGTGGTAGTGCAAGTCTTTAACCCTAACTCTTAGTAAGCAGAGGCAGACAGATCTCTATGATTTCCAGGACAGTGTTAGCGAGTTCAGGCCAGCCAGGACTACGTAGGAGAAGGTAGGGTAGGGGAGTAGTAGCAGCTACAGCAGGGATCTGTCAGTTTTCATTAAGGTTTAAGTGCTATGGCCCTTTCTGGTCACCCCTCTCCAATTTTGTTTGTTTACTGAGGCCCAGGCTGGCCTCGAACTTCTGCTCCTCCGGAGTCTTACCTCCCAAGTGCCGAATCACAGGCCCTTACCATCACATCCAGCCCAGCTCCTCTATCACCGTTCTCTTTCTCGGCACATAAAACTAGGGCACAGGTGACTTGGGGCTGGAGTCGATGCCATTAGGACTGAGAGGCCTGAGGAGTCCCCGTGCATAGGTGGTGGCCGGGTGTGGAGCCAGCTACTGTCCTCGCCTCTCACAGCTGCTTCCGTGAAGATCTGAGATCAAGGGCTCTGAGCAGGAGCCAGGCAGGACCTTTAGGACACCCGGCCTATCCCCAAGGGCTGACCATCTCACAGAGCACAGCTGCCCGGGCCTGTGCCAGGACACCTGGCCGGCCCCCAAGGGGCTCACACTTTAGTAGGACACTTGTATCTTAGTAACTTTTTTTTTTAACTATTTTTAAAATCACAAAGTCACGTGGGCTCGAATAAATCACGTACAGAACATAGTCGTCCAAGGACCAGCTCTGCCTAGGGGGAGTTTGGGGTGGGAACAACATCCCAGACATATCAACATTGGAAGACACCAACAGGTTGACATCCATCCATCCCTAAGAGACAGAAGCACAGGTCCCATGTCCAGCCCCATTTCACTGTACCAGTTCTGAAATCTCAAGCCTTCCTTGTTAGCTAATCTCTTTTTCGTTTTGTAAACCAAGAACTTAAAATCGTTTAAGAGGATTTAGATAGGAAGAGAAAATCATGGAGAACTTACATTAACTTTAAAGGTCTGTACCAAGCCATCTAAAAAGCGTATGCTGCAGATGACCTCGGATCGAGTTTTCTCTTTGGGCAATTCGGAGGTTCGTGTATTATTAATTCTTCCACCCAACGCACGTAACCGGGAGGTCATAACGGCCGCCGAGTAACCTGCAAGATGAGACACTTGTCAGTGCTTTCCAGGCAGCCGATCAGGCCCCACACAGCTCCTAACAGGTTGGCCTGGATCACAGCATCAGCTGCAGAACCTGTAAGGTGGGAGAACAGGGTAACAAAACCATCTTTGCATTTCACTTTTGACTTCAGAGCTGCGCTAAGCTGGTGGTTGTCAACCTGTGGGTCTCAGCCCCTTTTGGGGTGGGTGTGTGTGTGTGTGTGTGTGTGTGTGTGTGTGTGTGTCAAACAACCTGTTCACAGGGGTCACTGGAAAACACAGAGATTTACATTACGATTCACAACAGCCGCAAAATTATAGTTATGAGGTAGCAATGAAAATACTTTTATAGTTTGGGGTCACCATGACATGAGGAACTGTATACATGGGTCACAGCATTAGGAAAGTTGAGAATCACTGCTAAGCAGAATCCGTCGCTCAAATATGTAATACCATGTTAGATTAGGTCAAGGAAATACATACATGGCTTATTTATCTGTCCTGTTATCTCCAAGGTAGTACCTTCTAATTTCCCAGAGCACAATTCCTACCTTAGGTATTTGTAAGTTTTGCAAAACTAAGCATGAAATAAATATGACATAAAACACACAAAAGCTGGTTAGTAAGTTATATATATGTATGTATGTATAACTTCAAGTCCCAGCACCTACGGCAGGCAGCTCACGACTGCTAATGCCAGCTCCAGCAGAACCAATGCCCTGTCCTCTTCCGACCTCTGAGGGCAATGCACAAACTCGCACTCAGACACATGGGCATACCGAAAATAAAGGTAAAGCATTTCCTTGTATAAAATTGGGAAGAACTGCAAAGTGGAGCCACAAAATGAAGTCCCACATGCCCCCTGCAGGACTGACGTAAGACTGAGAAGTGTGGAAGGGGTCCAGCTGTCCTACTCTCTGAGCTGCTGCAAGGAACATAAATTGGCACTGAAGAGATGGCTCAGTGGTTAAGAGCACTGTCTGCTCTTCCAGAGGTCCTGAGTTCAATTCCCAGCAACTACCACAGATGGTGGCTCACAACCATCTGTACTGGGATCTGATGCCCTCTTCTGAAGTGTCCGAAGACAACGACAATGTGCTCACATATATATACATACATGTATATTTATGTGCTCACATATATACGTATATGTATATACGTATATATGAGTAGTTGTGTTAATTTATATGAGCATGAATTAACTACTTTGGCAAACTGTTAGGGAAAATCTCTACCAAGTTGAACACACATGTTCTGTGATATGACAATCTGATTCCTAGGTATGTGTCCAATAAAACAACACATTTTATTCACAAATATGTACAAGAATCTTCATAATACCACCAGATGGGAACAGATCTAAATTTCCATCAGTTGAAGGATGGATAAATCATGGCATGCTCAGACCATGCACCTGTACACAGCCAAGTGGAGAAATGAATCCTTGCTGTGTGCAAAGTAGGATTTTCTTTAATGTTACTTTAATGTTTAATGTTAAGAAGCCAGACACGATATATTACCTACAGCACAATCCAGGTACTGAAAGTTTAAGACAGACTAGTGGCTGCTTCTGGATAGTCCCGAATGCTTTTGTATGGCTGTATGTGTGTGGAAGGCAGAGTCAACAGAGGTCGCTGCTGTGTGACTTCTCTCCACGTTGTTTTTTTTACATCTTAAGATTGTGTGTGTTTGTGTGTGCATGTGCCACAGTGAGCCCGAGGAGGCTAGAGGACAACTTGCAGGAGACTGGTGGCTCCTTCCCCCGACGTGGGTGGGTCCCGGGGATTGAACTCAAGATTGTCAGGCTTGAGCGCAGGCGCTTTTGTCTGCTGTGCCGCCTCACCAACACCCACCCTCCATCTTTATGCTGGCTTTACTAGAGAGCTCAACAGTGGGACGGCAGAATAAAGACACGATGAGATTTGCAACTGTACACGGGGCGGCAGCATCTAGGCCTCCACAGAGAAGGTCGGAACTATTGGCAGGGAAGGGAGATCAGGAGACTAAGGGGTCACATGGAAGGGCAAATGCAGATGAGGGTGGTAAGAGGGTATGCCTCCCCCTCCCCCATGCTGTGCTCCCCGCTTTCTAAGCATTTGACACAGACAACCACTCCCTGGGGGAAAGCCTTCCAGGGTCTCTCAATCGTGCTCACTGTAATTCTGCCCTTAAAAGTCACGATGTGTGTTTCTAGCTGCATGTCCTACTACACGCCAAGCTCTGTAAGGGCAGGACTAAGGTCTGGTCCTGGTTTGGCTCACTGTGCCTTTGACACTCGTGCCTCTGGCACGGATGGGCAATCCGCTAAGTATGTTAAGTAAGCCAATAAACGCACGAAGAATGAAGCATCTCCTAGTCTTCAAGTTATCCATCCAGACTCCATCTGCTCTGGGGAACCAAGGCAGAGACACCCAGAGAGATAGAACTAGACACCAGGGCAGGGCCAGCAGTAAAGACCTAGGCAGTGGGAAGAGAGATGTGATGCTCACCTGTGGGAAGGAGGGCAGAGCAGACCAGAAAAAAAAAATAAAAAATCAAACCTCTGGCCTAGCAAGGACCACAGACTAGATAGAGAAGATGACAGAAGCTATGTGTGCATTGAGTCCCTAGCAATAAATTCAAGGTGCTCTAGGTAAAGTTCTATAACTAGCTCAGGACAGGAAACCTCAAAGATTAATACTTTTTTTTCCTGGAGACTGACAGTACAAAAAAAAAAAAAAAAAAGCCACCACCACACAAGTGCGGACACACACACACACACTCAATCACAGAAATTTCCACCCACCCACCACCTCCACCATGCCCTTTTCAATAAAAATGTCACTAGAATCAGGGATGCATTTTCTGAGTAATACAAAAAGTTATCAAAAGACAACAAATGTGTTCCCAAATGCTTTATCCCACACGCAACTGAAAATGTCAGTTGCTTCTTCTTCTTGTTGCTTGCTTCTTCTTTGAGAATCCCAGGTGGACTGTGTTCTTTTAAGATACAACAGCGTAGTTATGAGGTACATTATTAATGGGCGGAGGCCCTCAGAACTTCCTTGGGAACTTCTATAGATGATTCTTGGTCCTACCTCCCATGAGCATTCAGTGCCCCGGAGCCTCTGGGAGCCCCTCAAGGGGCAGTCTGGGACCTGAGGTCCCTGAGGTCCAGACAGTGGTTCTTCACATGGCTTGGCCTTAGAACACAGCTAGGTCTGCAGGGCAGATAAAGTCCTGACAAACCCTGAACAGAAAACCAACAAGGATTTCAAGGAGGCAGCAAGCCAACCACAGGCCGGGCTTTGCAAATGGCTTCCCCCAGGCAACCTCTTATCCCTGTGCCAGCATCAGGGATCCTAGCCCTGAAAACTGAACTGTGGCTGATGGCGCTTCCCAGCAGGCCAGAGTATATTCAGGGAGACTTTTCCCTCCTCCCTGATTGTCACATGAAGGAAGGCCTTGGAACCCTAGGACAGTGTCAGTGAAAGATATTTCATGGAAACTGCAGAATATTCTTCTTCCTGCAATTGTCCCTAAAACAATCCTTGATAAGAGTTTGCTTGATGTTGTCTCTAAACTACCGATTATCAAGCCAGGAGGGGTTTCCAGATTGTCTTGAAACTGTATCTTGAACGATCTGGCTGGACAATAGATGCTGACTAATTGTCCTGTTTCCTGTACTGTGTCAATTGGGGAACTCGGGGTTTCTATGGCTTCCTTTATAAGCCTCTTAATTCTAAACAAAGCCAAAACCCAAACAGGAGCACACTGGCCTCAGTAACCACAGACATCACAGCGGCAGGCGAGGCCACTGGCATCATGGGAGCTGAGTCTGTTTGCACAGTGTTTCAAAGCAAAGAGCTCTAGGGTACCTGGAACACTGGCGGTGGGGTCTACTGTGATTCAGATCTTAATCAAAGATGATATTCTGAAAACACATTATAGAAAAAGCATGATCTCATTATGCACACAGCTGGGGCTCAGCAAATACTGCAGAGTTGGAGATGGAATACATAGGTGCCTAGCATACTGTAGGGGACACGGACTACGCATGCAATAAAAGGCACTGCTTATTTACCACTGAGGTGGGGGCTCATGTAGCCAAGGCTGGTGTCCAATTTACTACAAAGCTGAGGCTGGGTGTAATCTCCCAGGTGCAAGGCTTACAGGTATATGCAGCCACGCCTGAATACAAAACTCTTAACGCTAAGTTTCTGATGTGAACAGGAACTGACTATAGAATCCAGATTTTGTAGGGCTATCTTAACGTCAAATATCTCACATATTTATAAAGGCTTCATTTCTATGTTATCCCTTTCAAAGCAATTCACCGGTGTTTAAAGGCAGCTGCTACTATAAATGTTATATGCCTCTGGAAAAAGAAAGAAATTAGGCCTTTAATTCGAGAATGCATGTTTCAGGGTTCAGGGATGGTAGACTGCTTGTGTAGCAGGCCTGGGGCCCTGGGTTTGATCTCCAGCCCTGCATAAACTGGGCAACATCCACCTGAAACCCCAGCCCCTCAGGAGTAGGTGGAGGCAGGGATAGCAGAAGCTTAAGGTCATAAGACTTTCAGAAAAAGATAAATGGATATTGATTTAATTTAATTTAATTTATTTGAGACAAGGTCTTATGTAACCTTGGCTGGCCTAGAAGCTTCTGTGTAGTGAAGGACAGACTTGGAAGTCTTGGTGCTCCTACCTATTAGATGCCAAGATTACAGGCACGCCCACCACAAGTAGACCTTTTTAAAGAAAACAGTCTGGGTTTATAAACAAATGTGTGAGTATTCTGTGTAAGTGAACCTTGGGTGAACCTCGTGACTAGAGCCAACCCAGGTAATCACATTCAGGCTGACCTTGCCAATACTGCCATCTAGTGGCCAGCAGAGGAAAGCACTCGCCTCCAACCCTACGACTTAGGTAGGCTCTGCTACTGTTTACCTTGCAATCACTCTCTGGGTTTGTAACAATTTCTCAGCGACTCGGCTTCTTTGTCCTAATCCTTCCTCTCTGCTGGGGCTGAGGAAAGCTTTCTTCCTTCCTCTTTTTTCTTTCTAATTCAGAGCATCAACAGATGAGATCTGCTGGTCTGGGAGATTTCTCGCACTGAAAGGAACACAGCATCCCATCAGCCTCGTGAAGGGATGATCAAATCAATAGCAATTCTCATCAATTATCAATATTTAATGGACGGGACATAGATGGTTTATTTGGCCGCTGAGAGAGTATCAGTAGTGCCTCTTCTTTTTTCTTCTCTCTCTCTCTCTCTCTCTTTTTTTTTTTGCTGCGAACATGGAAGCCAGGCTGCATTTTGTAACAATTTAGTCCTTGTACAGGAGGGGAGGGGTGGGGGTGGGGGAAATCAACCAGGCCCTTAACAATCACATCACATGCTTTATGATTCTCCTAGAAAAAAATAAACCAGTTCTTCAACCACTGCCTCCACCTGACAGGCAATGCCCCCAGGCCCTCTAGTTTGGGACCGGGATAAGATGCCCTTACATTCTAAAGGAAGTGAGAATGTCTTCTACAAAGAAACCTTCACAGGGGCGGGAGGTGAGTCTGTGGATAAGGCACTCAGCATCTAGCATTAGGACTGGAGTTTGGGAGTTCGGATCCCAGCACTCAGGAGTTGGCTCTCTGGACTAGGAGAATCTACAAGCTCCTGGGTGAGTGAGAGGAGGTATCAGAATAAAATGGAGCTTGATGTTGGAAAACATCTACCATCAAATTCTGGCCTCCTTGGGTACCTGTATTCACATGAGTACAGATACACACACACACACACACACACACACACACACACACACATTTTAAAAAAATAAAAGGAAACCAGGTGTGAGAGCTTATCCCTTAATCCCAGTACTCCTAAAGCAAAAGCAGGTGTCACTTGCACATGCTTGCGACACACAGACACACGTACAGATCCCAGGGTCTGCTCTCAAGCACAAGCTACAGGTCTGATTATCATTTTACTTCTACATATTTTAGCAGGGATCTCCCAAGACCAAGTTTGTTTATTTCAAAATCACAGTCAAACTACAGCACTCAAGAAAGCAAACACCAGACCAAGCGTTTATCTTAGAGCTGATATTAAAATTTTACAAATTATTCTGATTCTTTCTTGCCTCCCATCCCAGGATGCAATCTGAAACCATGCTTATTTTACTGTCAGTGAGAAGACACACTTTAATAACCCCCTACCCTAAGACAATGATGCAGGCAACCTAAGAGCCGCACACTGGGAAACTGTCAACCACAATCTCCAGGATTTCTGGTTCTGCCGGTCTGTGCCTATAACCAGGGTCTTGGGGGCCAGAGTGCTCTGTCAGTATCTGAGTCTATGCTACAAGTTGCTTCCCAGAGCTATATAGCTCAGCCACCCGCCTATCACTGGGGCGGGTTGAATGCTTCCTAAGTCATTCATTGTTGATGAAGTTACAGATTTTCCAGTCTACAGCTCAGTGCTGGGATTAGCCCAGAGGTCAAACAGAGAAGGAAAGTTCAAAAGTGATCTGACACCTTGCAATTACGTAACCAGGTGTCTTGGCTTGTTCCCTCAGAGTTGGTATCACTCAGACCCCAAGCTCTCATCACTCTGTAACACCTGAGAATGAAGACCAGGACACAAGCACATACTGTATTCCTCTCAGACATGTGTGGAAGAGACGGCTAGCGTTTTCCTAAAACGGACCGGGGGGGGGGCTGCATTGCATATATGACTTATTAGGCTTGCCAAATGCTTTAAAGTTCAATTCAGCCAAATGAATTAAAAATGAGTTGTTTTGGGTTGGAGAGATGGCTCAGCGGTTAAGAGCACTGACTGCTCTTCCAGAGGTCCTGAGTTCAATTCCCAGCAACCACATGGTGGCTCACAACCATCTGTGATGGGATCTGACGCCCTCTTCTGGTGTGTCTGAAGACAGCGACAGTGTATTCACATACATAAAATAAATAAATCTTAAGAAAAAATGAGCGTTTTTAGTTTTTGCTTGTAAAATATCCACATACGTACGCATCAACATGGTTCTGTTTGATCGATTTTAATTATGTGCAGTTGGTAACAAAATTATGAAGTAGCACATGGAATCTCACCTTCCCCCTTATGTTGGTGACTCCTGCAAACTGACCAACCCTATCTGTCTACGGTCTTTTCCTTGTCATGGCTTTCTTAAATACAACCCTGCATGTCTTCACAAAGGTGCTGTCTCACTGTTTAAACACTTGGTACACTAAGGTACACGTTGGGCAGGCCGTGGACAACCCCAGCATTCAGGAAGCAGAGATAGGAGAGGAAGCTATGGTCCCTGTCTCAAAGAATAAGTGGGTGGAGGGAATGACAAAGAGTCCAACACCAACCTTGGGCCTGCACCGGAACACATACCTCCCCCCCACGCACACCCCTACTAAGTTAGCAAAACAAGTCTGTTCATTAAAACAAGGCATCTTCATATTTATTGCTAAATTAATGTTAAAATCCAGTAAAAAAAAACCTATCAAGCTTATATAAAAAAAAAAACCAACAACAAAACCACCACCACCACAACAAAACTTTTTTTTTTTTTTTTGGTTTTTCGAGACAGGGTTTCTCTGTGTAGCCCTGGCTGTCCTGAAACTCACTCTGTAGACCAGGCTGGCCTCGAACTCAGAAATCCACCTGCCTCTGCCTCCCAAGTGCTGGGATTAAAGGCGCGCGCCACCACCGCCCGGCTACAACAAAACTTTTTAAAGAATACTTTTAAAGTTTAAAGCCTAGGGGCTGGAGCGACAGCACAGAGAGGTTAAGAGAGCTGACCCTGGTTCGATTCCTAGCACCCACATAGCAGCTCACATCTGCCTGTAACTCCAGTTCCAGAGGATACCTTCACACAGACATGCAAGAAAAACACCAACGCACATTAAAATAAATAAAAGCCTAAAGCCTGCTAACCAACGATAATCACAAATGGTGCAAAAACAAAACATTTTTTTTTTACAACTTGCATATGTGTTTATAAAATGCATACTTCACTTTCACAAAACTCTTATCAACTTCTCTTGCACCACCAATCCTCACGCTCCCGGACTACCGCTGCAGAATCAGCTCACTTGCTCCCTGGCCTTTAATTTGTTCATAGAGGGAACCTCCCAAAGAAGTCCCTCCAACCCCAAAGCAGTGCTGAAATGATCTGTCCGGTCAATTCAATTCAAACCAAGACCCGTAAGTTAGCGCCCTTGTTCTCAGACGACTTCAAAATGTCAAAATAGTTTTCTTATTCTAGATCCCAGGGTTTATCTTTAGTTTTTATTTATAGGTTGGACACCATGACACCGTCAAAACTAACAGAATAAAAAAAGTTAGCCTGGACACTGGGAGGTTACAAAGTGGCTTAGGCTCCCCAGAGTGCAGAATGGAATGCAGGCTATGAAGCCGCAGGCGGTGGAGAGGTTGCCTATAAACTTTATAGTATCAAGGGAAACAGGTTTCAGCCCTGCAGGCCCGCGCTACCTTAACACGTCTGCCTCGGGCAAGAGGAAGCTAGACCCAGCACAGGACGGTGGCAGCCCTGGAGAGGTATGAGAAGCCCTACTCCTGGGGTGTCACCAAAACTACCCAGGTCCCAAGTCTCCCTCGTGCGACTCTTCTCCCCAGTTGACACCTATTGGGGAGACGGTTGAAGACAAGATTTTTATTAGTTATTTTAATGTTTGGGAAGATGTTATCAAGCTTGCGAGTAATCTCCCAATTCCGGCCTTCGACGAGGGTATTTTCCGTAGCCCCACCCCCTGCCCCCAGGACCGGTAGATCTTGTTTATAATTACTTCTGGCTTCCTTTGTCATTACTTTGGCAAAGGAGTTCCGGACCATTTACTCAATATTCATTTACACGGCCCCAGGCCAAGCCAGGAAGTGGCCAGCGGGTGGGGGGAAGGTAGAGGTGCGGGGAGCCTAGCTTCCATAGGATGTGAAGCCCTAGGGGACGGGGACGAGCGAGCCCCGGGGGCTGGGACCTTCCCAGGTGAGGAGGGTGACAGGACCAGCTAGCTGAGGATTCCGGGTGTGGCAAAGACTCCACACCCACGGAACAGCAGTGAAAGGTCAGGAGGGGAAGTTCAGGGAGGTTTTAAGAGCTCCAGGGCAAAAGAAGAGCCCGAGGGATAACTGATATCTTAGTGAGCGTTCAAGGGGGTTTAATCCAGGTTCTTTTAGAAGCTTTTACATAAAAGAGGAATCAGGATATGGTGAGAAGGTTTAGCAGCAGGCAGTGGGAGGGTGGGAACTCCAATTTAATCACATTTAGTAGAGGCTTACCTCCGCAATTGTTTACTTTTTTTCTAAGACTTATTTAGAAAAGAGCAGACATCCCGGCTTTCCGAGGCCAGTTTTGAGATTTGCAGAGGATAGGTACTCCAATTAGCAATTTTTCGTTGGACTGATTCTTTTTATTAACCCAGTGGTTAAACAGGTGACATGAACAGGTTTCATTGCCTGGGAGGTGGCTCAGTGGGTCAATCTTTTCCCTGCGATAGTGAGAACCGGAGTTTGATGTGAGGCAGAGACAGAATTCCCAGAGGCTCATGGGCCAGTTCACCTGGAATATGGTATGGTGGTATGCGTGGAAGGATGCCAAGTGTCAGTGTCATGTCAACACCCATGACCTGCACAAACATGTATCGACCCTCACACATACACCACACTTCCACAACAGAAGAAAGACCCCAAGGTAAAAGCTGCATAAACATGGAAGATACTGAGCTCTCCGCTGTGAGGGTGGAGGAACCTGGTGGCGGAAGGTGGGCGGTTCTTAGTCGACTAAAACTAGAGGTATCTGGAGAGTATGAAAAGTGAGCTTTAGGCTTTGGGAACCAAAATTCTATGATGACTTCTGTTTTGAAAGTGCCCAGTGGGGGGCGGGGGGGGGGCTGGAGAGATGGCTCAGTGGTTAAGAGCACGGAGAGGTCTTGAGTTCAATGCCCAGCAACCCACATGGTGGCTCACAGCCGTCTGTAATGGAATCTGATGGCCTCTTCTGGTGTGTCTGAAGAGTGACTGTACTCCCATACATTAAATAAATAAATCTTTAAAAAAAAAGTGCCTGGGGGTATATTTCTGTCTACAGAAACCATATTCAACTGTAGCACTGTTCAGATTCTATCTCCTTACATAGATTTCCAGGGAAATGATCCTACATAGATGCCTCACTCTTGAAAGTCTTAAATGGTCCATCAGCTCTCGAACGAGGTGTAAGTGTACTATTTAAAGTGAGCAAAGCATCGCGTAAGGCTTTAAAAGTGAGAATGAAGTATGTCCAATTCTTAGCGCTTTCTACCTAAAATTAAGCGACCAACTTCTTTTCGTCTTGCCTGTGGACAGTTCCAACAAGCTCGGAACAGACTGGAAAAAACAGGACGGAATAAATTTACTCTACGGGAACATGAATCAAGTTGCATAAACTTTACAAAAATACTGTGTTAATATTTGCCCCTGGCCATGGCCACACCCATCATCTGGGTGTCAGCCTCTGAGATTTCGGTCTTGAGCTCCAGCCCCCACCCCTTTATAGCCAAAAAGAAAAAAAAGCAGCAGAAGACTTCACTAAGGAAAATAGCTAAAGTCACTTTGAAAGGTTTGAGATGTGTTAATCATGGCGCATCCCAGCCAAGAGGCTGGAATCTCACAGTGGAATGTCCTGCCAGCCTCTGCCCCTGCCAAGATGTCTGAAGCCAGGGCCAGCCAAGCCAAAGAAAAACCATACTCAGTACCATAGAGCAGCCTTCCCCATGGTTTTATCTCAAGGAAACACATAAAAATGCTCCAACCCTTATCCTAGCTCCCACCCCAACCCTACTTCCCAGCATCCTGGAAAGGCTTTTCTTCGGCCACCTTTCCCTTCATGGGTTTCCTAGGAAAGAGCCCGTAGAGGCTCGTTCCAACCCTAAAGCCCTCTGCTTGGAAGGCTTCAATCCCAACGGGTCATCTTGGGTTAGACCAAACACAGTAACCATGCCAGCCTAGCTACTGCCTCTAGAAACTGAGATAGAGATGCACTTTCACGGCGCCTATTCAGCTTCCAGGGGTTTTTTTTCTCATGATAAAATGAGGACAGAAGATTAATAAATGTATCTGAACATTCAAAACACCACACTCTAGAAACTGAACATGTGCAAAATGCCGAAAGGTATAATTATTCCTAGTACTAATAAAAGCAAGCATTTAAGCTCTGAAGAAGAAAGTATATTTTGCTGGTACTGTTGCATTTACTTGGACTGAACCCCGCTGACATGTGTTGAGGCCAGTGCTTGGTGAACTGAAGAAAATCCATTTTAGAGGAGTAACTCAGCAGGCCTCCAGCTCGGCCACTGGTAGACAAACATGACCCTGGACAAACCAACTTACTTCCTATGTCTCTGCTGCATCCCCTGTAAACATTTCTGAGGAACAGCAGAGTACCTGGTCTTCTGTAGCCACAGTCTACACTAGACCTACCTCATTCTTAGGTCCCTGGGCCACCCCCCCCACCCCCCCAAGCAGGGATCGCCGTGGGAGGAACAAGAGAAGGTCCCACAGGTCGTCAGGGGTTTCCAAGTGCTTTTCCATCCATTATCTCTCCTGACGCCTGGCTTTTAAAGGTACTGACCTGTGCAGGTCAGTAGATTAGCCTCGGGGAAGCATACCCAGTCAGGGTCAACTCCAGCAGTCATATGGATTCCCCACTCAGTCCCAGCATTACACAATTGCCAGCTCCAAGTCTCCTGACCCATGCCACTGGGCGGGAGTCGAATTACAGGTGATTCACTGCAGGTAAAACAGGGCCCCATACTTAATCACTCTGCCTCTGTAATTTACTGACTACAGGTCTATTCTTACCCTTTTAAGATAATCTTTATAAGCATTCCCCAAGGCTCACGTGGAGGTGAATTTCCTCTTATGAAGGAAGTTGTCCAGAAAAGCTACCTTTCTCCCCAGTTAATTCCACAACATTGGAAAGGCGGGTAATGATATGGGTGTTTATTACCCATGTTCCTCTATGGTAAGGTGACACAATGCTTTTAACAGGTGTCTCAGAAAACCTAAAAAAAGAAGCAACACCCAAAGGACGGTCCTTTTTCTGTGAAGGTCATGGCCATTTCAGCACTTTTTGAAATTGAGAAACAAAGCAAATGATTTCCCCGATTTTCTAAAAGGTGCCGGCTGAAAAGCATCGTGTGCCAATCAAGGCCCTTCCAGCAGGTCAGAAGCCAGGGTTAATTATTAGCTTCCGAAGAGCCACCTAGTACCTGAGGCCCGACCCTGGAGTTGACCTTGAGCCCCTCCTATCCTATGACCCCAGGGAGGTCCTCACAGCAGCCTGGACTCTATAAACTTGACCCTTAGCTCTTTCACATTTGCAGGTACACCTAATGATTCCAAACAGAGGATCTAATTAAGAAAGACAGTCATTGTGGGGACAAGCAAGGGAGACACCTAGGCTATGTTAGAGACCTGAGTCTGTAGGAAGAAGATACAATCCAGCCTCAGATTCTAAAACACAAATGGGTGCTCATGCTCAGCAAAATCGAATCCGTGTGAGCCAAAGCAAGGAGGCTCTGCGCACTGAGCGATAGCTGGTCCTGGAGTCGTGGGGGGGTGGGGGGGTGGGAGGGGGTGAGGAATAGCACACGTGACCTCCAAGGGCATGCTCTGCGGGCATACCTGAGGGCAATCAACAAGTCAATCTGTAGTGAGGATTCTGTTTTGAGTTGTGTTCCTGGGTTTCAGGAAGCTGTAACATCTCCACTTTACAGCATACCAGTCTGCATTATCGATGGCCCACATGTGTTCAGGTACATCAAACACCACGGACCTCCTGTCTTCCGGATTTACAGCATTCCAAACGGGTGTGAGTGACCTCAGCTGGAGAGCTAAGCAACTCCTCTTCAGTAGTGGAGCAGAGAGAAGGAGCAGGTGACTAGGATAGGGGCTAATTTCATAGCTACTCGGCCCAGAAGAGATGTGTGTTAGGGTGAAACCATGAAACTCCTTTCCTTGGGGGAGAAAACCTGGCTGGGTGTGTGAGCTGACACGAAGAGGCCAGACCAATGCTCAAGCAAAAACCCAGCAAGACCAACCAACCAACAGGCTGTTGAGGACAATCTGGGGGGTGGCGGGGTAATCACCTAACTTTACCGTTTTCTGTCTTTTTACCAGGCAGAGCTATCCTTACACTGAACTAGACGGATACAGGGGAGTCGCCGTGAATGCCATTCATGGCCACTCAGTGCCTTGCAGGAAATCTGTATCAGAGACAAGAACAGGGCTCAGCCCCTGAGCTGAGCCCGTGTGTCTCTGAGCCTGTGCATCCCCTACGTCACAATCCATCCCCCGAGCTCCTGAAAGAACCAAGCACAGGATGCTAACACGGAACTTATTTTTTTTTAAATTGTGCTTTTCAAAATATATAGGGTCTAGCATCGACTATTTTAAGCACTTGTAAGTACAATTCTATGACATTCATTATATTCATACTCGTCATTGTGCAACTATCACCACTATTTCCAGAAAATTCCATCACTCCAAACAGAAACTCTGTACCCAGTAAGCAATACGACGCATCTGCCCGATCCCAAGCGACCTTTCTACCTTCTGTGTCTGTGGATTTACCCAGTTTTGATCTTTAATGTAAGTATTTAAGTGTGTCCTAGCTTGCTTTCTATTGTGATAAAAACAAAAACCAACAAAACAAGACAAACAAACAAAAACAACCAAAAATCAACCTGGGGAGAAAAGCATTTATTAGGCCTACAGGTCACAGTCAATCTAAGGGATAGGCCTACAGGTCACAGTCAATCTAAGGGAAGCCAAGGCGGGGTGTGAGGCAGACCATGAAGGAATGTGCTGCTTACGGCTTATTCTTAATGGCTGTCTCAGCCTACCTTTACACACCCCAGGAATACCTGCCCAGATGTGTTATCTCCTAAAATGAGCTGGATCCTCTAGCATTCAAGCATATGCCCCACCGACTAAAGGCCATCTGAACTGACAAGCCTCTTCCATTTGACTTGAGCCTGTGTCAAGCCGACAAAAAAAAAAAAAAAAAGCAAACCTGGACAAAATGGCATCAGGAAGCTTCTCGTTTTGAGTCTGGCTGACTATTCTTCAGCACGTTCTCTATGTTCTTCTATGTTTCAGTGTGCGTGACAACTTCTCTCCTCGTCATGACTACCCAACATTCATTTTCCTTAGCTCAATGTATTTTCCCATGGGCTTTCATTCACTTGGATTCAGTTGCTGTCAGCTGTCCCTAGTGATGCAGTCAACTTTAGTGCACAAGACTCCATGCAAGAATCCATTTGGAACTGACCATGGTGGCCCACACCTTTAGTCCCAACAGTCAGGAGGCAGAGGAATGTAGATGGCTGAGTTCGAGGCCAGCCTGTTTCACGATGGGCAGGGCTACTCAGAGAAACCCTGTCTAAATGACAACAAATCCAGTAGATGTTTTTTCTGTTCAATGCCTAAGGGCAGACTGCCAGGTTATATGGGAATTCCATATCAACCCTTCCCAAGAAGTGCTGGCTAGTTTTATGTCAACATTACACAGGCTGGAGTCATCAGAGAGGAAGGAACCTCAACCGGGAAAAAAAAGGCCTCCATAAAATCTGGCTGTAGGCAAGCCTTAGTGATTGAAGGAGGAAGAAGGCCCAGCCCATTGTGGGTGCTACAATCTCTGGGACAGTTCTAGGATCTATTAAGAAACCACAGCAGGGTAGTAGTGTCGAAGGTCTTTAATCCCAGCACTCAATAGTCAGGACAGAGGCAAGTGGATCTTTGTTAAGTTCCACACCAGCCTGGTCTGCCAAGCAAGTTCCAGGACAGACAACACAGAGAAATCTGTCTTGAAAACACAAAAGAAAAAAGGGAAATAAAAGGAAGGGTGTGTGTGTGTGTGTGTGTGTGTGTGTGTGTGTGTGTGTGTGTGTGTGTGTGTGTGTGTGTTAAGCAAGCCAGTTACCGGCACCTTTCCTCTGCTTCTGCATCAGCCTCTTTAGGTTCCTGCCCTGTCCTGGCTTCCTTCAATGATGGATTTCAATGTGGAAGTGTAATAGAAATAAACCTTTTTCCTCCCCCAAGTTGCTTTCGCTCGTAGTGTTTCATCACAGCAACAGTAACTCTAAGAGACAAGACCTGCTGAACATTCCTAGAGAGCCTATCCCCACTTCACACTTCTATGAGCAATGTGCTTCCTATCCCTACTGACACTTGTGCCCAAGTGCCCCCCCCCCCTTTTCTTCTGGTTATGACCATTCTCCTGGGTATACAGTAGTATTTCATGGCTGGATTTTCCAAAACATAATGACTAACAGTGAATGAGTTCCTTCACGCTATGCTTATTGGCTATCCACCTTTAGAGAAATGTCCATTCAAGTCCTCTGCTCATTAATGAAACGAACTCATCAAGATTAGAGCTGGTGAATTTTAGGACATTTTTTAAGGATTTATTTTTAAGCAAGTCTGTGTGCGAGCTTGCGTTTATGCCTGCAGTGCCCAGAGAAGCCAAGGCAGGTATAGAATACCCTGGTTGTTATAAGCCGCTTCTAATACGGGTGCTGAGACGGGAACTTGGGTCCTCTGGATTGACCACTGAACCATCTCTCTAGCCCCCCAGTTTTAGGAACAAGTTCCTAATTATTAAATTTGTATGAGCTTATGATGCTAAAACACTTTCTCCTGTTCTATAGGCCGCCATCACTTGCCTGGGTGCACCAGCATTCACGTCTCGATGGAACTCAAGGTACTTCTTTTTTTCCCTCTGTGGTTTAGACTTTCGGTATCGCACGCCAAGAACCCACTGCTAAATCCAAGGCAATGAAGACTGATCCGCACGGCTTTCTCTCAGAGGTTTTGTGGCTTTAGCTTTTATACTTAGGTCATCAACATATTTCCAGTTGATTTTTTTTTTTTAGATAGGGTATCAGCCCCCCAATCAATAATTACCCAATCACTGTGGGTAAGCCACTGTGAATAGAAAAACCACCCCAGGGCGTGCATACCCGGACCATCTGCCGACGCTCCTGACTGCTATAGGACCACCCACAGCAGGCACATTTTAAGTCTGATCAACTAGGCAGATTAAAGACTAAAAATGTGCAAGAACAAACCATGGTGTTTACACACATACCCACTAGCTAGCCTAAAAAGACACAGAACCAACTTAACACCTCTAAGGAATGACAACCAGCTTCCTGTCTCGGGTTCTCGTCACACGGATGAGGAACTGAGACAGGACCTTCCTGCAGCCTGGGCTTTCTCCATTAGCAAGCGGTAGTCTGACTCCAGGGGTTCACCGACAGATATGCAAGAAAGATCCGTGTCATTGTTCTGATTGGCTTCAAAAGGCTGGGGGTGGGAACCCCAGCTCCCAGATCCCCCATAGCTGGGAACCCCAGCTTCCGAATCCCCCTTAGCTAGCCGAGGGCTTTGCACACTCTTGGTTATGGTCACTTCCGTCCACCTTCACCATGCTCACCCTGCCTAGCTCCCCTGACCGTTCCCAGCTCGTGCCAGGCTTAGTCTACCTCCAGGGTCATACTCACTGTTCCCTCTTCTGTGACACCCTTTAGATACTCATTTGGCTCTCTTCCTTCCCTCATGTGTCTGCTCGCACGTTACCTTACTAATATGGCCTTTCACGTCATTCCTTACACCCAGAACCCCCCTTTATTTTTCTCCTTAGCACATTCAAGTCTGTACGGTCCCACTCATCATCAGAGGTTATCTAGAGGGTTCCACATGTACAGGTACGGTCTCAGAGGCACCCTCACCTATACTTTTGGACCTGCAGGCTGTCTGGGACCCTTGAGCTGTGTCAAGGGCAAGGACAGCAGGCACATCCTGTCATCCAACACTCCTACATCTGTCAGTCGAGTTCAGCATGTTGGTGGCAACCGACTGAGCCACAGGAGATGGAATCTCTACAAGCAGTAGGTGTTTGTGAGCCGCACGTGTGAATGAGTAAGAGGCTATCCCACCCACACTGGGCTCCTGCTCACACTGTGAAAAGGGGTTGTTAGCCTTAACACATTCCAATGGAGAATGGTGGCAATGGCCAATGAGTCCCAGGAACCTACGGCTAGGAAACCTTCTGACATGGGAAAAAGGTTGTAGCTGCAAAGTTCTTCCTCCTGGTGGCATCTACCACACTGAAAATTAAGAAATAAAAAAAAAAAAGAAAGAAAGAAAAGAAAGGAAGGAAGGAAGAAAGAAAGGGCCAACTGCCAACTATTAGGGGCCACTTAAGGGTGGTACAAAATAGCCACAAGACAGCCATGAAAATGTCACAGCATGAACCAGGCATGAAGGTGGTGGTGACAGCCAGGGCACACGCAGGTACTCCCAGCATCTGGGAAATAGAGGGTCATAAAGGTCAGGAGTTCAAGGTCACCTTCAGCGACACACTGAATCTTGGGTTATCCTGGGCTACATGAGTGAGACCCTGTCTCAAAACGGCAGGCCAAAACAGGGAACAGAAATTTTATAATATGAAAAGCAATCAAAGCATTAGGTTTTTAAATGCCACATCTGTGGTGCGATTGTCGATAAGCGATTGATGAGCTTAAAGAAAACCAAGCAGAGAGTTTTTCCAAAAGAAATGCAGTCTCCTGAGGCTTTATGGGCCCCAGGATTAAGACCTTAATCCTCCCTCCCCTTCTTGACACCCCCTACCTTCCTTCCATTTTGCATCCTGCCTGCCTAACTTCCTCTTCCAGGGGTGGCTCTGGCCTAGGTCCCACCACCATAGGCTCTCAGGGCATGCAGGGTCCGGCCTGTCCCAGACCCCCTGCAGACACTCACCGGAGCTGGCTCCACCGCAACCCCTCTCCCCACATGCTGGGCCCTGAGGACAAAGCTGAATAAGTGGGTGCTTCTACCCAGGAATCCCCACAGAGGGGCACCTTTCACACCTTCCAAGACTGAGGCCTATGGCTAAGAAAATAAAGTCTTTCAAACTTTTCTCTTAATATCTCTCGTGGCAAGGAGTCTGCCTTCCTGATTTCGGGTCCTTGAAGATCAACTTTATATAAGACAGAAAGATGAAAATTACAACGCAAAACTTAAGGATCCTTGCAGGGGCTAAGGAGATGGCTCAGAGGGTAAAGCGTTTGACTTATGACTATGAGGACTGGCGCTTGGGTCCTGAATGCCATATAAAGAGTTTGACGGGGCATAATGACCACTTGAAACCCTAGCACTCAGGAAGCAGAGACAGGCGTCCTCAGCACGAGCAGACTTCTACTGTTGCCGTAAAACACAACCAAGGCCACTTATGAAAGAAAGCACTCAAGGCTGGGCGGTGGTGTTGGACACCTTCAATCCACTCACTCGGGAGGCAGAGGCAGGTGAATCTCTGAGTTCGAGGCCAGCCTTGGTCTACAGAGTGAGTTATAGGACAGCTAGGGCTACACAGAGACATCCTGTCTTAAAGAACCAAAAAAGAAAATAAACAACAAAACCCATTCGATTTAGCTATGAATTCAGAGGGCTAACATCTATGGGAACAAAGTTAACAGTTGAGAGCTCACATCTTGATCATCCACCACCACCACCACCAGGCAGAGAGTGCTCTGGAAATCTCAGGAATCTTTTGGAGCCTGTCCCAGCGACACACCTCTACAACAAGGGCACACATCTTAATCCTTCCCAAACAGTTCTACCAACCGGGAAGCAAACATTCAAGTATTGGAGCCCACGAAGGCCATTCTCATTCAAACCACCCTGTTTTTTGTTTTGTTTGTTTTTTTTAAACGAGGCCCTTTCCCTCATTATAGGAAGTACAAACATAACGAGTAACACCACAAACCTGAACTGGAATTGAAGGGCAAACCTGTCCTGAGAGGTGAAAAAAAAACCGCTTTCCCAGTTTCAGTTGACTGTCCCTCCAGGGTGCTCCGCGGTATAGAGAAGTTGAACAGAGACTTAGCAGGAAGTGGGTGGGGCTTCTACTCCTTTAGGTGGTGATTGGTTAGAAAAGGCCTAAGGCCAAACCCGAAACATACTTTTTCTCAGACTGGAGGAGGGAAAGTAGGGAGAGAAGGGCCGGAAGACGGAAAGAAGCAGGGAAGGTAAGGCGGCTCTTTCAAATGCCTCCAGCATTACAAAGCGACAAACAGAAGTGGTAGGCGGACCTAGAGAAAGGAGGGAGTCCTGGACGGAACGAATGCAGAGGTCAAGGCCAGGGTGTGAACCAATCGGAGCAAAGGACTTCACGGGTCAACCAATCGGAGCAAGGAAGGACCACAAGGGAGAGCCAGTAGGCGGCAAGGACCTCTTCAACCATCTCCTACACAGCTCTGCCAAGGAGGGTCAATGAATCAGTGGCTTCCGTAAAGCCAGCAGCAATGACAACAAGCTGGCCCACCTAGGGTCTGAGTCAGGCCAGCAGCGCTCAGAGAATGTGGCCCGGCAAACTTATCAAGTCCTCCAGGGGATTCTGATGTTCTGAATTTGAGAAACACAACCACAGACTACAGAGTCAACGGAACGTTTGTATGGCCATTAAAGATATATATGAAAAGGGAAAAAAAAAATCCTCACCGGTCTAATCCCTTCTGTATAAAAAGAATAGGAAAACTGCTCTAAAGGCAACATACTGATTTGTGTTAGTAAGAGAAATGCCAAAGGATATTAATAAATAATTAAAATATACGGCCTGTCTGATACGCTCAGTCAGAGCAGACCTAAAAAGTACACCCAAGACCTGGGGGCTGGGAATGCTCCGGAGATGTGCATCCCAGCTGCTGCCCTGTGCCTGAGGGCCTTGTTAGGACTTCCACCTATGAAAGGGAAGTGGACTAAGGTTGCTTTGAGGTCCCTGAAGTTTTGACACTGTGACATTTTGTCCTGTAAAAAGGAGACTCAAAGCAAAATGCTTTTGCCTCTCTGAGCCTTTCTTTTAGGAGTTTTGTGTTGGTTGACATTTTTGTAGTATTCAGGCTTTGAACCCACGGCCTTGCAGGAGATCCACAATCATTCCACTACTGAGCCGCAGGCCCAAGGCTCTTTTTGTGCATTTTTCTTTTGAGACCAGGCCAACTTTCCCAGGCTAACCCCCATCTTGCTCTGTAGCCCAGGTAGGACTTAAATTTGTGATCTCCTGTCACAGCATCAGGAATAGCTGGAATTACGTCCCTCCTGTGACACCAGGCTTGGCTGGAAAGGGTTTTGTTGTTTTGTTTTATTGAGACAGGGTTTCTCTGTGTGGTCCTGGCTCTCCAGGAACTCACTCTGTAGAACAGGCTAGCCTTGAACTCACAGAGATCCATCTGCTTCTGCCTCTGCTTTGCTTCCAAGTTCTGGATTTAAAGGCCTGTGCCACCACTACCCGAGGGAAAGCTTGTTTACTTAAACAGCAAAATCTAACAGTAACCTAGAAAGTCTTCGTGAAACTCAGCATTGCTAGTGCCAAGTGTTCTGAGAACTGGAACACTCCATCACCTGGTTCTCTAACAGGTGCCTGTTTACAGAAACACCCCACTGGGCTGGAGAGGTGGCTCAGCAGTTAAGAGCACTGACTGCTCTTCCAGAGGATCCCAGCAACCACATGGTGGCTCACAACCATCTGTAATGGGTTCTGATGCCCTCATCTGTGTGTGAAGACAGCTACAGTGTACTCACATACATAAGATAAATAAATCTTTAAAACAAAACAAACAAACAAAGAACCACCTTACTGAGCAGGGCCCACCGGCATATACTTTTGTTCCCAGCTAGGAAAGCTAAAGCAGGGGACTGCTGTAAGGGCAGCCTGTGAGTTCCAGGTCAGCCAGGTCACATAGGAAGACACATCTCAGTCACAAATCGTGCTTCCCGGGATGATGTTCTGCAGCCCACCTGGCCAGCTTCCCAGAAAACAGCTGTGTAACTTCACATTTCCATCCCACAGTTCTTCGGAGCCCAGGAATTCTGGCTGGTGTTTTCTGAGAGGGAGGACCAAGAGCCTGACCTTATGGACACGGGGACCTGCCCCTACCCGGTGCACACCTGACCCTGAGAACCTAGGCTTCCTGATAAGTGGCCTGGAGTGACATTGTCACTAGGATCTTTCCAGGATGGCTTCTTGCCTGGTTTCTCTGCATCCAAGCCTGTCTGTACCTACTGGGCATCGAATACCCAGTCCCTAGTGACTAGGTTCCCAATGCCACCTGCTTGCATGCCTCAGTCAATGGGTCTGATCACAGAACTGAACTGGGAGTGGTTGGGGAAAGGCATCCTGATCTAGGGAGACTGTGGCCTCCTGCTCTACCAGGCTTACACATCCGCCATCTGAATCCCATGGGAATTCCCTTGGAGTAGGCAGTGGGGGACAGCAGGCTTGGCATGCCCTGAGGCCTTATATCATAAACCCACCCGGCTCCTCCATCCAACCTGAGCCTGAAGTTACAGGCAGAAAAGAGCAAAATAGGGTAAGGGCTATTTAAAGAGGCCATGACAGGAGTGGTGTGAGGGGGTAGGACAGAGGTAGGGAACACACAGGGCCCCTAGGCAATGCCAAGGGCATCGATGGGTTTTGTCTTCACTCAGGTGGAGAATTTCGAGTGCCAGGAGGTTTGCTAGGCTGGTCTGATCTCAATCCCCAAAGTCAGATTTGGGTAAATGGAACACATACACTTATGTACTTAGAGTAGTTCCAGGTAAGGCCTGCCAATCAGATGCATTTACTAAAACCGTGCTCATTCACTCTAAAAATGTTCTTTTCAGACGATATGCTTGAGTCAAAGGTGCACTTGGAGGAGGCTATTTGCGGCCAGGGAAACCTGAACAGTGAATCTCCTTCCTCTCAATGAGTATTCCATTGGCCTTTCCAATATACCCATCAACCCATCATCGAGATCCCTATCTGTGCCAACAGTAGGCTCACTATCCCACCCTTTTCAGGGGTAAGGCTATGATAAAAATAGGATTCAAACCTATTTATAGAAAGATTGGAACAAATAACACCAGCATCCCTCACAGCAAGGCAACGGTTGGGGATGCAGAAAGCCAGGCAACCACCGTGTAACTCCTCTCACTCATCAAGTATTTACCGAGCACCCTGGACCGTCCAGGCTGTGCCAAGGTCACAGGCGAGCTGGAGAGCTGTTCTGCTTTAGAGCATTCTAACAGAGACATAAAAACTGGAGCACACCACACTCAAGCAGGGGCTTTGTCTGCTCCTCAAAGGACATTACAGAGGCAAGTGGCATGAGCTCAGGTTTACGGATTAGGCAGCAGTACCATAACTGTGAATTTCAAGAATCTAAAAGCTATAGGGGTGGAGGAGAGGGATGGGAACAAGGCTCCCTTGGCAGAATACTTCTCTAGCAAGCACAAAGCTCCAGGTTCTAACAGCACAAAACCCTGATGTGGTGGCTCACACCTGTAATCCTCAACGGCATATAAACACTGAGGTTAGCAGGCCTCCATAAGACCCTATCTCAGAATCAAAATAGTATTTGTACCAGATATTCTTTTTTTCTCACGTGAAAATCTTTCTTTACACACACGCACCGGCACACACACACACACACACACACACACACACACAAAAGCACACACACACACACATACATACACACACACACACATACACACACAAACACACACACACACACACACATCTGAAATATGAAATATTTCACCACACACATATGTGCCACACACATATGAA
This sequence comes from Tokudaia tokunoshimensis, assembly GCA_036184795.1. Classification (NCBI taxonomy): domain Eukaryota; kingdom Metazoa; phylum Chordata; class Mammalia; order Rodentia; family Muridae; genus Tokudaia; species Tokudaia tokunoshimensis. Next base: position 44,467,110 of record BTHU01000005.1, read on the forward strand.
AGCAGAAGAGGGGAAGACACCAGCAGGAGAGGAGAGGAGGCACAGGAGGGGTGGAGAGGCTTAATTAACATGAGCAAGGAGCAATTGTACAGAGAGGTTATAAACCTGTTGTCTTTGCACTCTAACTAAAAAGTAAAATAAATTGTGTACTATAGTAATGTCCAAGGATGTGACTGCTTTCAGCAAGTATGGGGGGCGGGGAACCCACCAATGATCCTCAAATGGTTTGGGGAAAAAAAAAAACACTGCACACAGGGATATGATAAATAGGATAAAATGGTCACGAGGGCTGGGAATGTTCCTCGTGGTGTTCTTGAAACTTTGCTTTAGGTCTGATTAGGTCTGAATAAAATTAAAAACAAAGCTTAGAGAAAGAGAGGGAGGGAAGGAAGGAAGGAGGGAGGGAGGGAGGGCAGGCAGGCAAAAGGGAGGGATGAAGATCTATTCTGTCTTTGCAACAGGGCTCCCAGGGCAGACACATAGGTACTAATACAAACTAGGCTAATTACCATAAAATTGCCACCGTGAACGGGGCTACCAAGGCAAGGCTGTGATTCCTGAACATTCCAAGCTACACTCTAGAGTTGAGCTGACCTGGGTGGAAGGAAACCCTTTGCAAACCCAGTCAGTCGCAGGCTGCAGGACCATGAGAAGCTCAGGGCCAGAGTAGGTGGATCGGGGCCAAGGGAAGAGCTGAACTTGGATCTGTCTTTACCCTAGAAGCAATAGACTGGACGGGTGACAGGACATGTGGAGGCCACTGTGGTGGTGGTGACAGCTGCTTCTTGGAGAAGCACCATCTGTCTGTTTCTCCTGCCCCTCTGACACCATAATGTTCTACAGACCACATGCATGCATTTGCCAACCAGACAAGGGGGTTGGGGGAGGGGGTATGAAGGGGTCAAGTCATGTGCCGAGTGGGCAGGGGACGGTTGCCAGGGAGCTGTTGCCTCTCTGGTACAGCCCTCAAAGCTGACTCATCTAAGGGAGGTGGGTACAGAGGCCAGGACTCCACCCCACACCCACGCCTATCTCCACTCATAAACACAACACCCAGCCAGCAAGGTCCCAAGCCTGAATCTTGCTTTTCTTCAGTCCTGAGGATGAGAACTCACAGCCTTGACTTGGGAGAAGGCCTCCACAGGGAGGTCACTCAGCAGTGACTCCAGGACTCCCATACCAAAGGGAGGGGACTTTCACTGTCCCAGACTTTAGTGGAACATTAACTCACTTAAGAAAGCCTGTTTAAGAGACGTACATTCTGTGATGCCCTTCACTTTACAGGCAAATAATCCGTTTAGGGACAGATGCGGGTTCAAGTCCTCACCACGCTGCAGGGCCTTTTGGGAAGTCACTACCATCTCTCAGCCTTGTTAGTTCAATGCATCTGTGAAATGGACTCGGTGGGAGGAGTTACGTCTCAGAGGCAGGGAGGGACGCCGTACCAGAGACTCAGCGCCAAAAGTCCATTGCTGTGGTCAAGCGGCACGACGTTCACACATGTTGAAGCATGTGCGAACCGGCAGTTTTTCAGGGGCTTGCAGTTTCCTGGACTTTCCCAGTTCCAAAGCCTGTATATGCTAACTTTCCACATAAACCATCAAACTGCCTCAGAAATTCCACTCTCTCAATATCCAAACACCTCCCAGGCCTCCTCTTACAGAGAACGCCTGTGCCCGACCTTCTTTTTCACAGGACGGAATCGGAATCCAGCCTTATTTCAGAAAATGTCAGCTGAGCCCACAGCACCAGGGAGAAAGGCCCGGGGCCACCAGGTCTTCCTGTGATCTTCCATTTGGTAGCTGCCCAGCAGGCACTTCTGTCACCTACACCTCCGAGGGAGACATGCAGGGCGGGACAAGCTCAGCCCTCACCTGCCTTCCAAGCAGTCTTCCTGGGGAAGGCAATATGGCCAAACTGTGGCTGTGAGGACTCAGGCAGCATCAGGTGGCCAGTAAAGGCCATACTGATTTGGAATAAGGGACACAGAGAGGCATCTCTGGCACAAGGTACTCCAATGCAGAGGAAAGAAAGGAAATCCAGCAGTTAGCTCTACACTGGGTGAGGCCTGCCTTACTCAGCAACTAGTGAGCACCCCAATTACTCTGAATGCCAACTACCTTGGAGGCGTAAGGCAAGCGCTAAGCCGTATACCCTTCCCCATGTATTTCCTGACAGCCATCCTTGCCGTCCTTGCTTAATAAGGACCTTCGACTTGACAGGACCTAGAATCACACAGGAGGCAAAGCCTGACTGCCAGGCGTTTCCAGATAGGTTAAATTAAGGTGGAAGACCATTCACGATGTGGGTGGTACCATCCCCTGATCCCGGGCCCCAGACTACATAAAAGGGAGAAAGTAAACAGAGTGTCTGTGGTCCCCTCTCCCTGCTTCCTGACTGTGTATCCAACCTGACCAAATAACTGAAGCCCTTGCAGCGAAGAAGACTTTCCAGTCACGGTGAACTATACTATGGGAGCCAAAATTACCCCTTTCCTCTTTAAGCTGCCTTTGTCAGGCATTCGGTCACAGCAATGAGAAAAGTAATGCGCTACGGCTGCCCTCGCTGGCATCTAACTAGATCCTCCTTCAAATCACTCAGGAGATAGATGGGTGGATAGATGCCCATACGCATGTGCACATGATCTCCGCAACCCCGCCGTGCACATGTCCGCAGCCCAGTCCATCTTCTAGCTCTGCTGTATCTTCTAGTCTCTAGGCCTGACACATATTAGAGATTTCACCAAAAAAAAAAAAAAAACCTGCATTTGCTATTGGATCTGCGCTTAGGAAGGCCTTGGGATAACCAGGTAGGTAACTTGGAGGTAGAGGTGGCTTCGGGTGCAGAAACTCTAGAAATAAATGCAAGACTTCTGGATTTCAGCTGGGGGGACTACAAAATGCTTTACGGAGTCTCCTCTGCCAAAAGTTAGGGGACCTCTGTGAGATCAGAGCCTGAGGACATGAGCGATGTGGACATGATCCAGTCCTCTCTCACCTGCAGTGTGAAGGAAAGGTATCAGAGAATCGGCCCACATACCCACTAGCTGAGCCAGGCTAGGGTACCACCAGCACTACAGCCCGCAGAGCCTGAGGGGAGAAAAAGGGCCAGGCTTTGCTTTCCAGGAACTGACTGATGTAGGAAGGTGAGCCCTGTAATTACGGTCAAGAGGGGGACCGCAAATCACCTTCTTCGGGCTCCTCCAGCAAGTCATACCCATTCTAGAAAACTGTGCACCCACAGACCTGTATGTAGCTTAGACGGCCGCAACGAGTCCTCTTACCTCTGGTCTCACTCTATCATATATGTGTGGTGTGTGTTAGGGGTGGGGGGAAGGCATGACACTGTAATTAAACTTCCAGGTCACAGCCAACAAAAACTGAGAGCAATTACCATCGTAGGACTGAGACCAATGACCAACCTACAACCCCGACTTCTTCCTGGGATAAGATCTGTCTATGACCTTGTCTTGCTGTCAGGAAGTTGAGACCTTGACAAATATATTAAAAGCTAACATACCTTTGCTCTGAGATCAGGTAAAATGAGGGCTTCAAGCAGAGATCTTGGGAAGCTGGGAGTCCAGAACCACACTAAGGCCCTCACAGATCTGGCCTGAGCTGGATGGTAGATACCCTGGATTCCAGGTTGGGGGGTCCCTTGGCTTATTCCCCATGCTTACCTGCCCACAGCCTCACACCTGCCAAACAGAAACGTGTGCTCATGGACACCACCCCTCAGCTCTTCTAAATGCCCTCCTCAGTAACCTCCAGTCTGCCACTCAGGTCTAATTTGCATACACTAGTCTGTGGAGGAGACAAATCACCAGGGACAACACAGATCAATAGAGAGTATTAGGCATGTCTTATTCTATTCTAATTCTCGGCAGACTGGTATTCCATTAACTGTATGCTGGGATTTATGGGAGCGCTCATATACTAGAATATTTAACTAGAATGGCCTACTCTCAGTCAGAAAATAGCTTACCATTGTTAATTTTCAACTAGTCAATCTCAGGAAGGCTTCCAGTTTCCAATACAGTCTAGATCTTGATTTAACCATCAGGGAAGACATCTGTGTAAGGTCCTTCTACACCACACAAGGCAGTCTTATCCAGAAGAAAAAGCTCTGACCCCAGAACCAGAAGCCTTGGTTTCCTCCATCCCAGTCATGCCCAGAACGGTGCAGTTGCCTGCTCAGAGCCTCAACTTCTTCCTCTATAAAAGGGGAGTGACACTAGTCTCAGAGGGAGACCTGTAAAACTGAGATGAGATCATCCATATACTCAGCACAGCTCGGCAAGGTGACTGCAAAGGTTCGATATTATCATTAAAAAAAAAAAAACCTTTAGATGAACTCCTCATTTAGCCCAGGTTACACAGAAAGCAGAAGCTATCTCAGTTAATTCTACTAAAAGAGAAAAGAGGGGGTAGGGGACGGGGAGGCATTTCAACCCAGACACTGTCTAGAGGCATTCCTGGAAGGCAAAGTTGGAAGCGGGCTGCTACTGGAATCTACTGTGCAGAGACCACGGAGGCTGTTCGGCACTCTATAACGCACAAGGGGCACCCGCCACAAAGAACGATCGAACCCGCTGCGAGACGCCAACAGACCCCGATCCAAGAACATAAGGTTAAGCGTGAGAGCCTTGCAGCACAGGCATCTTTTTCCCAACCAGGCTTTCCAATCCATCCGCTTCGACATTTGCAAGACGGATCATCTTGCAAAAATAGTTCTTTCTGTAAGTGAGGCCCGAGTGTCAACTTCTGGAGTTTCTGAACTCACAGACTCCCATTAAACAAGAGGCTCTCAGCTCACCACCGCTCTGTTGAGTTGCTTTTTTTTCAAAGCCTCAGCAGACGTTCTCCTGGGCACAAACACAGACCCAGAAAATGACTGCTTAATTCTACCTTCCTGACGAAATGGGAGCCACGAGGGTCTCTAACTGAATTAAAATCACATCACGTCAACTGCTCGCTTGCTTTGTGCTGGGCACGGAGCCAAACACCTCCACACCATTTATCCTACTTAATCCACCACCAATCAGGCGAGGTGGGCATTATTGCTGCCTGCGTGCAGGGGAGGAAATGGAGGATCAGAGAGGTTAAACAACTCGTCCAAGGTCACCAGCTGGCCAAGGGGAAGAGCCCAACTTGAACCTAGGTCTCGCGTTTCCCAACCGCAAGTTCCCTGTACCTTCACGGAACACCCAGGTGTCAAGTTATCTTAACTTCTCATGAATTTTTTTAAAGGCAACCCTCAAGTTCGTAATAAGTTTAGGAGGCATCAACCGGGAGCGGGGGTTTCCGGGGCGCGCTCTCTCCCCGCACAACACAGCAGTGTCACTGCAAGTTAACAGAGAAGCCACCCCGGTCGCCTGCGGAACGGGGCGGATTGGTTTGGCACTGGAGTTCGTGCCAGGCCCAGGAAATGCCATCTTTGCCATCTGGAGGCAAATTCGCCCCGGGTGGCTGAGTCTCGGGGACCGCGGAGAGCTGGATCCCCGCAGCCGTGCGCCCCCTCTGCCGGGCTGCGGATACTTCGGCGCCGAGCCCAGGGCTCGGCCAGACTGGAGCGCACGCCCACGCCCGCGCCGCGGCGTCCAGAACGCCCAGCCTTTTGCCGCCCACGCCCGCGCCCCGCCCCAGCCCCGCCAGGTGATCCGGGCCTGCGCCCCCCGGATGCCCGACGTGGCGCGGGGACCTGGGGCTGCCAGCCCTCCCGCTAGTCCTCCCGCGTGTCCGCCGAACCCCGGACCGGGTGGGGGTGGGGAAAGCCTCGCGTGTCCGCGATCGCAGCAGCCCGCGCTCCGACCCTCCCCGCGGAGGACCCAGTCTCCCATACCTTGAGCATCCGGGGGCGCGGGGCGCCCAGGTAGGTCGCGCGGGCGGGCGGCACGGAAGCTCGCTCGCGCCGCGACCTGGCCGCCGTCTGAGCATGCCCAGTGCAGCCCGCGGGCGGCTCCCGCCGGCCCGGCTGTGGCCGCGACGGGCCCGCGCGCGCGGGGCGGGGGACCCGGGACAGGGGCGGGCCCGGGGCAAACCCGTGGGACGCTGCCACTGGCCTCCGCGGACCACCTGCCGAACTCCCGCAGACCTCCGAGGCCCCTGGCTCACGCATGCAGCCATTCGTGTCTTTAGCATTTATTGAACACCTACTGTGTGCCTGGCTTTCCCGGATTGCATGCCTAGGAATGGCAAGGGCTTGGCGCTCAACGAATCTGAAATGACAGCGAGCCTTGCACGGTGGCTCCGTGGCGGAGTTGGGGGTCGCGCTGACTCCAGCGGCTCCGTGGCGGAGTTGGGGGTCGCAGGGCTCCTTGGCTGGTCCCAGGACACCAGGCAGGTTAGCCCTTCCCAAGCCTGCAGGGCCCCTAGTGGCGGGCGTTCCAGCCGGCCTCTTCCGCCTCCTCCCACACCTGCCTTCCTGCGCTCCGACTGCACCTTCCTCCCTATCACACCCGGTGAACTTGACCCGCCTCGAGACGTTTGCACTGCCCTTCCCTCGGGGTAGGACGTCTTTTCCCGTGCTTTGCTGGTGCCCTGAGCCCTCTCACCGTTCAGGTACCTTTCGTAGGAGAGACCTTTCTGGCTACCTTTCTAAATTAGCCCTGACCTCTTGCTCCCTCTCCAAGTCCATTATCGCATTCCAAACATATATCGCGTATCGCTTCAACAGTTACTTACGTTCTTCACACTTAATATACAGACAAAATTTCTGTCCCTTGTTGGGAGTTTGGAAGGGAGTTTCTCGCAACAAACAACAGGTCCGTAAACAACGCAGTGTATTAGGTGATAAATTCTTAAGAACTGGGGAAGAGGAGCCAGGCAAGAAAGCTAGGGGGTGGCCCGGTGAGAGCCGGTGGAACTACCAGATCAGGTGACAAATACCATTCAGTCACGCAGCTAAACGAGGAAGCTTTCTTGGGACGAAATAGCTGGTGCGAAAAACGAGCGCAAGCTTTGTGCCTATGGAACGGAAAGGCGAGCAGAGAGAGGGGCAGCTGGAGTCGGTTACCGGCTGCCTCTCTTGACTTAGATTCCCCCTTAAGGAGTCCTCCCCTCAGTGTCAGCTCGGTAGCTCCGCCTCTCATGAGACCCAGCCTCGAAACGTCGCTTGGCTTCCAGTTAGAACTAAAAACGTTTTGTTGAATGGATATGTTAACAAAAGGTTGGAGAGATGGTTAGGATGCTATGGTCGGACCTGGGTGCTAGATGTCCCGAGAGAACCTTTTGTTCCCATGTCACCATGAGACCCTCAGCCGTGCCTGACTTCCTGGCTTAGATCCTGGTCTCGGTCCTAAGGTAGTGCACTGCTGAGGGCTGAACGTCTCGTCCGGGGAATTCCGACCGAGCCGGGAGTCCTAGGGGCTGCGCAGTCCTGGCCCCGCCTAGGATCGCACGCAAAACCTGGAGCTCGGGCGCCAGGGCAGCACTATTCGGACGGGCGGGGAGAACACTGGGCATGCTCGGAGCCTAGGGAGCCCAGCGTCCGGAAGGAAGAACCCCCTAGAGGGATTGGCTAGGCTGCCCACTGAGTCCCACCTGGCCATCAGGCAGTCTTCTACCTCCCGGCACTGCCGGATCACCCTCCTCCTCCAAGCGTGGTGGGAAGACTTGGAACTCAGAGACAGCTGACTGCACACAGTGTCCTCTACCAGCTGCTGTGTGATCTGCTACCACAGACTTGCGCTCTCTGTGCCCTAAATAATACAAATGCCTACGCTTGGATCCGGGGGAGTGTGGGGATTGAAAAAACAGAACGTGAATTTATTCAGTCCACTTTAAATATTTTTTCCCCCATGATGAGGCTTGAATCCAGGGCTTTGCACACATTAAGCACGACTCTCTCCCAGTGAACTAAGCCCTGCCCCGGACTCATTTCTGAAGTGTTTATCTCAATTATCCATCATCATCTAACACTTTTGGACGGCTAAGGTGAGGGACCTGGAATTGTTAGAGCTGTCCAATTTAAATAAAGTCTGCCGGAATAAATCGTTACCTTTTCTCTGCTCATCACTGTTTAAGCAGTGTTCTCAGATTTGAGCTGGAAAATAGCTGAGAACCTCAGTGAAAACTGCTAAACGTTATTTTTAAATTAATTAAATTTTTGTTCCGTTTTCGAGACAAGTGTTTCTCTGTGTAGCCCTGGTTTCTCCTGGAACTCGCTCCGTTGACCCGGCTGGCCTCAAATTCACGGAGATCCGCTTGCCTCTGCCTCCTTAAAGGGGCCTAAAGGTATGGGCCACCACCGCTCAGCAATATTTGTTGTTTTTTTAATTTCATATTTGAATTCATAATAGAACCAGGAACATAATAAAAGAATACACATCCAACTGGAAACAAGTGGAGGTTAAAAGGTAGAGTAATGACTGAGTATATTCTGATACATTTGTTGAAATAATTATTACAATTAAATCTCGATGGGTCCTTAATACAGTTCTGTGGGTAAGGGCACTTGCGGGCCAAGCCTTATGTCCTGAGTTCAGTCTGTCCCCAAGACCCACACAGCGAAAGAGAACTAACTCCTGCAAATTGTCCTCTGACGCTCCACATGTGTGCACACATACATACACACAACAGATAAGTGAAATTATGAAAGTCTACATAAAACACGTCTTCATGCAACACGAAAACAATGATGAATGAGGCTGAAATGTGGAAAAGGTGGCACAGACTCACTCGCCAAGAATGTAAATAATAGAGTTTTAAAGCCAGGCCTTGTGGTGCACGCCTTTAATTCCAGCATGTGGGAGGCAGAGGCTGGTGGCGTCTGAGGCCAGCCTGGTCTACAGAGTTCCAGAATAGCCAGAGCTATGCAGAGAAACCCTGTCTCAAAAAGCAAAGCAAAGAAAATATATATAACAATAATAGTAAAATAGGGGAGTGTTGTAGTTGGGTTTCCCCCCTTAAATTTAGCTTCTAACTCCTGTGTGGTTTTGGTGTTGTTTTGTATGTGATTTTTTTTTTGAAACAGGATTTTGTTTGGTTACCGACCCCTGGACAAGGGACTGAGGTGCATATTTCATATAGCAAAGCAGACCTGGCCTCCAGATTCTCCCCGCATCCGTCGGTCCCTACCTGGCATACATACCCTGCCCCCAACTTTGAATTTTCCAGTCCAGAGGCTGGGCTGCCCTTCCCCGAGAGGCTCTTCCCTATATAATCGAGACATTTTGGTCTGCCTCTTCTTTCTCCCTCCTTCTCTCCACCCCTCTTCCCCTCCCTCCCTCCTCTCCCTCTCCCTGTCTCTCCCTCTTCTCCTCTGAACACACACCTTCTCTCTTTCTTCTGTCTACTCCCCCCACCCAGTGAGCTCACCCACCCATGGCCCCCCCCCCGCGCCCCGAGCAGTTTCCCAGTAAACCTGCCTTTAATATATTCTAATATGGCTTGAATTGACTCATTTCACTGGCAGACAAATAACCAACCTACCAGGTTTCTCTGTGTAGCTCTGGCTACCCAGGAACTCATTCTGTAGACCAAGCTGGACTTGAACTCAGGGATCTGCCTGTTTCTGCCTCTTGGGTGCTGGAGCTAAAGTCATGCGTCACCGTGCCCACCTTCTACATTTTAGGTTTTTTTTTTTGTGTTTTCAAGTTGATTAATGTCTTGATGTTGTGTTTGTGATAGTAAATACATAAAGACCTGAGTATGGTGGCCTATGTCTTTAATCCTAGTATTGAAAACAGAGGCAGGCAGATCCCTGTGAGTTCTAGGCAAGCTTGATCTACATAGCAAATTCTAGGACTCTGTAAAGAGACCATGTCTCAAGAAAACAAACAGAAAAAAACAAAGGGGCTGGAGAGATGGCTCAGCCCTCAAGAGCACTAGCTGTTCTTCCAGAGGACCTGGGTTCAATTCTCAGAACCCACATGGCAGCTCACAACTGTCTGTAACTCCAGTTCCAGGAGATCCAACAATCTTACCCCGACGTACATGCAAATAAAACACCAATGCAAATAAAATAAAATAAATAAACCATTAAAAAGAAAACGAACAAAATTAAAAAAAACCCACAATGAAGAAAATTCCCCCTAAAATAAACATACAAAAGATCAAATTAATTTTGTCTTGTGTATATCTAAACTGCTGTCATTAAGTTCAAATGTGGCCAATGTTTTCCATGAATTTTTCTTCAATCTTTACAGTAGTTGGTTTGGTTTTGTTAGTTTTTAACTCAGTTTCATGGAAAACATTTGGGAGTGGGCTCACAGCTGGTGACGCTGGAGAGGATCTCAAGCCCATTGACCTCCTAGCTGGGTGTCAGGTTTTATGGTCTGTTACATGCACACTCGTGCGCGCGCACACACACACACACACACAGAGTGATTGACGGAGTAGAGGAGGCTGTCTTTTTAGTCTGCCTTGCTTTCCCTCCTTTGATGTGCTTTGTAGACGGCAGATTACTTTTACCTCTGGTCTCCTGTTACTGTTTGGTTCTCAGGGCCAAAATATTCAAGTCCAGCCTTTTAATCTGGTGTAGCTGGATTAGCATGATGTTATTAGCCTGAATGACAGGTGATCTTAGAGTCTATACGCCCAATCTTCTGTGAATGGGGTTTCTGGATGGACATGTAATCTTCACCATTGATTTTAGCCAGCTCTAAAGCAAATGGGGCCCAGTTACAAACAGGACTGCACTGAGCCGTGGAGAATGGATCCAGGCCCAAAGGGACTCATGTAGATAGATAGTGTCCCTGGATTGTCATTTGGGGAGGCAGAGTCACAACTCACTAGAGACACACAGTCCACAGACCACTCAGGCCTCGGCTGTGAGGAAATAGTCCTGCCGCTGTTTGCTGGAGCAAAGCAGGAGCCCCGGGAGCAGCCCTATTGCTATTAAGCCTAAATAAATAAATAAATAAATAAATAAAATAATATAAACAAAAAATGAGTTTTTTCTTTGTCTTAGTGGTGCTGGCCCCAAAATCCAAAAATCCCCAAACAACAAACTGAGAGATGATTTCATGACAGAGGAAGAAAGGCAGCAGGCTAAAAGTTCACCACTAGTAATAGACCAGATTGATGGAGGAGGGGTGCGGTGTGAGCAGCAAGCAGAGAGCAGCCTCCCCAGGAAGACACCATTTGCGCAGTAGAATACCCAGTGCCCAATACTGCATAGCAGCAATTGTTTGGGAGAATTAGTGGGAAGAGTTTACTGGAAAAAAAGCACCACAGATCATCAGTCATTCGCATCAAGACTCAGGAAATCTGGACAGTGATTGATTGGTGGGGCTCCCCGCTGGCTTGCTAATGCTTATGAATTATTTGCGCTGTTAATGCAAGCTCACGAGGGGTTCCAGAACAGAGAGGGACGGACGGGTAAGTGGTGTTGATGGAGCCCGAGAAAAGAATAAGGCTTACAGCATTGTGCTTGGGAGGGCCTCCACTGAGACTAAAATCACCGGGTTGAACCATAGAAGGTTGCCATTGCGTGGGTCAGAATGATTGGACGCAAGCAGCTTCCTGTATTCCAACCCGGTGGGTGTACGAAGGAAGACTAACGAGTTGTACAAGCAAGTGACTCGTGGCCAGGTCTTTATTGCATATAGGGATAGAGAAGCAGCTGTAGAAGGTATCTTCTACAGCTTAGGGCTCACATGCTCTCATTTTATAATAAGCCTGGTTTCTTCTACTGTCGTAGGAAAAAAAAAATGAAGCAAGTGTTAAAGCTGGCAAGAGAGAGAAATGCGGAAAGAGAGGAAGAGTGGATATACTTGGAGATTATGAGAAGCAAAAAGAAATTTTCCGTGGAGAATCAAGCAGACCTTTCCCCTGTGGTGGCTGTGCGTGGCAGGTCCCTGAGACCCAAAAGGGGAAAGGAGGAAGCAGTCAGATATCAGTAAAGAAGTGTTCATCAACTCCAGGACCCCTCAAATGTAGAGCATCCATTCGACTGTTTATTAGGCACCTACTGTGCGCCGGGTACTGCTCTACAAGTTTGGGAAACACCAGTGAAAGTGGACAAAACTAACCACCCTCCCTCTCCTCTGGGAGATGCATTCTAATGCAGGGAGATAAGCAGGTCTTGGGGATAGGGCTCAGCCTCAAGAGAGTTTGTTTAACACACACACAAGGCTCTATTTCAGTGGTTTTCAACCTGTGGGTTGCAGGGTCGCATAACAGATTATCATGTATATCAGATGTTTACATTATGATGCATAGCAGTGGCAAAATTACAGCTATGAAGTAACAACATAAGTAACTTTATGGTTGGGGGTCACCACACAAGAGGAACTGTTATTAAAGGGTCACAGCATCAGAAGCTTGAGAGCTACTGCTTTCTCAGCTCAGTACTGCATAAAAGTAGGCGTGGCCTACGCCTGACATATGCCTATAATCCCAGTACTTGAAGATAGAGGTAGGAGATTAAAAAGTCAAGCTTGCCTGACATAGTGGTACATCCTTTTAATCTCTGCATCCAAAAGACAGAAGCAGATGAGTCTCTGTGAGCTCAAAGTCATCCTGGTCTCTGTACATATTGAGTTCTAGGCTAACCAGGAATATACAGTGAGATGCTGTCTCAACAAACAAACAAACAACAAAAACAACCAAAAACCAAGGTCATCAGCTACATAGTGGTTTAAGGCCCTCCTGGGCTACTGGAAACAGCAGTCTTATATAGAACTGAGAAACTTAATCACTTATACAAAGACCTAAAGAATAAGAGGGAGTTATTCACACAGGGTTTAGGAACAGAATCTTCTAACAGGGGGAGTAGCCAATTCTAATACACTTGGGGGAACATTTATGCAAGAAAGAAGTCTGAAACCTTGGAGAAAGTGGCAGAGAACAGGTTAGAGAACATTGAGGCCTGAGACGAGAGCCTTCTCTACCAGCCCCAGGAAGGACTCAGCTCTCCTGTTAGAGACTACCAGCTTCCTGGCAGCTAAATGCACCTGTCAACACATCCAAAGGTAAATGCTGATCCTGGTCTACTTGACAGTGATCACAGACTCAAATAAAGAGTTGAAAATCATGTAGCAGCTGTCCCCGACAAGAAGGTCAGCAGGACCGTCAGAGTGTCCTTATCAGGAGAGACATTTCTCTCAGGATGCTTGCATCCTCAGGTACCCTGAGCAGGCCCCTCAGGGATGAGTCTTAGAAGTGATAGAACCAGACCATAATAGACAATATGGATTTGCTGCTGTTTGGGAAAGCAAAAGTGTAAGTTGAAGGACTTTGGGGTCCTGCTCCGGAAACCTAATGTATTGACGTTTTAGAAACTGAGACAGAGAACCCAGAGGAATGAAGCCGGATCTGTGGTTGCCATGTTTAAGCAATGATCTCTCCTGAAATGGGTACGATCACTTTCCAGAGCCCAGAGAGAATGGTCTCTCAAGCATCCCGTCCCGGCCATACTCTAGCCTCACCAAACAAAAGGGCAGAGGGGAAAAGGAAGAGGAGATGGAGACAGGGTATCCCCTACAGACTAGACTTCCAGATGTCAGACTCTCTCTGCCCTTAACCTTGGCTCCCCCTCCTGAGGCAGCTAATCCTGTGACAGGAGAGGAGGGAGTGATGAGGGTAGTAATCATAGGGGTGATGTTTGCTAAGGGGAGTGGACCTTAAAATAAACATATTAAAGAATGTAGGATACACAGAAAAACAGCCGGGAGAGGCCCTTACCTCACTAGGAGGAACCGGGCAAGTCAGTGAAGGGAGGGTAAATGTTTACCTTTTACCCTAAACATTTTGGTGTCTTCTGAATTTTGTACCATGTGATCTCTAGCCTGTTTAACAATAAAGGTGTTGTATCTCTGAGGAAAACAATCATGGAAGAATGTGTAATTATTATTTTTTTTTTTGCAAAAATATTTTGCTTTTTGTTTCCACTACCCAAGAGCAAAGCGCTGGTTGTTTGACATGTCTAAGCTACATCAGGGCACAGTCATGGAGAGGGTGCTGGAAGGGTGCCCTGCCTCAAGCTCTCTTACCTCCCACTGGAAACTCACATGGTTGAAGGGTGGAACAGGAAACAGAGCTTTGGATGAGGATGAAAGAGAAAGAAAAGCGGCCACAGTTACCTCGGGGTCAGGAATGATGCTTTCCTGACATAGCTGGTCCAGCCCTGTGGTGGGAGAAGCCAATGGGAGAACTTTGGTGCCCAGACCTCTGTGGGAACTGACGGTCAGGCAAAGACATCGCCTGAGAACTCAGCTCACTTGGTTTTCCAGTTCATCCCTGAGACACCAGAAACTTGATCTGTGCCCAGAACACGGCGCTCCACCTCCTGGTGACATTTCAAGAACAGAGTTGCTGCTGGGCCGCCCAGTGCTCTGGTGACCTTCTAGCATTGCACGGATGACACATCACAGGATTTCCTCAACTGCGCCCTGGCGTCCTGCTGGGATGGCTTTTTCATTTTTTCCATGGGACACGCATCCATTGCATC